>OZ024814.1:43577119-44177119 GCA_964017055.1 Chloromyia formosa | reverse complement strand
TAATGAATGGTATCATTATCATAGTAGATATAATTTATGGTTTAAATTTCACTTATCGACTGCGATAAGAATAAGTCAATTTGATATTTTCTTGTAAAAATAAATTTTTTTTTAAATTTTGCACAACGAAACATGGTTTTCGGAAATATTTAAACCGTTTGTGATACTAGAATACTACAACGTTGGATAAATCAGGTTCACACTTGGTGTGAGATCAATTCGATCACGAAAATGAAGGTGTTGCGAGTATAAATTTGTATGTATCTGACAGTGTCAGATCGAGTGAAATGGCCAGATCGAGCTCAAAAAGCTCGAGTACTTCGGCCGCAAGTGTGAACATTATATTAGTATCTTCGACGGGAAAAAAGGGATAGGCTGTTAGGCGGCTATTACACTATAAAAGTTATTTTACAAATATCTTTCATAAAAGATATTTTAAAAGAACTTTTATAGCGTAATAGCTGCCTAAGAAAATATTTGCGACATGAACGTTGCTTGTTTCAAGTACTTTTCTTACAAGTTTCCGCACCTTCCCCTTAGGCGGCTAATATCATTCATAAAAGTTCTTTTAAAATATTGTTCATAAAAGATATTTGTAAAATAACTTTTATAGTGTAATAGCCGCCTTAGGGGGCATTGAAGTTTCAATATAGCATCATAACATACACTGCAAAATTACAGTAACAATATTTACAATAAGCCAGTTGCATTATATTGTATGATTCACTAAGATAAAGTAGAAATAAATCTAAAATTGGACATTGTTTACAGCCCAGTGCAAATCATGTTCGACCTTTCGTCATGCTGATATGTGATAAAACGTGCTCGAAGCTGCACCGAAAACTAAAAAGTAGTACAGCGATAAGAGCCTTATAGTCCAGGCTACGAGCGAAAAATGGGGGAAAAAATCGTGTAGTTTTGAAATTTGGTACAATTGTTGGGAACAGTCCCCTGAATATCTGATCAAAAGCCCCCGATGATAGGGGTCTGGAAGTGTAGGGGAGAGGGGGTCAAAAGTCCTTTTTTCTAGTTTTCCTTGATTATTTTAGAAACTATGGATTCTATTGTACAAAAAATGTGTAAAGGCTGAATCAAAGCACATAAAATTCCCTGCAAAATGATATAATATACGCTAGACCATAAAATGGTTTATTATACTCTAGAGTCTAGACCATGAAATAATATATGGTATATTGATTTATTCACAAGGGAAAACCGCACGATAACTCGCGACATCAAAATTTGGTAGAATCCTCCCCAAGCACTAGTTTCTTTTTTTATGCAATGAGGCACATAACTGCACTAAAGTCTAGTTTCACTATATAAGAAGACGGGGAAGCAATCAAATGTTTCTCTACACTTGCCCATAATGCAGGATATAAAATTGTTTTTGTAACAAAAATTTTTGATATCCCTTCTGCAATATTTCAGGTTTAGCTCCTCATTTTCATTTGTCAATATTTCAGTAAGCTGCTTTTGTATTAATATGGATTCTTCTGATTTGGATTGGAAGAATGTCTTCAAATCTTTTGTTAAAGTCAGAATGAAGTGCCGTTAAGTATTGGCAATAAGCCAAGAAATCATTATCACGCTTTGGTAAATTTAAATGTCAAAAAGTGCATAAAATCGGTGCAGACATACGTTTTTGAACAATTAACGAATTTCTGTATTAAAAAGCAACTGACTATAACCTTCATCACTTTCGAAGCAAAGTTGAGCAAATATTATCCCATTCAGTGATGATTTTATTGACAGTTCTAATGACGTAATCTAGTGAGCTATGCATTCGGTTATTCAGATTTTTGGCGACTAAGTACTGCCGGTGTATTATACGAGTACAATGTACAGATAAAACATTCGGTATAGCTTGTTTTAAGTAAGCCAGAAAGCCTCGATATCGTCCTACTATTGCTGGAGCACCGTCTGTAGCAACGGAGAGAATATTATTTTATTTAAGGATATAGCTTTTAAGTCGAAAAATATATTTTAATTCGCTAGATATAGTCTCCCCTGTGTCTGTTTCTAAACGTGGCAAATAAAAGTTCTTGGCAAATTTGTTCCTTTTTTGCGAATCTTACATAATTTGGAAGTAAAACATCGTTTTCTGACAATGTCGACTCATCAAGCTGTACAGAAAAATCTGATATTTTTAAAGGTCCATTTTGTTAGACACCACTCTGCGTCGATCGCAGGTGATAATCAAAAAGATACACGCAAATAGTGCTCCGTGCTCTATGGCTTGATCGACGATCGTGTGACCAGCAAAACGCACCTTAAGTATTCGCATAGATAATTTTGTACGTACTTAGCTATTTCATCAATCCTTCTTTGCGCTGTATTATTACTCAATCGATTTTTTTTATATCGAAAGCTGGTTTATGCAGCACAGTGCG
Source organism: Chloromyia formosa (assembly GCA_964017055.1). Taxonomy (NCBI): domain Eukaryota; kingdom Metazoa; phylum Arthropoda; class Insecta; order Diptera; family Stratiomyidae; genus Chloromyia; species Chloromyia formosa. Next base: position 44,174,726 of record OZ024814.1, on the reverse strand, counting down.
TATTACCTCACTTACCCAAGGTAAAATGAGTTCTGCGCCTATGGTGTGTGGCTTTTTAGACTTCGCAATCAATAAGGAAATGTTATAGGGAGCACGTAGTTCATCGTCATTTCGCCCAGATGTTGTCGCTAACAATTGTCGCAATGACGGTGCTTTCGAAAAAATTTGTTTCATTGTTTTGAAAAAAACTTAAATCTTTACCATTTTGGTCGCTATGGACTTTTGTTAAATGATCCTTAAGCCTAGAAGGTTTCGTCAATTCGTTTGATAATGTTTTATTGCAAAAGCAAGCACATCGGTGAAAATTATTTCTAAAATAAATAAATAAAAAAAGCACTTCTATTTCACTCGTACGCAAAAATAGCAACCAATTTTACGAATTGATATATATTTTAACTTTAATAATAATCAAAAATAATAAAAATGGTCCACAATTATTTTATTTTATTCCAAATCATTCGCGGAACCCCTGACGTTATCCACGGACCCCAAATTGGTTTCAATCCGTCTCCCCTTTGGCGGTCTCACGGCTCTCTGGGTGTCTATGGGGACCTATGGTCTAGAGTATAATAAACCATTTTATGGTCCAGGGTATAATATATCATTTTGTAAGGAATTTGATGTGCTTTGATTCGGCCTTGATACATTTTTTTTTTGTAGAATCCATAGTTTCCAATATAATCAAGGAAAACTCAAAAAAGGACTTTTGACCCCCTCTCCTCTACACTTTCGGACCCCCTAGCATCGGGGACTTTTAAGCACATATTCAGGGAACTGTCCCCAACAATTGTGTCAAATTTCAAAACGAGACGATTTTTTTCCTAATCAAGGCTTTTCGGACTTCCTAGCCTGGAATATTACGTGAATTACAATTAGTGAGAGGAGGATAGTGTCGAATCAATCAGTTTTAATAGCAAATTGCCGTTTAATTTGAACATTTTTTTTAGCTGTCAAGCTTGCAGCTAGCAAAATTGCTGGAATAATTAGATAAAAGAACTGTGTAAACTTGTAGGCAGAGTTAAAATTTCATTCAAAACACAATCATTCCATAAATATGTATGCCAAATTTATCTTCTTCTTTGTACTGCGTCGGTTCAGTTGAATTACTCGCCAAAACAATCAAATTTAAAAATAAGCAATACCATTAGTACCAAAACTAACTAAACTATATAAGCGTAGTGAACGGTCAAAAAATTCATCTACTGTTGCTTTATCACAAAATTTTGGTACAATCAGAGTATTATTTTCAGTACAATTCCTTGCCCGCTGCAGCCGTGCACTGATTCTAACTAGAGCAAAAGAGATGGAGTCACATGCCCCCTGAAAACGCTTAAGCGAACCATCGCTCCGATGAACTGCGCCGTTCGTGTGCGTCCGTGAAATTTGTCTGCAAAGCGTTTGCAGTGTTGATGGTGCGGCGTTGATCACAGACGGCAACGCGTCGCCGGCAGTTTCTTGAGATAAAGCGTCCGCCGCGGTTGGAGTTTCGTGGAAGTGTTGTGTAGTGCATTTCCGTTTCCATTCCCAGTTGTGTTCAAATATATTTTTGGGGGATTTTACAATTTTGTGTGCTCAACCAGAAAAGGATAATTCAGTAAACAAAAGGATAATCGACAGTGCATCTGGCAATTTAGTGATGACCGTAAATTGCAATTGTTGTCGCAAAAGAGTGCGCGAGTGACAACGGAAAATTTAATTTCGAAAATTGTTAGTGGCGCTCCGTAAAAAAAAATAGTTTGTGTCCTTTTCCGCGAAAACGAAATCAAAGGAGAAATCCGGAAAAATTGTAGATTTCTCTATGCTTTCTTGTTTTGAGGTGAGTGCTCACGTATCTGATTTATTTTGCTACTTTTCCATTCTTCATCCGCTTTTCGGAGGATCCTGGATAGTATTCATTTAATGGAAAAAATTATCCTCGGCCGTGCGTGTGAAAAGGTCGGCGGCTTGTTTTTCCCGAGCACACAGCAAACGTGCAAATCATCGTCATCAGCAGCATCCCTTGTCCCGATACTGTGCACGTATGTACATACATATGTATGTACACATATACGACATCGCACCGCTCCTGATCAATATTCTATTCTCCCTTGTTCGCTTGCATCCCTCTAGACGGGATTCCCGCCATGTATGTACCAGGTCGTAGGGTTCGCGAACGGTGTTACCGTGCGTATGATAGATTTTTTCATGAGAATTTTTGCAAAAATTGCGGAAAATGTTTTACATGTTATAGGCGTCCAAAAAGTTATCTTTTTGGTAATTTTTAATTATTCATTGTCCGTTGGTAGTTATCTCTTGTGTTATTTATATTGCATATAAGTTACTATACATGAAACAATAGCCATGTTTTTTTTGTGCAACGGAGTAGGAGGCAAGACTTCCATATCTGAGGCGACAAATTTTAGCGGCGGCTTATAGCCCCCATATACGATCCAATCCGACGTCAGATCGATCTGAAGATATTTTGATCGTCAGACCGATTGCACAGTGTACGTGACTATCGTTGACGATTTCACCGATCTGACGATCAAATTTTATCTGCCGATTTTTTGGTGCGATTTTATTGCAAACCGTCGGTCTGACGATCGATTGGATGGTGTATGTGATTATCGCAAGTAAATATTAAATTTTCAAATTATTGAACTTTGAATTTGGAGGATTCTGATGATTTTAAATGGCTCTGCAATGGAAATATCAAATATGTAGCATGTGAAAATGCCACACAAATCCAAATAGTTAACAAAAATTAATACAGGTTGGATTGGGAGTGAACCATAACCTATTTTTTGAATTGTCATTCGTTATCGCATCGCACGAAAATCGTACAGTGTGTGCAGCGGAGATCGTCAGATATTTTGTAGCGATCCATCGTCAGATCGATCTGACGACGGATTGCATCGTATATGGGGGCTATTATTCACGCTAAATGTAAAATACAAGTGGACTGAAAATATGAAAAATTAAATGATGATGTATCATAGTAGGTTCTTAAGTATCTAAAGCGGAAATTTATTCTATATACAGTTCTAGAGCTGGATTTTCTCATACAAAAGTTCCAACTTTAACGGTAAATATCTCCTAAACGGTTATGAATTCGCGGAAAAGGACTTCAGATTCGTCCTTTTCAGGCCAAATTCGATTGATACCCATCATTAAAATTTGGCGCCTCAGATATGAAAGTCTCCCCGAGTAGGACAAGTGCACACATTAATACACTAACAACAATGTTCCCGGTAATGCGATATCTTTTTTTGTTAGTATTTATTTGATTTGAAAGTTAGATGGCGCAAATAATATGAGCCACATTCATTATGACGATTTCCTCATCCATGATATTATTTATTTTTGTAATTGCAAGGAATAGCCTACAAATGAACTGATTTCTACTACTTCAGATAAACCAAAATATATTTTCATCCAGAATATATGGGAACTTAAGTTTGTTGCCGGTTTTTATAGTTTCTACACACAATGGCATAGCGCGTTGATCACTATGAAGGCCACATTTGCTCCATTTTGGACAGCCATCCGCCCGTCTTCGTGGAAATTGTAATGGACGATTTGGTGGGCATCCGTGGGGATGGAGCCTAAGGTAGCATAATAACCGTGAAGGTCGGGCTGTGCCATCTGGCAAAGAAAACGGTCCCTCAACGAGCTCAGCAGCGGCCTATGATTGCTGTAGCTCAGTTCGGGAGATGTGGGCAGGGTTTTCGCCGCTCGTTGCCCCTGTCTTTACGTATTAACCAAATTTCATAGGTCCGGGGAAAACAACACAAACAGGGGAAGCAAAAATAGGGGCCTCACGCTTTCGATACTTCTTGTTCTGGAACTAGTCTGCATTTTTTTAATTTTGTGCTTTTAGTATATGTACGTACGAGTATGTTCAATCAGTACTTCTATTACGTTTTCGATTAATAACAAGGACAACAAATTTTCTTATCCACGTTGTGTTTTAATGTACTGGATAATAATTTCAACTCAATTTTTTTTTTCAATCTAACCCTGGCCACACACTATCGAACATGAACTCGAACACGGAAATGGTACAAGAGGACCGGTTTCCTTCAGATTTGTGTGAAGTGTGTGTCTTGTTTAGCTATTCGGAGGATATGGTACAAAAGTCCTCCGACAGTGTGTGGCCACCCTAAGGAAATATCGGGATTCTCCTGCTGATATTGCGACGTTTTCTACATTGAGCCTTTTATTAAATCATTGCCAAAACCTGTAGCAAAAATGTTAACAAAAGGAACAATAAAAGAATCGTTCAATAAAATACTCCCAAAAGCGTGAAGTACTCGCAGTCGTACTTTACAGTCCAATGTTGGAAATTGAAAGCCTTAATGTCATATTTGCAGCACAAATTAGCTGATTTTTAATGTCAACACGACCAGAAAGTCGAATTTCATTCAGCTGACAGGAAATGATTTCGAAACTGGCATTTCTTCGTATCTGCGATATGTCTCATTTTAATAACTAATATCTTTCTTTATGTATTAATGTTCTTGCAAATGTACAAGTGCGAATCATTTTCAATTTAAATTGGAATTGTTTGTGACACTTGGTTTCATTCTGCACACCAACTTAGTATGCGTCTGTAGCTTAGCTCGGTAACGCACCGGGCATTTTTTGCTACTCGAAACACGGTCTCTGCGGTTCGCGCCCCGCAACGGGACCAACTATTTTTTATTCTCAAATTCCCTCTGAATTAATTTCTCCGAGCTTAGTGGTTTCGTATGGATAGTAGCACTCATCAGGTCTTGCATCTTTGCAGCTATCCATGTGCAAGACGACCACGAAAGTGTGAGAATTCTGTTTGTATAAGCCGTGAAGGCGTGATTTTACTTGAAAACTCGACCGTGGAGGTCTAGATGGTGTGAAGCACTTATATTAACTCACTAGAGGGGTGGAGAGAGGGTGAGAAGTGGAGATATTTGTTCCCTGGCAATTTTACTTTATGTATTAATGTTCTTGCAAATGTACAAGTGCGAATCATTTTCAATTTAAATTGGAATTGTTTGTGACACTTGGTTTCATTCTGCACACCAACTTAGTATGCGTCTGTAGCTTAGCTCGGTAACGCACCGGGCATTTTTTGCTACTCGAAACACGGTCTCTGCGGTTCGCGCCCCGCAACGGGACCAACTATTTTTTATTCTCAAATTCCCTCTGAATTAATTTCTCCGAGCTTAGTGGTTTCATATGGATAGTAGCACTCATCAGGTCTTGCATCTTTGCAGCTATCCATGTGCAAGACGACCACGAAAGTGTGAGAATTCTGTTTGTATAAGCCGTGAAGGCGTGATTTTACTTGAAAACTCGACCGTGGAGGTCTAGATGGTGTGAAGCACTTATATTAACTCACTAGAGGGGTGGAGAGAGGGTGAGAAGTGGAGATATTTGTTCCCTGGCAATTTTACTTTATGTATTAATGTTCTTGCAAATGTACAAGTGCGAATCATTTTCAATTTAAATTGGAATTGTTTGTGACACTTGGTTTCATTCTGCACACCAACTTAGTATGCGTCTGTAGCTTAGCTCGGTAACGCACCGGGCATTTTTTGCTACTCGAAACACGGTCTCTGCGGTTCGCGCCCCGCAACGGGACCAACTATTTTTTATTCTCAAATTCCCTCTGAATTAATTTCTCCGAGCTTAGTGGTTTCGTATGGATAGTAGCACTCATCAGGTCTTGCATCTTTGCAGCTATCCATGTGCAAGACGACCACGAAAGTGTGAGAATTCTGTTTGTATAAGCCGTGAAGGCGTGATTTTACTTGAAAACTCGACCGTGGAGGTCTAGATGGTGTGAAGCACTTATATTAACTCACTAGAGGGGTGGAGAGAGGGTGAGAAGTGGAGATATTTGTTCCCTGGCAATTTTACTTTATGTATTAATGTTCTTGCAAATGTACAAGTGCGAATCATTTTCAATTTAAATTGGAATTGTTTGTGACACTTGGTTTCATTCTGCACACCAACTTAGTATGCGTCTGTAGCTTAGCTCGGTAACGCACCGGGCATTTTTTGCTACTCGAAACACGGTCTCTGCGGTTCGCGCCCCGCAACGGGACCAACTATTTTTTATTCTCAAATTCCCTCTGAATTAATTTCTCCGAGCTTAGTGGTTTCGTATGGATAGTAGCACTCATCAGGTCTTGCATCTTTGCAGCTATCCATGTGCAAGACGACCACGAAAGTGTGAGAATTCTGTTTGTATAAGCCGTGAAGGCGTGATTTTACTTGAAAACTCGACCGTGGAGGTCTAGATGGTGTGAAGCACTTATATTAACTCACTAGAGGGGTGGAGAGAGGGTGAGAAGTGGAGATATTTGTTCCCTGGCAATTTTACTTTATGTATTAATGTTCTTGCAAATGTACAAGTGCGAATCATTTTCAATTTAAATTGGAATTGTTTGTGACACTTGGTTTCATTCTGCACACCAACTTAGTATGCGTCTGTAGCTTAGCTCGGTAACGCACCGGGCATTTTTTGCTACTCGAAACACGGTCTCTGCGGTTCGCGCCCCGCAACGGGACCAACTATTTTTTATTCTCAAATTCCCTCTGAATTAATTTCTCCGAGCTTAGTGGTTTCGTATGGATAGTAGCACTCATCATATCTCCACTTCTCACCCTCTCTCCACCCCTCTAGTGAGTTAATATAAGTGCTTCACACCATCTAGACCTCCACGGTCGAGTTTTCAAGTAAAATCACGCCTTCACGGCTTATACAAACAGAATTCTCACACTTTCGTGGTCGTCTTGCACATGGATAGCTGCAAAGATGCAAGACCTGATGAGTGCTACTATCCATACGAAACCACTAAGCTCGGAGAAATTAATTCAGAGGGAATTTGAGAATAAAAAATAGTTGGTCCCGTTGCGGGGCGCGAACCGCAGAGACCGTGTTTCGAGTAGCAAAAAATGCCCGGTGCGTTACCGAGCTAAGCTACAGACGCATACTAAGTTGGTGTGCAGAATGAAACCAAGTGTCACAAACAATTCCAATTTAATATCTTTCTACTAAAATAGTGGTTTACTTCAATATTCCAGCAGTATATCGACGGTGTAATTCTAATACCTCGTAACCCACTTTTTCCGATTTAAGGGTTCTGAGCTATTGCCATGGAAAAAATTGCACCAAATCAAATAGGAAATATGTACCTCGTGAGTGGCAGGGCAAAGGTTTTAGTGCAGGATCATTTAAAAAATATCTCGAATGAGAGAGAGAGAGAGAGTATTTATTAAATAAAAGAAATTCAAAAATTCAAATTAAACAATTTTTGTATTATTTGTAATGTTTTTTGCTCCCCTGAAAAGTTGAGTTTTTTGGGTTATAAGTAAAGACCGGATTTTCGTGCAGTAAAAAGTACAAAAAACGTGCAATCAAAACTTGAAAACGTGCAAAATCATGCAGTAATAATTGTAAAATGTGCAAAATTAAATCCAAATCCTAAAATTAAGTTAAACTAACATAACATTGACACAACGTCCTTAACCATGGCGAAATAATAGTTTCCACCCTAACACTTACCGATTCAGACAGTAGTAAGAGGAGCATTATTTTGTCTTATAGTACCAACCACTTCCGACCACTTCTATTCTTAAACTTTAACTGTTAAATTATTTATTCAAAATTCAAATATTAAGAAATATGAAATAAGGGAGGGGGACTGAAAAAAATAAAAAAAAAATTAAATAACGTTTTTAAGTCTATACTAAGGTATTCAAACGTAGCTTTTTAAGCTTAATATTTTGTTAAAATTAACAACAATATTATTCTAAATTATCTCCAGAAAAGATGAATCGTTGATTACTTAACACATAATTAAGTTAAGAAAATACACGCTCAATATCTACACTCGTTATTGGACATACATAGCTTGAAACAGTTTAAGATTGGGATATATTTCTAACGAAACATATCCCATTAAGAGCGGTATTATATTTTGATAAAGTTTTGTAACCCGATTTTTTTATCAATGGCATTTTTAAATTTATTATAAATCTTTGGATGTGGGGAGCTGAAATGGAATAAATTTTCTAAGTTACGCATGGAAACTAAGGAATGTGCAATTTTATATAGTAACCCCCAAAACGTGCAATTTTGTGCAGAAACGTTCAATTGCACGACAATCCGGTCTTTAGTGATGAGGTTGTAACGGACGGTTTGGTGGGCATCCGAAGATGCCCGTGGGGACGGACCCTAAGGGAACATAATGCCCGTGAAGGTCGGGCCGTGGCATCGGACGAAGAAAAAGGCCCCTCAACGAGCTAAGCAGCGACGTATGCTTGCTGTAGCTTAGTTCGGGAGTCGTGGGCGGGGTTTACGCCACTCGATGCCCCTGTCCTTTACGTATTTATAAAAATTCATAGGCCTGGGGAAGACAACACAAACATGGGAGGCAAAAATGGGGCGATAAGGATGGAATGGTTGTCGGATGGCGCAAATGCCCTCGCCCTCGCATTGGCGTCCGGGTGTAATGCGCCCCTTGGTCTCTGGTTTCGTACCACCGACAGATCACTACTCATAAGGTGCTGCCTTTGATCTGCCGGTGGGCGCAGCACAGCCAGATCATAATATGGTTCATTACAAGGTATTCGAATTACACCGTCGACATGTGGGTTTTTTGCACATAGGTTAACACCACACATTACAGTACAACACAGACCCGATGACATCAATAATGAATATTACTTGTACGCACAACCACCAGAAATTGATAGCAACGTGTTTAATATAAAGGTGTTTGCTAAATTGTTATTTGATGTGAATTTCATTAGTGAACATAATATATATATTTTTGCGAACATATTCAAAAGCCCCCAACAGTCCGCTCATCAGGTGCTAGATCTGCTCTTTTTGGCGTTTGTAGTACGACCAGGACCCCTCTATCATTACAAGCTCTTTTCGAACTTAGCCCGCTAAACATAAAAGTCAGAAATGGGTGGTGCCTATTGGAAGTCCCTAGTATTTTTCCCATTTTGAAATGCTGTTCATATCTACTTTATTTCAATCAACCCATAAAACTCTTTATTAAGCCAACAAACGTGTCTACGGCCGTTATTGAATATGTCCTGCTATTGGCCATGCCCAATTAGTCAATTCACTCCTACCCGCTAAACATAAAAGTCAGAAATGGGTGGTGCCTATTGGAAGTCCCTAGTATTTTTCCCATTTTGAAATGCTGTTCATATCTATTTTACTTTATTTCAATCAACCCATAAAACTCTTTATTAAGCCAACAAACGTGTCTACGGCCGTTATTGAATATGTCCTGCTATTGGCCATGCCCAATTAGTCAATTCACTCCTAGATAAAAATTATTTTGCACGTCGCATCGTCCTCGCCAGGTTTCACAAAACTTGGTTAAAAGTTACGTTGTTGTCGCGGCTTACAATGAGTGCATTCACGACACTCGTTTCATCCGGAGCGCTCCGTAGCGCTACAACCCCTCCCGCTCGTGATTGCAATCGCTCCTTCCATCCGCTCCGGAGCGGTTACTTCCGCTTGGTAGCAGAAATTTTTTACGCTCTCTGGGCATGTAGCGCTACATTTGACAATTTGCAGCTGGTATGTGCGTTGTGACGTTTGTGTATATCAAAAGCGCAAATAGAATCTCCATCTATGTAAATCCACTGTCTTCTTGTTGTTTGATTTGAAATTTCCTTGTTTCGTGATGTGCCAAAGAAATGTTTTGCAATGGAAAATTGGTGAACAAAAGTTGTGGAGAGGATTTTAACATGTTAACAAAATCACCATTGTAGCGGTTCAATCACGAAAGAAATGTTGACATGTAGCGTCTCCTCAAATGTGTAGTGGAGGGGATGTAGCGTTCCGTAGCGAAAATTTTACACGTGAATGCAGCCAATGGACCATGTGTAATGATGCTGGCGTACATTAACAGTTTGAGTGCAAAACTTGTTCTGTTAATATGTTTCACGGTTGAAGAGTTAGATGGCGCAGACAATTCATTATGATGCTTCGTGACAACAACAGAACAACTATACTATACATAGTCTATATTTTTCACACTTCTTGTTCTGTAACTGTTCCGTATCGTTTTTTTGCTGTTCTACTATGTTCTGTTACAAAGAAACGCGGCTAATGAGTTTTTCTACTTTCTTGACCTTCTTTATTGTGAAAAGTTATCCCGTCAAGTTTTTATCAAACTGTAAGTATTTATTCCACCTCAAAGCATTATCCAATTTTAGATTGCATGGATTCGTCAATGTATACATCCTGCACTGTTTGAGGTAAATGACATTCCTCAATCCGTGTCTATGGAATACGATATATTCTTCTTACTTGAGGTGAACACCTACACTTTGCCCGTTTAACAAGTGTCCGATCTATTGTTTTGTCGCTACCATTTTTAATTTTGTTTGAACTACTCGTAACTAAGAAAAACTGACTCCTTGGGACAATAGTCGGTTTCGTTGTCAATACAAGGATCCTTTTGATTTTCCACTCTGTCTGATTCTCAACAACTGCCTTCAGCGCCATAAGCTGATGAGTAGCTCTGATGTCGTCTTCAGTGAGCCATCATATTTTTAATTTCAATTCTGATTTTGTTGAGATTTTTTCTCACCACAAATTCAACCTTTGGTGATTATGATTTCCTGTTGACTTGGTCGGTTTTTTGCTTGTTTCTAATTATAATGTACCCAGAAGAACATCTTCTTTAATATAACTATTGGATGGATCAGTCGTCATGCCATCAATTTGATATATTGCAATTTATTGACTTGTTTACTTTCTTAGTGTTACTTTCATTAATTCGAACTTTTACTTGAGCTTAGTGTTTTCGTTCTATGTAAGATACTGCTAGGGTAAAAGACGATTTCGCTAATCGCAAAACCGTCCTGACCTGAAACATGTCGCGGCTTCATTTACAGAATTTGATTCAAGAGATCTAAATTTGTATGTATCGGATCTTACCACATGCCTGAAACTTAACGTAGCTCCAGATAACAAGTTGTTGTTGTGGTAACGAGCTTCGAATACTGCAGTTCTTCTTGCATCGAGGGGGTTTGGCAGCTCTTGGCCGTCGAAAAACGGGTCGTCCCGGTACGAAGACCCGGCTGTCGCAGGAACGTCCAGATAGCAAGTCTAATGGCGCGGTCAGATGCACGCCAACTAGTTGGCCAACATCTGAAAATTTTTCTTGCAGTGGGAAATGATACATGTATTCGACTATCATATTCGCACCCTTTTGTAAATAGTTTTTCATTGAGCCTGGAGATAGAGTTCATCTTTAGAGAGATCAATAAACTGCACTTCTGTTTTGTTTAAGAAGCACGCGCAAATGCTTCGCAATGTGTGCGCACAGTATTTCCAGGTGGGAATTTCGCCTACTAGTTGACGTGTATGTGACCGCGCCATAAGGGCGTTAATTCGCACCAATTGAACGTCAGATCTGAATCACCACTTCTCAAAATAATCCTTTCTGATAAGTATTCTTGAAACAACTCCAACGTAGCACTCGATATACGCATACGGCACGTTATAGCGTCCAGGCCCATATCGTGCAATCAAGGCAAAGGCAAATAAAGTCAATTCATGTGGGCCAATATCATTGTCTGTTGACAGTCACCGTTTGGCCACTCTCGTTTCGAAAGTATTCTCAAGTATGGTATGGTCCAATAACAATAAAAATAAATAACTGGCGCAACAGTCCAATTTGAACCACGGCCTCGAGATGAGTTAGCATCATCTCATTTTCTAGATCGTGACGGTTTTTGTGCAGAGGTATGTGATCAGCAACACGCTCAACCGAGTTATTTACCCCATATTGGGTACTCATTTAACAGCTGAGTGGGCTCATAGTCCGACACGTAAATCCCCGGAATCGAACCGGGGCCCAGTGCGTTGAAGGCGAACGTGCTAACCGTTGCGCCATCCGGACTACGGACTACTCCAATAACAATGCCTAACCAAAATTAAAATATAAAAGAGAAAAATCCCCAACAAACTCATATGCGTTTGTTAGTGTACAGAACATAACAAAGACACGGCACAGAACATAGGTTAGGTTAGGTAAAGGGGCTGCTATGATGCATCACAGCACACTTAAACTACTTGTAGGTCCGTTGTGGGACCACTAACATCTTTTCATTTCATTAATAACCTAGGTCCAGAATCAGCCTGTACTGACAATATATCGGTTAAGCTGTATCATGCTCACATCCTGGAGGTCTTAAGTCATAATAAAACCAGGAAACCAGAAATACCCTCCTCCTACAGGCTAAGGCTGGGCAATGATAAAGAATGTGTAAATCGCTCTCCTCCTCACCGATGGGAGAGTGCCCTGTGATACTCCCCACCACCCTACCAATGTGTTTCCTATTCAGCGACAGCAATATGGGAGAGCGGCTGGGATCGAATTTCCGTCAAATTATTCTCGTCGTTTTTCAAGTGCTGTCGTTGCTACAGAACATAGCAAAGTACGGAATGGAGTATTTCCTTGGTTTAGGGTATGTCTTGGTATAATTCTTAAAACCTCAAGATTCTAATATCTCTAATATCCTCAGTGAAAATATGGACAACCTAACAAATTTTATTTGGGCAGTAGAATCATTTTGTTTTCTAGTTATTCCATGTGCTTACAAAAATCAACGTGTTATTCAAGGAAAATAAACTGTATTGTGTATGTAAACTGCTTGCCTGCAGCAAATTCCGAACAATTCAAACTATTTTAAAAAGTCGCAGTTTTGATTGTTAATGAAGTCGCTCAACCATACATACGCTTTGTCGCTGAAGATAAGCCAAAATTTCGATTTGGAACATTATTACATTCTGATGCGTTCTTCAATCGTGTAGCACTCCATGATAAAATGGTGACTGTGACAGAACACAAACAAGAGGAATGGCAGCAAAAGGCTCCGTTCGGTTCATTCGGACAAAGATCAACTTTCATACAAAACTACTGACCGGCCTTGAACCAGGCCTCGTATGGGATCACATCTGGATCAGAGTTGAAAGTGAATTGGTTGAACGTCAACTTGTCTCTTGACAATTCGCTTTGTATACTGAGTCCGCAATTCACCTCCACCCACGCGGCGAATTATCTGTATGGTGGCTGTTTCAATTCAATTCATTCTGAATTTTTGCCCGATTGTATCGAACGGGGCTATTATAGGCTTACGGTAGCATAAGTCTCTGCTGCATTTCTGAGATAATTATCTATTACTTGCAATTATTTGTGCGATGTCAAGCAAAAAGTATTGAAACTATACGCTCGTTCTTTTGTACTGCGGTGTAATAATTCGGCTTAAAAACACGCAATTACAACGCGTTAACCTGAATTAACCTGCAGAACTCTACGGGTTAGCTAACCTGCACTCTATGGATATGACGGATAGATGACGCCGGCATCGCTAAAAGGTGATTTTATTGTGGGAAGTTTAATTTAATTGTTGGTATCAAGTTTATTTGTAAAGATGTCGTAGATATTTTCCCCGATGTGGTCTTTATATTAAATCTCACAATCAAAAACTAAATTGACGCCAGGAGTCCATTCCACATTGACACTTAATCGGGTAGAGTTAACCCGGAACGTTATTTAGCACGGCGCTTACCTTTCAGTCGAATTAATGTGCAGTCGAGTACAAAAGAACGCACCTTATACTACTGATATTCTAAAATTGACATTTATAGCTAGCATCTTGATAACACATTTGCAACTGAAAAAATGCAAGATCAAGTTATAAGAGCATCCTCTTTTCCAATCGACGACACTTGTTTGTTGTTAATTGCCTTCACCCCTGCAAGGGCATGGTCGCATCAACATCTCTTGCATTTCGATGCCTTGCTGACGTTTCGATAGCATATCTACTTTTTGGACGTGCAGTTGCTAGCATGCACCTCCTATCCGCGACGTCTCTATACTGACAAGCTCGGGGCGCAGTGGGATTTCTATTAGTACCCACAGGCAGTTTTCGCGCCGAGGATCGAACCTCCATTCTGTAGATCGTAGAGCGGTGACCGAACGAAAACGGCCGCCGAGCGTGTCACAAAAAAATATATATATCGACGACACTTGCATTTCCATTAAATTGTAAATATTCGTTCGAAATCTCCGTGCTACTATTTTAATATCGGTAGGGCAGGGGTGTCCTGTTGAAGAGATGTTCCCATCGTCCTATCCTAAAATACATGTACACACATATTGTGCATCATCATAGCGAATTCCTGTCCTGGCTTCGGTTCCTTTCAGCTAACAGGACAAACTACCCCATTACGATGTTGGCCTTGTTGATGGTGCGTATGTATATTGTTCTCGTTATGCGTACATACTCGTATGTATGAAAGCCGGCTGCACGCTGAGATTTTCTACCTTTTCAAATAGAACGAGGAATATTCAATGGAAAAGCCATTGCACGCACACAAGCGATAATGTGTTTTTTTAACGCACTATGTATGCGTTATGCGGACGCCGATCACATAAATGAGGTGTCTTTATAACCCCCTTTCTATTTTATCAGCGCAACCCTTGCACAAATGAGGATTATAAATGAATCTGAAATGCATGAAAAGTCTTTGAAAATGAAATATTCTCCTGGCATGAATGTCGTCCGTAAGGTTGTAGCACGGACTCTTCACAAATTATGGTTGACGTTTGGCCTTTACTAAAAAATTAAGACCAACTTTTGAGATATATGAACGTTGGTTAAAGATTAGTAAAAGTGCATATACTGCAAAAATCACTGGTTTTCATTTACATTTAATCTGACGGGCTGTGAGTACATTTTTACGCCTCTGCGCCTTAATTGTATTGTGTATTTACTAGGAAACACAATTTTGCATTGTTCTTGTCTTTTCAGGTTTTTTTTGTTAATTTATGAATAATTTCCAGACGCCACCAATAAAAACCAATACTTCTTAAAATTACTTAACCAAAAAGTAATATTCATTTACTTAAAAAAAAGTCCATCGGAACTCACCCAGCATACCCAGGTAATGTGTCGGGAACTTTCATTGGGTCATTAAGGTCAATATGTCGAAATCCCAATTCAGGTCTGAATTTTATACAGTAATACTTAATTCTGAAGATCCTTTTCCGCCAGATGCAGTGTCATAAAGTGTGTGGCGTCCTGACATAACCACTCAAAGCATGTCCCGTGTTGTATTGTGAATTTTTTTTTGGGTTTGCCTCAATTGTCAAATCAAATGACATCGTAAAATAAAATACAAAAGTTGCTGTTTATGGTAGACGGTACCGTGTGTAATTATCTTCAGGTTTTAGGTAAGAATATGATCAATGACACAATGAGTGCGTTCAGAAGGTGGCAAAAGAGCAGAAACCGCTCGCGAGCAGCTCCGCAACTGCTCGGTTTGGAGTCTGCACCTGCTGAACGCTACTTCACCAGCTGACAAATCGACCAGCTGAAAGCTGACGATGACAATTTTAGACGTCAAGTGCCGAAAAGTGGAAAATACATGAATCCCACGTTGTCCATGATGAAAATCCCAAAAAAACGAGAAAACAAAACAGAAACGGCGAAAACACCAAGAAAACACAACCTAAACACAACAAACCCAATTTGACAACTGTCAAAAGTCGAAACTCGCAACATAAGCGTGAGGTTGAAAAGAAGAAGAAGAACCTGAGCACTCAGCACTGATCAGTGAGCAGAAATATTTCTTGCTCGGTGAAATTTGATCATGCTCACCCGAGCAGAAGTTGCTCGGTCACTTCTGAACCCGCTCGTTCTGAACATGTTCGCTGAGCGGAAGTTGCTCAGTTCCTTTTGAACGCACACAATCAGTAAGGAAAAGTATATACTATCGTTCCAAAATCGGTAATTTTGCTTGCTAAAGATAAAGCGATTTAGCATACATCGGAATAAGGAACAGAATTCAGTACATTTGTGACATAATTCTGTTCCTGTCGCTATAGCGACAAAAATAACAACAGAATCGACGACGGAAAGTGGTTGTTTTGGCGACAGAACAGAAGGATTGTTTCTGTGATATCGTGAAAACAACCATTTTCCGTCGTCGATTCTGTTATTTTTGTCGCTATAGCGATCTGGACCATGGTCTGGAGATGAGTTAGCATCATCTTATTTTCTAGATCGTGACGGTATGTTTTGTGCAGAGGTGTGTGATCAACAACGCACTCAACCGAGTCATTTACCCCATAAATGGGTACTCATTTAACAGCTAGGTTGGCTCATAGTCCGACACGTAAATCCCCTCTTTGATCGAGAACTACTGCATTGAATAGGAATCGAACCGGGGCATAGTGATTAGAGGGCGAACGTGCTAACCGTTGCGCCATCCGGGCCCTGAAAAAAAGATGAAATACACCCATCAAACAAAAGAACCTTTTTCTTGCGTCAAAAAGTGTTGTCTCCTGCTTCTTTTTTTAAACAGTTCCAGTAGCAGGACATAACAAAAGTGTGTCTGTTAATATAAAATAAAATATTAATTTTTTAATTAAATTCAAATTTTGAATGGATGGGGAGTTTTAAAATCATTGTAGTTAACACAAAAAATCTATTAGGTCTTGACAGCAACTTGACGAACCATAGTCATATTGAACGAGGAGTCTTAGGACGCCTTCTGAAAAATATAGTTAGGGCTGTAAGCCCTAACGAAAATTCTCTTGAAACGTCTTCAGGCAGGTGGTATTTGTTGCGAATTTATAAAGTCTCACACAGTCAGTCATATTGGTTTTCTCTCTCTCTCTCTCTCTCTCAATTGCCCTAACCCCTTGTGGGGCATAGCGCGTCAACTGTTCCATGTGGCCCAGTTGACGTTTCTCGGCATAAACTGGTTTCGGAGAATGCAGTTGCCAGCATGCACCTCCTGCACATCCATGGCCACGAACGTCGTCGTGGACGGGATTCGAACCCGAAACGCCGGTAGTCAAACATGAGACTGATGCCTCAACACACTGCGCTGCCGGTCGCCCCATATTGGTTTTACCAGGGAATAATAGTTAGCGTGACGAAGACGAATCCTGCGGTAAAATAAAGTTGGACCAAATTGCACTAAATATACTCAACCCGACCAAGACGATAGATTTGACAATGCTGTCTGCTTTAGGAATTAAAACCAAAGTGAAAGATGAGTATTATGGCTCGTTTACATTTGCCAATGCACCGGCATGCCAGTAGACTTGTCGGCAAATCTACGAATGACAAGAAACATATACGTAGTATGTTCGCAGGTCTCTACTGGAATGCCAGTAGGAAATCAATTGGCCCGGGAAGCCAGCTACTTGCAAGGCGCCGTGCGGGTTTACTGGCCTGGCACGGGTGTTTATACATATGCAAGTGACAGCTTGCTAGCACGGTCTGCTGGCATGTGTAAACGCTGCTTTATGGCATCTTATGACCTTTTGTCGTCCCTGAATTCTTTAAAGTCTTTAGGTTTTGACATTATGTTATCGCTTTTGATACGGCTAGATGTATTTGTGTGTGTTAAATTGCTCGAAGTGCCAGTTCTTGTTTTAATTCCTAATCATTGGTGTCGTCACTAAACATGAATTTCGCTGGAAATCAGGATCATTTGGGTCATGTTTACATATATAGTACATATCTACTGTGTTTTTGTCGTTTATTTATGTGTACGAATTCATTTAGTCGTTGAATAACAAAATATGTTATGTATTCCCTGTGCAATCTATGGTGAAGTAAGATGGATAGTGTTATTTAGGGAGTCACCTTGATAAATTTCCGATTGACGGTTTCTTCTACAACTATGCAAGTATAAAAAAATCAGCTTAAAACTAGGGTATAAATATCTATCATATTTGCACATCAGTCATTATCATTACGTATATTACAGGATTCTGGAAAATGTTGAGAACAAATCGTCTCCCAAGACATATGCACATATGTACATACTTATAATTTACTCAAAATCTACGCACCATGTCCCGGTTTAATTATATTCACCAGGTTTGGAGTCGAAAAACCATTCCATGTGTTCTTTTTTCTTACTGCTTCCATCTCTAAGAACTTTTTGTGATTAAAGAACATTTTATAAGATACTCAGTTTTTCTTCGGTGACTTGAACTTCCTGCAATTTCGTTTGTATTCTGTTTTTTTTTTATTCGACACTTTGATGACCCCCAGTTTGCCGACTGGCAGGCACTCTGCCAGCACAAGCGCTGATTAAAGATTTGTTACTGTAATCAGCCAACCATGAATATGAAAAATTGACACGCTTTTACTACGGACGCCTGGCTAGCTGTAGGTGAACTATGTATGGTAAAACATTGGCTTTTCCCAGTTTTTGTTGTTTGGAAAATGTTGAATTTAAGTGTGAGATCTGCTGGGATCCCTTTTGTTCTTGTCGTTCCTATGTTACGAATTACCTGAAACGGAAGCACTCAGGTGGAAATTATTAGGGGTACGTCTATGGGAGAGCGGGTGTTGTTCTGTTGTATTTTATTGTTTCAACTGTCGAAAACATTGGGTAATTAACGACACTATGACCAAAGGGTATTATGTATTTTGCCGCGTGAAATATTGCGGTACATACTGTGTCAGATACATCTGATAATGCATTAATTATGTGAACTATGAAGTGATTTAGGCAAATCATATTAGCTACATTAAACATTTACGGTCAGTTCATTCAAGAATTTTAATGGTTCTGTTTAGGTTTTATTGCTTCCAAGGAGGGGAATTGGATGCCATGAATACTGGCCAGATTTTATATTTTTGGATGTTAAGTTGAAAATTCACGGAATAGTGGAGGTTTTTTTTTGTTTATTATGGATCTTCTTTTAGGAGTCCTGTGGTAAAAAATTGCAGTATTTAGAGATGTACATACATACATACCGTACTTCCTTTAACATTGTCATTAAGTTTGCAACGTATAGAAATATCTCCGACAATATAAAGGACAATATATACTCTTTTGTTCAGCATTACGAGATGCGTCGATTAATAATACGTTTTGCTAGGTATTCTGCGTCGATCGCAGGCGATGATCAAAAAAATACGAAGAGTGCTCTATGGGTTGATCGCTAATCGCGAATAATGTGCGACGATTGTGTGCCTAGCGAAACGCACTTAAGAGCCGGTACACATGAGTGTCCAAATGACGCTCGACGCCGCGTCACTTTCAATCGGATGGGAAGAAAGACATTGGGTGCAGTGAGCGATGCACATTCGGCGTCACTTGACCGTCGCGATAGTTATCTGGGATGCCCCTGGTTTCTGCTCGTATCTGCGGCAGCTCACCATTCGCTTGAGGATTACTTTTACTCAAGCGATGCTTTGAAATTTCCTCCGAATGATTCAAGATACTTCACATCAATTTCAAGTTCGTGTTCGACATTACGTAATCAGTCATACGTCCCATATTTATGCATGAAGTCGTAGATTGGTGGACGGCGATCAACAAGCCATCTTGCAGGACTCTATTGGATAAAGTTCAGTTCAGTTCTTATTCTTAATACCTCACCAACTGCTGTGCTTAGTGTGCTACTTAATTATGATTTGTTTCCCGTGGACTTATTTCCTGAGCAGATGGCTGCGATTGCGGCCATCCGTCTTCGTGAAATAGGCCAGTGGACAGTTTCTATTAATGGTGTGATGATGCGGCTTACATATCAATAGTCAGACAGAGGCCCTGGACGCTGCATTTTCCATTTCGATAACTATCGTGCAGCGTCGCACTGCTCTCAAGATGTTCAGTGATTTTTTCAACATCGCTCTTTGCTGGATTCCAAACCACAGTGGCTTAAGCGGTAACTGCAAGGCGGACGACCTGAATTGTGCGGGTTCGATTTTTGTGGGTAGGGGGTGCTTTTGCGCTGCCAAAATGCCTATAGAATCTTGCAAGAAGCTAGTGATGTCTAACGCACTGAGCCGTGCTCAGATGGCTAAGTGGCAGTATCTGCCATCATATTACGAGACAGATTTGGCCAAAGGCTCCTCAGGGCATCGTTACGTCTCGTTGCCCGATGGGTGATCACGTTACACGTCTCCGGCTTCCATACAATGATTATTGCAGAGGGTATCATGACGAGGAAGAGGACGAACCGATCCATTACTTCCTTTCCACATGCCCAGCTCTGGCCAGGAAAAAGAGGGACACTCTGGGGTCTCTTCGCTTTATTGATTTAGATGACTTGAAGGACGCAAGTGATCTGTTAGAAGATGAAATCTCTGCCCAAAAACAATTTCACGGTAATATTTTAAATTCATTTTATTGATCGGCAAAAAAAAACTTAAAAGCTGAAAAAAAATGCAACAGAAGCATGACTGGGGCTAAAAAATGAAATTAAGACTTTATAATCCAAATAAAAAAAATAAGAGCAGCAATATTTGACAACTTTCAAATTTGAGTTTGTATTCACAATAGCTCAAAATTTTAAGAACAAACTGTCAAAATCCCACAATATTAGTTGCGTTCTTTTCAAACGAACATTTCCATACAAAATGACTGACCGGTATATGATCTAAGTCTCGTATTGGATCACTTGGATCAGAATTGATAGTGAATCGGTTGAACGTCAACTTGTCTCTCGGCAATTCGCCCCTATACTTTTCTACATTGAGCGCGCAATTCGTCGGCGGCAAATTATCTGTATGGTAATCGTTTGAATTCGCTCGTCACTGATCCAGACCGTTTGATTCATTCTGGATCTTTGTATGATTGTATCGAACTTGTTGTTAATGAAAACTGCGGTATCTTTCTATTCTATCGTTAACTGCTTTCATGAGCAACTACGAATCCGGCCGCCTCAGATGCACGACAATTTCTTAACGTCGGAGAACCATCAATGATTACTATCATTGGCACCATTAAAAGTTCTTGTTAAACTTGTTCCACAGCGCACATCATGAGGAGCACCCTTTAGCTTAGCACACAGGATACAGATTTTTACTTTTATTTCATCACTTTATACGCAAAGTAAACTGCAGCTGGATCCAGCCTACCTAAGGGCATTTTATTAACTGCAGTCTCAGTTCAATTTCTGCGCTTCTTTGTGCGTTTATTATGCGTATATATGTATATAAAGTGTGCAACGGTCTCATTCAATACTTTCTTCTTGTGCACCGGACAAGGGTCGATTCATTCACCTTACACTTTGGATAGATTCAATTCAATGTGGTTCGTTATGCAACGGAAGAACTTACTTAAATGAAACTGAGCCCATCAATTTACCATCGCTGCTCCGAGCCTTTCTTACAGCCAGGTTTAATAAAATTGTGGCCCTTTATCGCATCATACTAGGCATCATGAAGAAATCACCATGATGTCTTGTTGTCAGCTTATAAATTGTAAGAGGAATGAAAGTCTTGGCAGCAACTGTGCAAATGGATAATGGCTCAAACATATGATTTCCGATGGAAACACAATTTTGAAGTGTGTAATTGAAATTGGTTGCACTTGCCGCATTTCTTTGCAACGTAACAGAAAACGATAAGCAGCAAACAAACGATACAGAACACAATAACGAAAAATATGGGAAAATGGAGTATTTCTATCGTTCAGGGTGTGTCTTGGGTTGGGATAGTTAGCCTTCGATCCTCAAATCGCATTTCAAGAGAAAACTTAAATATGGTCTAATAAATCCTCAGTGAAAATACAATCTAACAAATTTTATTTGGGCTTATAAATAATTTTGTTTTCTCATTAA
Organism: Chloromyia formosa; assembly: GCA_964017055.1. NCBI lineage: Eukaryota > Metazoa > Arthropoda > Insecta > Diptera > Stratiomyidae > Chloromyia > Chloromyia formosa. Next base: position 44,153,115 of record OZ024814.1, on the reverse strand, counting down.
CATATTTAATGCAATTACACAAAATGAACATGTTATTCACAGGAAACAAACTGTATGATCGACCTAAACTTTATTGCCTGCAGCGAGCTCCGAATAATCTATTTGAAAAGTCACTTAAAGGACAATTTTTTTTTGCATCAGATGTTCATAAATGATGTTTGTGTAATGCATGTGTTATTGTTCTATTCTGATACAAAACGTGTGCTAAGTCCATAGAACAGGAAATTGTACGATGAATGGCGCAAAAAATGAGCAACTTATTGCTTCCTATGTTTTGAATATCTTCCGATCTAATTGTTATTTATTCAGTCCAGACTTACAGCTGTTGAGTCTTTGAAAGGTATTTTGCTGTGAGCTTCATTCTTAACTAATTTTTGCCGTGGCGGTTACTGGATGAATTGCCGAACGATCGAAGTACATTATGTGTACTGAACAAGAAGGGTTCGCACTTTTAAATATAAATATTAATTGATATTCATTCAAACACACACGGCACTTTTAGATCGATACTTAATCATAGCCATAATACTATATCTATCTATATACTATATATCTTATTATGTTTAAGGGGGGACACCACATTAAGAGGTTAAAAAATCCAATTTTTTTTATTGCATTGTTAGCTTAACAATCCAAGAAAACGCTGCCAAAATTTCAAAGCGAAATCCGCATTCGTTTTGATTTTATGAGCTCTACACAGGCTCGAACGCACTCTAGGGGGTAGGGCGGAGCACTACCTCAGGTATTCGCTTTATGTACTTACGAAGCCTTGTAGCGGAACCTCACTTTTGCATCATTGTTTTCAAATAACGGTATAAAAGGTACATAAGGGATTATTTCGGTTACATTCTGTTTTTCAAACGCGTTTTTCTCAAAATAACCTTTTTCGCATTTTCGGGAAGTCTAACTCAAAACGTATTATAATGAACCGATCATTATGAAAATTGAAAGTATGATTCTTTATAAATATTACGAAGAATTTTTGGGATATCATATTTTTAAGGGTGTTTTTTTCTTTTTTGCGCATAATTAGTGAAAACGAAGGTCGATACCCTTCACGCGAAGCTTGTGACTTATGGTGCATTTGCCACTTTGAAATTAGTAGTAAAACTTGTTCCGAATTCATTGTTCCTATGAGAGGTATATGAAATAGTAGGCCGATTTCAACCAAATTTAGGAACGTGGTTTGGTAGTCAATATGATTAAATAATATGAAATTTGGTAAAGATGTCTTCAGAAATAAAAAAAATTTCTTATAAAAACGATCATTCCTATGACAGCTATATGATAAAGTAGTCTGATTTCAACCAAATTCGATAATGTGATTCGACTATAGATACTATTGATTCTTGTGAATTTTGAAAAAGATATCTTTAGAATTAAAAAAGTTTTTCTCACAAAGATGAATTTTTGGACCGGTCGTTCCTATGGCAGCTATATAACGTAGTGGTCCGATTCCGTTGGTTCCGACATATATACTGCGTGCAATAGAAAGAAGGCTCTATACAAAATTTTAGCTCGATAGCTTTAAAACTGAGGGACTAGTTCGCATAGAAACAGACGGACAGACGGACGAAGCTTAATCGACTCGTCTCATCATACTGACCAAGAATATATTTTACATACCTATATAGTTCATATAGGCTCGACGCGAATTTTCGGGATCGATGGATTGGTCGTGGCGCTTCCATTGCATGGCCTCCACGATCTCCCGACTTAACTTCCATGTACTTTTATGTCTGGGGGTATTTGAAAAGCATCGTCTACGCAGAGGAAATTCATACACGAGAACAGCTCATTTCCCGTATCACCGAAGCATGCGATCAGTTACGAGCCCAACTACTGCGTGTGAACCCCACCAATGCCATTCATCGGCGATACCACTTGTGCTTGCTCCACAACGGCGGACATGTTGAGATTATTTGTAAACGTAATAAACTAAATAAACGTAATACTTCCAACTCTTTTATTTCGTCCTCACTATTATTAATCATACTCCTTCGGCGAATGACGGGTGTCAAACCAGATTTACTTGAAGGGAACGTGCTTGATAACTGTTAGCCCCGCTACCAATCTTACTAGCAGCATTCTAACAAATTTTCAACTTGCTAGTGTCATTCTATCGAAAGTTATCGCAATTAAAAGAATATTTAATTTTTTGAAATTTGTAGGGGAGGTAGGCGTTCCGGTTCCGGTTCCGGTAGCGCAATGTGTTGAGGCATCAGTCTCATGTTTGACTACTGGCGTTTCGGGTTCGAATCCCGTCCACGACGACGTTCGTGGCCATGGATGTGCAGGAGGTGTATGCTGGCAACTGCATTCTCCGAAACCAGATTATGCCAACGAAACTTCAACTGGGCCACATGGAACAGTTGACGTGCTATGCCCTACAAGGGGTTAGGGCAATTGAGTATATGATCGGAGATGCTTCCTTCTGTGCGTTGCAAACTTCATGACAAAGTTAGTATACCCTATGACATCCGTGAAGGGTATAAAAATGGTGAAAACTGAAATAATTTGTTTCAACACCTGCAAAATTTTGAATTTCCATTATTTTCACCTGCATTGAGAATGAGGTTTATATTCCTAGAAAATAAGTTAATAATGTAAAATTAAAACCTTTTTGATTTCGGACAAAAATTGGAATCGCTACACGTCCCGCAATTGGAGAACTCTAATTACGACCTTCAGCGGATATCAGTGCGTAACTTTGTTATTTTTGGTTTAAATCATTGGAAAAAATTCACAAAAGTTGTTCGAAATTGTAATGAACCATATTCTGGTCTGGTTGTGCTGCTTCCACCGGTAGATCTATGGCAGCACCTGATGAGTAAGGATCTGTCGGTGGTACGAAACAAGAGGCCGAGGGTCCCATTACACCTGGACCCCAATGCGAGCGCGAGAGCAATCGAGCCATCCGCCAACCATTCTATCCTTATCGCTTCATTTTTTTTATTCCCCATTTTACCTCCCTTGTTTGTGCTGCCTTCCCCAGGCCTACGAATTTTTGTTAATACGTAAAGGACAGGGGCAACGAGCGGCGATCTATTACAATAATATTTTTCGTTATAGTACTCCTCAAATTTTTGTCATGGATATGGTTTTGGTACGGGGACAGACATGTACTATACATAAAAAAAAATTTAAACAAGTTCACGTTACAATCCTTATAGCACTTCGCCTTTGCATGTATTTTCAACGAAGGCATCTTAAAGGCATTGCAGATAGACCTAAATTGTCACAGTATTTACATTGGTTTAAATTTGTACTTGGTTTAAATTTGTACTTATTACAAATCTGAACTCTTCCTATTCCATATTCCATTCTCTCATAATATATACAAATTTATCGATACGATGTTTACATCACCCCTGTAAATAGCGATTTTTTTTTCAAATCTTGATCAAAAACTAATTAAGATTCAGACAAAATATTGTATCTGCTTCTAAAATTGATTTCCTATCTACACGTCAGATTCAGCTGAACGCCGAAGCTAAAAAATAGTGCGCTATCTGAAATGTTTGGGCCGACATACATTGCGTTGTCGGGAGTACGAGTGTATTATCAATACGTTCTGGACGAGCACAAAAGAAAGGTCTATTCACAGGTTATTCGAATGTGGAAAGAGTTCAAGTTACAGTATGGCTTCTTTTCTAATTCCCTTCATCCGCCTGAACAACAACCATTGTCCGTGGAGATACGTGTATGAGTCAGTCAGTCATTCAATTCCATTAAAGCTTGAAAACGGATACAGCTGGGTAATATCGATCCAACGGAAGATGTAGCCTGTAGAAGTTACGATTCACCTTTTTTTGTTCGAAGGGAATATATTTGTAACAATGGACATGAACCGTAAATATGTGTATGTGTTGCACTACAGTATAGTTCATTCATAGTATTCACTCGTAAATTGATATGTATAGAATTCGCACCGTACCTGTTTTCATGCAAATTTAAGTCACAATTTGCGATATGTATCGATTAAGCCCTCATTCCCTCAACGCATATCGCAGAATAATAAACAGATCGTATGAATAATAGGCTAAATACTTTTTGTAGGCTACTAACTGAAAAAGAGTTGTTTGGTTCGTTGATTCAGAAAATATAAACAATGGAAAGAGGAAATCAAAAGAATTTATGGAATAAGCTAACCAAGCAGAATCAACTCCTTCTGGATTGGGGCCCAGTGCAATTGTCCGACGGAAAGGATTATTATGGTTAAAAAAAACAACTATGTACTTGGTAAACAATATTCTTCGGACGTGCTTTTACTTCCATTTAATTATTTTATTTATATACAAAATAAATACTAAGACCGTAGCGTGTATACTCTAGACCTGTACAGACCTAGTGATGATGATACTAAAACTATAAATTCACAACGCCCATATGCATTAAAGTGTGATTCCTATATGGTCAGTTTGTGCAGGCAATCATAACAGTGATTTGACCTATGTAACTTACTAATTCGACATTTCTGCCTATCGTGACTGTCACTCAGGGACGCCGTAGCCCGGGGGGTTGGACAATCTATAACAATTCTTTGAATTATCAACTTTTTCAGTAATATTATTGCGTGATACGATCGTTCGTTTTTATATAAATACAACATTTTACGAATACTATTACGTACAGTAAATCTAAACCTCTCCTTAAGGCTAGTACTAACCTCTTCGCGCGAAAATGTTGCACTTATCTCTCCCACGAAAAAGTGACAGTGTACTTGCACACAGCACATATCCGCGGCGCTCTACACTACACTTGAATTTCCCTTTCTCATTCAAAAGAGAGCGATCACCAATGTAATGAATGACCGGTTTCCACACGAAATAAAATGCAAAGTAATTGTTTTCGCGTGCAAATTGCCCACAACAGATTTCGCATGAGAAACAGAGGTTAGTACCTTCCTTTACGGATAATTTAGAAATGTCCCGGCTGCTACAAGCTTTTAAATATGTATATAAAAGCCTTTGAAAGACGCCGACCTTACTTTACTAAAAACGGAATAACTCAAAAACTACAGAAATATTGAATTGAAGCTAATACTTTAAAGCCAGTTGACACGTTCAAAGTTAACTTTGCCAATTTACTTGGCAAGAATATTCCATCATTACGAATTATCACTTTGCCACATGCAAAAACGCCGAATTTAGCATTTCCAGAGAATTCACAAATTGATGAATAACCACCAACATCTCATTATTTTCCGCTCCATCAATTTTTTCTGTGAACTTATTGATTTTTTTATGATGACGCTTCACTTCCATGAAATTTCTGATGGAAAGTCCTACTTTGCTTTTATGGGACGCTAAGACTTCAAATCGTTAACATGTTCAAAATAATGTCAAGGTAGGTTGTCAACGTGCTTTGCCAAAGTGTACTTTGAACGTGTATCCTAACATACGAAAGTTTACAATTGTGCAAAATCACACTTTGATAAAAGCATAAAATCCGCCTACGAGCCAAACTAAATTTACTATACAGGGTGTTACTAGTACTGAGGCTCAAACGAAAATGGGAGATAGAGGAACTTGTCTTGAGTGGAAAATCGTTCCACACATACTTCCGTTTTTGCACCGTTAAGGAGATAGCGCGATTTTAAGGACGAAGGATTTTCATCGTACCTGTGATCACTGTTTGATCTCTAACTTCTGTTGTACTTAGCGTAACTTAATAATTCTGGGCTCGTTGGAAAGGACACAAATTGTTCTTTCTAATTACTATCAACTGTGTCAATCAGTGTTATACTTTTTGAGAAAAATTAATTTAAATGACACAAAAATAATAAAAAAATAGAAAAAAAATACAAAAAAGTCCTGTTTTCTCCAAAAAGGACCTGATTAACCACCAAATTTTATTGCACTTTCGGAAAGCCCATAAAATTTCACTATAAGTTTGCAAACAGAATTTCTTCATAGGTTGAATTGTAAAGGAACGGGGCTAACAGTTATCAAGCACGTTCCCTTCAAGTAAATCTGGTTTGACACCCGTCATTCGCCGAAGGCGTATGATTAATAATATTGAGGACGAAATAAAAGAGTTGAAGTATGTTTATTACGTTTATTTAGTTTATTACGTTTACAAATAATTTTAATTGGTCCGGTATTTCTTTCCCCATTCCTTAATTGCACCAATTATGCCGAATTTTTGGAGGAAACTTTTTCCAGACCTCATAGAGGATATACCACTCCGTGTACTGGTCAGATTTTGGTACCAGCACGATGGAGCGCCAGCGCATTATGGTGCTAATGTCTGTCGGTGGCTCGACGCGAATTTTCGGGATCGATGGATTGGTCGTGGCGGTTCCATTGCATGGCCTCCACGATCTCCCGACTTAACTTCCATGTACTTTTATGTCTGGGGGTATTTGAAAAGCATCGTCTACGCAGAGGAAATTCATACACGAGAACAGCTCATTTCCCGTATCACCGAAGCATGCGATCAGTTACGAGCCCAACTACTGCGTGTGAACCCCACCAATGCCATTCATCGGCGATACCACTTGTGCTTGCTCCACAACGGCGGACATGTTGAGATTATTTGTAAACGTAATAAACTAAATAAACGTAATACTTCCAACTCTTTTATTTCGTCCTCACTATTATTAATCATACTCCTTCGGCGAATGACGGGTGTCAAACCAGATTTACTTGAAGGGAACGTGCTTGATAACTGTTAGCCCCGCTACCAATCTTACTAGCAACATTCTAACAAATTTTCAACTTGCTAGTGTCATTCTATCGAAAGTTATCGCAATTAAAAGAATATTTAATTTTTTGAAATTTGTAGGGGAGGTAGGCGTTCCTTTGATCTGATTATGCCCAACTTCCTTACAAGCTCAAGCAGCTTCTCACCCCAGGGTTACATGCTAAAAATCAAGTGTCTACATCAATTGGTTCAAGAGTTATAGATGAAAAAACCCGAAAAGTAGGGTAGTACGGGGCTCTTTGTAAGAAAATTACCGTTAGTTTTCAACTGATCGATTTGATTTTTCCAGGAGAGTAGAAGGTTATCCTCACGAGCAATCTACCAAAGCTAGAGCTTTTCATGTTTATTTAATCAAGAGTTATAGATACATTTAATTATTTTACATATGTAGGGGAGGTAGGCGTTCTCTTGGCCTGATCACGCCCATTTTCAATATCAACCAACTAGATCATACTTCCAATATTTGACCAAAATTTCAAGGCTCTGGCTTCATTCTATCGGAAGTTATCGTGCGAACGGACAGACGGACAGACAGACAGACAGACATGGCTTAATCGAATCAGGAGATGACCCTGATCATTTATATATATACATTGCCATACCTCCGGAGCCTCCTTTAAGGTGTTACATATTTCCGTCGTGACAAAAACAATATACCCTATACTAAAAGTCTAGGGTATAAATATTTGTTCCGTGAGGGGCTCGAACCTTAAGCGACAGTGGTTTGAGTTGCAACAAAAAGCTTGGTGCTTTGTGAAGTTAAGCTGCAGACGCATACTAACTTGGTATGCAGAATGAAATCAAGTCACCAATTCCAAACAAAATTGCAAAATCCTTTCAGGAGGTCGACGCAATTAATTATTATACTTGAGATGAATGTAAGAAATTATCGTTGTTGTTAATTGTCTTAATGTCTTTAGCATTTATTGTATATGCCCTGTTGACGTTTCGATAGCGTATATATAGTTTTCGGATGTGAAGTTGCTAGCATGCACCTAATATTTGCGCCGTCTTCTTGCTGACAAGCTCGGAGCGCATCGGGAGTACTATTAGTATCCACAGGCAGTTTTGTTCGCGCCGAGGATCGAACCTCCATTCTCTAGATCGTAGAGCGGTGACCGAACGAACACGGCCATTGAGCGCGCGATGTTATAATTGGTTTTGAAGTACTTTGGTAACACATTTTTTGAGTTCAGTGTTTAGTTTCGCCATTCAGCTTGTAAAAACGACAGTTGAATAGATGAAATCGACGTCTCCTTTAATATGACATACAGGATTTGTTTGGGCTGCTACATATTAGAGTATTTGCTACTTTATTTAGCAGCTAAAAGCTTTATTAGCTACTTGAGACAATATACTCAACGCTGTCATGAGTTGAAGGTTAAAAGCTTGCGAGCTTCACCTTCTCACAATAACAGCTTCCCTAATTTCCTTCTCTTAACAAAATCAAACCAGCTATTGATGAAATTAACTTTCCCATTAAGAAAAAAGGATATTTGAACTGATTTTATCCCTATTATGGACTTAAAAAGGGAATAAATTAGAATACAACAATTCTACATGTTTTAGTCACTGTATAGAAACTGAAGGTAGCCTAAATAATTGTGGCTCTGACAAGTATCCTATTTAGATATATCCTATATTATTGCGCCTGCATACTGTATCGCATTTGCGTGTTTTTTTTTGTCTGCTTTTTCCATAAAGACGCTTTCTTTGTTCAACAAAAATGTCAGTCTGCCAATAGATCTACCTCAGATTAGCAAATTTTTGAATAAAAACTTAAAGCTCTGGTGTTTGTGCGAAAATATTAACCTAAAACACCTCTCTTCTTGTGCAATGTTTTTGCACAAACATCAGAGCTTTAAGTTTTTTTTCATTAACTTGTACAATTTCCAATGTGAGGTAGGTGATATCATCATCATCGTGGCGCGACAGCCCGACGTCGGGCCTTGGCCGCCTGGATAGGTAGGTGATATACTTGGCTATTTTCCACCAATTATGTTCATTACTATGCGTTTAAATAAGTAATTAACTAAGAAATATTTGCTGATATACGTGTTACTTCTGTCCAGTCGTTTGTGTTTTCGTTCATTTCTTACCTAATTATTGGCCGTTTTAAAAATGTCAAGTTAAAGTTTATCCTATAGATAAATGCTAAACAGCATCCATCCTTCAGTTAAAAATTTATTGGACGATAATTCCAAACAGCGATACGGACTGCTGACAGCTAGAATGGTTCAGGCGATTTTCTTGGCGGAATTTTTCCGCCTGTTCTATCCTATTCTACGTCTGTACCGTCTCTTAGCAATAATTTGCGGCTTCAAATCCTCTTCCAATTAATGAATAAATAAAAAAAATAACTGGCGCAACAGTCCAATTTGAACTATGGCCTCGAAATGAGTTAGCATCATCTCATTTTCTAGATCGTGACGGTATGTCTTGTGCAGAGGTGTGTGATCACTGATCAGCAACTCGCTCAACCGAGTTATGTATTTACCCCATAAATGGGCACTCATTTAACAGCTGAGTGGTCTCATAGTCCGACACGTAAATCCCTTTTTTTTATCGAAAACTACCGCATTCGGTAGGAATCGAACCGGGACCCAGTGCGTAGAAAGCGAACGTGCTAATTGTTGCGCCATCCGGACTACTCCAATGAATGAATGAATTTCGAGAACTCTGTTCTTTGTGACCACTTCAGTTGTCTCATTTGAACGTGCAAACGTAAGGTTCTAGCTGTTAAAATCTCAGTAGACCGTAGTAGCTGTTTGGAATTATCGTCCAATAAATTTTTAACTGGAGGATGAGTGCCGTTTAGCGTTAATCTATAGGATAAACTTTAACTAGACATTGTGAAAACGGCCCTATGATTGTCAGAAATATTGAAATCGATAAATGAAAATTTGCTCCAAGGTGCTCGTTTTTTCGAAGCTGAAACTTTGATCATTTAAGTAAAATGTTCCTCATTCAGCTTTAAAAATATTCCGTTACATAGTACAAAAAACACACCTTATGTAACAATTGGGGCACCCTATATTTCTTTGCCCTTAACAACAGCATATCTCCCCATTACGTTTGAATTTATTTCGTAAATGGTCTGTTAACTTACCGTGTATGTTCATAGAATTCGTCTTTTCACCACCCCGCTTCAATTCCTATACAAATCGAAACAAAGAAGTCATACAGACCGCATATTAACCTTAACAAAGATGTAATGCAAGTTCAGGGATTTCCAAGTCGTTTTCTATTTTATAGCCTTCACATTGTAATGTGCAGTGGGTGCATTCCCCCAAAAACACTGCTTCAGACCCAGCAAATAAATCAAGAGCACAGCCAAGTGTAAAATTAAAATTTGTACGTATGCATGTATTTGGTTAGTGGAGCTCTCGGCTCAATTCCAAATTAAAAATGGACATATGGCCTTTGTTTTTGGATCGAATAAAAAGGGAATACCGGGGTTGACATTTGCGTATTTTAATTTATGTTAGTTTTGGTTTTTGGGCTTCGACTTGCAATTATTTCCCGCTTGAGCGCCGAATAGTGACCAGTTAGCAAGTAGAAACATTCCCAATTGACCGGGCGACGACGCGACACATAAGGTCCGTTTTCTTAATGTCTGATTGATTAATGTCCGGGACACTAAACTAGCAACGCTAAAAATATGATAATACAGTAGTCAGCTAATGCAATAGAAAATCAGCTGATTTTCTTGGCGGAATTCTGCCGTTTGTTCAGCATTCACTGTTTCATGTGACCCAGTTGACGTTTCGTTGGCATAAACTAGTTTCGGAGAATGTAGTTGTCAGGATGGACCTCCATTGCATTGAGATGATGTCGCACTCCCGTTGCGTGGGATCCATTCGCTACGCGAGGTCCGCGGCTTAAGCGGGTTGCTATCCTCAGTATATTGTCATAGAACGCTCGCTCTATACGCTAGACCAGTACTTTCAGCTATGATGCAAACCACGATTCGTCGCTCGGTGAAATAGGAATATATCAACACCTAAATCTCTTATGCAAGCCATAGACGCTCGTACCAATCCGTCGGATTGGTCGCAAGTCAACCACTGATACGCGAACCGTATTCATACAATTTTACTCCAGAAAAGTAGTCAAACAAGTTATTCTCTATCGCCGCGACACGCTCCGCATAAGTGTACAGCGACAGCCCGCGCGACTACCTTTTCTGATCCCATATTGTAGTTGTTGTTTGGGTTGGCTCTGAGTTCGTGTCGAGCTCGATGCTCAACACTCCGAGCCCAGACCCGACCCAACAACAATTTCAATGTAGAGTCCGACCGGTATTTGAATAGGTGAATTGTTGTGAATGAACGATTACGGTGTGTGTCAAAATACAGTATGGTCTGCTTATTGACTAATTTTTCAATGCAGAATTTATAGGCACGATATTATATACGTATACATGCACGTACATATGTGAGTATTATAGAAGTCTCGTTGTTATTAAGATTGGGTAGATCTTCACCGTCTCCTTAATCAAAGTTGAACAGGTGCAATAATAAATTCAGCCTGCAGGTAAATAGGAATTATGTAATTATACTGATAATAGTTGGAATATAATTTGTTGGTTGGCTGGAAACTTGAACAAATTTTGAATTGTGCTGTAGCGGATCCTATATGGTATATTATCTATGTAATATGTACGTAATGTAATGTAGTAGAGGAGCTGATTTTCGAGACCGTTGTACGGGATGATGGTAATGGGGTGGTGAATGGTCAGTACCACGCTTAGCCCCAATAATAATTCTTATGAAATCAATAATTTCATTTTCAACTGAGTCGACTGGTAATCGGCGAGAAAAGCGAGAATTCAAATTTGCTGTCAGCATGGTGAAGACCTCTCGCTTGACAGACCAACGCTGCACCTATGGAGCTACCACGGTTACATATGAATTGTATGAGACAGTGGTAGCACTGATAACGTTAAAACTACCAAAGAAATTAGGCAAACATTGAATTATTGTACAATACATGCTGCGTTTTTGTAACAGATCAAGTGCAGAGCAACAGTCACACATATTACACTAACAACCAGCTGTCATATGTACCTTGATTGCAATAATTCGATTTGATAGTTTCATTGATATCTCTGGTATGACTGTCAATATCTGCTCACAGGGTTTCCACAACTACAACGAGCTACATTCTAAATTATGAATGAAGAAAGCAAAGTTGCCAGTTAGAAAAAAACACGATTAGAAATTCAAGGAAAGCACAGCCCGGTGTGTAGATAGGTTCATTGAGGATCATAAATTCGGGAGTATTTTACCTTTTTTTATGGCCTTCTAAGTCTTTCGGATTGTTTTGTGGGTGCTAATGAGTACCTTCTTTTTCGTATAACTGTTCAGGATATTAGAAAATGTTTAAAGGGTTTGTTTCTATATTACATATATATATATATTCTATATATTCTGACAACTACTATAATATTTAACTGTGGTAGCTTCAAGGGGAAAAACCATTCACCTCCCAATGACCATCATCCCGTACAAAGGTCTCAAAAATGAGCTCCGCTACTACATTTTTCATCTCATATTCCGACTTCAGAATAAAAGGAAGCTGTATATATAGATACTACACCATATTGGATCCGCTATAAACCCCAGTCTTACCATATATAGCACGATTCAAAATATGTATTAGTTTCCAGCCAACCAATAAATTATATTCCAACGATTATCAGTATAACTACATAATTCCCATTTACCTGCAGGCTGTAATTATTATTGCACCTGTTCAACTTTGATTAAGGAGACGGTGAAAATCTACCCAATCTTAACAACAACGAGACTTCTATAATACTCACATATGTACGTGCATGTATACGTATATAATATCGTGCCTATAAATTCTGCATTGAAAAATTAGTCAATAAGCAGACCATACTGTATTTTGACACACACCGTAATCGTTCATTCACAACAATTCACCTATTCAAATACCGGTCGGAGTCTACATTGAAATTGTTGTTGGGTCGGGTCTGGGCTCGGAGTGTTGAGCATCGAGCTCGACACGAACTCAGAGCCAACCCAAACAACAACTACAATATGGGATCAGAAAAGGTAGTCGCGCGGGCTGTCGCTGTACACTTATGCGGAGCGTGTCGCGGCGATAGAGAATAACTTGTTTGACTACTTTTCTTGAGTAAAATTGTATGAATACGGTTCGCGTATCCGTGGTTGACTTGCGACCAATCCGACGGATTGGTACGAGCGTCTATGGCTTGCATTATACCAAATAGACTAAAAAAACCCCGGAGAATTTTCTAAAAGTGGAAAGGAAAAATCTTTCTACGTTTGCTCTGTTTCATGTTCATTTATATACATACGAGTATATAGGTATAGGTACACAAAGTCAAAAATAGCACGAATGCAAATATTGATGTCATTTAAGCAAACCCTTCTCCAGAAAGTCTTGATTCCTCCCTGCCTCGCCCAGTGTATCCAGACCATATTTTATAAAATGCTTAATGCTTCCTAATCTGGATTTAATGCAAACATTTCCAGTGCTTTCCGTTTGCAAATATACTGTACTGTTCTACTACCCCACAAAAGTAACTAAGCTTAAGAGGATTTTAAATAAACAGGATTTATGTTAGTGAGGATTAGTTACATATCCATGTATTTATTTGGCGTAATTTTGCTTATAAAAATAGTAAGGTGTATTGATTTTGATAAACCTTTGTCAGTAGAATAAAATAAAATGAACGAACAGAATATAAATGAACATTGAAAGATATTAAATTCTGAATTTTGTATTAGTATGTAGTATTATTATTGAGAGTTAATGACAAAATTGGCGAGATGTTTCTATAATGGATTTAAATGAGGATAAATATCCAAAGTTGAGAAATTTGGCTTCAAGTAGGACCCTAGTAAATACAAATATAATAGACGATCCGGCTTTGCGGGCTAGTTTGTACATCCACACACACGTAGCGCTATTGTTTTCTTCGGTAACTCTCATGTCCATCGATGCATAACTTGTAACAATTATCAAATTATTTTTTATGATATGTGTATCAAGTTTGTCGAAATCACCCCAGAGTTAGGCTCCACACCGCAATACTGTGGCCAGGTCCAACAAATGTAAAGACAGCAGTCGAAATTCGACTTCAGTCTGTGGAAATAAGGTCATTATCATCATCGTGGCGCGACAGCCCGACGTCGGGCCTTGGCCGCCTGGATCATTGTCCTCCAATTATCTCGGTCACGTGACCGCGTCCTCCAATTTTGGGAGCCCAGCAGCTGCGCGGCGTCCACACCTACTGAGCTCTCCCAACGAGATCTCGGTCGTCCTCGCAGTCTCGCTCCGTCGACTCGTTCTGCATTCATTACTCTCTTAGGCATGCGATCATCGTCCATTCTTTGTACATGCCCTGCCCATTGAAGTCGTTATAGTTTGACGATTTTCGAGACTTGCAGCTCATCGTACATTTCATACAACTCATGGTTGTACCGGATGCGCCATCCATCTCGATCGCAAACAGCCCCGAAAATTCGCCGTAGAACCTTACGTTCGAAAGTGTCTAGCATGTTTTCGGAGGCTTGAGTTAGGGTCCATGCTTCGCAGCCATAGCATAGCACTGGTCGTATAATGGTTTTGTACACGCGGAGCTTCGTGTTTCTGTGCACATGTTTCGATTTCATTATGGGGAGAACCGAGAAAAAAGTCTTATTAGCTAACTGTATCCGTCGCTTGATTTCGTCAGTTTCGTTGGCGTCCCTTGACAGGTTGCAACCCAGGTAGATGAAGTTGTTCACGAACTCGATGTTGAGGTCCCCCACGTTGATGCTCGGTTGTGCAGGTGTCCTTGTCACCGATTGCATCATTATTTTAGTTTTACCCTCGTTAATACGTAATCCAACTTCCTTTGCAGCGGTGTCGAGCGTATGCAGAAGTTCTTCTGCGTCAGCCAATCTTCGGGACATGATGTTGATGTCGTCGGCGTACGCTGCTAATTGTGTCGACTTGATGAGTAGCGTCTTGCTGTTGTCCATATTCATGGCCCGAATAACATATTCCAGTGCTAGGTTGAAGAGCGTCGGTGCCAGTCCATCGCCCTGTTTCAAACCAGTGCGTGTTTCAAATAGATCAGTAAGTCTATTCTGGATCCTGACTTGTGAGACGGTGTTGGTCATCGTCATCTTTGTCAGTCGCACCAATTTTGCTGGTATACCAAATTGCAGCATGATGTTGTACAGTACTCCACGATCGATACTGTCGTATGCCTGCTTGAAGTCGACAAAGATTTGGTATACGTTTACGTTGTATTCCCAGCACCTCTGGAGTATCAGTTTGACTGAGAAGAGCTGATCGGTTGTGGAGCGACCAGGTCTGAAACCGCTTTGATATTCGCCAATGACTCGTTCTGCGTACGGTTTTATTCTATTTTCCAGAATTTTCGTCAAAATTTTATAGGACGTACAAACTAGTGAGATGCCCCTGTAGTTCTCACACCGCAGTTTATCTCCCTTTTTATGAATTGGACAGATGATGCTTCTGCGCCAATCGTCTGGGATCTCCTCGTTCTCCCATACTCGCAGGAGTAATTGATGTATGGCATCAACTAGACTCGTTCCACCGAATCTTAGCAGTTCAGCTGGGATCTCGTCAGCGCCCGGCGCTTTATTTCGTTTTAGTGACCGCAAGGCGAGATCAACTTCCTCTACTGTCGGGGGTTGAATGGGTGGGCCTAGATCAACAATATCATCGAGAGCTTCCTGTGTGGGGATGTTAGATGGTCGGTTTAGAAGCTCTTCAAAATAAGAGGCCCATCGTTTGTTAATACCATCGGTGTCGCTGATGATGTTTCCATCCTTGTCCTTACAAAGGCTAGTCCTGGGTTGGTAGCCGTTCTTAATTGTATTTACTAGTTTGTACGCTTGTCTGGTGTTCCTATTAGCTAAGTTTTCGTTTATGTTCAGCAACTGCTCGTCAAAGTATTTACGTTTCTTACGTCTAATTATTCTATTCGATATTCGCCGTAGCTCGTCATATTTTTCTCTTCTGGCTCTGGTTCCTCGTTGAATCCATTGTCTGTAGGCCTCGTTTTTCGCGTCAAGTGAATTTTTGCATTCTTCGTCGAACCAGTCATTTCGCGCTCGCCGGGCTTTATATCCCACGACCTTCTCTGCGACATCCTTGATGGTACCCTTGAGTTCTTCCCAGAACCCATGGACGCCTGTGTTGCTGATGTTGTGTAGCATAGGTGATAGTTTTTCCTCAAGGGCGGTAGTATACGCCACCGCTGTAGCATCACTCAAGAGCTTATCAACCGCAAAGATTTTGGGAGGGCTGATTCTTGACTGGTGCACTGAGGAGATTCTACATCTGTAGGACGTCTTCACCAAGTGATGATCTGAGTCGCAGTTTGCTCCTCGATAGGAGCGGACATCCATGACACTAGACGCCCATCTCCTGCAAATGAGGACGTGGTCAATTTGGTTGACGGTATGTGCGTCTGGAGACTTCCAGGTCTGCTTGTGAATGCGTCGATGCGGGAAACACGTAGAGCTTACGACAAGATTCCTGCTGCAGGCGAAGTCGATAAGTCGCTGGCCGTTATCGTTACATTCTTCATGGAGGCTGTGGCCTCCAGAGGTCCCCCGATGCCAACTTTCATTCCCGACTTTCGCGTTAAAGTCTCCCAGCAGCAATTTGACGTCGTTTGTTGGAAGTGAGTCGAAGAGATTTTCAAGGCGGGCGTAGAACTCGTCTTTTACTGCGTCTTCTTTAACTTCAGTGGGGGCATGCACATTGATGAGCCAGAGATTGAAGAATCGAGTCTTGATGCGAATCGCACACAGCCGTTCATTTATGGGTTTGAAGTCAGTAATATGCGGTTTGAGGTGATTGTCCACTATAAATGCTACTCCAAACTCCTTGCGGCCCGATGGTTTGCCACTTGTAAAAATTGTGTGCGATTTCTTGTCATTAATCTCGCTGCCAAGCCAATTTGTTTCCTGGACTGCAGTAATGCTCAGTTTGTACTTTTCGACCTGTTGAAGGAGGGCCTTCTCGGCCCCCGGTTTGTTCAGGGAGCGTACATTCCAGGATCCGAAAGAATAATCCTTTATTCGTTTGCGTGGTCGTCGTTGTTGATCCGTCCAATCCGAGGCTTTTGTTCCAGGTTTCTTGACATGGAGTGGTTTTTACAAGGACAAGTTGTCAGCACGTCGCTTAACCCCATTCAGGGGATGGCCTCGGAGATAGCTGCTTCAGATGGTTTAATAAACGTGCTGGAGCCCACACAACTATGTAGCAGGTCCAACTACGCAAGACATTCCATCCTACTAGACCTGAGACGCTTAGGTGTTTGTCAGCCATTCAGGCTACAGCTATCTGCCTTTTCCAAACTGTCTTATCGCTAAGACATTGGCCGTCAGCGAATTGATACACTGCCGTTACCAGGGGGCGCCCACGGGGAGGACTATGGAAAAGGTCTTTGCCCCCCAATAAGGTCATTAAAGCATATATTAAAATCTCCGCGCACCCAAACAACTTTATCAGACTATTCAGGTAATGAGTGCATGTATGTACATGAACCGAATTGAAGCCTTAAAGCGTCTGCAGCGTCGAAAGCTCGCATTAGTTTTTCGCGAATTGCATCTAGGCCCGTTTTCTCAATATCCTGTTAAACTGCTTGTTAACTAACAGGGACGTTAGTTTATCCAACTATAAACTGCCCGTTCAGTATTGCCACTTTCTCATATGTCGGTTAAATTACCAATCCAAAATGTGTGGCACGCATCTTAAAGCTGAAATTATGGCAAAATCAGCTGATGTTCTTGCCGGAATTCTACTGTCCACAATCCTATTCTCAGTACGGTCTCTCAGCATATTCATTTGCGGCTGAGTTTGTTCCAAATTCTCTTCTATCGAATAAATTTCTGAGGAAATTTGTTCTTTGTGGCCAGTTTCACTGTTTTCATTTGAATTTGCAGAAGCGAACAGTTCTAGCTGTCAAAATTTTAGCATCCGGTATCAGGTGTTGGGTTTTAGTTTAATAGAAACTTTCAGCCGGAAACCAAGGGTTTGTGTTTTGTTTTGGATAAAAGATTAATCGGAGGATAGGGGAAGGGGTTAGCTTTTATCCGATTAATTACGCTAACCAGACATTGAGAAGATTAAATAGTGATAAGTGGCAGTTTATTGTTAAGATAAATTTTAATCGGACATTGAGCAACCGGTCCTTAAACTGTTTATCCGATTTTAATAAAATATATTTTAGTTTGTGCACACCTCTGAAAGAATACCTTTCTAATGGTGTAAAAATAATTAAAATCGGTTCAGTAGTTTGAGCAGTTTTCGTCACAAAATTCCCATAGAAAATTTGTTAGCCTATACTTAGATTATTTGAGTTACGTTTATGTTTGTATAAATATCGTTGAGTTCTATTTTATATGTTGAGAACAACAATTTTTTCTATGCACTTTTCTTTGCTTTGAAGATTTGCTGCAAATAAGGCTATTTATCTTTAAAAGTTAAATAAATAACTGACGCATCAGTCCAATTAGGACCAAGGCCTCGAGATAAATTAGCATCATCTTATTCATTCACTCATAGTCCGACATACATATATGTAAATCCTTTTTTATCGCCTTCAGTAGGAATCGAACCAGGGACCAAGTGAAAAGAAGGCGAGCTAACCGTTGCGCTATCCAGACTACCTTATCTTTAAAGAAATCTCATACGGTAACACACTCAATGCTATATTTGGCCTATAACAATCTGCATCTGCATCCTCAAGAGGATCAAGTGCGAACGGAAATAAGCCAACAACCAACGTGGCCACCGCAGGCTTCTTTTTTATTTGGACAGGTCTCCTCTCTTTGATAAACAAAACACAGATATTTTCCAAATGCACCAAGTCAAATGATACTGTGACAGTCTCTCGTGTTTCAATAATAAGTTCCAGAAGCCGGCGCACGACCTGAGAAAAACATTCACAGCGGGGCAAATTAATAGTGTCAACAACTCAGGTCATGGATATCTTGTGATGTGATGTCGTATATTACATCCATTAGATTTTCTTCCATTTTCATTAAGTTCAGTATCGAAATGCCGATATACATAATGTATTTGACTTGAAATTAATTGGAAAATATCTGTCGTGAACCAGTAAATTACTCCGTCATCTTCTCATTGACTTTTCCTGCTCTGCTAGTAGACTGTCTATTAAATGCAGTTTTCAGTGGAGTGCGGAAAGAAAAGATACATTACTTAATCTTAAAACGAGCAGAAATCCAATTAGAAGCATTTCTGGATGTCATTTTGTACTGGTGCTCACAATAAATAAAGAGTGTCATGAGTTCAATAAACATATCATAGGATGAATGGAGTCGATTCAGTATAGGAGTAGGTTCTGAAGGCGTTTCTCTACAGAGTGGTGAAGATTAACATGACATTTTTTCGTATTATCACTAGAAATAAGATTCAGAGATAGATTTTTATATACTCGTATTCTACCTGGATGTATTGCGTTAATTATTATCTGTTTTTCTAAATTTAACTTTATTTGTCAAACACGCGGATTCACAATGAATTTGATAAAATTGCTGGGCATAGTCTATATAGGATGACTTTACTTTTGTCATATCATTTACACTTAGATAATGATGATTTTTACTGTTTTGGTATCTACTCTCTACAATCATGTTTAAACACCAGCTTCATACTTGTACTCGAGATGCAAAATAACAGCTTTGAACAGGTGAAAAATACATTTTACCTTTGGCTCTCATATTCGTTGTTTAAGAAAAAGTAGCACACAGAAATTTATACATACATAATTAGAAAATTAAAAATCCTGGTACATATTATGAAATTCCAGGTACAGATATTCTCTGAATACACGAATTAGAAAAGGTTTTTCTTTCTAGAAAATCCTTGATCATTTAAATTTTTACCGCCTCCTAATGTTGCTTGGTAAAGAGGTCTCTGTGAAGCTACAAAAATACTCATAGTTGCCGCATAGTGGTGGTCCACTACACATCAAAAGTATTGAAACCATTTTACCGGTATTACGTTGTTTTCATTTACTTGCTTATTAGTTATACTGTCCGCTGAGGGATTTGCCTTCTCCATACGTATCAGTTCGAACACTACTGCTTCCAATTCGTCCCTCTGAGTAGTCTTCTACTATCGTACTACTACTCTACTTTTACAAGTAGATGTTTTTTTTTGCTTCCGGGACTCGTGCCCTAACACTTCCCCACGAAGGACTTTTTAAGGACTCGGTGATTCCTATTCATACTGAAGCCTACGTACCTTGATGAATTTGAAGTCCTCTGATTTATCCAATATTTGAAACAGCTCAGTTGTGCAATACAATCATTCATTGATTCGTTGGAAGACGCTCCTTTCAAAGATATTTATCATTTTACAGACGTGAGTCCCTATTTTAGCTATCTTACTTATTTAATAGCCATATTATCCGCCGGGGGATATGGCTTCTCAAAATGTTTGCCTCCATAAGTCTCGGTCCATACTGCTGCTTCCAGTTTGTGATTTTAAGCAGCTATCTACTGTCTTCGCGAACGGCTACCTCTCATCGTTTTTTCGGTCTTCCGGGATTTCTCGAATCGTTGCACTTCTCAACAAACGCCTTCTATGGGATTCGACGAATGAGAGGTTTGATGAATCTGGAGGCCTCCGCTTCGCCAAATATTTTGTACAGCTCAAGTTGTACAGCTTTCGCAATTGATTTCCTTCGCGCGTTGCTCCAATGATTCGTCAGAGGATTTTCCTTTTGAAGTCATTTAGCATTTTTTCCGGCGCCTGAGTGAGTGTCCAAGTTTCGCAACCGCGTCATAGCCCACGGCGAACGACTATCTCCTATATTTGTAACTTCACTTTACTACGAATAAAGCTGTTGTTTAACAGCATAGAAGCTTCAGTTTGCTAGCTGGAAAAGGAAAGGAAACGAAATTTGTCCGATTGTATCTGCACTAAGGATTTAAGTTTCCTCTTGAAATTTAAGTTGACGTTTGAATGCTAAACTAAACCAAGACACACTCCCAACAAAGACATGCCCCGTTTTCGTCTTCGCTACTCTAATCTGCTCTATAGCGTTTTTTTGCCGCTTATTCTGCTCCACTCTGCTCTGTATAAAAAAAACGCAGTTAGTGTGCTTATCAAGCTTAACAGCTCGTGTTTGCATTTTTTCTGCGTCACAAGTATCTCTTTCCTATCGTGAATCGCTACTTCTACTGTAATATTTATGCTAAATTTTATAATTAAATGAAATGTACTGTTTTATTTTATCACCAAGTATATTTGAGACGAAGTATGCTTATTGACGGCTGATGCTCAACTAACTAACATAGCTATCAACATCAATGTGTAGAGCTGTCAGTGGCACAGGGCTGTCATATTACACGCTTCTTAAAATTAAACTAAAAATTAAACTATTTTTTTTCGTTAGATTGGACGCAACGAATATCGCTCAGGGTTGTTAAAAATTACTCTAAACCATATCTCTTTGGTGGATGAACTGTTCGACCGCTTCGCGTTTTAACTACATTAGGTTGAGTCATAATTTCAGGCTCAATAATGTTTTGAAAATTATTTACTTCTGGGTCAATGGCCTCAGCATCTGAATCACTACTGTCAGCTGTTTCATAGTCATATGATGATGAACTATTAAGCGTGTTATCTATGTTTAACAGTCTGTTTTCATCTGCTTCGCAATTATTCGAGTCACTTACCCGTCCCGGCAATGGAACAATTTCAATTTCCTTCATTTTTTCAACATTGCTATGATTATGGTTATCCTTGATATTATCCTCATACATCAAATCACTTGCATTGAAATCTACATTCGTTTTTGCTATAAATCTACGATTACGTCTGTAGTAATTATCAAAGCTATCCCTAACAATGTATGATCGATCATTGACGATTCCCACGACTGTTCCGTAATGCCATTGCTTTCCATTTTTTTTAAATATAATTAGATCTCCTACTTTTAACACTGGCAATGACCTTGCGTTTCTGTCATAATAATATTTTTGCTTTGCTTTCTTGTTTTCCAATTTTGACTGTATTTCCTGTTCATTCAAGTTGTTTCGACGCAATGTTCGATCCAATACTGGCATTTTTGTTTTTAATTGACGCCCAAAGAATAGTTGGGCAGGTGTTAATTTCATACTTGCTACAGGAGTAGTATTATATTCCAATAATCGGTATTGAAATAGTTCAACCTTTTGTGTTTCATAACATCTTTTAAGTATGTTTTTGGTAATAGGTACGCCCTTTTCTGCCAGTCCATTGCTTTGAGCATATCTTGGACTTGAAAATTTCATTTCTACATTTGCATCTTCAGCGAATTTTGCAAATTCGAATGATGAAAATGGACTGTTATCACTTTTGATGACTGTTGGGTACCCAATGCGATTGAATATTTTCCGCAACACTTCAATTATATGACCCGATGTTTTGTTATTCAGACGTTCAGATATAACAAATCCGGAGTATGAATCAATTAAAGAGATGTAATTTATTCCCGCGTATTCAAATATGTCCATTGACACCGTTTGGAATGCATATGAAGGTGCCTTTTCTTGTACCAATGGCTCCTTGGCACTGTTTCTTTTGAATTTTTCGCAAACTGAACAGTTCTCGATAATTTCCTTAATTTGCTTGCTCATTTCTGGCCAAAAGTAGTGCATGCGAGCTCGTGCAAGCGTTTTTTCGATTCCCAAATGAGGTGCGTGAAGCCACTTGCAAATCTTCTTCCTCAATTCGAGCGGAACTACCAAACGATGATCACGAAATAGCAATCCTCTTTCGTAATGCATTTCGTGTTTGTATTTATAGAACTCACGACCGACCTGATCAAGTTGGTGATAACTTGGCCAGATTTTTGTTTCCACAAAATTGCAAATCTTCATGAGACTATCATCATTTCTTAATAGCTGCTGGAGCGTCTGATCGACATGCACTTACGTGCCACCATTCCATCTCACCTTCTATCCTTTTCTCAGCATGCCTACTGGGAAGGTAGATCGGTGGACACAGCTCTGCACTCATTGGTAATATATATTGAGAAATCACTGAGTTGTAAGGAATATACGCTAGTTGCTTTCTTAGATATTGAGGGCGCCTTCAATAATGTCAAGCCGGAGGCTATCTCGTATGCACTCTTGAGCCTGGGTGTTGATGGCCCACTCTGTGAACTCATCAACCGGATGCTTACATCAAGGGTTATTTGCACCAGTCTAGGATCATCAACAATACGCAGACATGTGTCTCGGGGCACCCCCCAGGGTGGAGTCCTATCCTCCCTTCTCTGGAACCTGGTGGTTAACAGGCTGCTGCTTGATCTGGAGAGGGTGTGATGCAGGGTCATTGCGTATGCGGATGACATTGCTATTGCCATCTCTGGAAAGTTTCCTGAGGTTCTTAGTGAGATTATGCAGAATGCCCTAGACATCCCATCTCAGTGGGCTAGGCAGGTTGGTGTTGGGGTAAATCCGACCAAAACAGAACTTGTTCTTTTTACTAGGAGGAATACCCTATCTTCTACGAGTATAATACCACCAATATTGGATGGGACCAGATTAGTCCTTAGTGTAGAAGCCAAATTCCTGGGACTTATTTTCGACGGCAAGCTATCCTGGAAGGCAAATATTCAGGAGCGTGCGGTAAAGGCGACTGTCGCTCTTTACTCTTGTAGGAAGGCTATGGGCCTGAAATGGGGTGTGCGACCTAAGGTGATCTTCTGGTATACGTATCGGTCATACGACCCATTTTAATGTATGGAGTAGTAGTTTGGTGGAAGGCGCTCAGCAAAATGTCCTACAGGAATCTATTGAATAAAGTTCAAAGCCTTTTTTGTATTGTTATCACGGGTGCCCTCAAGACGACACCGACGGCTGCTCTTGGTGTTCTGCTTAATTTGGTTCCCTTAGACATTTGGGCTGAGCAGGTGGCTGCGATATCGGCAATTTGTCTTAGGGAAACTGGACTGTGGGTGGAGTCTACTTATGGTCACGCTGCTATACTGAACAACCTGGCCATTCCAGAAGAAACGGATTATACCACGTCGGTGTACTCTCTCGACAAGGGCTACACTAGCCTAACACCTTCAAAGTCGGAAGAGGGTGTGGATTTACTCGAAGCAATTAGATGTTTGCTTGTCACTCCGTCTCCCAGCTCTCTGCAGCGTCTTTCAGGCGGAAATTACTGCAATTGCCGAAGTTCTAGCATGGTTACGAAGTAACGCCGTGTCGGTAAGGAATATTACTATCTATACTGACAGTCAGGCGGCGATCAAATCTTTGGACGCGGTGCTTGCCAATTCAAAAACCGTAGTGAGATGTCGCACAGCTATGAAGGAGCTTGGCGACTTTTTCAACTTCACTTTGTGCTGGATTCCAGGGCATAGCGGCTTCGGCGGTAACTGCAAGGCAGACGAACTGGCTCGGGCTGGTAGGACTAACATGGATATGGAATGTTTTCGAACTGTCGATATACGCATAGAATCTTGCAAGAAGCTAGTCAAGACAGGAGCTCTAAGACGCGCTAACATCAGATGGCTAAATGGAAGTACCTCCAACATTACAAGACAGGTCTGGCCGAACTCCAATCCTAGCCGCTCCTCAGGGCTGCTGATGCTGGAGAGGAAGCATCTTAGGAAAGTCGTGGGGATCATTACGGGGCATTGCCCGATGGGTGAGCATGCGAGGCGTCTGGGGCTTCCGTACAATGATTATTGTAGAAGCTGTGAAGACGAAGAGGAGGAGGAGACTATACATCATTTCCTATGTACCTGCCCTGCGCTGGCCGGTAGAATAAAGGACACTTTGGGGTCCTTCTATTTCATAGACCTGGATGACCTAAAGGGCGTAAGTGCTGGTCATCTACATCGCAATGGCTTCCAACTGCCAGTGACTGGCCATTATGCGCAGTAGCTATAAAAAAAAATACTTTTAGATAGGAGTTGTAAGAGTTCAAACGCAACAATATTTATCGGGCAGTTTATCGCTTGAATAAGTTCATGTCCCTGTTAGCTATCGGACAGTTTCTCCTCCCTACGTATGACGCTGTGCCCTTTACCGTTTTGGGTTACGCAAAGGTCGCTCCTCGTACTGCGTCTAAATGACTTCTCTTACGTATACGGCGTTGTACGTTTTAGAGAATATTAGGCGCAATATTGATACTCCCATGTAGATTATCTATATATTAATAGTTTTAATTAATTTAACTCAAAGTGGGCTTTTTGCCACTTTATCTGGGTCAGTTTATCGTAACAAACGTAGTGTTGTTTGTGTAATTCATGCTCGTTGCGCTACACTGAATAAACTCGCTAAAAATGCACCTGCATTTACAACAATGCGTTATCCTGGAGAAATGAACGGGACAGTAAGCCTGCGCTAAAGTGGAGAAGTAGAAATTTCATAATTTAATTTAAATTTTGATTTAAAATTGATTTTTTACCGGATACCTTCTTAATTTCTAATATCAAGCGAAGACAATAAAAAAATAATAAAGGGGTCTCTGCTCTTCTGACACTTACCCTGGGTAATTAATTGACCCGGAACATTTTTTTTACTTCGTCAGGTTAACCTACAATAAACTGGAGTATAAAAAAAAGAGCGCATATTATTGTGTTTGTACGAGTACATACGAATCAGCGCTAAAACAATACTCACCGATGTAAATTTCATGTAAAATACATATAATATTTGTTTATTCATGACGAGAACCATATTGCATTCCGTATTCGCCAGCTATTTTTGCTTTCATCTTTTTCTTCTTTTTTGAAAGTCAATTTTTTTTAAATAGCAGAAATTTTGAAGGATCAAATCTTCCAGTATTTAAAAGAGGCGCGGTCATTTAATCGGATAGCTTCGTACTATGTATTTGCTAAGCAGAATTGGGTTCCATGATTCAAGTCCATCGAATAATATATTTGTTGTATGCTACTCGTCTGCTAACTTTATTTAAAGAGGTTCTGCCGGTTTGTGTCAGGATATCTGGAACATATTCCAGATTCAACAATAATTATGCCAATTTGTGAACCTTGCTAAATGCATATTCAACATTGATCACATTCGTATCCTTTGTTCTTTTCAATGCATCATTTTTCAACGATAGAGAAACTTCAATGGCCTCCGCATTAAGATACAATTAAATGCTTGAAAGATTGATCTCAATTACAGACAGGCCAACTGATAAGAACCATCATCATTCCTATCCAGAATTAACACACTATACTTTTCAATAGGAAATATATCTCTGACAATACAATTGAAATGATTTTCCACAAAGGCGTCTCGCATCATGCACTCACTTCTCGCCTTAATAGGTTCTTTCTTTCCCAAATAAAGGCATAGGAATGGTATTCATTGCTCTTGAAAAGTGGCCCGAACCTTGCTGCACTTAGTCTAACTACTTATTCAACTGTAATTTATCCAGTACCAAACCGAACCGAGACATTTGCCTGTTCACACTAACAAAATATGCAAGAGTCAACTCCTCAACCGTATTTTAGTTAGTGCTTACACATCCATAATCTTTTCTTAATATTGTGAATAAAAATTGTCTGGAGAGATGAGTGAAAGACGAGCCCGTTCTAATTTTAATAAGGTCTTTTGTGACCCAGGATGCTCTTCAACACTTTGTCACTTGGTCGTTGCCATTTGTTGTTGACAAACAAAAAACGCGACACTTCTTGGAGCCGACGAGTACTGAAATTTTTTTTATGGATGCTACATTGAAAACGGTTTGTAAAGATATTTTTCTCTTGAATATGTAACAAAAAATATATACAATATTCAAGTGGTCTTGGATATTTTACATGTATTCCATGCGAAGTATCTGTAGTGAAACTTTATATGGACCTCTTAGCGAGGCTGTGTGAACTCTAGATTGTCCGAAAATAAAACCATCATCAGGACATTAGTGTGCCTGTGTGTTGACCGGGTCAAAAAATATCCGTCCCATAACGTGCACCAATTACTTCGCGACATTGTAAGCATTTTTCTAGTGCCCTTCTTTTACGACTCTTTTTTTTTGTAAGGGAACCCTCATCTCTAATTCAATGATGCATGGAGCATGGGCAACATAGAATGAACATTCAAAAATTCATAATAGAGTGAACAAAAATAAGATTGAAGATTATACGGGCGGTTTCAAAATTAGTCATAGATGTCATCAACTTTGATTTTTATTGAGATGTAATGATATTTATATCATGGTCACGTATTCAAGTTCAACATGAAGGTTCCGCCATAATAATGCCATTCATTAAACTATTATTTACACATTTGTCGTGAAATGTATAGTAGTAGTATAGTACCTAGACAAAACATAATAAAATTCGGTATATCTTATTTCACCGGGCGATGCATCGTGGTTCGCGCCTTGGCTAATAGTGGTTTTACTGTTGTAGCGTATAGAGCGAGCATAGCGAGCGTTCTAGTGCGGTATACTGAGGATTGTAACCTCTTAAGCCACGCAAGGAGAGTGCGAAATCCTAATTTAAAACGCACTATTAGTCAAAGGCGCAAACAATTACGCGTCGCCCGGTGAACTAGGAATGTTCCTAAAATTCTAATTATTAAAAGCTCTAAATCTTTGCCAAATAATAGCTGAACTGAAGGATCAGTTTATAATCTTCCTCGATTTCAGATGGCAACTGCTAGATCTTCCGGGATTAGGACAGTGAATCAAACATATGAGTCATTATATCAGGGGTTGCATAATTCACATTCTTCCGTCTGAAATTCAATAGCACTGTCCAGGAAATGTCAAACAAAATTTTCCTAAAAACGAACCCACATTTGTAACGCGATACGGCACACGTTCTGCGATCCTATCCTGTCAGGTGCGCTGCTCAGGTGTTGTAGGTAGATACTCGTATATAATATAAGTATGTTATTGGCTTGTGTACACAAGCGAGATGTGGCAAGGGAATGAAGGGTAGAAAATTCATGTTAATCATTAATTTGAATAGTGATTAAAATACTTAATCAAAAATGTACATATGTCTGATAATATGCGCGCCCAAGAACAAATATCCACTTACGATAGTTAATAAGGCAGCGTTACCTATTCGTACAAATATGGCTTCAAAATATCAACCATATGCGTGCGTGAAAATTATGGTAATAGGGTTTTATCTTGACTCATTGTTATTTTCTTGGACATTTATTCATTTTCTTCGGAAGCTTAAAATTCAAATGATGTCTGAAGGGTGGCACATTGTTTCGTTATGTCAGGAAGGTTCTTCATAGCTTTATCTTTGAATACTATTTCAGTATAGATAAATAAATAGATACCTACATGCTAGCATAGCCCGTAGGTAAAAATATTGTAAATTTTTTTGTGAGTCATAGGTTGATCCGAAATCAAAGCGATAACATAGCATGTATTGTAGAGGTTTGTGAACTATAGTACAAACTATTTTAATGTTATGAAAAGTACCGTACCATTGGTAGTGTTCATCTTATTACATTTTCCACTATTGAATTCCAGTAGAAATTTATTGGGGAAAATATGCATGTTGAGCATAGTATTTAAGCTAGTGGAACGTATCATTCACTATGTCTGCAAAGTTCGACACCAGTATGGTTTCAGAAAGGTGAAATCGTGGTGGGATATGTCATTAACTGCAGGTTTGAAAACTGCCAATACCCTCTATTCTAACTCATTACATACTTAGTTTTAATATAACCTGCTACTGCTTTCCAGCACTGGACAGGTGCAGAGCAAATGGAAAGTGCTCTCCTCTTCATCCACATCATCATAGCTTCTGCAAAAGCCAGTCGTCTTCCATGCTCACTGACTATAGAATATAACCCGTGACACCCAACCACAACAGATTCAATATATATTCTTAGCGATAACAGTCGTATGAGCCATACCTGCCATGTTACTTGACGGGTATTGGCATTAAGCCACTTCGAGTTGGCCTTGTTGATCGCAGCCAGTTTTGTGTATCCGTACATTATGCAAGGGACATTTCAATACTGCAAAGCCTCTGAAGAACTACGCCAGTAGTCCCCTGACGCGCCAACAAATCATCGTTACTATTTCCAATAAAAAAACACTGTGCTCCGGTTATATTAAAAAAGTCTTTGATAAGTGCATACTCGAGAAATTTTATGGCCTGTTGGATGATGTCCTTAGTGGTTAAGACGGTCTACGTGTACTGTGGATATTCATGGCAACCGTTTAACCTACCTTAACATAGTGGTTAAGATGTCATCACCTTACCACGTTAAACCTTGGTTTATTCCCGGGACCTCTACCTGAAAACACTACAGTGATCCGGGAGTCGAAAAGACAGACTAAGCGCTTCAGAATACACTCCATATTATTGTACAATCAAGCATCAGTTTTCGAACCATCCGTATACATATATGTTTACAGACCTGAGAAGCGAAGGTCCATTTTACTCTCATTGGGTTCGTGATGGAATCTAACTTGTGGGTCCACATACCCGTTTCACCCAGCGGATTGCAACATTAGCCACCATATGTTCAGTGAAAGTTTCTAATGGAATAAAGTTGTCCTCAGAGCACCAGCGATTGCAAAATACACCATTCGCTTTACTCTACAGAGCAAACTGCTGTACTCCTCCGTGCGTAAAGATGTCCACGAGACAACTACGCGGTGCATAAGTATAGGACGGATAACTTACACATAGAGTCAGTACCAACATTTTTAGTTGTATTTCACATTTTTTGTCTATAGCCTTTGTGACGGACGGTTTGGTGGGCATCCGAAGATACCCGTGGGAACGGAGCCTAAGGTAGCTATGACGGTGAAGGTCGAGCCGTGCCATCTGGCGAAGAAAAAGGCCCCTCCTCAACGAGCTAAGCAGCGGCCTATGCTTGCTGTAGCTCAGTTCGGGAGATGTGGGCGGGGTTTTCGCCGCTCGTTGCCCCTGTCCTTTACGTATTAATAAAAATTCATAGGCCTGGGGAAGACAACACAAACAGGGGAGGTAAAAATGGGGAATGATAAAAAATGAGGCGATAAGGATGGAATGGTTGGCGGACGGCGCACATTCCCTCGCGTTCGCATCAGGGTCCAAGCGTAATGGGACCCTCGGCCTCTGGTTTCGTACCACCGACAGATCCTTACTCATCAGGTGCTGCCATAGATCTGCCGGTGGAAGCAGCACTACCACAGTGTGTAAAGGCGTCAGTCTCATGTCTGACTACGGTCGTTACGGGTTCAAGTCCCGTATACGGCGTTCGTGGCCATGAATTTTTGTGTTGTCCTCCCCCTGTGATGCAGGGCGTAATAATAAGCCACAATATCTCCCGACTTTTTCAGGTAGGTGGCTAAATGGGAGCAGGAGGCGCATGCTGGCAACGTTCATCATCTTAAATTGGTTAATGTCAACAAAACGTCAGCTAAGCTATATGGACGCGCTATGCCCCACTAGGGGTTAGGGCAAACGAGTAACAACGGAGTGTAAAGCTGTGTTAGGGGGCGACCGGTAGCGCAGTGTGTTGAGGCATCAGTGTCATGTTTTACTACCGGCGTTTCGGGTTCGAATTCCGTCCACGACGAAGTTCGTGGCCATGGATGTGCAGGAAGTGCATGCTCGCAACTGCATTCTCCGAAACCAGTTTATGCCAACGAAACGTTAACTGGGCCATATGGAACAGTTGACGCGCTATGCCCCACAAGGGGCTAGGGCAGTTGAGTAAAGCTGTGTAAACTGACAATGCCTTACTATACCTACGCATGCACTGTAGTTGATAGGAGATTCTGTGATATAGCTATTCCAACATCTCAGGATGAATTGAGAAAAGACTGATTGGTCCAAAGGACTTTAGACGTGTGTTACCACTTACCCACTTTAGAGATATATGTCACTACCTCTGTCCATATTCGAGAAATATGCACTAACTCCAAGCAGATCCTGAATGCAGTTGAGATCCAGGGAATAACAGTATCGGACGTTTGCTGTATATCGTCGTCGAGATTATACCATCAAGTCAAAACCAGCTGGATATCGCCCAGAGTATCTTATCCAATGATAAAATTGAATCAGAATTACATGGAATCATACGCTGGTGTCCCGATTGGTCTACTGCCGTGGAAGAGAGTATCGACCAAATAATTAATTGTGTCCTTACTTGGATCGGATTGGTGGAGAGAACTTTACGAGGGCTGGTACTTCACTAATTGCGGATATTGGTGAAGCCACGACTCACAAAACCGCCTCCACGAGCATCACTTAGCTTTTCGCAGTACTTTTTTGTAGGAGATCCGATTCCTGACGTGATAATTTAGCTCTACGGAATGCTCTCCTGCATACTACTCTTAAGTAGTACACCAATCCACGCGATCCACCATTCTGGCCCTATCTATCGCTAAATTAAGCGCATCGCTGAAGGTTGTTCTGTAAGGGATAGTGATTTACCTCAAGAAATATTACAATATTTCAAGTATTGTAGTTTATTTTACGCCTATTCCTAGAAACAGGAATAATAAAATAAACGTGATAATTCGAGGAGGAATGGTTTGATGATAGCCTCCAGTCCCGTACGAATTGATGGGTGGTATTGTGCCCTTTCTTTCTCATTGTGAACTGGAAACTACATGATTGAAAGAGTTGTTTTCTCTTTATTACCAATATTGAAAACGTCATCCTTCTATCTCATTTAGAATCCATTGCAAACCTAGTTCCTTCGTAGACCCGTCCCCTAAACGATAAACGTGTAGCTCTTAAGCTCGCCACACATGATGAAGCATAACCACGGTCGAACCACCACGAAACCACCTCAATTTCAGAGAACGGTGCAAATGAGGAGATTTGTTTCCGCACGTTCTACGAAATTTATGGGATTGCGTGGTGATTCTGTCTTGGTTGTGCTCGATCGTGTGTGGCGAGCTTAAGTCATGCACAAGAGCTGTGAGCAGTAAGTTGACTTCGTTTCCAATAAAGGTACAATCGACTTCCTTAACCAGACTAAAGTGATTGGAAACATCGCTTTCACGTCAAATAAATAAAACGATCCTGCCCATTCAGCCGCATACTGCGACAAGTCGGGAAAGGTTATCCTTACGCCCAACACCACAGGAGACAACAAGACATACTGGCCAATTAAGGTTAACATATTCATTCGTTTCGAGTCTAAAATTACGCGTCCGTAAAAGCGATTTTATATAGAGCCGGTACCCAATTTGGAAACGCGAATATCTGGTTGGGATTCGTAGGTCTCAAATTTTCCAGGCTTGTAGTAATTCGTCAGTTGCTAAAATATTTGAATTTGTTTTGGATACTTCAATTATTTGCGACTCTGCTAATGCTCGTACAACTGAAAATTAAAATCCTGACATGATTAATAAAGAAATAATTTCTGCGAATTTGCACAAAATTATGTTTATACTCGTATAAGTCAAATGGAACTGAAAACCACTTCGCAGTTCAGTATATACTTATTTTAAAAATATCTGTTTTGCATTATTCACGCGAATTGTACATCCACATGTGATCCTCGCATACCTCATGCAGTTTCAAACAGTTACAGAAATTCCAAGAGAAACATATGCCCGCCCAAACAGACACATGTTTGAATTTGTTCCTTCGTCTCAGGGACAAATTATGTATGTTTGACATGCATTTCTATAGTTTTTTGGTTTCATGTTACCAGATGCATTTTAAGGGTAGCAGGATAATATGATCCTTTTTTTGTTAAATAAAATTTAGTGGGTTTCCCATATAATCTGCTCTACAATTTTCGTGGACAAATTTTGTGTCTTTCATTTTTTAAGGGCTTCTAAATAAACAGAAACACTATCGTTTCATTGATCAGGGTCACTGTCCAGTTTAGGGTGAACATTTCGGACTTCCTATACCGACGTGGAAATAAATTAGTTTGTAGTTTATACATAGGTTGATTATGTTCATGTGTAAAGCCTGCTACAGACAATGGCCCATCGCGATGGTGATATTCAGTCTCATGTTTGACTACCGGCGTTTCGGGTTCGAATCCCGTCCACGA
The DNA here is from genome assembly GCA_964017055.1 of Chloromyia formosa. Classification (NCBI taxonomy): domain Eukaryota; kingdom Metazoa; phylum Arthropoda; class Insecta; order Diptera; family Stratiomyidae; genus Chloromyia; species Chloromyia formosa. Next base: position 44,120,407 of record OZ024814.1, on the reverse strand, counting down.
CGACGTTCGTGGCCATGGATGTACAGGAGGTTCATGCTGGCAACTGCATTCTCCGAAACCAGTTTATGCCGACGAAACGTCAACTGGACCACATGGAACAGTTGACGCGCTTTGCCCCACAAGGGGTTAGGGCAATTGAGAGAGAGAGAGAGAGAGATGGCAATATTGATGGCCGCCATCACACACCAAATGTCAAATGTCATTGAAAGCTGTAGCTCTGTGCGTCACGGCAGTTAAAATCAATCGGATCGCGTACAACAGAAGGTCGGCGATAGTATCATTGCGGTAATTGTGTAGCAGCCTGTCAACTTAAATCAGCTGTTCAAACCTGCGTACGCGATGGGTTATCGCGTGGAGTAAAATGGCTCTCGAAGCCATTTTTGGCCATCCCATGGCCTATCGCTGTTGACAGTAATGACGGTTACGCGCCATTGGCCACTGAACGCCATCCGCCCGTCCACACAATGGTGATGGCTTCAATTGGCGGGGATGGGCCATTGTCTGTAGCAGGCATAATAAAAAGCATAATTACTAAATACAAGAAATACTATCTAGATGTTCTTCAATAACCCAAAGCATACCTCGCAAGGCTATACGGACTGCCAATGACTGTAAAAAAAACCAATCCGTTCGATCTCTTGACGCTCAGACAGTTTGCCATGAATACATTTTTTCTAATTATTTTACTCCATGTGTGGTTTAATGAAATTTCATGAAAATCAACTTCAAATAATGAATTCAATTATTGGCTCTCTTTAACGTATCAAAACCCTTGAAAGTCATTCTCCTTTCTAATTTATTACTTTTTTTTATCGACATCGTCTGGATGACTGGCATCTCAACGGGCAACATGCATGCATTTCACACTTATCCCTTCCTGTTTATCTTTATAATTTGGAACCACTTAAAAATATATTAGGTCCATCTAATTTCAATTGAAGCAAGGGGTCGTAAAAAGAACGCCACGTCACGCTTTATTGCACCTACTAACGCAAACCACAAATTAACCACGGCAAACAACAATGGTGCAATGTGTTGTCTGTTTTTTTGTTCCCTAGCACAATGCCGAGAATCCGTGCGCGCTGCCTTCCTGCGGGTTCTGCCCAAATATCGTGGATAGTAGCAGGAGCTCGTATTCAATTAAGTTCTGATTATAACAGTTTGATCCTGCAGGCTATGGATTCAGAGCCGACGACATGCAAACTATGTCCTACAAAATAATATTTTTCGTGAAATAACCGTTATGTGTATTTCATAAAAAGAACTGACCACCATAGGGGCCGATCAATGCCAATTTTTCTTTTTTTTTATGAAGGATGGATGTCCTCACCATAATACAATCAAATTTAAGTGGCGGCACTTCACAAACCGCACCATAATTTATTTCAACAAAGTCCCTTTTCATGTCTTTATGAAACAGGTCCAATAATTGTGTGTAGATTGAAACATGACTAGCAAGAACATTACCGACACTTTGATCTTATCGTCAATATTCGAATATGAGTTTCATCCAGATAATATCTTACAACCATAGATTACAACACACTCCCTTGTCTATACTCTAGGGAGGCATAAAGTACGTACCTATTGCCCGAAGGGGACGACTGATCAAGTACTTCCGTTGACACGAGCCTTTGCGATAAGATAATTAAGAAAATTTACGAATCTAATTAAACTTTCTCTCTAAGCTTTGTGTGTAATAGGGTAGTCAGGATAGTACGTATAGCACGCAGGAGGACAAAACACATATGACATGGAGGTACACTCGGAAGTACATTACAGTGAAAAAGCAGGTGTGCCATTCATGAATGTTTTCTATGTACCTATCAATTATTCCCACAGGATATAATATTGATTTTTTCAACCTGTAATTAAAGTTCATTGAACTCCTTACATGTAAAGAGGGGCATCCCTTGTAGTTTTCTGGTAGTCTTTCACATTTAATTGCAAAGCCGCAATATCTATTTTGTTATTTCAAATAATTTTATCTGATAAGAGGTGAAAAGTGACATTTAGCTGTTGAAATCATGTTCGAAGATGAAACTCTTAATGCACGAAGACTTATTTAAAGTAAAATAGATTGCGGGATTCATAGACAACATTCTTAATGCTCCCTTTTTGCGATATTACATACATTAGTTGTCAGTTAAAGTTTATTGATATGTACAAGGTTTTATGTACTCGTAAGTGGAATTGGGGCAAAGATTAACATTCATCATCATCGTGGCGCGACAGCCCGACGTCGGGCCTTGACCGCCTGGATCGTTGTCCTCCAATTGTCTCGGTCACGTGACCGCGTTCTCCAATCTTGGAAGCCCAGTAGTTGCACCGCGTCCACATATACTGAGCTCTCCCAACGAGATCTCGGTCGTCCTCGCAGTCTCGCTCCGTCGACTCGTTTTGCGTTCATTACTGTCTTTGGCATGCGATCATCGTCCATTCGTTGTACATGCCCTGCCCATTGAAGTCGTTGTAGTTTGACGATTTTCGAGACTTCCAGCTCATCGTACAGTTCATACAACTCATCGTTGTACCGGATGCTCCATCCATCTCGATCGCAAACAGGCCCGAAAATTCGCCGCAGAACCTTACGTTCAAATGTGTCTAGCACGTTTCCGGAGGCTTGAGTTAGGGTCCATGCTTCGCAGCCATAGCATAACACTGGTCGTATGTATAATGGTTGTGTACACGCGGAGCTTCGTTTTTGTGTGTACATGCTTCGATTTCATTATGGGGAGAACCGAGAAAGTTAGCTAATAAAACTGTATCCGTCGCTTGATTTCGTCAGTTTCGTTGGCGTCCCTTGACAAGTTGCAACCCAGGTATATGAAGTCGTTCACGAACTCGATGTTGAGGTCCCCCACATATTCATAGCCCGAATAGCGTATTCCAGTGCTAGGTTGAAGAGCGTCGGTGCCAGTCCATCGCCCTGTTTCAGACCAGTGCGTGTTTCAAATAGATCAGTAAGTCTATTATGGATCCTGACCTGTGAGACGGAGTTGGTCATCGTCATCCTTTTCAGTCGCACTAATTTTGCCGGTATACCAAATTGCAGCATGATGTTGTACAGTACTCCACGATCGATACTATCGTATGCCTGCTTAAAGTCGACAAAGATTTGGTATATGTTTACGTTGTAAAGATTAATATTGAATTGTATAATAATTTTGCATTCTTCACGTATTACTACTGAGCAAAGAAGAGCGATCTTCTATATTTCGGTAGGGGGGTATGACTTCCTACTTTCAGCTCAAATGTTCAACATTTGAGCTATCTGAACCATGATCAGTTCTTCCCGAGACGGAACGTTAGCCCATCACCCGAAACCTCAACCTCTATGTCCAGATGGAGAAAAGCAGCTACCTCGATGGGGTTTTCCCATAGCGCAATAGGTGTTAGGCGTATGAAAGCCGCTGGACAATTCAAAGTGTGCTCAACATCATGCGGAGTGAGGCTACAAGCTGGACAGGAGTTCTGCATGTTATTGTCGATGCGAGGCAGTTGGGAGTTCAGACGTGAGCACCAGCCAGAACGAAGTTGAGCCAACATAGTTCTGGTTGCTCTAGATAGTCGAGTCTCGTCTGAAGATACGGCAGGTGGTTGTGCCATGTGTACCTTATTTGGTTTAAGGTTCGTTATCGAAAAAAGAGGAGGTGCTTTCTATGCAGTGTTGAGATGGCCGACTGGTAGCTGGCGTTATCGAAGGAAACTCCTTTGAACCTCTGAACTCTTCTTTCGAAGTCTCTCACGTTGCGTCTCGCGTGACGTGGTGGTGGGGTTTTTTCCATGAGGTTTGAGTTGGGATGGTCGTTTCGATAACAGCCAACTAAATACTGCTTAGTGAAAAGGGTGTTGTGGCTTCTTCAGCATTCTGGTTTTTTGATGCAGCAGCTTGTAACAGTCCGAAAAACAACATTCTGACAGGTCTGCATATTTTTCCACTGAGTGTTGCTCAGGTTTTCTGACCATATAGGAGCCGTATAGCCACTGATCTCCCAATTGATTTGTATGTCGCTAGTAGGGTCTCTTTGTCTTTTCAAGATACCCGTATCGAACGTATGATTTGGTGTCCATCAGGTGGTGTTGAGAGTCCTGACATGTACCGGTTAAACAGGGTGGGAGATAAGACTCCTTCTTGGGGGACACCCTGTTTAATTCTTCTTAGCTTAGATTTCTCAGTTCTAAATTCTTTGTAGGACTGTCTGCCGGCAAAATAGTTGGCGTTGTTTAAGCATGACCATCGAAATACCGTCTGGTCCTAGGGCTTTGGAACTCTTTGCTCTTTTTATCGCTGCGGTAACTTCTTCGGGGGAAAATAGAAGTGCCTGATCAACTGAACGATTTCAGTTATTCCTGGATCCTGGAGATGATGCACTTAAGTCTATCAGGTGGCGGATGTTCGATAAACTGCTTATTGAAGTGATTGGCGCATTTGGTGGGATCATTAACCGTGGTGTTGCCAAATTGGATGGCAACATGCCTTTTATGTTTGGTTGGATTCGTAAAGATCCTAACCGTTGACCCAAGCTTGTTCACGCCTGTTGTTGGATTGCAATTGTCAAGGTGAGAGTTCCATTTTCGTTTCCTGTGTTCGGCTACTTGTTTGTGGATATCAAGGTTTAGCTTCTTGATTCTAGGATCGTCCGAATGCAATCTCTTTCATCTGTCAATCTTGCTGCTGATGTAGGAAAATTTGGTCGAAGTTTAGATATGCAACCTGCCGGAATCAACTTAGCAGCCGCTTTCTGTAGTATGTGCCATGAATTTCGTTCGGCTGTGCGCACATCATTTGGGGTGTTCGGCCAAAGTAACTACTCTGGCATCATTGTCAAGTTTAGAGTGCCGTGCCACAATTCGTGATGGGTGCTGCCATCATCGAGTAAAAGACGTTATTGGCCAGTCAGTAGTGGGTTGATATTGACATTGTATCCCGAGGGAGGATAACTCGATACAGGTGGTATACATATGTATATTGTAGATTTCAATATCGAAATTGCCCGATTGTATGGCCTGTACCTGCAAGATGTTGTCGGCGACTGTGACGTAAATTTCATGATAGAGTATTGAGTGGTGAATTAGAAATGCGGGTCCACCACCAGCATTGGACGCTCTATCCTTCCTGATGATGTTGTAATTGCTATAGGAGTCGAGGGACTAGTTAGGGTAGCTGCGTCTTCCGTATAGCCCTAATCATAATGCGATATATATCCAAGAATGCGGTTAATTCGATGATTTTGCGCTGCAGCCCATTACAGTTAAGTTGTACATACGAGTAAAACGGTGCTAAACTTAGCGACAGGTGATGGCAGGTGTATGGTTGTGTGGCATTGGGATCCTGTAGGTGGAAATGCTATTTACTGGAGTCGTGGGGGACAGCTGGGAACCTGTTGGCACACTAACTGGTGGTAATGCGTTAGGTGTTTGTAATGCGTTGACGACTGTACTAATATACTATATACCTATATACTAATAAAATGAGAAGGTACTACGGTCTTATATAAAAAAAAAACCTAGGAGGAACTCTTTATGCTCCAAATTTCAGTGTTTCTGATGGTGCTTGATCCTTGATTGGCCCTAGGTCCAGCACTCACATCAGTTCTCAAATTTGTTGGAGTGATAAATAGCCCCGTACCGGCTAGTATTTTAGTTTCACTCCTATAGCCTAGCCTGAGCACACCTTTTCGACTATATGGGATGACGTATCCCATATCCTTTTAACGTAATCTGCCCTCTTGCTAATAACTACTTTACATTTCTGATGTTTTTCCAAATTTGAAGTAGCTACTACGGAGGGAGGGGCGAAACAGGCCAAAAAATGTTTTAAAAAAATTGCAATACTAAACGATTGATATGAAACTTGGCAGAAATATTGTCCATGATGTTATTTATCATTTGATAGTTATACAATCCTCTCCGGTTCAAACAAGAAAGCGCAGGCTTCTGAATTTATAGAAATTAATGTTATACACATATTCATATGATAAACGATATAGTAGACAATATTCATGCCAAGTTTCATATCAATCGTTTAATATTTAACGATGTTATTGCACATGCCTTGTAGTGAAATGCAATTTCTAGCATTTTTTCGCCCATCACACCGTCGTAGCTACTTCAAATTGGAAAAATACCTGAAACGGAAAGTACTCATTATCTCCTTTGATATGACATTCAACATGCTTATAGTCGAAAAAAAAAAAAACAATTTTTGTCCTTTTCGGACCCTCTCGATCAATATTTTTTGTACAAAATAAGTTTAAAACTTTTCGATCACTACAGATTAGAAATATAAATGGCTTGAGGCTGAGAGCATGGAACATGTATTATCACTACAAATGATTTGACAGCCGGGGGAACATTTTTGTGGTGTGTGTAATATGTCAGTGTGTAAATGGGTACCAAAAATGTAAGCTTATTTCCGTTCTTTATATAGTCTTCATATTCTCAGGCCTTAGGTTACTTGTTTTTCTAGCTCGAGCGGTCTCATTGGATATTTTTATCGTACTAGTAAAGTTTTGACCGCATCGCAACCAAGAAAGTTGGTTTATTGTGATTATTAATTATAAATTTTAAGGTGTCATAGATTGTTAGTATTACAATATCAAATAGAAAAAATAAAATCCTTCTAAATGAAAACACTCCTCCTAGTCTTTAAGTCTTATAAGAAAGATTTTCAAATGATGAACACCTGCTATTTTGCTATAGAAACTATTTTCCGACTCTGCTACCTACCTATAAATAAAAAGAAAAACATCAAGGACCATTTGATATATAAAAACATCCACTTTTTTCCATTGCAGGTATATTTTTAGCGTACCAAAATACCTCTCAATCTAATGGGGGAGCTAGACGAGAAAGAAACTCCTCCATCGTCTGAACCACAGCATGAGACTGAAGAGCCCAAGGAAACTGACAAAATGCTAGAGAAAAAGGAAGACACAACATCATCATCAACAACAACAGCCCCTGCAGCCGACAATAAAACGTCGCCAAAAACCACCACGACGGCAAAGGACGATACAGATACGAAAAAGGCTTCAACACTGACAGCGACAGAAAAGGAGAGCGAAAAGAAAAAGGAGGCAAATGGCGAGGAAATCATTAACATACCCGAATCATCAGAGAACACCCCTTCGGCGACCGTTACACAAGAAGGACGCGAGGTGAAACCGAAGAAAATTCCAATTGGTGGCATTAAAATGCCTGGATTTTTCACAAGGAGTAAGCCATCACGTGGCGAAGGGGACGGCGCCGAGGGTGAACTACTTGAGAAGGAAGGCAATGAAAACAAATTGAACGAAGAGAATACAAAGGACGATGTGAAACGACCGAGCATTGCGGACAGAATAAGAAATTTCTTTGCAAGAAAGCCAGCGGCGAAAGTGGACGACGAATCTAAGGACACACAAAGCGGAGGTGAGCAGCGAATTAAATCATTTGGAGATTTGACTTTATGAGCATTTTATACAATATTTACGGAATATTTTTACTTTCTTTTGCTTAATAGAAACTCGTGCCGCAGACAGTCAAGATCCGCCACCAAAAAAAGGTCTTTTAAATGCAATTAAACTTCCAATTGCGACAATGATTCCAAAAAAGAAGACTGAAGAGGATGTTGAATTGGGCACAGGTCCAGGAACAAAAGCCGGCCTGGCGTCCATGGAAACATTAGACGATTCCTTAAAGGACCAGGATACGGTCGACCGAGCGGCAAAAACAAATAATGACGACACATTGGAAACTGTTAAGTTGACAGATGAGGTGAGAATTATATATATATATATATTTTACATGATTGAACTCTGAATTTGGTCAAATAGTGTATAGTTTGTGAAATAACAGGACGAATAAAATGGCACAACTCATTCAAACTCTGCGAGTGAACAACACAAGTGATCTACTGTAAATTAAAACATTAACATTAATGCTATTAGAATAATGTAATAATGGCAAACTTCCTCTGTACATACTTGATTTGATCCACGAAATTGCAGTGATGTGTATAAATTTAATTCCCGGCAATCTCTCTCCGCTTTAATATTATTCAATACCTAGCACGTTGTCTATCACTGAACTCTCACGCATTTCGTGCTTAATTCCGTTTCTCTCGTTGTTTGTTCGTTTCGTTTTTCTCTACAATTCTTGGCGAAATATGAGATGTCCACCTCATTTCTGCAACACGGGTGAATAGGTTAACATACACCACCCAGAACAAAGGTGCAAATTCAGGTCGACATTATTGATTTGTACTTAGCATCCAATAAAATACAAACAGGTGAATGACTTTAGAAACTTATTCAGTACGATAGTGTAGATATGGATTTCTGATGCGTACTTTTCGAATTAATCTTCGTCAACATTGCCAGTGAACACATACAGTGAGACACAGTCAAAATGAACCACCTTATCTTAGAGAGAGAATTACTTAAATGAAACCGGAATATAGATGGCTACGCCCGCAATTCGAGGGTTTTGTAGCAAGCGCTTATTTTGGCATGTAAATACTGGCTCCCTGTTCTTCTTGGTACCCCTCAGCTGAATAAAAACACCATAATTAAATGTTTTACCCATGATTTAGTATCTTACATGCCAATTCACAAAAAGACTGCATCTGTCACCTCTCAAAGTAATAGTTTTAATACGAGAAGCTGTAGATAGATATGTATGTATACGAGATAAACTGTCCCACTCTTCGAGATGCTTAACCATTCATGTTAAGACGACATTGCAAATTGCAAACTTGTGTAACGGCTTCGAAATTCAGGGCGGCTGGGACAAATTACGGTCTAATATTTTTTCCTCCTCCACTGTTCCCCTTTCTACAAATCACAAGAAAATGCCAAAAATGGAATGTACTCAACATTACCTTTCTCACGACACCCCACTTGGCTATACCAGTGGATAAAAAAAATTTACCTTAATTTCGCCTCTATGTGGACCCCCCCCCCCCCCCCCCCTCTTAAAGTTGGCCAATTGCAACACAACGCTATCTCCAGCAAATTATAGCATTTCTACACATTCTCGCCGAATTATGTGTGCAGCTTCAGCCGTTCGTAAGATATTCTATGAACAGACGGACAGACAGGTATTTGACCGATTTTGTAAGATTTAAGACACAAAACCCTAAAAAAATTAACTGTGTGAATAGTTATTGTTAGGATCACCAATCACCAATCTTCACCCTTCCAAAGTTGGTTCATTAAATAACTGCAATTCGCACTACGAAAAACAACATGTAAGTAGTACACGCATATCTATGCGTGAGGCCGGTAGGTGTATTTTTTGTATGGATAGTGTCAAAATGCATAACTTTAAGTCAATGTACTATTATTAAATATCATGTCATTGTAATGAAACTTAGAGGTATTATTGCCTATGATGTTGGTTATCATTAGCCATCAATATTTTTGACCTAGGGTGTGCTTGAGGGATGCAGGGGTGTGCTAACTGCAACTATAGAAATGTACTATTATTAACCTTTTTGGATGAGATTTAAAAATTCTATTATTTTCGGTTTTCTATGCTAGTGAAATGCCGCTTTTCTGTAAATTTTCATATGTCTAGCTATAACGGTCTCGAAATGCAAGGGGGGGGGGACAAACTCGGACCACATATTTTCCCCTCTCCCTCTTTTCCCCTTTCTTCAAATTTGAAAAAAAATCCAGAAATAGAATGTACTCAACGGTACCTTTCTTACGATACCCCACGCCTATACCAAAGGAAAAAAAAATTTCGACCTTCATTTCCCCTCTATGGCGACCCCCCCTTAAAGTTGACCTATTACGACGCATCGCTTTCTCCAGAGAATTATAGTATTTCTACATATTTCCACCAAATTTCATGCATGTAGCTTCAGCGGTTCGTGAGATATTTCATGGACAGATGGACAGACGGACGCATGACCGATTTCATAAGGGTTTTGTTTTTATACAAAACCCTAAAAATGACTGAAAACGATTCAGATTAAAATTGTTAATTAATTTATTGTCTCTTATTTCAGTATGTTTTGTAATTATTTTTTCTTCTTGGTACACAAAAAATGATATAAACTTCAAAAATTCAAAAGTACACCTCACAGTCAAAATGAACCACTTAAATAAAAGTATAAAGCATATACAGGGTGCCCCGCTTCAGACCGTAAATACTTCAATGGTAGATAGTACTGTTCATTTGTGGAAAATTGACACCAAAGTGGACAGAGTGTCCACTTTGGTGTCAATTTTTAACCGTTACAGAGCTATAGCATTCTTTGTAAATTATGTCAAAAAGCTTGACTTTCCGAACAAAATCAAAATCTGCCACTCTTCCAATCGTTTAATTCAAGATTTGATCTCACTTTCTGAAACTATTGTACATAAAATTCCATATAAACCATATAAAGTTTCCCGGTTTCGAAATTCACCGTTAGTTCAAAGATATTGTACAACTGTTCAAACCATCAAAATCGATTTTTCACCGAAAATTCAATTGATATTTTTACAATGGTACTTTGAACTGACAAATCTGCAAATTTGCCGAAAGTTACCCAGTGGTATATTTCTTTGATACGTTTGAATTTAAATTTTTTTGAATAATACGGATTAAAGGAAAAAATCATGGCTTGGAGAAACTGACTCGAAATATTCAAGAAAAGCTGTAAAAAAGAACTTTTGACTCCCTTTCCGCTAGACTTCGTTTTTTTCATCAGTCCAGATTAGAGCAGAACAACAATTTCCCGTGTTCCACTAAGAAAATTGTTCTGGATAGAGGTGGCTGTTAGTGTAATGCGTGCAATTGTTGTTCTGTATTTGATCTGGACTGACGCAATTGCGATTGTAGAAACCGACTAAGAACGGACAGGATGTGCATGCCAGCAACTTGCATCATCCGAAAATTTATATATGCTAACGAAACATCAACTATGCCTCGGATAAGGACTGACTCAACGGTTACGACTTTTGGCTATCGTTTTTTTTTAACAAAGATTGGTTTCTGGAATGTGCGTACTCTTCTGGATAATGGATCCTGAAGGTCCCCAGAATGCACGATTTCTGCAATTAGAGAGAGTTTTAGCGGAGTTCATTTCTCAAACGGGCGGCACTGTAAGGCTAGAGTAGGGTTCCTTTTAACCAGAGCCGCATGTAGTTGGCTCATAAACTCTTTGAAAAAAGTGGGAAATATTGCAATTGTGTAGTGCTACGCCCCCAACTAAGCAGATTTTTGTTTCGCGTCTTACATATGACACAACGGAAGATGAACTTTCCTCTTATGTAATCGAACGACTTGGATTTCGTCCTGCATTGTTTAGCTGCAAAAAGTTAACTAAGGACAACCTCCCGGATCAGCTTATATCATCCTTCAAGATCACTATACCTAACGAAGTTATCATACCACTCGATTCATCATTCTGGCCACCTGAATTAATTGTGAAGGATTTTACCAAGCGAACGGCATCTCGTCGTCGTCATCCAAAGAGAGTAGACTAAACATATCCTTGTACTATCAAAACACCCGTGGCCTTAGGACCAAATTGGAGGAATTCTATATTTCCTCACTTGCGTCTTCTCATGACATTATATGTATTTCTGAAACTTGGCTTGAACCATCCGTAGGCGATTCCGAAATTCTTCCATCTCATCATATCTTCCGCTGCGATCGTAATCGCTCTCTCACAGGCAAAGCAGATGGTGGCGGGGTTTTCATCGCGGTGATTAAAAAATATCAATGCTCTCTCTTGTACGCCTCAACCGACAATGCATTCGACTGTGTGGTTGTACGTGTATGTCTTTCCCCTTCATCCGTGCTCCTGGTCTCTTGTGTATACATCCCTTGTAATTCTTGCCTTTCCCTATATGATTCCTGGTACTCCGATGTATCTCGCTTTATTAATAGTGATTCCTTTTCATCTGTTGTCATTTGTGGCGACTTTAATCTCCCTCACGTTGAGTGGCCTCCCTTTTCGGGTTTTCCAGTTTCATCTGCCTCGGCTTCGCACTTTCTTCGCCTAACATCTTTTATGCATCTTTGTTCTGTTACCCAGATTAACTCAATTCGAAACGCCTCTAACCGCCTGTTAGATCTTATATTTACCAACATTCCTTTGCCCTCTCTATTCCTATCTGAACCCTCTCCCTATGTACGAGTTGATTGTCACCACCCTCCGCTTCTCCTTGAGTTGTCTCTCAAAACTTCGCATTCCAGACCGTCCCGCAAACCAGGTAAATTTAACTTCCATAAGGCTGACTACGATGCTCTTAATTCTAAGCTGGCTGAAATTGATTGGGTAAATGTACTGGAGCATCTTGATTGTGACTCTGCCGTTATCACTTTTTACAATATTCTATTTGATCTTATACCCTCTTTTGTTCCCTTTTCTACCCAGAAATCCCGCAGCAGCCCTGTTTGGTTTACGGCGGAGATTTCCAAGATTCTACATAAAAAGAATCGTTGCCGCCTACGGTACAAACGATTCAGACAACCTGCTGACCTTATACTTTTTCGAAGGTTTCGCTCCAAAGCCAAACAGCTTATTGCAGCCGCCCGGAAATCCTACATCGTCAACGTAGAAGATTCCATTAAGCGCAACGAAAGCAAGCTGTTTTGGTCTTATGTGCGAAATCTTCGTACTACCACGTCTTCCTCCTCTATAATTTCCCTCAACGGTAATACTGCAAATGACCCCCAATCTATCAGCGAGTTATTTGCGACCTACTTTTCCTCTGTTTACTCACCCTCCACTTCTGTGCCCTTCTCAATCCCTATTGATTCGTCTGATTTCTCGTTTCCTCACATTTCTCCCGATTATGTTGGGTTACTTCTCAGCAAATTGAAGCCTGAAGGTGGTGCAGGGGCTGATGGCCTACCAAATATTTTCCTTAAAAACATGCACCAGTCATTATCCCTCCCACTCTCTATTCTGTACAACAAGAGTCTCCTGTTAGGTATTTTTCCATCTCTGTGGAAGAAATCCCTAATCCTACCTGTTCCTAAAGGCAGTGGCGATCTTTCTTCCGCCACTAATTACAGACCCATTTCCCTTCTTCCCTCTTCCGCTAAAGTTTTGGAAAAAATTGTGAACGGTTTTTTGATTGAAAATTTTGGCCACTTAATATCTCCGTGTCAACATGGCTTCCAAAAACACCGCTCAACCACAACGAACTTGCTGGAGATCACGCAGTTCATTACTGAAATGTTTGAACTCCACCAGGACGTTCACGTCATCTATACGGATTTTTGTAAGGCATTTGACTCTGTCAGCTTTTACAAGCTTCTCGCCAAACTTATTGCCTTTGGTATTCCTATTCCATTGGTTAAGTGGCTTGATTCTTATCTCTGTGACCGTCTTTGTGAGGTCATTTATAATAACTCGAAGTCCTCTCCTTTCACTCCCACTTCAGGTATCCCTCAAGGGTCTATTCTTGGACCGCTGCTTTTTGCAATTTTTATCAATGACCTCCCCGCTTTACTTGAATGTGCCAGTTTGCTCTTCGCTGATGACCTTAAGTGTTACCTCTCTGTGTCTTCCACCGTTGACTGTCTCAAATTACAGACAGTACTCAATTCGCTTTCGTCTTGGTGCTCAGACAACGGTCTACAGCTCAATCTTTCCAAATGTTTTTATATGATCTTTTCCCTTAAACCTATCCCTATGTCTTTCTCTTACACTATTAACGGTGTACCCCTTGAAAGGGTGTTCTCTTTTAAGGACTTAGGTGTTGTGTTCGACTGTAAATTGAAATTCACAGATCACTACTCCTCTATCATAAACCGTGCCTCTAAACTCTCTGGTTTTGTCCTACGTTGTACTTCCCAGTTTCGTTTTATTCAGTCCGCTGTGCGCCTCTTTTGCTCCCTGGTTCGGAGTCTTCTTGAGTATGCTTGTGTAGTTTGGTCCCCTAGTCAAATAACTTTCTCAAACGAAATTGAGGCTGTACAAAGAAAGTTTACCCGTATACTCTTTTTTAAATTCGGACTGCCGTATGCCGATTACCCCGGTCGCCTGCTTTTCCTTAACCTGCATTCATTAAAAAATCGGAGGATTGTCTTAAATGAATGCTTTCTTTTCAAACTTTACCACGGGCTTATCAACTCTACCCTAGCGGAAGGTATTCGATTTAGGATGCCGCTTCGACCCTCGCGTAATGTGAATATTTTCGATCCGCCAACGGCCAGACTCGCCATTTATTACAACTCTCCTCTGCTCAGACTAATGAGGGTACATGATGAACTCCAACTTGGTCCTTTTGCAATGAATTTCAATGCATTCCGTAGACTCGTATTCCTAAGACTTAGTACATATCCTAACGCTGATCACCTTTAGGGTTTTCACACGTACCTTTGTTATTATTCTACAATCTTTGTCTTCTAATTTCATGCTTGTATACATTTATATTTTTTCTTGTTTTTATTTTTGTCCTTAGTAATAATTTTTATTCTAATTTTCTTTTTACGTATATACGGTTTTTGGAATTTCGTTCTGTGTATATACATGAATTAAATAAATAAATAAATAAATAAATAAGATTGAGGATAAAGTCCTTCTATGAACAACTTAACATCGTCATGAGTAGAACACCTAAGTGGATGTTCACACTGCGTGCGATGCCGAGCCGAGCCGAGCCGGGTCGAGCGATGCGATGTGGTGGGTGTTCACATTGCACGCCGTGCGATGCCGAGCCGAACGATGGCTTGCGATGCAAAGATGATCCGAGCGATGGCTTGCGATGCAAAGATGATCCGAGATGTTCACTGCACGCAATGATGGAGAGTAGAGACCAATTTAGTTCAAGGAATAGAATCTGTTCGACATCATGTCGTTTGTGCTTGACCCAGTAAATTTATTTCTGTTTGAAAACAGTGCTCTAAAAATGGAAGGGCGTCGCCATTGGGTGCATCCCATTAATGAATAAAGGCCCAGTGTTGGTGAATTTCATCATCTCTTCCGCGACCTCAGACGAGAGGTTTCACAAGCGGATTGAGCAGCGGCGCACCGCTGCGTATAAACGCAAAAAGCGGCAGCCGCGGCGGCTTTAGGACGATGCATTTATAAACCGCTCGACTCGCCGTTGCGGCCACCGCCGCGGTTTGTGGAGCGGCGAGATTGCATTTGAATTCAGTGTAAGAGCAGGGTACACATGGACGTCCAAATGACGCCGGACGCCTCGTCACTTAAGCTCCTCCCTCTTTGATACCTATCTGCATTTCAATTCACATGATGCGATAGGACACAGCGTCACTCTGTATAATATAAGCCGGGCCACATAATAGCGAACCCGAATTTACAATTTATGTTATTTTCAGTTTTAAATAAACTGTTTTTTGGCCATAACTTCTAAAATATAAGGAATATCGCATTTTTAACACCATTTTCACCCCCCTTACAAACCTCCGTCCGAGCTGAGAGCATCCATCCCCACCATTTTTTTTTCAAAATTAATTGTCATTTGTAGTAATCACGATTAACAATTAATTAATTGGCACTTAAAAGTGATCCTCAAGCGAATGGTTTAAGAAACATCATACAAATCAGACATTGTGACCGTGTCCGTGTTCCGGGTTCGAATGTATGTAGGCCGGCTTATTAAAAATTGATATGCGGACGCGTGAAATGACGCAGATAGAAGCAGAAACCAGCGTCATCCCAGATAGCTATCGCGGCGGCAAAATGCCGCCGATGCGCCGATAGTTATCGGATAGCTATCTGCGGCCATGTGCATCGCTTCATTGCCCGTAATGTATTTCTTCCTATCCGATTGAAAGTGACGCAGCGTCAGACGGCATTTCGACGTCCATGTGCACCGGCACTAAATATGTAAACCGCCGCTTCTGCTCTATGCCTTTATACGCAGCGGTGTCCGCTGCTCAAACCGCTTGTGAAACCACGCGACCTTATTACGGTGGTAATAACCTTTCATTTGAGCCATACTGAATCAAAACCGGAGTCCAAAGCGTATATACCCTAGACTTGTACAGACCTAGTTGTGATACCAAAACTTCCAACTGACAACGGCCATTGCATTAAAAGTGAATTTCCCATATGGTCAGTTTGAGCTGTGGGCGTGGATCCAATGAAAAGTTTCATCGTTTATAGGGAAGGTTGCCGTTCATTCAATAGGATCTTGCCCATTCTCAAAATCAACTAACAACCTACACTATAAATATTTGTCGCATTTTGCAAGTCGCTAGCATCATTGTATCGAAAGTTATCGCTCATTTGAAGTTTCGTTTGTAGGAGACGTAGAGGTTGCTTGGGACGGAGCTTGGCCATTTCCAATACTCAATTGCCCTAACCCCTTGTGGGGCATAGCGCGTCAACTGTTCCATATGGCCCAGTTGACGTTTCGTCGGCATAAATTGGTTTCGGAGAATGCAGTTGCCAGCATGCACCTCCTGCACATCCATGGCCACGAACATCGTCGTGGACGGGATTCAAACCCGAAACGCCGGTAGTCAAACATGAGACTGTTGCCTCAACACATTGCGCTACCGGTCGCCCCCAATACCAACCAACTAAATCTAAATCCAAATATTTGGACCAAATTTCAAGTCGCTAGCTTCATTCTATCGAAAGTTATCGCTCATTTGAAATTTCATCTGTAGGGGTTCCTTCGGTCGGATCTTGCCCATTTTCAATACCAACCAACTAGATCATGCTACAAACATTTGACCAAAATTTCAAGTTTCTAACTTCATTCTATCGAAAGTTATCGTGCAAACGAACAGACAGACAGACAGATATGGCTAAATCGAATCGAATCAAACCCTCATAATTTCCATGTATACACTGCCACACCGCCGCGCCTAAAAGTCTAGGGTATAAAAGCAGACATACATGCATTTTTTTCAATGTGATCTTACATCAAATATTACTTTACAGCTCGTACTTGCACCATACTGGCTCCAAAAAGCTTCACATCGCAAAGCATCGCAAAGCCCATAAACTCCATCGCAAAGCCCATTAAATTCCATCGCAAAAAATCAGCAGCCGGTACTCGCACGAAAAAGCAAAGAAGTTTGTGAAAACATCGGGTCATCGCTCGGCTCATCATTGCATCGCGCGCAGTGTGTACACTCAAAGCGTGATTCCATTTAAAATTGCAGACTTTCCATTTTCTTGCTTTAAAAGCTTGTAATCGCATTGCATCGCTCGACCCGGCTCGGCTCGGCATCGCACGCAGTGTGAACATCCACTAAAGGTGACATTAGGCGCGTTCTTTTGCGTATCTATCAAGTGTAGTGTAGAGTAACAAACACGATACACTACTCTCGATAGATACGCAATGGTAATGGGAAATCTAAACGCTAAAGTAGGTACTGACAATGACGGGCTTAAACATGTGATGGGGAGACACAGTCTTGGTAACCGTAAAAATAACGGTGAAAGGTTTGTAGAATTTTGCAATTTTCAGGCTCTTCGCCTTCTAGACTTCCGGAATACTACTACTACTCAATTGCCCTAACCCCTTGTGGGGCATAGCGCGTCTGTTCCATGTGGCCCAGTTGACGTTTCGTTGGCATAAATTGGTTTCAGCGAATGCAGTTGCCAGCATGCACATCCATGGCTACGAACGTTGTCGTGGACGGGATTCGAACCCGAAACGTCGGCAATTAAACATGAGACTCAACACACTGCGCTACCGGTCGCCCCCGGCGAACTTTATCAAGCAGCGCCAAGCATTACTACTGGGTTGTTGCATCCACTTATTGATAAAGTGTGGGAATTAGAGACTCCCAAGACAAAATACCGGAGTTTCAATTCCCACAACTTACTTTTTAAAACTGTCACCCAACACTAAGGGTCTCAGAATCATTCTCGACTCGAAACTTAGTTGGAAAATGAACATTGTGCATCGTACAAAGGAAGCCTATATAGCCCTCTATGCCTGCAGGAGAACTTGCGGCAGAAGTTGGGGTCTTCAGCCAAATATGGTTTTATGGCTGTACACGGCTGTAGTGCGACCAATTCTCGCTTACGGAGCCCTGGTATGGTGGCCAGCTCTTAACCTACAAATACAATAGAACTCAACGCCGCGTGCAGCGCTGTCAAACTAAGAGTGTCTGGATGTTGGACTTCCAATCGTCGACCCGGCGTTTAGTGTCGTATAAAGGGAGATTCATGTACATTTCACGACACGGGCTAGTTAAAGATGGGGCGCATTGACAACGTGTGCCACGTCTACAAAACTATGCCATCATACGACGCACAGAAAACAAACGCCTTTCTAAAGAGAACTCGTTCAGATTGCGCAAGAGTTACAGCGTTTACGACGAGAAATTGGCCGGTGGGAGTGCACGCGGCTAGATTAGGTATACATTATAACATATTCTGCCGGAGCTGCAAGAATGAGGAGGAGAAGGAAACATTGATCCATTTCTTGTACCATTGGCCGGCTCTTGCAAGAATAGGCATCAAGAACTGGACAGTGCTTTCTTCTGAAATATATCCGACATCTCCTCGAATGATATGGGCAGATAATACGTTTTCTCAAGTCCACAGGATGGTTGTGAGGACGAATACTTCAGAACGTTTTTGATAACAACGGTTTATTCCTCTTATGAGGTGTGTGGCATACAAACGGCTCACACTTAGCGCTACTTATGTTTTTCTTAGTAAACAGCTACTCTAACCAACCAGAGACTCTCCCCATTGAGTGGAAGGAAGGCCCCATAATAAAACTTGCGAAGAAGGGCAGCCTTACAGATTGCATTAATTGGAGAGGCATTTGCGTGCTTGCTGCCGTTGCCAAAATAATAGCTAAAATTTTCCTGGAAAGACTAAAACAGTACTTAGAAAGCATAATTAATGAAAAGCAGACAAGCTTTCAATCCGACTTCTCCTGTGTCGATGACATTAACACCTTGCGAATCATCATCGAATAATACGTTGACTATAGATCTCCACTCTACTTGCTTTTCATTGATTTCGAGAAAGCTTTTGACAGTGTGAACCGGGATAGTATATGAGTGGCCTTTCGCAGGAGAGGTATCCCTGAGAAATTGGTGGCTATTTTTAAGGCAACGTATGATGGGGCGAGGTGTCGGGTGCTGCGTAAACGTAAGATGTCGGAGGATCCATCCTCTCACCGATACTATTCTACTCAGTGATCGGTGATTAGTTGCATGGTGCATGCAGCCTTATCAGAAGGACGCAGTGGAATCCAGTGGACTTCGACATCCTGAAACATCTCGACTACGCATACGACGTTTGCCTACTCTCTCGTCAAATTATGGATCTAGTCAAATGACCCTAGATATTGAGAGGGAGAGTGGCACAGTCCGGCTAAGGATTAACACCAACAAAACCAAGATTCTTAGCCTGCCTGGAAATGGGTGGACGAATTTGTCTATCTAGGTAGCATTGTTGCTGTCGATGGTGGTACAGAGCAGGACACCACGTATCAATTAGGCTAAGTGCACTTTCGGTATGTTGTCCAAAATCTGGCAAAGCAGTTATCTCTGTGTTAAATCCAAACTGAGCCTGTTCCCCACCTTAGTATTTTCTGTGCTGCTGTATGGGTAGGAGCAGCACGTGGAAAGTTGCGGCAATCGTTACCAGAAAGCTGCAAGTTTTCGTCAATTACTGTCTTCGTCGAATTCTTAGAAGACATTTGCACTCGCAGTTGATTTCGTAGGGTATCGACAAAATCAACTGCGAGTGCAATATAGCATACATAGGCCAAACACGGCGACTGAAAACCCGGTGAGGCATATAAATAAGGGTACGATTCACTCACCTTCGTTGTTGGTCTCTATACTCTCTAGTCGCTCGATGAGTTCCGCCGAGTTTTTTTTATTGCATATGGACTATAGAAGCTGCCCAGCCCCTGACTTTTTTTTTTATTAGCCACTTCGATGTTTAATGTGCTGTATTACACTGCTCTAGACAGGCCTTTCCACTCTTTTCACTGATTTTGGTAACGGGTCGGTGCGAAGCTTGACGAAATTTCCCGGTTGCAACTTTTCGAATACCCACTTGTCGTACTCCTCTTTTTCCGTGATTACAACGGCGTTCCCCTTTGTATATATTTAAATGATCACCTCCTGATTCGATTTAGCCACGTCTATCTGTCCGTTCGGACGATAACTTTCGATAGAATGAAGCTAGACACTTAAAATTTTGGTCAAATGTTTATAGTAGGATCTAGTTGGTTGGTGTTGGAAATTGGCATGATCCGATCGAAGGAACCCCTACCTCCCCTACAGATGAAACTTATAAGCGACAACTTTCGATAGAATGAAGCTGGCGACTTGACATTTTGGTCAAATGTTTGCAGTAGGATTAAGTTTGTCGATGTTGGAAATGGGTAAGATCCGACCCAAACAGCCCCTAGCTCCCCTACAAATTAAACTTCAACTTTCGATTGAATGAAGCTTTCGACTTGGAATTTTGGTCAAATGTTTGAAGTTGGATCTAGTTAGTTGCTATTGAAAATATAGAAGATCAGACCAAAGGCACTCCTACCTCCCCTACAAATGGAACTTAAAATAAGCGCTAACTTTCTACAAGGTGAAACTAGTGACTTGAGATTTTGCCCAAATGTTTGTACAATAGTAGGATCTAGTTCAGAGATTACGATTTCAGCTTGTAGATTTTTCAGTGTGCCCAATTCTCTGTGCTTTCTATGTATGTAATTTTTATACCCTAGACTTTTAGTATAGGGTATATTGTTTTTGTCACGACGGAAATATGTAACACCTTAAAGGAGGCTCCGGAGGTATAGCAATGTATATATATAAATGATCAGGGTCACCTCCTGATTCGATTTAGCCATGTCTGTCTGTCTGTCTGTCTGTCTGTCCGTCTGTCTGTCTGTCCGTCTGTCTGTCCGTTCGCACGATAACTTTCGATAGAATGAAGCTAGAGCCTTGAAATTTTGGTCAAATATTGGTAGTGTAATCTAGTTGGATGGTATTGAAAATGGGCATGATCAGGCCAAGAGAACGCCTACCTCCCCTACATATGTAAAATACATAAATGTATCTATAACTCCCGATTAAATAAACGTGAAAAGCTCTAGCTTAGGTAGATTACTCATGAGGGTAATCTTATACTCTCCTGGGAAAATAAAATCGATCAGTTGGAAACTAACGGTAGTTTTCTTACAAAGAACCCCGTACTACCCTAATTTTCAGGTTTTTTGTATATAACTCCTGAACCAGGCACCTGATTTTTGGCATGTAACCTTGAAGTGAGAAGCCGCTTAAGGTTTTGTAAGTTGGGCATAATCAGATCAAAGGAACGCCTACCTCCCCTACAAATTTCAAAAAATTAAATATTCCCTTAATTACGATAACTTCCGAAAAAATTATACTAGCAAGTTGAAAATTTGACAAAATGTTGCTAGTAAGACCTACTTTGTTGGTATTGAAAATGGGCAAGATCCGACCCAAGGAACTCCCACCTCCCCTACAAATGAAACTTCAAATAAGCGATAACTTTTGATAGAATGAAGCCAGCAACTTGAAATTTTGGTCAAATGTTTAAAGTGAGATTGAGTTAGTTGGCATTAAAGATGGGTAAGATCCGACTTAAGGAACCCCTACCTCCCCTAGAAATGAAACTTAAAATAAGCGATAGCTTAACGACAAAATAAAGCTATCGACTTGAAATTTTGGTCAAATGTTTGTAGTATGGTCCAGTTGGCTAATATTGAAAATACGTAAAATCCGACCAACGAAACCCCTACTTCTCCTACAAATGAAACTTCAAATAAACGATAACTTTCGATAGAGTGAAGCTTGAGACTTGAAATTTTTTTTAAATATTTGTAGGGGGATCTAATTGGTTGGTGGTAATGATGGGCAAGATCCGACCCAAGGAACCCCTACCTCCCCTACAAGTGAAACTTCAAATAAGCGTTAACTTTCGATAGAATCAAGCTAACAACTTGAAAACTGCGACAAATATTTGTAGAATGGGTCAGTTAATTGATTTTGAGAATGGTCAAGATCCCACTGAATGAGTGCCAAACTCCCCTATGAACTGGCCATATAGGAGACCCACTTCTAGTACATATGGTCTTTGCCAATTGGGACTTTTGGTATCACCATTAGGTCTGTACAAGTCTAGGGTATATACGCTTCGGACTCTGGTTCATACTACCTGTGCACCTAGAAGTTTTTCTTGGGTGAGCAAGTAAGTATGTAATCTTTTTACTAAATGGAACTTCGACTCCTAAGATTGCACTATTTCTCCGCTGTGTTCAGTTTTGATCGATTTCGACTAGGACTTCTTCGAATGATTTAATATCGCCGCATTCTGTTACCGACCATAAGTTCCATTTTTGTTTTCTGCTGGTAAAAAGCTTTTTAAATAAGGTTATTCCACTCTGATCTCCATTCCATAAATCAACACTTATCATTTTTTTTCATCTTTTACTTTCAGAAAAAAGACGAAAAAGAAGCTGAAGATCAAAACCTCTCGTACATCGACAGGATACGAACATACAAATGCTCAGTTGACGATTTAGCCATTGTAGCCGGCATTGTTATCTTCATTCTACTTGTTGGAATTATTTGCGTGTTTTCATTTAGCGGTGGCGATGTCATCAAATCTGCGCCGGTACGTGATGGAAGATTCGTGGAAGCGGTAACAAGTTGCGGGCCAGTTGAAGGTTTGAAAGATGACGGTGCATTCACTTTTCGCGGAATACCTTATGCGATACCACCTGTTGGTGAGAATCGATGGAAGCCGGCACAACTTATCGAAAACATTGACGATTGTTGGAATTCAACATTAAAGGCGCACAATACAACTGAATATTGTTCACAGATTTTGAGCAACGGAACAATAGTCGGCGATGAAGATTGCTTAACTTTGGATATTATAACGCCACATATACGTTACGACAATCCACTTCCTGTGATTGTTCTCATTGGCGCCGAATCACTTTTGGGCGGATCACCAACAATACTAAGACCATCGGCACGATATGCTCGCCAGAAAGATGTTGTTTATGTACGGCCGAACTTCCGTATGGGACCTTTCGGCTTTTTGGCTCTAGATGCCTTGTCCAAAACGGCATATCCACCAACTTCAGGCAACTATGCTTTATCTGACATTTTAGCCGTACTGCAATGGATCCAGAGAAATATCGCCCACTTTGGAGGTGATTCGAAGTCTGTCGTACTACTGGGTCATCGGGCTGGAGCAACACTTGTCTCTGCGCTTGTAACTTCACCGCAAATTAAAGGACTGTATGCCAGAGCATGGGCTACATCGGGAGCTTCAATATTCCCCGGTAAACCTTTGGCTGAAGCAGAGCGTTTGAATCATGAATATATGACACATATCCAATGCAAAGATGCTGACTGTTTGATAACGGCATCGGTGAATCAAATTTTGAATGCTGTTCCCGATACTTGGCGATATTCGTCACCAGATCTGCCCGCACGCGATGAAAATTCAACAGCGCGTCACGAATGGTTAGTTCTGGATGGGCACATTTTGCAAAAACATCCGAATGATGTGTGGAGTAAAGATTTTGGCGAACCACTATTAGTTATGGGTACAACGGCACATGAATCGCATTCTGAGAAATTACATTTGAAGAATATCGAATGGGATACCGAGACCGTGCGCAAACATATCGAACAGAGTAAACTCGGTGAATTGGGTCTGTCTAGCGAGGCTGTGAAGCGCTATAATGCCACCTATGAAGGACTTGTTGCAATGGTTTCAGACATTCGAACAGTTTGCCCAATGTTGACGGTGGCACGCCTGCAACCCTCCGTTCCATTCTATGTCGTTACACAAATTGAGCCGCTAAAAGGTGTAGCTGATGCCGATGCTGACGTTCAAGCGATAATGGGCCGCTATGAGCCGCACACACCTGAACAGAGACGATACTTCGCGTCGATTCAACAGCTCTTCTATCATTGGGTGGCGCACGGCGAAATGAAACAGTACGAGCCCAGACGACGTGTCTTGATCGTTGGCCAAGATGCACTCCCATATGAAGACTATCCCAATTGTGATTTCTGGATTAGTCAGGATATTGTACCACGATACGGACGTGTAGATTAAAATTATAAATTAATACAACATGCAACAAGTTTTAAGGTGTAATTTATGAGTCGTGACAATTTATTATTATCTCAAGTAAATACTCTACAAAATATCAAAATATATGTTTTCTTTCTACTCATAAAAATATATCATATCTCGGTTCTTTGGCAACTAACTTGTGACGGACCAGGTTCACTTCCCTTCGGAACTTCCAACTATGGACTCATCCATTGCACCTTAAACTTGAAGCATCTTATGAAACATAACGGAGAGTAGAAATTATTATCTCGATGGAATGTAATGTATTTGAATATAATACTCAGAGCCAGGAAATAAGGATGTAGAGGTAAAAAGAGCATGCGGTTTTGCTTTGTAATTATTCTGTGAACTATCGTCACGTCTAAGTTAATATAATATATTCCCCTTATTTAGATCAATGATATTATATTGTGTTAATTTAAAATATAATTCGTTTAAATAAATTATTAAGGAGCTTGAAAAGCTTTTAACCATAGAAAAGACCAAAGTGAAGATATAATAATGCACATACTAATAATACGTATGGAAGATTCAGTTGATTTACTAATGCGACTGCTGAAAATATTCTCCATAACATTCATAAAATTGCTTTGCCTATTTGAAAACGGAAAATAAAGATATATACAATAAACAGTGCAAAGAAATTATTATCATGATTTTTCCCGGGCCCAAAACTCTTTTTTACTTGCACTTTTGTCGATTCAAAGTCGTTTTCTAAAACATTTGAGATATACAATTTAAATAAACACTATATAGATGATACATTACAATATTTGCATGCGAAATTCTTTTCCGCATGAAATCAAATCGAAATAAACCCCAATACGCATAACATTCTCATTAATATATGAATTAGCAACCATAATCGAAATCTAAGTGGACATGTTGTGAGTGAATGCGTAAAAGGCAGCATTAAAATAATAAAAACAATTTATAAATATACAGACTTGCCTAAACAATTTTCTAACATTTTATTTAATATATTATTTAAATTTAGGTTTAGGTATACATGAAAGTGTAATTAAAACGTCCCATTTTTTTCTTTGATAAGAGAAAATGCTATTGCATTACAAACTTTGTTAATAATATACAACGTTCGAACATTTTTTTCTCAAAAAAAAAAAATTTGAAATGGTAAAATTACCTTTCTAAAATTTTAGGGAGAAACTTGTAGCTTTTTGTATGGGAAATAACAAATGCGAGAAAAAACATCCAAATTATCACTTTTAGTCGTATTTTGTACTTTTATATTAAATTTACAACAGAATGATTAAGATAATTATCCAATAAATGTAATGTTTTTCGTAGGTAAGGTAAATAATAAAACACAAAATCGTTAATAAAATGTTGCGTTTTTCTTGATCCGCCTAGTCCTAATGTGTTCCCGAATTGATAGATCGGATACGAAGCGAAGCGTGCCAGATCACTTCATTTTCAATTACGCTCCTCTCCTCTTTGCTTCGTTTTTTTGTTGAAAAAAGCTGCCCAAGCCTTGTTGATGCAAGACTGTACATCAGCATCCACTCCACCATTTGCTGTAACTACGCTTCTGAGGTATCAGAAATTGTCAACTTTCTCGACTGCCTGCCCCGAAACACAAATTCCGCTTTGCCTTCCTGGATTCAAGCCCAAGCCTTTAGTCTTGGCAGCGTTGATTTTTAGCCCCGCATTACGGCCTTCGCAATGCAGAGCATCAGCCATTTGAGCTACTTGATCCGATTAATTTGATAGAAGACAAATATCGTCAGCATAGTCTAGGTGTTGAAGGTATTGTTGTATTTGAACAACTTCCATCTTCTACCTTTGTTATGGTGTTCTTGAAGCGCGCTGCTTAGTACATCATTAATGGCAATTAAAAACAGTATAGGTGACAAAATGAAGCTTTGTCTCACTCCGCTATGCAACTCGAAAGGATCTGATAGCTTACCCTTGTGTAAGACGCGACATTGGGCTCCCTGGTAGGACTCCTTGATGATGGAAATTATTTTATCTGGAATGCCTCTCCTACGTAAAGCCCTCCAGATGCAATCCCAGTCAACAGTGCCAAACGCCTTCACGAAATCAATGAGCATGAGATGTAATAGAGATCTCCGCTCTGCAGATTGTTCAATAATAATTCGGAGGGTGTTGATGTGGTCGCTACATGAGAAGCCCGCGCGAAAGCCGGCTTGTTCATCATTCAATGTGCGGTCAACTGTTTGTTTGATCCGGCTCAAGATTATTTTTTGCCATCAGTTTGGACTGCTGGGAGAAGATAGATCCCACGCCAATTATTGCAATCCTTCTGGTCGCCTTTTTTCGGGATCTTAATAATGACGCCCTTCTTTCATTCTTTAGGGAGAGTTTCGGTTTCCCAACACTCTTGGCATTGGCATACGCTTTAAAAAGTTCCCCCGGAATTCCATCTATCCCCGGGGCTTTACCCGCATCCATCGATTTAATGGCCGCAGTTACTTCCAGCTGGTGGTGGTGGGCTGTTAAGTTAATGGCTTAATAAGCTTAAAAAGGGCTCCACTGTCACCACGGTAAGCCGCATCCTCTGTCTTCTCCGCTAATGTATTGATGTTGTTGCGTTTGTCCCGTCTTACGCTTCTTTGCACGCCTTTCTGTAGTGAACGGTATTCAGCACTGAGTTGGTCTTTGGCTGAGCCGTCAGCAGCTGAGTTTATCTGTTCTTTAACTCTCTTGCGTGCTGAGATTAAAGACCATGTAGAGTCGGTAATGAATGGTTTCCCACCGCGCTCCAATCGGCCCACAAATGTTACGCCACACGAAATAAATGAGTCCTTAGGACTTTCCATCTATCATCAATTGTAGGATTCTCACAAAGTGGTGGTGCAATAGCTCTCTCATGCAAAGCGTTGGCATATGCACGTCTTATAGATGGGCCTTTAAGCTTTTGCACATTAAAACGTGGCAAGATTCGTGCATTTTGAGGGCGCTGGATCGCTGCCATTCGTAAGCGTATTTTTGCAATAACAAGTTGGTGGTCGCTACCAACATCAGCACCTCGCTTCGATCTGACGTCCAAGAGATAATTCCTCCATGTCTTGGAGACGGCTATATGGTCAATCTGGTTTTCTGTTCTGCTATCCGGAGAGGTCCAGGCTCTTAAGTGGCAGCATTTGTGCTTGAACAGGGTACTGTCAATGACGAGTTGCCGAAAGTTGCAAAACTCCACGAACATCTCGCCATTTTTGTCCCTGTTGCCTAGTCCATGATTGCCCATTAGGTGTTCTCAGCCTACATTGTCAGAACCAACTTCGACGTTGAGATCCCCCTTGATAATTTTTAAATTACCTTTGGGAGCCTTGTCGAAGGTGTCGCCAAGCCGTTGATAAAAGGCGTCCTTAGCTAATTGATCCCCTAGTTGAGTCGGGGCGTAGCACTGAATTATTGTAATGTTTCTAACCCTGGATTTGAATCTGGCTGTGATGAAACGGTCGGAGATGGGCTTCCAGTCAATTATAGATAGGCGTGCCTCCCTAGTCAACAGGATTCCGACGCCTGCTATTCGAGGTGACGTATCGTCTTCATTTCCAGAGTAGAGCAGTACTGTTTGGGAGCTTGGTGATAAAGTCGTTCCCGATCCAGACCATCTTGTTTCACTCAGTCCTAGTATATCAATGTTATATGCGATCATTTCCCGTTCGACTTCAGTAAGCCTCGCTTTATTGCACTCGCCCCACATCGTTCGCACGTTCCAAAAACCAATCGTGGTCCGTTATTTGTAGCCAAAAGTCGTTGCCGGTGAATCAGTCCGTGGTATCCGAGGTTCGTTTAATGTTTCGAGTGTAAATTGATTTCAGGTATGCAGATTACAAGTCTACATACCCAATCTTAGGGGAAGGGTTGCTTCCTTAGGTGTCCTAAGAGTCGCCGGGAGCTATTTTTTATGTAAAGCAGAGGTAGCTCTCCAATGGTGTTTTTGATCACACGTTCTTTTGATGATCTTTCAGCTGGGTGTGACGTGTTGGTGTTCTCACAACTATGTTGCAGCTCTACCGTTCGCCTACTTCCTGAGACGCACTGGTGTTATTGGCCATTCAGGATGATCATCGTTATGTGCCTCTACCAAATGTTTTGCAGTGCAAGACTTGGTTGGCTTGGTTAGCCGTTCCAGAGGGCGCCCACGAGGAGGTTTATGGAAGAGGTATTTTGCCCTCATGAATACCTTATGCCTTAGGATATTGTAAATTTGTAGTTTTAGTTTTTAGTATGTAAGTACTTGGTAGCTATTTTATGAATAGCTGTAAAGGTTCTTTCGATATTTGGCTTGACCGCTTCTTAGTTTTTATCTCAGTCCTTTTTTTTTAGTTGTTATAATTTTTGTTTCTATGACAGGTATGGGGGTCTTTCTATAGAGAGTTTGGCTTTTTTATTGTATTAATATTAAAAATGCGAATAACTTTTACTAATGCGGGGATGTCGATACGTTCACAGATGTCCAAACTGCGATCCTTTTTAGTCACACCGGCAGACATTCGTAGCATTTTCATCTCGGTCGCAGTCATTTTACTTTCGTATGTCTTGTGCATAGCCAGACGCATACATGAGTGTGGGACGTACGACCGTTTTGTACAACTTGCCCTTAAGCTTTCGTGGCGTCCTCTTGTCGCAGAAAACTCCAGAGATTTCTCGCCACTTCATCCAACCGACACTGATGCGATGTTTAATGTCGTCATCGCAGGTAGCTTCCTTGTTGACCATTGAGCCTAGGTATTTGAACCTTGTACAGGACTTCAGCTGCTCTCCTTTAATGTAGATATCTGGTATCGGTCTCTCTGGATCTGAGAAAGGACAGCAAAGGTACTCAGTCTTTGGTATGCTAATTGACAGTCCATGACCCTCCAGTATCTTACACCACTTGGCCAGTGCAGCCTGCAAAGCAATGATGTCTTTGCTACCCAAGACAATGTCATCGGCGAAAAGAAGGGATATTTCCAGGTCGTCAGAGATGAGTTTTAATAAATAGAGCATGATGCCGAAGAGTAAGGGACTCAATACACTGCCTTGGTGAACTCCGACTTTAACCGGAAACTCTTCAGACTCACCAGCTGTGCATCTAACTTTAGTGGTTGCTCCATTATACATGTCTTGTATCATCTTGACATATGCCTCGGGAACCTAAAGTGTTCTTAGGACCACCCATATCAGATCACGAGGAACTCTGTCGAAGGCTTTTCCAAATCGATGAACACAAAGTGCAAGTCCGTCCGTGCTTTACGATGCTTTTCCACCCTAACACACAAGCACTGAATAGCATCGACTGTGGACCGACCCTCCACAAAGCCGCATTGATTGTCATCCAACCGTACAATCTGTTTCGATTGCACACAACTCGCTCGTAAGTCTCTAATGTGTGAGATTTTAACTTGATAGCCCTATGGTCATGGTGATACTAACTATAATTATTCATACACTCTCTTTTTTTTAAATGCAAGCTTGTAATTTCGTCGCAACAGAAATGGTTAAGCGTCACCAGGAGTAGGGCAGTTCATCTCCTATTGGTATAGGACATTACAAAACCCTCGTATTTCGGGCGAAGCCCTCTACTTTCCGGCTTCATTCTTTTTAAAGTCACTATACCATTGCTAACTATTATAAACGTGGTGTCGGTTTTTTCGTTGCATATGAAGTTGCAAGCAAACCGAATACGCGCAAGGCGATTATGACATGCGAAAGTTGAGTCCGCTGCGGGACGCAGAGTGAACGAGGTTCTAAAACTGCGTGTGCGGAAGAAGCTGAATGCGCAATTCTGTTAACCACACGCGCGATATTACGACTTGCGCCACGCTGCGGGCTCATCTTCCGACTGGCCTAAAAGTTTTCTCACAAAATAATTGCTGAATAACGATATTACCACCCCAATTGCACCATTATGATGCTAACTGAAATCACGTTTGACAAGAAAACAAAACAAAATATCTATTTTTTATAATGTATTTTAGCGCTTATTCATTTAAAAGTACATTATTTGAGAGAAGACTGAATTGTAACATTATATCAAACTTTGTCGCCTTGCTATATTTTATTCAAGTAGCTGCTGAATGACGAGTGCATATATGTATCTCCTCACTTTCCAAAAAAATGCTTATGCCGAAGCTCAAGTACATTTTTTTATACAAATCAAAACTAATCCTAATAATTATTAACTTAAAAAATTGCATTATTATACAATGAAACAACAGACAATGTTTTTTTATGTTATTACTTATTTCCCTTTTTAAAATATACACGAAGATATATCTGTAGCAAGTTCTTAAAAAAGATTAACAAATGACAATTTGGTCAAAACAAAACTTATCGAAATCGGAAGTAAATATCAATGAAGCCAAACATGAGCCATTTGAAGCTGTAATAGCCATAATTCAATAAAATTTAACGAATCAATGACGAAAGATGTAAATCGTAATAAGACACTACTATCTAGCGGGTTTTCTTTATTCTGTTTATAAGTTTATTGTGTATAATGTATTTCAGCGTAAGTGCATTTTACCGGTTTGTACGTTATTTACCATTTGATTTATGTTAAATATAAAAAAAAATATTATACGGAAATGTGTAGCTACGACGGAAACTTTTCATAAGATAAGCTGATCTGTACCCTCGACGGAGCGCCAGATTGTTACCTGAATAACTGTGTGAAGACAAGCTTCACTGAGTGCATTTTTGTTTCGTTAAAATTATGTAGATGTAGAGCACATGCTTTTTATTTGCTTCTTCCCATCTGCGAGCACAACATACATAAATTTTAATGATGTCCGTAACCATCACCAGTACATGGTTCTTCCCATTTTGTATGCTTCTCGGGTGTTAGATTGATAATTTGCACGTGGATTGCCTGAAACTTTTCACATTTTGGCGGAATACAACATAATCGATATTTTACCTCGTCTCCTTGCATTGGGACATATTCACCTTCGATGCTGGAAAAATTAAAATGTAATTAGTTTTCTTCATATTTTACCTAAAGAGAGAATAATGAGTATACACTATTTACCCTAACATCTAACGAGGCATAGCGCGTCAAAAATTCACCTGTGGCTTAGTTGACGTTTAGTTAGCATTAACTGGTTTCAGACGATGCATGTTATTAGTATGAACCTCCTGCAAAACAAACCACATACTTGCGACAAGTCGAGAAAGTTTGTGGCTTATTGTTACGGCCCCACACCACAGGGGGAAGACAACACAAACATCCATGGTCACGACGGGATTCGAACCCGTCCCGTAAGACATCTGACTAACCCCTCAACGCAGGGCTGGTCAAAGTCTAGCTCAAGGCGCAGGCAAGGAAAATTTTAGCGCCCCCATCTCCTCACATTTCTTCAAAATGATTTTTCGTATTAACTACAATATTATAATGCAGTGCTTCAAATATTGTTTGTAATTATTTTCAAATAACAGGACAAGTACGTAAAAGTCGTAGGAGGGACATCCTTGGATCCTACTTTTTTGCCGATTTGGAAGATCTACAGAATGTCGCATCACACGCTGCCTCGGCTCTATTTAAGCCTGGCCACAGCAGTGTTGGGAAGGACAAGAAAAGCGGCATTCCATCAAGCAGAACAATCGTAAGCTTTGATCCACTGAAACAGGAGCACACTGACTCTAAACCTGGTCCTAGCCGTCGTCTGGATGCCTCGTTGCAATGATCCTCATCATACGTCACATCGGCTCTGACGAGGGCTGGCTCAAGTGATGCTATGATGAACAGTGGCGAGATGGCGGTTAAGTCAGGTCCAAGCAGAGCTTCGAATTACATGGCAGAATCTGCTGGCGAGTAGCCGCGTCAATTGGAAGGTAAGCGCAAGCGCCTTCGAAAACCCGTTTCAGTCAACGACGAAAGGCGCTTCGGACTCGAGATATCATGGATAAGATTCCTGTTGACCAAAGAAACGTAGAGCAGAAACATCTCAGGGTGTTATTTCCAGCACTAAGTCTCCACAGGCTGCCAGCAAATGAAACCGATTCTTCGAGGAAACGCACAAGGAGACGAAGAAGCAAAAGACCATAGATGTTTTTTTCACTAAGAGAAAGGGATGGAGGTGGCGGTCGTTGATCATAACAACGCAGACGGTAGTGTCTCTATCGATAAATGGAAGAACGTGGCGTGCGAGCTTGCTTCCAGCGGTATGGAGGAGCATCCCGGACCTGCTCCTAAATGTCACGAGTCCAAAGTGTATATACCCTGTGCAGACCTAGTAGTGACACCAAAACTTCAAATAGGCTACAGCCATATGCATTAAAACTGTGTTTCCTATTGGTCAGTTTGGGCAGAGATTAACGATGAAGGAACATTAGTAGAGAAGGTAGGCGTCATTTGAGACGAGTGAGCTCTTTTTCCACAACTTTATAAGGAAGATAGGATCTTGCCTATTCCTATCATCCTATCAATCAACTAACTAACCCACAAATGTTTATAGTCAAAATTTCAAGTCGCTAGCTCCATTCCGTGGAAAGTTACCATATATTTAAGATAACATTACCATATATTTACTTATCACATGAGGTATGGGAAGACAAACTGGTAGTGATGTCGAAAAACCGGTCTCTGTGGCCTTGTGGTTTTTGTCTTTGATTTACACAAATAATAAATACAATGCATCATTTCATTAGCTAAAATGAAAATGATATCATATTTTCCGGTAGACCTAATATGTGGAAATTTTCCCGACACGGTCCAAGTTTAAAACATCCAATTTTTACTTTTATAAACACTGATCCGTTCGAATAAATTTGTTATTCATATCAAAATCCCGCCACATCATTTGAATAACTTGAACTGATATACCCTGAAGATGGCATGCCGAATGATATATGTATGATGATAGTTTAAATCTTTGCTAAGTTGACTTTGCTGAAAGAAGGTTTGAATCCAGTTATATTCAATAATAAATATTTCGGGTTACTGTCCAGGAAATAAAATTTGTATGTGACGCTTCATCTGGGTATTGATTGTCTGTGGTTCCGTGATGGTTACGTCAAAGACAGTATTATGTTGTCGCAGCTCTCTGAGTGAGATGGCGAGATTTTTCAACATTACCCTGTGCTGGATACCAGGTCATAGTGGTTTTCCTGGTAATTGCAAAGCTGATGAACTGACTCGGGCTGGAACTACCAATATGACCCGGGAGTGCTTTCGAAGTACTGGGATGCCTTTAGCAGCCTGCAAACGGCTCACTAAAGCGCTGGCATACGACAGGGCTAACACCACATGGTGTAGCGGCAGTACGTGTCATGCAACTAGGCAAATATGGCCGAAAATGGACCCCGGCCGCTCTCGCAGGCTATTGTTGCTGAGCAGAAACCATTTGAGAAACGTGTTGGGACTTATCGCTGGACACTGCCTTATTGGAGAGCATGCTAGGAGACTTCGGTTCCCACATAATTAATACTGTAGGAGCTGTGGGGACGAGGAGGAGAGTCCCTTTCACCTTATGTATGCTTGTCCTGCCCTGACGAGACGCAGGAAAGATATCCTTGGGTCCTACTTCTTTATTGATTTGGATGAATTAAGGGATGTTAGGGTTGATCGGCTTCATTGCTTCATTGTCAGCTCTGGCTGGTGTGATGACTGAGGTAGGCTCGGGTTGCTGTACTTAGGGGTATCACAACGGACCCAGCGGGGTCTAAGTGTGCTTTGACCATTGTTTACTTTAGTTGAAGCAGCCCATCTAACCTAACCTAACTCATCATTTACATCGAACAACACTTCAATTATTAAGTGAGTCATATTCCAATAATTGAAACGTGTTCTTTAAAAAATTGTTAATGTAAAAGTAAAAATTGTACGAAGTTGGGGAGTTTCCCCTATTTACGAAGAATGTCTTCCTGGCTGGACACTTGAGTTTCAACTTTTACTATTAACGCAGCCTAAGGTAAGCAGGGCGACTCGTAACATATTAGTTGCTCGGAGTAAAGTAGCGTTCTCACGGAGCGACTTTTGTTTAACAACAAAAGTCGCGCAACAAAAATCTAACGAATCGCCTCGTGGGAACAGCACTTTCAACAGTGTTGAAAAACTTTTCAGTTGAACAACAAAGTACCGACCCCTTCAAACTTTAGTTGTTCGACTGTGGACAATCGCTTCAACAAACCATGCTATCTCGTTCGCTCCTTAGAATATAGAGCCATGGAATGAGCTTATCCTGTATGTCTCTGGCTCCAACATTTGGCGAATAAGTCGACAGCCAGCCTACTCGATTGTTGTTTGATATTGACATATGTTGACTGTTCTGTCAAATTGTGCATGAATAAAGGTCAATTCTTGTCAGATTATCAACAGTCAGCCTACTCAGTTGGCGTTTCGGTATTGACATAATGTTGACCGCGCTGTCGAATTGTGCATAAACAAACGTCAATTCTTGTCAATGTTTAAATTTCATAATTACTAAACGGTCTACTGAGTTAGCTGACTGTCGACCACATGTCGACTTAGTACCCAGATTTTGGAGCCACTGTTTCTATGGAGACATACAGGACAAGCTCATTCCATGGCTGTTCGCTCAGTCTGTTGCTAGCGCTGAGTCAGCACCTAGAAGCGATTAGTGCTGTATGGTGATTTGTCGTAGAGATCCTTTTTTTTTCCTTCTCCTTTGAACACACGTGCATAAACCCTGATATAAGCTCAGTGATCTGAACCGCACAGGCGATGCGTATATGTGTTCGGGTTGGCTGAATCCTATAAGGATTGTATAGCCATCTTGTAACGCGAAACTATGGTTTTCGTAGTAACTCCCGATTAAGTGTAACAACTTCGAGACGGATAATTAACGAACGCGAAACCGGTAGTATATTGATTAAGAGATAGATCAACGTGAAAAAAAAAACAAAACATAGTATAAAATATTTTACCGTTCTCAGAGATTCATCCAAGATTCCAAATGATCGACTGATTCCATCTTATTTCAGAAAAAAATAATTTAAACTTTATTATCTTATGACTAGTGTTTGATAGGTCTTTGGCCAAAAAAGAAAAGAAAAATGACTACTTCTTCGTCAGAAAGGGATATTTCTTTTTTCGATCTCATATGCTAATATTACCCAACCCTCCGGGCCTATTTCCTTTAGGGAATCAGCAAAACTATTATTAATTCTATTTAGGATCGGAAACTTAGCTCGCATACTGTAATATCTAGGGCATTCCATTATTATATGGTAGTTGTTTTCAGGCACATTACAGTGAATGCAATCTGGAGACGGGATCTTATTAATTTTATTTAAAAAAGATTTGTTGTAACTATGATTGATAATAAGGCGATTAGCTATTTTAATGATTTTAGGTTTAGTATGTTTGAATTTAATCTTTTTATACCAGCTTTCAGTATCAACTTTACTAATGATTTTGTGAAAGAATCGCCCTTTTTCTCTAGATGTGAGGTCGAAATCTTCTTGCCATCTCCTAAAAATACGTTCTTTAATTATATTCAAGGCTTGATTTAGTGAGAATGATGGGATAAATGGAGTTCCATCTAATCTGGCTTCGTTCGCCAATCTATCCACTCGTTCATTAAATGTCAGACCTCTATGGGACGGGATCCATATTAAAATCAGTCTATTTATATTAGACGAATGGACCGTTTCTTTGATGAGTTGTGCCGTTGGAGAATCACAGCCTTTTTTTTTATTGACGATATCACAGGCCACATTACTATCTGTGAAGATAGATACGTATGGAAGGTTCCTGTTAGCGGCATGTTGCACTGCTTTAAGTATAGCTACTAATTCCGCTTCCACTACTGAAGTATCCGCAGGTAAGCTGAACTTACCCACGGCTTCATCAGACTCATTAATATACGCCGCCCCCACAGAGGTCGTGTCTTTGGATGCATCGGTAAAAATTGCGGTTTCATTTGGATCCAGAACGAGCCCCAGCAAGGAACCCAGGTTGTCATTTAATAAATCCTCATCACTAACAATATTAATTTTTTTATCTTTATTAAAGATGAGTATTTTATTCGCAGGAGTGTTATTTTTAAGATGTGGAAGGTCTCTAAGAATATCGCCAAATATCCTCCAGCATTCCCCATAACTAGACTCAATATTTTCAAGGATCGCATTCTCAATCCATAATTCCACAAACTCTGGCTCGAATGTAATTCTTTTTGCCATTTCTTTGGCCGTGAGCCATAACCCTCTAAGAGTCGGCGGAAGTTCATTGGCTAACACGTAAAGTGCATTTATCGGGGTGGATGGGGTGACCCCTAGACATTTCCTTAAAAATGGATTGAAGTAGGATGTTACCTTGTTGGTAGTTGTTTTATTCATATTAGCCGTAGTTGTTCTCGCATACTCAATTTTGGGACGAATGTGGGTCCTAAACAAGGTGAGCGCCTTGCTAGGATGTAGGCCTTCAGTTTGTTTATTAATTACATTAAAAGTTAATTTATTAAAATTATTTTTCTTTATTACTTCATGATAATGGGGAAGAACGGATAGATTCCAAGATATAAAGAATCCAAGATATTTAAGTTTGTTAGAGTTCGTGATGGTTTGATTATTAACGTAAATATTATGTTGTGAGCAATTAGCTTTAGAAAAAATAAAAAATTGAGATTTCTCAAAATTAGCCGGAAGCTTAAGGTTAGTTAATGTATTAATAAACTTCGATGCAAATAATTCAAGGTTATCTATGGCTTCCTGGGTATTTTTCCCCTGAGAAAGCAATAAGAAATCATCAGCAAATTGGTATATGATATTGAATTCGTCTGACAATTCATGAATTTCATTGGTGTATAAGTTGAATAACGTTGGACTAAGGCAACTGCCCTGAGGCAGTCCATTATCCACCACCAGCTGAACTTCATCAAGGATCAACAGTCGTTCCCTTAGAAACTGGTTCATCCAACTAGTAATATCAGGTGGAATGTTTAGCCGACTCATGGTTTGGGCGAGTTTGGATCGGTCCACATTCTCATATGCACGGCTTATATCAAATACAGCACACACAGAGACCATTTTATTGGTTTTATTAATTTGAACAGTGTTAATGAGGTCATTAATACAGTGTGTGGTGGCTTTTTTGGGCCTAAAAGCATATGAATTTTTTGATAATATTTGGTGTTCATTGATGAATTGAGTTAGTCTGTTTAACACCATTTTGTTGATTAGTTTCAGTGGGACACTCAGTAATGAAATAGGGCGGTAGTTTTGAATAAGATTTAAATCTTTATTGGGTTTGGGAATGGGAATAATTTTTATGATTTTCCAAAGTGCCGAGATTGTTTTGGATTCCCAGTAATTGTTTAGGATTTCTAAAAACTTACTTTTGGCATCAGAATTCATCATTTTTATATGTTTGTATACTACTTTGCCTTAACCCCTAGCGGGGCATAGCGCGTCAACTACTCCTGCGCGCCATCGTACTCTGTTGTGGGCAATGGGGCGCAACTCCCCAAAAGACTTACCCAGTGCCTGACACTCCTTTGCCACAGATCGACGCCATGTGATTCGAGGACCCCCTCTTGGTCGGCCTTGGTTGGAAATGGGGTTCCACTTCATGGCATGCGAAGCAATGCAGTTATCACTCTTCCGCAATGTGTGACCTATCCACTGCCATTTTCGCCTGCGTATCAATTCGTCGATTGGCATCTGACCCGTACGCCGACTTAGCTCTTCATTTGATATTGTTTCGGGCCAGAAAATTCTTAAAATTCGACGAAGACATGAGTTGACGAAAACTTGCAGCTTTCTGGTAACTCCTACGGAAACTTTCCATGTACTGCTCCCATACAAAAGCACTGATAGTACCAGGGAGCGAAACAGGCCCAGCTTGGTCTTGATGCTGAGATAACTGCTCTGCCAGATTTTGGACAGCATGCCATATGCGCGTTTAGCCTGGTTGATACGACGAGCGATGTCCTGCTCCGTACCACCATTTTCGGCAACAATGCTACCCAGGTAGACGAAGTTGTCCACCTTCTCCACAGGCTGCCCATTAATATTGATGGCAATAGGTGTCGGATTTCTTTTTCGCAACGGCGGGCTAAGAACCTTGGTCTTGTTGGTATTAATCTTTAGCCTAACCTTGCTTGCCTCCCTCTCGAGATCTAACGCCATTGCGGACAGATCCATGATTTTGTGGGAGAGTAGGCATATGTCGTCAGCGTAGTCAAGATGTTGTAGATAAGATGTCAAAGTCCATTGAATTCCTCTGTCGAGTCCGGATAGGGCTGCATGCAACACATCGCCGATCACAATGAGGAATAGGATCGGTGAGAGGATGCACCCCTGCCGAACTCCACTGCGAATCTCAAAGTCCCCCGACACCTTACCTTTATGCAGAACGCGACATTTCGCGCCGTCATAGGTTGCCTTAATAATAGCCACAAGCTTCTCAGGGATGCCTCTCCTGCGCAAGGCCGCCCATATAGAATCCCGGTTCACACTATCGAAAGCCTTTTCGAAATCAATGAAAAGCAAGTGAAGCGGAGAATCGTATTCAGCGCATTGCTCGATGATGATTCGCAAGGTGTTAATGTGATCGACACAGGAGAATCCGGATCGAAAGCCAGCCTGCTCTTCATCAATTGTGCTTTCTAAGT
Source organism: Chloromyia formosa (assembly GCA_964017055.1). Classification (NCBI taxonomy): domain Eukaryota; kingdom Metazoa; phylum Arthropoda; class Insecta; order Diptera; family Stratiomyidae; genus Chloromyia; species Chloromyia formosa. Next base: position 44,081,833 of record OZ024814.1, on the reverse strand, counting down.
GGGCCTTTAGTCTTTCCAGGACGATTTTAGTTATTATCTTGGCAACGGCAGGAAGCACACAAATGCCCCTCCAATTATTACAGTCTGTGAGGCTACCCTTCTTTGGAAGTTTGATGATCAAACCTTCCTTCCACTCAGTGGGAAAGGTCTCTGTATTCCACGCTTTATCAACAAGTGGGTGCAGCAAATCGGCAGTTACGCTTGGCGCTGCTTGATAAAGTTCGGCAGGGATGCCGTCAAGTCCGGCGGCCTTTCCTCGTTTTAGTGCAATAATTGCAGTGACTATTTCCTCTTTAGTCGGGGCAGTGGACCGTATACGCACATTTTGATGGTTAGCTAAATTATCTATATGAGGGGGAACTTCACCAGAGGTTACACGGTTCAAGACCGCGGCGAAGTGTTCTTTCCACCGCCTCATTTGATCTTCTTCCAAGATAAGTAGCTTTCCATCACTATCTTTCACCGGATGTTGGCAGGAGTTACGACCACCTGTAAACTCCTTGATGACACCGTATACGGCGTTTAAGTTGTTACTTCTAGCGGCTTCTTCTGCTGACGCTAAAAGAGAATTGGCATAAACTCTTTTATCGCGTCGCACACTACGCTGAACTTCTCGAGCTTTCTGACGGTAAAGGAGTTCGATGCTGCTTCGATTGTCGTCTGATGCTGCAGCCAAACGAACTTTCAGCTCCTTTCTTTCAACAATCCGCTGCCATGAAGCGTCGGACATCCAGGGCTTATTCCGGCAATCCGGGTTTGGGCCAAGGATGGTATTTGCGCTATCAATGTACGCATTTTTTATGGCATCCCAGTTTTCGTTTATGTCACTATCTGGGAGACTAGTTATCTCAGCCGCTTTTTGCGCAAGATGGTCATTATATTGTTGTAAGACAGCTGGATTTTTTAGAGAGTTATTGCTCTTATTATGTAGTGCCCACAAGAGATCCGAGATATCAAATTCAATGCTCTCATGTTCATTATCCTGATGGTGGTCATCTAACGCAGTCAATGGCCGACTAGGTTTACAAAGGTTTAAGAATTCTATCTTTCTCTCAGTTACCCAAGTGCCACAGTCGTTCTGAGAAAAGAAAGTATGTTGGACGTTCTTAAACAACTCATGCATCTCTTTAGGATCTTTGGACAGGTTCATACGGTTAATTGTCTCCTTCCAGGTTTCTCTTTTTTCTGTTCTAACCGCCCTCTTCCAAGTGTACTTGGCCTCCTGTAGTGCTGAGAGATTTTCGAAATTATTATTCAGCTTAAATTTAGCAGATGTTTGTTTCAGCTCCAGAAATAAGGCTTTCAGGTTGTTATTCCACCATTTTTTGGGGGTATACGAATTTTTCTCGACAAAGAAAGTAGCCTCCTTAATCGAGCGTTTCATGGCTTTATTAAAGCTGTTGATGTCATTTTCAAACTCGATCTTTTCCATATTGTTTTTCAGGATAGAGTAGTTCACGATTTTCTTTTTCTTAATGGGAGTTCTATTATGTATGTGAAAAATAATAGGGATGTGCCTGGAACCAAATATCCTCACGTTCAATGTGTGCCAGTGTTTAATAAGGTCCGTACGGTTAGTAAACGTGACATCCAATACCGATGGTCTCCCATTATTGGTAATGAATGTTGATGCACCATTGTTGCAGATGTTGAGGCCACAATCTGCCGTTAAATTATCCAAGACAACACCCCTATTATTATCAAATCTACTGCCCCAGTCCAATTTGTGAGCGTTGAAGTCTCCCACACATAAAAGATTTTTGTTACTGTAGTTCCGAATTTTACAGAATAAATCTGTAAGGTTTGTTGTAAAAACCCTTTCTTCCTCCTTATTTCTCGAAGGGGGTATATAAACGTTTAAAATAATAAAATTCTCTGGGAGATTTGTCGTTTCGACGACAATAAAATTCAAAGGATTCTGTAATTCAATTGCCTGACATCTAATTTTTTTAACAATCAGGATGGCCACTCCACCGTAACCATCGCTTCTATCGTTAAAAAAAGAATAATAGTTGCTAAAATATGGTTTAAACTTATTAGGATTTAATAATGTTTCTTGAATTAATGCTATGACAATTTTGTGCTGATGGCAAAATGATTCAAATGTGTCTTTGTTCTTATTTCCTAGTCCCTGTATGTTCAATTGAACACACTTCATTGTGGTTTGTACACTGCCTTTTTAATCTGTTTGTTTTCAGATTGTCGTTTTGCGTAATGCCTATGTAGAGATCCTTGCGCTGAGCTAAGCGTTTTCACTTATGGTCAGCATAAAATTTCTTTTCTGACTCAGCGCAATATTTGACATTTGCGACAATTGTCAAACTTCGATTCTAACCTCGGTTGTGTTGTGTATGGTTGATAATCGTGTTTTTAACGTAACTGTTAAACCTTATTGTGGGAAAGAAAGTTGTTACTGTATCTTTGTGTGTCACCTGGAACCCATCAGTTTTCTATCAAATGCCAAACTGAACATGGCATTTGACAAATGAGACAGCCGGCATGCCGTTTCTAAAACACGAAAATAACCAAAATTTGCTGATCAGCAATTATTAAGTGCTGACTAAGCGCTGACTCAGCGATTTTTTTTTTAGAACGCAGCCTGTGTTTGTTTTGCATATGGTGGTCGGTGGTGCAATTTGAAATTGTCATTTACTTTCCGCGGCGCGTGTTCTCTTTAAAAGTGATTGTGCCGACATTAATAAGTAGTTTTATTACTATTATTGATAAATGCTTCGAATCGGCACCATTATAATCCTCTTCACCTGCATTTGGCAACCTGTTTTTGTCGCATTCGACTTTTGTCGTCGAACTTTTGTGGTCCAACAGAAGTCGCACCGTGAGAACGCTACTACTGCTCAATTGCCCTAACCCCTTGTGGGGCATAGCGCGTCAACTGTTCCATGTGGCCCAGTTGACGTTTCGTTGGCAAAAATTGCAGTTGCCAGCATGCACCTCCTGCACATCCATGGCCACGAACGTCGTCGTGGACGGTATTCGAGCCCGAAACGCCGGTAGTCAAACATGAGACTGATGCCTCAACACACTGCGCCCCCCTGAGTGTTTGTTGAAATAACATACGCCGCGAATTTAATGCATGTTACCGAACATATTCCCCTAACTACAACTAAACCTCCGACGGCATCGACTGGAGTTCAAATGGATATCCAATTATGATAGTTTGTCCCGCCTATTGACAAATTCGTACAAAGTTCACAATTCCAACTCTTTCCTAGAGTCATATTGGTGCTAGACATTCGATCGAATTTATGTCGATATCACCCGAGAACTTGGTTATCTGTTACTATACAAATTTAGCAACAAACAAGAACTAGGCGGTCAAGGGTCAATTGGTGGCGGTCATTAGATTTGGGAAATCATTTTAATTAGTTCTCCTCGTAGAAAATTCGAGCCCCACCTAACCCCACACCACTAGAAGTACATTCTCGCCTACTTACTCGGAAATGTGAACGAAAAGATCCTCTCCACCGGAACGGGGTACAATGAATCCATGTCCTTTGGATCGACTGAAGGACTTGACGATTCCGGTCTCGATGGGGTTTTCGAGAGCCCTGGCAGATCTGCGGGCAATCAACGAGACAATGAGGAATTCTAATATACCTAGAATAAAGAAGAGTTTACTTACGTCGAAGCGGTCCTAGTACGTTTCGTAATAATGGGACTGGGCAACTGAAGGCTGGGATTCAGGTTTGGGCAATTGGTCGAGGAATTGTTGGTGGCCGCTAATTCGTCATTGTGACCAGACATGATTTCGCTTGGATTTGGACCGAAGAATGGTTAATTTGACTTTAAATTACTGACAATACAGCTAGGGAACGGTGCAAAACAGTTTGGGTAAAAGCGGGATTAAATGCGACCGTAAAATGTGCAGTCTACGCGACCGAAAATAAAAATCACCCAGAGCTCTCTCAAGTCTCCTTTTGACAGATCGCTAATTGTCCAGCATTCGATAGGGCCCAGGCGGGCGCGTTGTTTAAAAAAGCCGACAAAATATTTCACTGCAGTGAGCCGTATTATTTGAACCACAATATTACTTTCCGAAAATATATTTCAATTTCGTAGTGCGATAGACGGCACGCAATACCAGTCAATTAATGGAAGGTAAACCAAATAAAAAGTAAATCCCCGTTCACCGAAGTGTTCGATGCGCACCCTAGTGTCCAGAATTGGCAACGTTCGCTTCAAATTCAAATGAAGTTGAAGTGACAATCAAAACAAAGTTGGGCGCCTGGACGTGTTGACATCCGTAAACAGTCGCATTATTCGATCGGGCGATAGTTTTCTTATCGTGTCGGTACCGCTGGAACGAATTTGAGCATTCTCCTGCCCAATTTCTGTTTACGCGCGCGGCCAGTTTTTCTTTCGTGGTGGTTTTTATCCAATCAGTCAAGCTGCTTTCGATATTTTCAATCCTATTTTTAACGCATCAGGGCATGGAACGGCAGAGAATGGCAGCCCAGGCGGCCGAAGATGAAGAATCACAAAGTGGTGAAAATGAAGATGGCTCGGACGACGAAGAGGACGATCCCAATCCGGATCCCCAAGAAGGTCCAGCCCCGGCACCTGAACAGCCACAAGCAGAACAGCCACAAGCAGGCTCAGCTGGAGCGTCGCAGGCCGAGAGTGGCAGCGGCAGTGGTGGTGTTGTTGGTGCTGGTCAGGAACGCGAAGGACGACTTGGAGGCGGTGAGCCTGTTGTCCTGATCGAAAGAATATCGCCCAACACAAGCGCACAGAAGAAACGAAAAAGGTACGATATTCCTATCCCTGTTTTTTTTTGTCGTTAAAGAAATACTCATGACGCCATAGCGCAAGGATATTCGACCTTTGTCCACCTTTGAACTTCTCTGTGGTGCTTGACAGTAATGGTTATCGTGGACAAAGGGCATATTCTTTTCATTTAAATGGATTTTACATCGCTTTCGGTGTTTATCATGGTCGTTAATGGCCTATTACATGTTTCCTTGTCTTTTAGTTTATTTAACGAATCCTTCGACATTCGCTTTTTAGGGAAACAAACGACCAACATTCTTCATCGCGTGTTGCTCCAGTGGTTTGTCGGGAGACAATCTTCTCAAAGACATTCAACAGTCATCGGTGGCATAGAACGTGCCGAACTGTGGTTTTATAGATTTAGAGTTTGGCTGTGTAGCTTGTTCTTAGAAATGTTAAATTGTAATGGCGGGCCATATGTTACGTGTTCGTTTTTTACGTTTCATGGGGTGTAGGTTAGGTTACGCTACGCAATCTAACAAAAACATTAGGCGCGTCCTTTTGCGGATAGATACGCAAAAGGACGGGTAGTGTAGGGTGATAAACACGCATTCCACAAACAACAAGCGACTTGTTGTTTTTAATGTGCTCGTTACCCTACATTATAGCCCTAACATATAGGATCAATCCGTCCTCAGCTCGATCGCACAGTGTATGTGACTATCGTTGACGATTTTTTTGACAGTTTCATATAATTTCGATCGTCATTTTGTGGCGTCATCGATCTGACGATGGATCGGACAGTATATGAATGTCGAGTCTTACACTTGATAGAAATGCAGAAGAATGCGCCATAGTGTCACTCACCATCCACTGTCGAACACGAACCTGGTACAAATGTCCTCTGAATAGCTCAAGACACACACACACACATCAGATAAACGCGAAGAAAACCGGTCCACTTGTACCATATTCGAGTTCATCAGTGTATGGTGACACTTATATACCTATTGAGTTGGGATTTAAGCGCCAAAATGATTATTTCATAATATGTCAGCAGAGATCAACTTCGGAATTACATAATTCGAAGTCCCTGTAGATTTGAGATTTGCATTTGGATTTTTTACGACTAGATGAATCATAATATACACTATGAGGAAATATCGCCAATGGAATGTTACACTTAAAATCCTTTCAGGATATGCGCAGCAGTGCATCATAGTCTTCGTCACTGGACTTAATAGCTCTAGACGTTACTGAAACGAACTCAATCCTGGACTGTGAATGCTCGATGAAACCCGGTTTTTGTTTTGTCAGGGAAATTGTTAGTCGAATTGATTTTTTGACTTTTTTCCCACGGCATAGAAGCGAAACTTTAAGAGCGCTAAGGCGAATTGCATTTGTGTGGAAAACGATGATAGGCCGCTCAGAAAAATAGTCTCCAAGATTTAACATGGTCGAAAATCTTAGAAAAATCATGTGGGGTTAATTTATATCGCACAAAACACTCGCTGCAGAGTAAATTCAATACGAAACATTTGTTCCTACTACAATTATTTTATTTGTAACATATACGTATTTCAGAAGCGACTTACTTCCTTCTTCAGTGTTTATGTTTCTAAAGTACAATAGCTCTTGACAAGTGTTTATATAATGCAATATTCTAACTTAATTACCTTACAATTTAATCATACCTCTAATGATGTCGGCCCATATAAAAGTGTTATACAATTTACCTGCGGCTGGTTTTCCTGAACGCGCATGCCATTTTCATGAGTTTCGATGGGCAGTTTCCTTCGTCGTCATTAAGTCGGTCATTAGACGGGATTCGCATTATTTCCAGGCTTTCCCAGGCGTCGAGTTTCGAAATTTGTCGTACCTGTCGTAATACCTTCACGTCGTCCCAGCATATGGAGTGTCCGTCGTCTGACATGTGTGATGCCACTGATGACTTGAGAGATGATGATGTTCCATTTCGTAGTGCATTAACAGCTTCTCGTGTGTGCTCCTTGAAGCGCGTAGCTATCAGTCTCTTTGTTTGTCCGACATATTGCATACTGCAGTTTTGGCAAGATATTTTATAAATACCGCTCTTCTCCTCTTTCTTGAGTGGGTCTTTTTCGCTTCCGAGATAGGACTTAAGTCGTGCGTTGCTGCTGGTTCCCACTATTTGAATATCGTACTTCTTCAGTTTGTTTTTGATTTGGTAATAGAGGTTGGAGTTGGGAATACTGATGATTCTGAGGGTCCTGTTTGGGTCATTATCATCAAATAATGTCGACAAATTCCGTTTCCACTGTGATTGCTCTTTTCGTGTGATCCTCCTCAATATTTTATCTTCGCTATAGCCGTTGATTTTAGCCGTTTCCAGGATATATCGCTTCTCTTTTGCATAACCCTCGTTTGTTAGCGGATACGTGCATAGTCGATGGATCATGGAGTTGTACGCTGCCATTTTGTGAGAGTCCGTGTGGTATGATGAATTGGGAATCGTTCTTTGTGTGGCTGTTCTTTTCCTATATATTTCGAAAGTTAATTTTTCTCCTGTCCTTAATATCACCACATCTAAGAACGGCAGAGCTCCATCTTTTTCCTGCTCGACTGTAAACTGGATGCTTCTGTGGATGCTGTTGATCTCAGCGGTGAAAGCTTCCAATTGGTCTCTATCCACAATAGCAAAAACATCGTCCACGTATCTGTACCAGACTCGTGGCATAATCCCCTTTTCCTCGATGGCTTCTTCTATTGATGTCATGAACATCTCTGTTATAAGAGGTGACAGTGGATTCCCCATTGCAACGCCAGCGGTGGTTTTGAAAAATCGGTCGCGGAAGGTAAAGTAGTTTTCGCTCATACACAGGGCAGCCAACTTGGTATATTGTTTCACCTTCTTACGCCAATACGGAGAAGTGTCGAATTTTGTAAGCCATTGTTCGAACTGGTAGATCGCTTGCTTAACAGGAGTGTTTGGAAATAACGCTTTTACATCGAAGGACACTAATATTTCGTTGTCGGCGAGTGGTTCGATATTTTGTAGATGTTGCATCAGTTCCATCGATGCTAAGCTAGATAAGATTACCTTACGAGCATATAATATTCATCTTAAATTAGCGAAGGAAGCCGCTCATATTGGCGCATCAATGGAGCAAATCACTCATAAGCTGAGCCGGGCATACGAGTGCGAACGTTTACGGAAAAGAAAGATTTTAACAAAAAAGCTGAACGCACTTGCACCGAAAGTGATCGAACCGACCCAACCGAGCATCACCCAAATAGACAACTTTGTTATAAACAAATCATCAGCAACGTACACCATCGAAGAACTAAAGATGCTCAACAATGGTCTAGGATTCGCGATACCTAGACGGACGCCTGTAGAAGAAACGATGGTCAGTATTGAATCGGGCATCAAATGGATGCCCGTAGAGGTTAAAGGCGAGATAAGACTCGCGATCTCCAAAGTAATAAAAAAAGAAGGCACTACAGATAGAACCATAAAAAGTTCCGCACACGAGATGAACATCTTAAACGAGCTGAAGAAAAAGCCAGTATACTATCTGAAAGCGGATAAAGGCAACAACATAGTCATCTACGACAAAAATCAGTACGACAGTGCAGTGAACTCAAAATTGGCGAATGGGAACTTCCATGAGCTACGTACCGACCCATTGCCCAATTCGATAAAACGGGTGGACAAAGCCCTTAAAGAAGCTGGCGCAGCCTTTGAGAACATATCCAAGCTACGAATGCCGAACCCGTCACTACCAAGAATTAGATGCCAACCTAAAGTCCATAAAGAAGGCGACGAGATAAGAGAAATTATTGCAGATTCGAATTCACCCACTTATAATATAGCAAAGTGGCTAATCAGACAATGTCAAGAGATTGGGGATACGAAAAGTAAATATTCGGTCGAAAACTCGATGGAACTGATGCAACATCTACAAAATATCGAACCACTCGCCTACAACGAAATATTAGTGTCCTTCGATGTAAAAGCGTTATTTCCAAACACTCCTGTTAAGCAAGCGATCTACCAGTTCGAACAATGGCTTACAAAATTCGACACTTCTCCGTATTGGCGTAAGAAGGTGAAACAATATACCAAGTTGGCTGCCCTGTGTATGAGCGAAAACTACTTTACCTTCCGCGACCGATTTTTCAAAACCACCGCTGGCGTTGCAATGGGGAATCCACTGTCACCTCTTATAACAGAGATGTTCATGACATCAATAGAAGAAGCCATCGAGGAAAAGGGGATTATGCCACGAGTCTGGTACAGATACGTGGACGATGTTTTTGCTATTGTGGATAGAGACCAATTGGAAGCTTTCACCGCTGAGATCAACAGCATCCACAGAAGCATCCAGTTTACAGTCGAGCAGGAAAAAGATGGAGCTCTGCCGTTCTTAGATGTGGTGATATTAAGGACAGGAGAAAAATTAACTTTCGAAATATATAGGAAAAGAACAGCCACACAAAGAACGATTCCCAATTCATCATACCACACGGACTCTCACAAAATGGCAGCGTACAACTCCATGATCCATCGACTATGCACGTATCCGCTAACAAACGAGGGTTATGCAAAAGAGAAGCGATATATCCTGGAAACGGCTAAAATCAACGGCTATAGCGAAGATAAAATATTGAGGAGGATCACACGAAAAGAGCAATCACAGTGGAAACGGAATTTGTCGACATTATTTGATGATAATGACCCAAACAGGACCCTCAGAATCATCAGTATTCCCAACTCCAACCTCTATTACCAAATCAAAAACAAACTGAAGAAGTACGATATTCAAATAGTGGGAACCAGCAGCAACGCACGACTTAAGTCCTATCTCGGAAGCGAAAAAGACCCACTCAAGAAAGAGGAGAAGAGCGGTATTTATAAAATATCTTGCCAAAACTGCAGTATGCAATATGTCGGACAAACAAAGAGACTGATAGCTACGCGCTTCAAGGAGCACACACGAGAAGCTGTTAATGCACTACGAAATGGAACATCATCATCTCTCAAGTCATCAGTGGCATCACACATGTCAGACGACGGACACTCCATATGCTGGGACGACGTGAAGGTATTACGACAGGTACGACAAATTTCGAAACTCGACGCCTGGGAAAGCCTGGAAATAATGCGAATCCCGTCTAATGACCGACTTAATGACGACGAAGGAAACTGCCCATCGAAACTCATGAAAATGGCATGCGCGTTCAGGAAAACCAGCCGCAGGTAAATTGTATAACACTTTTATATGGGCCGACATCATTAGAGGTATGATTAAATTGTAAGGTAATTAAGTTAGAATATTGCATTATATAAACACTTGTCAAGAGCTATTGTACTTTAGAAACATAAACACTGAAGAAGGAAGTAAGTCGCTTCTGAAATACGTATATGTTACAAATAAAATAATTGTAGTAGGAACAAATGTTTCGTGTTTAATTTATTGAAAATTAACTACAAACAACGGTAAACTTTGCAAAAGTATAAATTCAATACGTCAAAGAACATCATAGGATACCTTTGAAATTTAAAGAGTGACGAGTCTCCACAGAGGAGGAAGTTGCATCATACTTTGGGGAGCTTCGTCCCAGGTCCTGCGTATAAAATCACGAATGCGGAAATTGTACCATACGATTCGGAATTTCCATAATTCCAGAATATTTTTGGTCTATTGGCGATCGGTAGCGCAGTGTGTTGAGCCATCAGTCTCATGTTTGACTACCGGCGTTTCGGGTTCAAATCCCGTCCACGACGACGTTCGTGGCCATAGATGTGCAGGAGGTGCTTGTTGGCAACTGCATCCTCCGAAACCAGTTTATGCCGACGAAACGTCAACTGAGCCACATGGAACAGTTGAGGCGCTACAAGGGGTAAGGGCAATTGAGAGAGAGAGAGATCTAAGTCGAATCAAAAATTTTACGCAGTTTCCAATACAAAAGGAAGTAATCATTATTAAGAAATAAAAATTCCATACTATAAGTGTCCTTATTTGGTGTAAAAGCAGAATTTTGCTAGTGTCCTTATTCAGGTGGCCCAATTTTGAACGTAAATTTTATTAGTGCATTAACACAATGTTAACGAAATATAACTGTTATTAATCAAAGCTCCCAAATTTTTCTCAGAAAGTATGAGCAAGAAAGTAACCTTTCATAATGGATACTAAGTTTTGCTATCTATTCAAGTAGCTGGGAGTGTAAGTACAGTAGAGGATACTACTACTACTTTGCCTTAACCCCTAGCGGGGCATAGCGCGTCAACTACTCCTGCGCGCCATCGTACTCTGTTCTGGGCAATGGGACGCAACTCCCCAAAAGACTTACCCAGTGCCTGACACTCCTTTGCCACAGATCGACGCCATGTGATTCGAGGACCCCCTCTTGGTCGGCCTTGGTTGGAAATGGGGTTGCACTTCATGGCATGCAAAGCAATGCAGTTATCACTCTTCCGCAATGTGTGACCTATCCACTGCCATTTTCACCTGCGTATCAATTCGTCGATTGGCATCTGACCAGTACGCCGACTTAGCTCTTCATTTGATATTATTTCGGGCCAGAAAATTCTTACATGAGTTGACGAAAACTTGCAGTTTTCTGGTAACTCCTACGGAAACTTTCCATGTACTGCTCCCATACAAAAGCACTGATAATACCAGGGAGCGAAACAGGCCCAGCTTGGTCTTGATGCTGAGATAACTTGTCTGCCAGATTTTGGACAGCATGCCGTATGCGCGTTTAGCCTGGTTGATACGACGAGCGATGTCCTGCTCCGTACCACCATTTTCGGCAACAATGCTACCTAGGTAGACGAAGTTGTCCACCTTCTCCACAGACTGCCCATTAATATTGATGGCAATAGGTGTCGGATTTCTCAGCTGCTTTTTGCGCAAGATGGCCATTATATTGTTGTAAGACAGCTGGATTTTTTAATCGAGCGGTGTTGAATTTGCGGCGCCTGGATCTTTCGTTGCTGGGGCGGCGCACGGCTGCAATACGCAATCGAACATTAGCGATCATAAGATAATGGTCTCTTCCCATCCCAATATCGGAACCCTTCTTGTTTCGCACGTCCAGGAGGCAACTCTTGAATCTTTTACTAATGGCAAAATGGTCGATCTGATTTTGTGTTCTGCGCCGATCAACAGAGGACCAACTGATTTTGTGGTGGTCCTTATGCTCAAACATAGTACCACCGATGAAGAGACTGTGAAAGTTGCAGAACTTTACAAATCTTTCACCGTTGTCATTACGATCACCAAGACCGTGTCTCCCCATCACATGTCTGAGCCCATAGTTATCAGCGCCAACTTTCGCATACAAATCACCCATAACCATTATAATGTCACCTTTAGGTGTTCTGCTCTGAACGGCGTTTAGTTCTTCGTAGAAGGAGTCTTTTGCCAAGACATTGTCGGGTTCAGTAAGGGCATAACATTGTATAATTGAGATGTTCCTCATTTTGGTCCGGAACCTGGCGGTCAAGACTCTGTCAGAGACCGGCTCCCAGGATAAGAGACAGTTTCGCGCGGCTCTGGTTAAAAGGAGCCCCACACCTGACTCACGACGACTACCGGTAGCTTTACCGGAGTACAACATTACAGTGCTGCCCGTTGGAGAGGTTCCGCTGTTCCACCATCTTATCTCACTAACTCCTAAGAGGTTTAATTTGTACCTCAGAAATTCACTCTCTAATTGAAGAAATCGTGCGTTCTGAGGACCTTCTGATCCATTGTCCAGGAGAGTACGCACATTCCAGAATCCAATCTTTGTCATTGTACGATAGCCAAAAGTCGTAACCGTTGAGTCAGTAGAGGATAGTAGCTGTCGTTGATTGATGGTGAAACGTCAATTCATATTCTCTGTTAAAGTCAACCAAAAGATTTCGCTTCGACCCTACCTAGCAATCTGACAATTAACCAACACATCATCAACATCTACTGATAACAGATACGGTATAGTCCAGGAAATGAATGCTCATTTTGGGGGGTCTAGATAGAAATGTCGGTACCACAAAAATGAACTATGGGGTTTTGTTTGGACAAGTTAGAAGGAAAACATACTAAAAGTCCCCGGACCAACGAGGTGTGGAAAAGGGAGGGGGACGAAAGAGGTGACATTTTTCGGTTTTTCGTTTCGTTTTAATTCTTGTTTGTGAAGTGTAGGAAAATGCATTCGGTTGAAAAGAATAAGTGTGTGGGAATTGAGCATAGCCAGGAGACCGCCTTATTGACTTATTTGATAGAAAACCAGCAAAAGGGTCACTACTCATCGTAGAAAGCTCAACTTGTTAATTGCCTTGACCCCTCCAGGGGCATGGGCGCGTCAACATATCTGGCATTTCTATGCCTTGTTGACGTTTCGGTAGCATATCTACTTTTCGGAAGTGCACTTGCTACCATGCACCTCCTATCCGCGCCGTCTTTATACTGACAAGCCCGGAGCACTGTGAGAGTTCTATTAGTACTCACAGGCAGTTTTTTTTTTGATCGCGCCGAGATTTGATCTCCAAGCTCTAGATTAGTATCGTAGAGCGGTGACCGAACGATCACGGCCACCGAGCGCGTCGGTCGGTGATGGGCTTCCAGTTAATTAGAGATAGCCGTGCCTTCCTAGTCAACAGGGTTCCGACGGCTGCCATTCGAGGTGACGTATCGTCTTCATTTCCAGTAGTGATGTGTAACACAGTAACGAGTCGCTCTTTTTGAACGACTCAACAGGATGAGCGAAAGATTCGGCACAACGACATAGCCTTCGAGTCGTTCAATTTATGAATGACTCACTGTAAAATTAATTCCCAAACTAGCCCATCGCATAAATATTATCCAACGCATAACCAATCCACGCTCATTTCTCAATACATATAATGTACTACAATACATTCATTCACTCATATCCCATCCCAGTATCTATCTAAAAGCAAAACCACCATCATTAACTACCAAAGCAATCCCATCTAAATCCATTCATATTCATCTCTATGCAGTATGCAATGCACGCATTGTGTATACTTCTAAATATATACGCAACAACCCATGCTGACTGCAAATGCAAACATATCAAAAATAATTTACTTACGTCGCGTCCCACCGCACAGCCAAGTTTCTCCAAATACAGAAAACAATCCCAACATTCTAAAACAAAAGTATTCGTCTTACGTATCATCATCTCAAGCTCAACTTTAGATGAAACCAAACAAAAACCCATAGCGCCCACTTCCACTACAGCTACAGTGTAAAGCAGCGTTCTGACGGGGCCAATACATGACATCGTGGCACGCTTTCGATCTCATGCTTGTATCGAGCGTGGACTGGAAAGTGAACTGCTTTTGCCTTGGGTTGTGGACCGTTCACACGACCACTATTTAGTTTATCCCATAAATCATTCTGTTTCAAGCAATTACACCACTACTATACCCCAGTTTTAAATAAACTGTTTTGTGGCCATAACTTCTAAAATATAAGGAATTTCGCATTTTTGACACCATTTTGACCCCCCTTTAGATCCCCCATCCGGGCTGAGGAGCATCCATCCCCACTATTTGGATGCTCCTCAGCCCTCTCCCTCCCTATCCCCTTCTCCCTTCTCTATGTAAAATTCGTTCAAAAAGAGCGATACAAAATCGTACCGCACAATAAGATTCGTTCAACAAGAGCGACACGTTCAAAAAGAGCGACACGTTCAAAAAGAGCGACACGTTCAAAAAAAGCGACACGTTCAAAAAAAGCGACACGTTCAAAAAGAGCGACACGTTCAAAAAGAGCGACACGTTCAAAAAAAGCGACACGTTCAAAAAGAGCGACACGTTCAAAAAGAGTCAAAAGAGTCAATTGTGCGGTTCGATTTTGTATTGCTCTTTTTGAACGAATCTTTTTGTGCGAGTTGATTTTGTATGCCTGCCCCAGATTGGCTGCCCCGTTTTCATGGGGAATAGTGGTCCGATCAGGCTGGCTCGAACTAAAGGGTATTGGGGGGTCGCTAAGTCCGAATCTGGGGTCAAAAAAGAGAAAAAAAGTTGGGGTCGCCCATCCTAAGCTGGCAGCCCCTTTTCATGGGAAATAGTAGTCCGATCGGGCTGGCTCGAACTAAAGGGTATTGGGGGGTCGCTAAGTCCGAATCTGAGGTCAAAAGAGAGAAAAAAAATTGGGGTCGCCCATTATAGGCTGGCAGCCCCCTTTTCATGGGAAATAGTGGTCTGATCGGGCTGGCTCCAACTAAAGGGTATTGGGGGGTCGCTAAGTCCGAATCTGGGGTCAAAAAAGAGAAAAAAAAATTAGGGTCGCCCATCCTAGGCTGGCAGCCCCTTTTCATGTGAAATAGTGGTCCGATCGGCCTGGCTCGAACTAAAGGGTATTGGGGGGTCGCTAAGTCCGAATCTGGGGTCAAACAAGAGAAAAAAAATTGGGGTCGCCCATCCTAGGCTGGCAGCCCCTTTTCATGGGAAATAGTGGTCCGATCGGGCTGGCTCGAACTAAAGGGTATTGGGGGGTCGCTAAGTCCGAATCTGGGGTCGAAAAAGTGAAAAAAATTGGGGTCGCCCATCCTCGGCTGGCAGCCCCTTTTCATGGGAAATAGTGGTCCGATCGGGCTGGCTCGAACTAAAGGGTATTGGGGGGTCGCTAAGTCCGAATCTGGGGTCGAAAAAGTGAAAAAAAATTGGGGTCGCCCATCCTAGGCTGGCAGCCCTTTTTCATGGGAAATAGTGGTCCGATCGGGCTGGCTCGAACTAAAGGGTATTGGGGGGTCGCTAAGTCCGAATCTGGGGTCAAAAAAGAGAAAAAAATTGGGGTCGCCCATCCTAGGCTGGCAGCCCCCTTTTCATGGGAAATAGTGGTCCGATCGGGCCGGCTCGAACTAAAGGGCATTGGGGGGTCGCCAACTCCGAATCTGGGGTCAAAAAAGAGAAAAAAAGTTGGGGTCGCACATCTACGACTTTTATTGAATATGTTATTACCCAAGTTTCAGACTCTTTGCATGACTCTTTTTGAACGACTCATTGGAAAGAGTCAGAGCTTATGTGCTGGCACAGTGAAAAGAGTCATTATGCCCATCACTAATTTCCAGAGTAGAGCAGTACTGTTTGGGAGCTTGGTGACAAAGTCGTTCCCGATCCAGGCCATCTTGTTTCGCTCAGTCCTAGTATGTTTCTAATTTCCCGTTCGACTTCAGTGAGCCTCGCACTATTGCACTCGCCCCACATCGTTCGAAAGTTCCAAAAACCAATCGTTGTCCATTGTTTGTAGCCAAAAGTCGTTGCCGGTGAATCGGTCCGTGGTATCCGAGGCTCGTTTAATGTTTCGAGTGTAAATTTATTTCAGGTACGCAGGTTACAAGCCCACATACCCAATCTTAGGGGAAGGGTTGCTTCCTTAGGTATCCTAAGAGTCGCCGGGAGCTATTTTTTTTTATATAGCGCAGAGGTAGTTCTCTAATGGTGTTTTTCATTGCGCGTTCTTTTGATGATCTTTCAGCTGGGTGTGAGGTGTTGGTGTTCTCACAACTGTTGCAACTCCACCGGTCGCCTATTTCCTGACACGCACTGGTGTTATTGGCCATTCAGGATGATCATCGTTATGTGCCTCTACCAAATATTTTGCAGGGCAAAACTCGGTTGTCTTGGTTAGCCGTTCCATTTGTCTTTGGGAAGCACGGTTTAGAAGTTATAAGCGAAAAAAGTCCGAAAATTTCGACGTTTTTTGCTCCCTAAAGTTATGCACACTATCTGTGGGGGTGCAAACTGAGATTACATGTTTTCAGCACAAACTAAAGGTTTTAAGACGATTTCCAGCTTTCCGGAAATCACTTCCAGGTACTCTCCTTTTTTGGTCTAATTTTATTAGTCTATCTATATTCGAGGGAGGGAAGTGTATAGTTTTCATTCCAACGCGGGCCATTGAATGGAAAGCGGATCTAGTTTTTAACTGAGCGGGTTACTATATGAAGACGTCACAAAGCCAAAATAAGTTCTCTGTCTTCTCTATTCAAGAATTATAAATAAAAACCAAACTTATTTTGTTTACAGTAGAGCCTAATGTGGCCCTAAGCTGCTACCATGTACCCAAATTTGAACTTTTCACTTTCATTCGATCGGGAGTTATTGACATTATATACTTATGGTATAAAAATCTCAACACAAACAAGATGTATTAAATTACTTTTCTATTATCTCAAGATGGTGATTACTTATCTTTATTTATTATTGTTTCTTATAATTTTCCGGCTGTTTTGTTAATTGCCTTGACCCCTCCAGGCGCATGGGCGCATCAACATCTATAGCATTTCTATGCCTTGTTGACGTTTCGGTAGCATATCTACTTTTCGAAAGTGCAGTTGCTAGCATGCACCTCAAAAAAAAAATTCCGGTTACTACACTACATTTAACAAATTCCCAAAACGGTTGCTTGTATGTATACAACTGTAAATATGCATTTCCCATGATTATCATATGGCCTATCTATGAAGGGATAGCGAATGCTTGCTCGGTACCTACCGAATTGATAATGAAATGATATAGATAAGGCCCAAACCATACGCCAGAACAAGTTTTAGGAACTGCAATAATTGAAATTTAATGGTTTCAGTCTTGTTTGGCAAATATATTACATACTTGGTATATTATTTTAACTTATGGCCGCGCCATAGGAACTTGATTCTTTACGCGACAACCTTATCTGCTGAGTACTGGCCACCTAAAACTGGTCAGAAACGTGAAAATCAAGCAAACTGAGTAAAATGGAGGAAACGCCTTACGTAAGTCATACTTCAAAGAGAAAATTAGGCTGACAAAGAAAAATCTGTGCACATATTTATGAAAGAATTAGTGACTTTAGTATTAAATTTTGGTAATATATATTACTCAAAACAAAATAAGGGCCACCCGAATATTTTTGCTTCGATAACTAATTTTTATGAATGCCGTTATGTTTTCAAGTGTTTTGTTAACGGTAAAGTGAATGGGGCATGGAGGAATGGCGTGAGGTGCTTTTCACGGATGAGTGTAAAGTGAAGTTTTTTTTTTAATGACAATCGACGTATGAGAGTATGGAGAACCACAAAAAACAATCGGAAAATTATTAGTGGCCCTTATTTTGTTTTGAGGAGTATACAATAAAATTTTCAGAAACATAAAATTGGATGGAATATACAAATTTAGTCCTGTCTAAAATTTTTCATCCGATGTGGACAATATTAGCCAGTTTATTATGGTGCATTTAAGGTGTAAATGTAGCACAGAAACAATTTACGTAAGAGAAGAGTGAAATACGTTAACATCAACCTCTTACAACAAAATCACCTACAATATGTCCAATATTAAAACTTGCGCCCACGCGGAGGACTATGGAAGAGGAATTTTTACCCCCCTAATAAAACATACGTCGATATCTTCGACAAAACATGTTCTACGCATTCGGTAGTCATAAGACATATCCATGTACCGATGTATCTGCATCCACTGTCGATACTCCTTATCAGTTTACTGATGTTGAACTACACTTGCGAGCAAAAATACTGAATCAAACCGAAAGCACGTGTATTTGTATGTATATTTTTAAAAGTACGTTATGTATACCTACAAATTGTATGTCATTTGAAAGTTTGAGATCTTAGCTTTACAATGATACCTTTTTTATCACCATTTAATGAGAGTTTTATGAAAGAACGCTACCTGGAGCTAAAAAGTCGGGAAATTGAACATTTATGAATGGGTTATTACAAAGCAAACTAACCCTATAAATGCATCCGCAAAGGGTTTTCAATGGTCAGTTGAATCTGGAAGGTCGATTGAATAAGTTTAAAGCAATAAAAGTCACAATTTTGTCATTCATGAGTACCACGCCTCAGCAGGCGGCTCAAGTTGTCGCCCTATTTTCGGAAGGGCTTACTCAGAGAACAGTCGCTCGTCAGCTAGGAATGAGTCAGTCTACTGTGTCAAGAGTGTTTCGGGGGGAAGGTAGCTACAATCAGAGACCCCGACCCGGCCGCTCTAGGTGCACTTCCGATAGAGACGATCGTTTTATTGTGACAAGTATGCTACGAAATCGGCACCTCACGGGACGTGCAGCAGAATCTGAGGGACGTTCGCGGAGTAGCTGTAAGCGAGTGGACAGTGAGGAGACGACTAAAAGAAGGCGGCCCGCCACAGGCCCAAAATTGACCCCACATCACCGACAAGCGCGACTCACGTTTGTCAGGAATCACTTAAATTGGACCCTCGAGCAATGGCGGTCCGTATTGTTCACCGACGAGACCAGAGTGTGTTTACATGGCAGTGACAGAAGAGGTCGGGTATACAGGCGTCCAGGTGAGCGGTTTGCGCAATGTTGTATCACAGAAACGGTAGCATGCGGGGGCGGTTCTTGTATGGTGTGGGCCGGTATCTCTGTGGATTCAAAAACGGAAATTGTATTCGACGTGGCCATGTTGTTCCCTACGCAGCATCTATTGGCGACAACTTTACTTTAATGCACGACAACGGACGATGTCACACATCGCGTCAAGCACAGCAGTTCCTGAACAAAGCTAATATTGCGACAATTGACTGGCCTGCACGCAGTCCAGACTTAAATCCCATTGAGCACTTGTGGGACGAGCTCAAAAGAAGAGTCCGACACAGAGATCCCGCGCCTTCAACTATCGACGAATTGAAGGAGGCCTTAATAGAGGAATGGAGCGAAATTCCTCAAGCTACCATTAAAAAATTAATAATTTCAATTAAAAATCGAGTACAAGCTGTGATTAGAGCAAGAGGTGGTAATACCAGATATTAATAAATAAATAATTTTGTTATTTTTAAAAAAAAATTTGTTTTATTTAACAAAAACCTGACCACACTCCATTTTCTAATAAAATCCCCATTTTTCCTACTTTTTGATTTCAAGCCCCACTCTTTTAAAATCTATCTTCAAACATTGTTAAAAATAGTATTAATGTAAAGCTAAGATTTCAAGTTTTCTAATGATATACGATTTGTAGGGATACATAATGTACTTTTCAAAATATGCATACAAATACACGTGCTTTCGGTTTGATTCAGTATTTTTGCTCGCAAGTGTAGTAGGTAAGAGGATACGAGGTCTAAGCTGTAGACTACTATACTTTTATCCTAAAGCTGGACCCGTTTGTGTCATGTTTGTGATCGCCCACTATGGTTTTCGGGGTGTAACATTTTGAGAAACGGTCGAACGGCACCTGTTCTGCATAACATTCTAGTCATGAGAAACTGGACGTACATGAACCGATTGGCTGCGTAAACTTAGTAGGATCAGACAGATTGACTGTGAGTGACAGAGTTGTAGAGGGTAGACCGGAAAAATTCCTGGCTCGTTTCCCCAGGGCATGATGTCCAAACAAATACATCTAGCGGCCCCTCTGTCTCTTTCATTCTAGTGCAATTACTAAGAAACAGAGAAAACAAAAATTGGTTGCTCTCGGGATTCGCATGCAGATGCTTCGGCAGGAGACGTACACATCGATTGTGTGAACGTGTGCGTCGAATGCGTCTCTCTTTCACTTACGGATTCACATATCTTTGGCATCACTATTTACTAAATCAGTGATAAAATATCAGGCTTGCGAAAACCCGACCATTGTGATGCAAATCGGGCAGAACAGCACTGGTTTTGTGATTTTACGAAAATTCAATTCAAGTTTATGAGGAATGGTGGGGTCAAGGAGGATGGATTTTGGCAGTCCGGTTGTTGAGATAAATTAAGAGCTTTTCAACGAGTGCTGAACGATTTCGTTGGATGAAAACTAACGGAGTTACACTTCCCTTAACAAAATCGTGACGGACAAATTTTCAGGATGACAACCAGCGATACGACATATCCGTGTCAAAACTTATGGAGGGCCGCATGTAGCCCGCGGGTCGTTTGTTGCCGACTCCTGGACCTTCATTCACATTCTAGTGATTCCTAATTGTTCCAAACAACGTAGACCAACTTGTCTCTAACAATCATGACTTATAACCTTTTGAGTGCACCCGTACCTTCCTTCTTTGCACTATTTTTCTTTAACATATCCCACGAAATCGCAATCTCATCTAAGTTTTAACATACTACTAATTGCCTTAACTCCTTCAGAGGAGCATGGGCGCGTCAACATCTCTAGGAATGCCTGGTTGACGTTTCGTTAGCATACTATATAAACTTCGTAGGGTGCAGTTGCTAGGTTTTAAACTATATAATGATATATATTTTTTTTAACTCTTTCCACGGGAACATTCATGTCGTAATATATTGCCATTCTATACGTTTATTTCAGGTCACAATCCGAAAGTGGTGGATCGCTAGAGGCTGACAAAGCTGTGGTTTTAGACGACACAGATGACGGCTCAACATGCCCGATTTGCCTAGATAATTGGGAAATGACCGGCTCACATCGTCTCACCTCCTTAAAATGTGGCCATTTATTCGGGCAGTCGTGCATCCAACGTTGGTTACGCCAATGCCCACATGGAAATCGAGTTTGTCCTCAGTGTAAATCCAAAGCCGCATTAAAAGATATCCGATGCCTGTATGCCAAACGAATTTGTGCCGTGGACAAATCGGAAGAATATCGTCTGTCCGACCTTTTGACTACCGAGAAAGCAACGAATTCGAAATTAAATCAAACCGTGGCTATGCTGAGAATGGAATTGGCAATGAAAAATAAGCATCTAACCGAATTAGAATGTAAATTAGAGCAATATCAGAAGCAATCACTTTCGATGGCTGGTCCTCATATGCAACTAAGTCAATTTAAGGGTACACGTTATAAATTTGCTAAAGATAAAAGCATTGATATGCCAAAAGATTCAGGCTGTCGGGTATTGTTAGCTTCGCGGAAGGGTACCTTGCTTGCCATTTCACAAAAGTCGAATCAATCACTATTTCCGGGATTTGGTGTGCGGATGTTCGACATACGAACGTTTCGATCGACCAATTACCTTCACATGTCATCGAAGCCAGTACGCGATCTCTGCTATAGTGCACACGAAGATTTGATTGCTTCAGCAACGCTAGAGAAATGTGTAAAACTATTCAACGTGCGTGATCGAATTGTAGTTAATACATTTATTCCATCTGATAAACCCATTTGGGCTTGCGCTCTCGACACGGAGACAAAAAATTTCATTTACCTAGGGTCGGGTCACGGCAGTACCTATATCTATGACATTCGAAATGCCGAGAATATTGTCGAAGAGTTTCGAATCGAAGAAGATGTATCACCGGTGATATCAATAGCTTCAGTGCCAGCATCGACACTTTTTCCTTTGGGTGGATTTGTCGTATGCAAACTACAAAGTGTATGGTTTTATGAATATATGCCTACACAGCAGGTTGTTAATACACGATTGAATGTGGAAGGGCCATTCGTTTCGATGAGCTTCGATGCAACAGCAAATAGCCTTCTGATTGGAACTAGACCTTCGGCCAAATATCAATTGACAAGATATATTCTGTCGAAATTAGACAAAGTAAACGAATTTCCTGCACTAGATATTATCACAATTTTCGAAGGATCTCGAGTGGCGCCTGTGATGTCTCGATCAGCGCAAATACTAATGTCTGATACAACGCTTGTGACAGCTTACCTGCAAGATAAGAAAATGCTTAATTTATGGAATATGTCGGACAAAAATCGCTGTCAGTCGCTTCCAATAGGCGATATAGTTTACGATACGTGCCCCATTTATGATGGCGATACAACTCTAGCAGCCGCTTTGACTGAAGACAAGTGTCGTATTTACAAGATAATTCCTGACTGTTGAATCCTTATATTAGGGTACGATAGAAGCTTTTTTTTTTATTAAATAATTTCAATAGTTATAAGATAATTAATTAGCAATTTTTGTTGAATCGAAATGATTGCATATTTGAATTGCTTTGTTCTTTTAATAAAATTTATAAAGTGAGTTTTGATAAATTCGACTGTGTTTATGTGCTGGACTTTCTTTTCCACGTTTTCATCATTTTCTAGGGAACTATATATCGTACGAAAGTCGTTCGTATATCAAACTAAAAATCAAATTATACCTTCGACACACGCTGTGTCCGAATGATCATTCGGCGAATGATGAATTGTTGGCAATCGCATTACTGTAAATGTCATTCCAACTGTTACTGCGAAATCGACTTAGCACTGATTTAGCACACCAAAATACATAAAGGTGCACAAAAATCAAAAGGTTTGCAAAAGTTTTCGTCTCGAAATGCATTGCGGGGTTTCTGAATTACATTTCTGCTTCGGAAATGCAGAAAGCCATTTTTCCGAAGAGCTATTAAAAGTGCGGATGTGGAGGGTCTACCATATAAAGCTTTGATGGATAATGGAATTATCAATGGATAACGCCCAGTTGCTCTATAAAGCACCTGGGCGGCATTTATTGACGGCAATACCTTTAATCAGATAAATAGTTCTTTTATCCATCGAAGTTAGACCGGATGGATAACACCCAGGTGCTTTATAGATAGCATTATTTATTAAAAACATATATCAAAGTTTTCTTTTCGATTTATTTATTTATTTATTATTTATTATACATGGATGTATGGTAAGGTAAGCTGCGATATTTATTGCCTGTTTTTTATTGTTTATTTCCCTTATAAGTTCCTCCTCCTAAGCATTTGTTCCTTCTTCTTTGAACACACGATGAATGAGCCCTCAGGTACAGTTGGGACGGTAAGCGACATATATGGACGCAACTTTGCAAAATATGATAGAAAGATGCCGTTTAGTACGATTGTTGGTAGGGCCCATACTTTCAATTAAGAGATGGAACCACCTTGGACCCCGCGGAAGAGCGGCCGTGCAGGCGAAAAAACGAAAAATTTGAGCATTTTTTTTGAATATTCTCATCTTCTAAGCGGTACCTCGGATCGAAAAAATATAGGATGGATGGATATATAGGATGTAAATTAAAGAGCGTCAAATACACTGCTCGAAATCTCCATAGAGGGGGAAAAGGGACAGCTGTACCTTTCCATTGGGTATAGAGGCAAGTGGGGTGGTTGTTATCGATACAATTTTCATGTATTCATAATTCATCAACTACAACTTGTTACAACACTGGTTCCATTAATTAGCGTAGCTTCGAATTTTCGATCTTCTTCTTCCTTGCCCTTTCATACCACTCTGCGGTTTCGCGTTGCTCTGCCTGTGGTGTTGGCACTTCGCCCATTCTGGCGGTATAATCTCAGCTTCCTTCTGCAGGCAGCACGGTCTTGGATCGTAACATCGCCAAGATGTTGCTTTTTCATTTGATCGATCCACGTGTGTTTCCGTCTGCCTCGGCGTTTGGGTCCAGCAAATGGAACATTCATTCATAGTGCCTTCATGACAGGGTTCTCAGGCGGACGCCTTAGAATATGGCAATACCAATCCATACGACGATCTTTGAGCTTTTCAGTGATCGGTTGCTCAACAAACAAGCTGCCTCGGATGTGGGTACTTTTGATACGATCCTTTTTGGTCACACCGGCTGACATTCGTAGCATTTTCATCTCAGTCGCAGTCATTTTACTTTCGTATGTCGTGTACATAGTCCAGCACTCAGACGCATACATGAGTGCGGGACGTACGACCGTTTTGTACAATTTGCCCTTAAGCTTTCGTGGCATCTTCTTGTCGCAGAAAACTCCACTTGGACGCCTTGTTGAGTACAATCCACCAAACTACTACCCCATACATTAAAGTCGGGCGTACGACTGATACGTACAACCAAAATACCACCTTTGGGCGCATGCCCCATTTCAAGCCAATCGCCTGCCTGCAAGAGTACAGAGTAACTGTTGCCTTAACAACTCGCTCCTCGATATTTGCCTCCCAGGAGAGCTTTCTATCAAATATAAGTCGCAGAAATTTGGCTTTTTCGCTAAGGGCCAGCGTCCCCTCCAGCAATGGTGGTACCAATGAAGGTAGAGTGTTCCTTCTTGTGAAGAGAACAAGGTCTGTTTTGGACGGATTGACCGCCACACCCACTTGCCTAGCTCACTGAGATAGAATATTTAGGGCATTTTGCAGAATTTCACTAAGATCCCCGAGAAACTTTCCCGAGATAGCAATGGCAATATCGTCCGCATACGCAATAACATCACAGCCAACCCCCTCCAAATCCAGAAGCAACCTGTTAACCACCAAGTTCCAAAGAAGGTGGGACAAGACACCTCCTTGGGGAGTGCCCCTACAAACTTGCCTGCGCTTTTTGGATGAACCCAAACTGGTACTAATGAATCTAGATGTTAGGGTTCCTGCGGCAGCCGGTTCTTCGTACCGGAACGACCCGTTTTTCAACGGCCAAGAGCTGCCAAACCCCCTCAATGCAAGAAGAACTACAGTATTTGAAACATCGCTACCACAATAACAACAATCTAGATGTTAGCATCAGACTAATAAGCTCACAGATCGAGCCATCCACACCCAAACTCAAGAGAGTATTCGAAATAGCCGCCGGTTTGACGTTGTTAAAGGCCCCCGCAATATCCAAGAAAGCCACCAATGTATACTCTTCGCAAGTTAGAGATTTCTCAATACATGCTTCTAATGATGGAGTTTGGAGTAGCATTTATAGTGAACAATCACCTCAAACCGCATATTACTGACTTCAAACCCATAAATGAACGGCTGTGTGCGATTCGCATCAAGACTCGATTCTTCAATCTCTGGCTCATCAATGTGCATGCCCCCACTGAAGTTAAAGAAGACGCAGTAAAAGACGAGTTCTACGCCCGCCTTGAAACTCTCTTCGACTCACTTCCAACAAACGACGTCAAATTGCTGCTGGGAGACTTTAACGCGAAAGTCGGGAATGAAAGTTGGCATCGGGGGACCTCTGGAGGCCACAGCCTCCATGAAGAATGTAACGATAACGGCCAGCGACTTATCGACTTCGCCTGCAGCAGGAATCTAGTCGTAAGCTCTACGTGTTTCCCGCATCGACGCATTCACAAGCAGACCTGGAAGTCTCCAGACGCACATACCGTCAACCAAATTGACCACGTCCTCATTTGCAGGAGATGGGCGTCTAGTGTCATGGATGTCCGCTCCTATCGAGGAGCAAACTGCGACTCAGATCATCACTTGGTGAAGACGACCTACAGATGTAGAATCTCCTCAGTGCACCAGTCAAGAATCAGCCCTCCCAAAATCTTTGCGGTTGATAAGCTCTTGAGTGATGCTACAGCGGTGGCGTATACTACCGCTCTTGAGGAAAAACTATCACCTATGCTACACAACATCAGTAACACAGGCGTCCATGGGTTCTGGGAAGAACTCAAGGGTACCATCAAGGATGTCGCAGAGAAGGTCGTGGGATATAAAGCCCGGCGAGCGCGAAATGACTGGTTCGACGAAGAATGCAAAAATTCACTTGACGCGAAAAACGAGGCCTACAGACAATGGATTCAACGAGGAACCAGAGCCAGAAGAGAAAATTATGACGAGCTACGGCGAATATCGAATAGAATAATTAGACGTAAGAAACGTAAATACTTTGACGAGCAGTTGCTGAACATAAACGAAAACTTAGCCAATAGGAACACCAGACAAGCGTACAAACTAGTAAATACAATCAAGAACGGCTACCAACCCAGGACTAGCCTTTGTAAGGACAAGGATGGAAACATCATCAGCGACACCGATGGTATTAACAAACGATGGGCCTCTTATTTTGAAGAGCTTCTAAACCGACCATCTAACATCCCCACACAGGAAGCTCTCGATGATATTGTTGATCTAGGCCCAGCCATTCAACCCCCGACAGTAGAGGAAGTTGATCTCGCGTTGCGGTCACTAAAACGAAATAAAGCGCCGGGCGCTGACGAGATCCCAGCTGAACTGCTAAGATTCGGTGGAACGAGTCTAGTTGATGCCATACATTAATTACTCCTGCGAGTATGGGAGAACGAGGAGATCCCAGACGATTGGCGCAGAAGCATCATCTGTCCAATCCATAAAAAGGGAGATAAATTGCGGTGTGAGAATTACAGGGGCATCTCACTAGTTTGTACGTCCTATAAAATTTTGACGAAAATTCTGGAAAATAGAATAAAACCGTACGCAGAACGAGTCATTGGCGAATATCAAAGCGGTTTCAGACCTGGTCGCTCCACAACCGATCAGCTCTTCTCAGTCAAACTGATACTCCAGAGGTGCTGGGAATACAACGTAAACGTATACCAAATCTTTGTCGACTTCAAGCAGGCATACGACAGTATCGATCGTGGAGTACTGTACAACATCATGCTGCAATTTGGTATACCAGCAAAATTAGTGCAACTGACAAAGATGACGATGACCAACTCCGTCTCACAAGTCAGGATCCAGAATAGACTTACTGATCTATTTGAAACACGCACTGGTTTGAAACAGGGCGATAGACTGGCACCGACGCTCTTCAACCTAGCACTGGAATACGTTATTCGGGCCATGAATATGGACAACAGCAAGACGCTGCTCATCAAGTCGACACAATTAGCAGCGTACGCCGACGACATCAACATCATGTCCCGAAGATTGGCTGACGCAGAAGAACTTCTGCATACGCTCGATACCGCTGCAAAGGAAGTTGGATTACGTATTAACGAGGGTAAAACTAAAATAATGATGCAATCGGTGACAAGGACACCTGCACAACCGAGCATCAACGTGGGGAACCTCAACATCGAGTTCGTGAACAACTTCATCTACCTGGGTTGCAACCTGTCAAGGGACGCCAACGAAACTGACGAAATCAAGCGACGGATACAGTTAGCTAATAAGACTTTTTTCTCGGTTCTCCCCGTAATGAAATCGAAGCATGTGCACAGAAACACGAAGCTCCGCGTGTACAAAACCATTATACGACCAGTGCTATGCTATGGCTGCGAAGCATGGACCCTAACTCATGCCTCCGAAAACATGCTAGACACTTTCGAACGTAAGGTTCTACGGCGAATTTTCGGGGCTGTTTGCGATCGAGATGGATGGCGCATCCGGTACAACCATGAGTTGTATGAAATGTACGATGAGCTGCAAGTCTCGAAAATCGTCAAAATACAACGACTTCAATGGGCAGGGCATGTACAAAGAATGGACGATGATCGCATGCCTAAGAGAGTAATGAATGCAGAACGAGTCGACGGAGCGAGACTGCGAGGACGACCGAGATCTCGTTGGTAGAGCTCAGTAGGTATGGACGCCGCGCAGCTGCTGGGCTCCCAAAATTGGAGGACGCGGTCACGTGACCGAGATAATTGGAGGACAATGATCCAGGCGGCCAAGGCCCGACGTCGGGCTGTCGCGCCACGATGATGATGATGATGCTTCTAATGAATGCAAAGCTGTGTCGACCGATCTCCCCTTCCAGTAGGCATGCTGCGAAGAGGAGAGAAGGTGTGATGGAATAGTGTCCCTTAAGTATATGTCGATAAGACGCTCCAGCATCTTTAGCAAGATTGACGATAAGCTTATGGGACGAAGGTCTTTCGGACGTGGGTGCGAGCTTCTGCCCGCCTTCGGGATAAAAACCACCTTCACATCCGACCATGTGCGAGGAATGTGTACCAGCTCCAAGCAGGCCCTGACCTGAATATACTTTCCCTTGGATTGAAAGTATATTCAGGTAGGTATATTCATACACCAAGTCCATCGTTTTTTGTATATCCGCTGGAATAATGCCATCCCGTCCTGGAGACTTAAACGGGTCAAAACTGTTAATAGCTGTCATGAAGGCACTATCAATGAATGTTCCATTTGCTGGAACCAAACCCCCAGGGCAGACGGAAACACACATGAAGAAGCAACAACAACGCATTAATGTCGGCGATGATACGATCTAAGACCGAGCTGCCTGCAGAAGGAAGCTGAGATTATACCGCCAGAATGGGTAAAGTGCCAAACCACAGGCAGAGTGACGCGAAGCCGCAGAGTGGTATGAAGGGGGCCAGGAAGAAGAAGAATCAAATCATCAAAAATAGGCTTCTTCGTTAATATCCAGAGAAATTGGTGGGATACTTCCTTGAAATTAAAAATAAAACCAATAACTATAAATTGTAAACGAAACGTATATATTAAAAATATTTTAAAATTAAAAAATCATATCAACCGGTTTTTAAGTCACAATGTTTTACGACCAGCCTTATTTGTAGTGTTAGAAGTCGTTAGACTAATCACATGTAAAAATACGCATATATGTAATCATCTGATATATATGTATACAATTTCGCCAACTTCGATTTTTAATTGATCTTCTTAAATTCATTAAACTTCACTTAACAACCAACAAGTTAGTAGGGTTTATAATAATGATAAAACAAACTAGATACTGCTGTTAACATTCCTACAGCTTAACATACAAATATTATTATATTATGTTGAACACTCTTACATAAGTACGTTTATCCAATCATGGCAAGAAATTATGGAAGATGGGATGAAATGTTGTCTTTCTTAATTATTACAGGAATGACAATTTTAGAGTCGTCAACGTGAACCTGGAAGACAGAATGTAGAAAATATGCTTAAGTTGACTGAAAAAAAATTGAGCAGATTGTAATTTATATTAAGGACACTGTCATCGTACTACCAGGCGGCCAAGGCCCGACGTCGGGCTGTCGCGCCACAATGATGATGTCATCGTACTAATAAATTAAGAATATATGTCAATGAACAATGATAACTTACCGTAATCTTAAGCTGTTCCGTTGGTAAAAATACATTTCTCATTCGAACTTTCACACTGACGCTTTCGCCTGGCATTAAATTGCCGTCATCCGGACTACATTGAAGAACATGTCTGGCACTTGAATCGATTCGAAACTGTTTTCGCAAATAGAAATTACTGTGAATAACGAAAACTGCCTCATTTGTTGCATCATCGGCCAAATTGATTTCAATTTGCTTTGGACGAATTGACCAGGACTCTACACTATTCCGTTGTACGTCGGGTGAGTTGCTTCTGGTGCTACCGCTAAACGACGAATCAGATACCATTGTTCGAAACAATACGGTTGCATCTGTTTCCGACAATAACAATGTATCTTGTAAAGTCTTCTCAGGCATAGAATGGTGAAGGGTCAGAACGATTTCATGGGAACGTAATCCACTCAATAATTCGGTGGCCGATTCAACTTTGTTTCGGATATTGTCGAAATCGTCTGTGGGCTCTTCTCCAGAAAGACGATTCCACATTATCGGTGGCGCATTTTGAAAAGCCTCTCTCTCGCTTTCGTTCATTTGATGAATCAAATTTCGCACTTGGCGTCGTGACACATCTTCACCGCAAATAATCTTTAATGTGGCCAAAACGATGACTTCAAGATCCTTACTTTTGAGCTTCTTATAAATCTTCTTGAGATCTTCACGACGTGGCCGGAAGGTGACTGTAATTTCGACGTTACTTTCGGGCTTAATGAGTGCACTTTTGGGATTGACTGAAATACAGTCGCAAAGATGTGGCAAATCCAAGCCTGAAAAGAGAAGTCAAATCCAAAATATTTTTACACATCCGGTAAGATCCTACTTTGAAAATGTAACTTACCCATGGAATCCACTACGATGCACACAAATCCTGTAATGGGTCCTTTGTTGTAAAAGAAGAATGAGGTCTCCAGGTAGCCAGATATTTGTCTTAGTTCACCCAACGGTAAATAAGGAGCTCCGACAGGGCCTTTCAATACGCCTCGATGAAAGATATGAGAGTGTCCACCGTAACCGTATAAGTTGATTTTGTGTGGCATGCTACCGTTGCCATGCGGCGATGAAAATACCAGCTGACCGGCAGCGGGTCCAATTACAGTCGGACAAAAATTTACGTGCAAAGTCCGACATTCATAAGCTTGCAGTAACACCAAGTTAGAAGCGTCATCTGTTGATCGACCGAGCTGAAATCCTGGTCCAACTATTTCAGCACGCACAATTAAGCGTTTATTGGAGACGTTTTTGATTTGTATACGTTTTTCCGTAGTGTGACGCAATTTCACGCAAGACCAAGTCAATTCAACGGCCGTCGCTTTTAAGGGCAAGCGCCCACCATTGTGACTGAATTCGCTTGAAGTGGAGCATTGTGAATTACAGCGTGACTTTAATGCTCCATCGGAAAATGTTGATGCTGTTCGCATCACTGTTCCATGCGGAAGAGAAAATTTACCGCAATCAGGAGAATTCGAGCCCAATAAATACTTGTGATCATTCTCTGTCATTGCATATTCACTTGAGTGAGCCGGAACAAGGAAATCCTTTTCGTAAGCTGAATGTCCTTTGTTAGATGTCTGACAGCCTGATGCTGCCGCAAGTTCAACATGGGTTGATGGCGAGCGTGATCTTCGATTAGGCACTTCTTGATCAATAGTATCGCTATCTATGCGTGTTGAAGAATGTGACCGTTTCCGCGTTCTTGGGAGCCCTGGGGGTGAAGGTCGTAATAAATTGGATTCTGTAAATTGAAACGACGTAAGCACAAATTTAATTTAATTTAAAGTGCAAATATATAATGTACGAGTATACACGGTCGATTTATAGTCATTAAAGCCGAAATTCCTTGAGAGTTCATATGGTGTTCTGATGTTTTGACAGATAACGAATAAAATGACATGAAACATTGAAACTGGTTTAATTCAGCAATTCAAATTCATATAAACAAAACACTATACTAATTGCATTAACCCCTCCAGTGGAGGATCGGCGAGCCAATATCTCTAGCAAGAGCTAGTTAACGTTTCGTAGCATATAAATTTCGGATGGTGCAGTTGCCAGCATACTCATTCGTCCTAAACAATAGAGGGGCATAGCGCGTTAACTATTCCATGTGGCTTAGCTGACCTTTCGATGGCATAAACCTGCTTCGGACGATGCACATTGCCAGCATGCACCTCCTGCTCCCATTTTCTCCCATTTAGCTGCCTACCCGCGACAAGTCGGGAGATGTTGTGGCTTATTATTACGCCCCGCACCACGGGGGGAAGACAACACAAACAACCATGGCCTCAAACGCCGTGGACGGGACTTGAACTCGTAACGACCGTAGTCAGACATGAGACTGACGCCTCTATGCACTGAGCTACCGGTCACCCCACAGTTGCTAGCATATACCACCTCCGTAGTCGTCGTCTTTTACTGACAAGCTTGGAACGCTGTGGGAGTTCAAGTTGTTGTTGTTGTTAAAGCAATGGCCGTCATCTTCCTCGGTATCAAGGGACATAAAAATGACTGGTTATACGGGGTTCTCTCACAGCGACCTGGTAGTCAGGTACGTGGGTGCAGGGTAGGCAATTGAAGACGTGATCCGCATCATGAGGCGTACCATTGCAAGCGGGACATGTGTTCGAGACGTCCCGATCAATGCGAGACAGGTATGAGTTAAGACGCGAACACCAACCTGACCGAAGTTGGGCGAGTCTCGTTCTCGCTGCTCTCGGAAGTATTCTCTGATCGGGAGAAATGGCTGGTGGGTGTGTCGAGAGAACTCTATTTGGACCTAGGCCTGCTATTGATGTTTGTACCTCATGATGTATTGCTGCGATGGTTGATCTGTATGCGTTGTTGTCAAAGGGAACCCTTTTGTACCACTGGACGTCTCTTTCGAGGTCCCTCAAATCACGCCTGACATTTCTTGGTGGTGGTGTCTTGTCCATGAGGTCGTTGTTGAGGTGTTCCTTCCGGTAACAACCCACCAGATATTGTTTCGCAAGAAGCTTGTTGTTGTCCCTCAGAGGCATCATCCTTGTTTCCTGATGCAGATGGTCCTGGGATGACAACAGGAAACATCCAGTCACAGTACGGAGAGCGGCGTTTTGGCAAGCCTGAATATTATTCCATCGTGTGTCACAGAGATTCTGTGACCACACAGAAGCCGCATAGTTGGCTACTGACCTTTCGACAGCTTTGTATGTGACCAGTAGGGTTTCTTTATCCTTGCCCCAGGTGCAACCGGCCAAGGCTTCAAGCATTTTATTCCTACCGCGCATCCTGATGCACACAGTTGAAGCATGGGGGGATGACGTGGTCATGCTGTCCAGGGTTACTCCTAGAATTTCCGGATGGTTCACCTTTATCTGTCGTTGTTGTAACGGGGCTTCAAACTCCAATAAATGTGTGTGTCAAAAATTCTGACTAGCTATGTTGGTATCATCTATGTCCAGGTGGAGAAAAGTAGCTGCCTCGATGGGGTTCTCCCACAACGCAATAGGAGTTAAGCGCGTGGGGGCTGCCGAACACTTAAAGATGTGCTCAACATCGTGTGAAGCGAGGCCACATGCTGGGTAGGAATTTTGGATGTTCGATGCGGGACAGGTATGAATTCAGACGCGAGCTCCAACCAGAACGAAGTTGAGCTAACGTAGTTCTGGTTGCTCTTGGGAGCCGTCGTCGCCAGCTCATCACCCCGTGGGCGCCAGTTCATCGCCCTGCTTTAGACCAATGCGTATATCAAATAGATCAGTAAGTCTGTTATAGATCCTGACCTGTGGGACGGAGTTGGTTATCATCATCTTTGGCAGTCGCACCAATTTTGCTGGTATACAAAATTGCAGCATGATGTTGTACAGTACACCACGATCGATATTGTCGTATACCTGCTTCAAATCGACAAAGAACCAGTCGAACCAGTAATTTCGCGCTCGCCGGTCTTTATATCCCACGACCTTCTCTGCGACATCTTTGATGGTACCCTCGAGTTCTTCCCAGAACCCATGGACGCCTGTGTTGCTGATGTTGTGTAGCATAGGTGATAGTCTTTCCTGAAAGGCAGCTGTATACGCCACAGCCGTAGCATCACTCAGAAGTTTACCAACCGCAAAGATTTTGGAAGGGTTGATTCTCGATTTGTGCACTGAAGAAATTCTACATCTGTAGGTCGTTCACCAAGTGATGATCTGAGTCGCAGTTTGCTACTCGATAGGAGCGGATATCCATTACATTAGACGCCGCCCATATCTTGCAAATAAGGACGTGATCAATTTGGTTGACGGTATGTACGTCTGGAGAATTCCAGGTCTGCTTGTGAATGCGTCGATGCGGGAAACACGTAGAGCTAACTACCAGATTCCTGCTGCAGGCGAAGTCGATAAGTCGCTGGCCGTTATCGTTACATTTTTCATGGGGACTGTGGCCTTCAGTGGTCCCCCGGTGCCAACTTTGATTTCCCACTTTCGCGTTAAAGTTTCCCAGCAGTAGTTTGCCGTCGTTTGTTGGAAGTGAGTCGAAGAGAGTCTCAAGACGGGCGTAGAACTCTTCTTTTAGTGCTTCTTCTTTAACTTCAGTGGGGGCGTGCACATTGATGAGCCAGATGTTGAAGAATCGAGTCTTAATGCGAAGCGCACACAGCCGTTCATTTATGGGTTCGAAGTTCGAAGTCAGTAATGTGCGGCTTGAGGTGATTGTTTACTATAAATGCTACTCCGAACTACTTGCGGCCCGACGCTTTGCCACTTGTAGAAATTGTGTGCGATTTCTTGTCATTGATCTCGCTGCCAAGCCAATTTGTTGCCTAGACTGCAGTAATGCTCAGTTTGTACTTTTCGGCCCCCGGTTCGTTCAGGGAGCGTACATTCCAGGATCCGTAAGAATAATCCGTAAGTCGTTTGCGTGGTCGTCGTTGTTGGTCCGTCCAATCCGAGGCTTTTGTTCCAGGTTTCTTGACGTGGAGTGGTTTTTACAAGAACGATTCGTCAGCACATCGCTTAACCCCATACAAGGGGTTGCCTCGAAGATAGCTGCTTCAGATGATTTAATAAACGTGCTGGAGTTCACACAATGTTGCATGCCCAACTACACAAATCATTCCATCCTACTAAACCTGAGACGCTTAGGTGTTGGTCAGCCATTCAGGCTACAGCTATCTGGCCTTTTCCAAACTGTCTTATCAGTAAGACTTGGCCGTCAGTGGGTTGACCGTTACCAGGGAGCGCCCACGTGGAAGACTATGTGAAAAGTCGTAATAAAAAGAGTTTTTAAGAATGATTTCCCCTTCGAAGGAGGCCCAAAAAGCGTGATTCGCCGGTTTCGACCGCTGGTGCGAAGCGCGTCTCACCAGACGCCTCTGCTTCGTGCATCGCACCAGTGGGAGAGGCGTGACCGGGAATGACCCAAGACAGATTTTGTTTTGCCTTATATAGGCTGACCAACACGACATGGGTGTGAATTCATACCGAATGCAAACTGCAACGTGCAGCTTGTAGATATGGAATTCAGATTTTATGGACAGAACACCACCTCCCCTTAACATATGACCCAATCTGAGGGTGCATTGTTCTGGATTAGCGCCAGTGGCAATTTACAAAACGCGACGGCCTTCGACTATCATACAACGTGCATGATGCGTCATTCCCGGTCACGCCTCTCCCACTGGTGCGATGCGCGAAGCAGAGGCGTCTGATGAGACGCGCTTCGCATCAGCGGTCGAAACCGGCGAATCACGCTTTTTGGGCCCCCTTCGAGGGGGAAATCATTCTTAAAAACTCTTTTTAAATTCCATTGCCTGTGGTGATTCAGCCCAGAGCAGTTTCTCAAATGGCCCCATGCGTCACAGCATGTAAATTTTACTGTGGTGGCATTAGGGTGCAACGATTTGTTGCTGACGCAGCAGATCCAGCAGGTTCTAGGAGCTGGGTTGACCTCAATTCAGGCGCGTTGTGGAGAGATTGAGAGCAGTTGCACCGACATGTGTTGGTGCCAATTCCCAGAAAAAGCGATGGGTAGTCAGAGTGTATGACACACACACACATATCTTCCTTCTTGCGTCGAAGGGGTTGTGACAACTCTTGGCCGTGAAACATGGGTTGCGCCGGTACGTAGAACCGGCTGTCAGGACTCCCAACACCACCTGATGGAATCCAAATTGCCAGCTACGCGGACGTTTGTTCGATTTTGGTTACGGGCAACGACATCACACACATGTGTAAACTGATCAACCACTATCTTGGAGAACTCAACACCTTCTTCATCAACAAAAGTCTACACCTATTTGCTCATAAGTCATCAGCTACATTTTTCACCTCCTGTACCAAGGAAGTTAGAACGCAGTTGAACGTGTCAGTAGGCGATCAATTTCTCCCAACCATAAACAACCCAAAAATCCTCGGTGTTGCCCTTTATAGCATGCCAAATCTACTGCCCATTCATCAACAATCTGTAACAAGATGAAGAGCAGGACCCAAAGTTTCCAAGCTCTAACTGGAAGTTACCGGTGTGAGGATAAGGAGACCCTACTTACGTAACTTATAAAGCTATCGGTAGATGAGTGGCTAATTAGGCAGCTCCAATATGGTCTCATAACTTGAGCGATACGCAGTGGAATAACATCCAGTCCTGTCAAAACGCTGCTCTACGCACAGTGACAGGCTGCCTCCTGATGTCATCTCAAGACCACCCCCATCAAGAGCCCTACTTGCTGCCTTTGAGATGCCACAATAACTTCCTCGCGAAGCAGTACCTGGTGGGATGTTACCGTCGGAACCACCCCAACATAGATTTTATGGACAGAACACCACCTCCCCTTAACATATGACCCAATCTGAGGGTTCTAAGCCCAACGATTTAATCGAAAACCTTTCGATGACACCGCCTACAAAACTGCTATCGCTTTACTGCACAAAAAGGAGGCGCATAGATCCTCTCTAGGGATTAAAATTAAACCCAGTACTCTCGGCACGACCACCAACCATATCATTGGATGAGAAAAGATTACCAACAGCAAGAAGAACTTTACTTGCTCAACTTCGGTCTATTTGGTGCTCGCGCCTAACTCCTACCTGTTCCGTATTGACCCTTCTGTTTAGAAGATCGTTTGGGGCGACCGGTAGCGCAGTGTATTGAGGCATCAGTCTCATGTTTGACTACCGACGGTTCGGGTTCGAATCCTGTCCACGACGTTTGTGGCCATGGATGTGCAGGAGGTGCATGCTGGCAACTGCATTCTCCGAAACCAGTTTATGCCAAGAAACGTCAACTGGGTCACATGAAACAGTTGATGCGCTATGCCCCACAAGGGGTTAGGGCAATTGAGAGAGAGAGAGAGCATGCAACGGCACTCCCCATGACGTTGAATACATTTTCAACTGTCCAGCAGCACCCACGCCACTAACACCTACACACCTGCGGCAGCCGGTTCTTCGTACCGGAACGACCCGTTTTTCAACGGCCAAGAGCTGCCAAGCCCCCTCAATGCAAGAAAACAGCGGTATTTGAAGCATCGCTACCACAACAACAACAACAACAGTAGAGCGCTTTGGAAAGACCCTACTAAGGTCCATGTTCATTGGGCTCGACACCGAAAGAAATCGAAGACGACATATTATTTATGTAACACACACAAACATTCACATTGGTTTGAGAGAAGCTTAAAGTGTCTTCAAAGTACTTAAACACCAATGATAAAATGTTGAATAGTTTCTCACAATCATTCAAGACAAAAGATTTGAAATATTACTGCGATCGGCAATTATTCTATACCGAGATAAAACCAGCCTCTCTTGACGAATCATGACGAGAGCGTAATGTAAATAGATATAAAAAAAACTCACCCATTAACTTCTTTGTAAAAGAACTATCGGGTTCAATGTTCTCTGACAGATCGAATAATGAGTCGGTTCCTGTCACTGTTTCGGCTAACTGGTGATTTTTTTGACGATAAGGGCTAAGATTCTCCTTTTCAGCTGTTTTCCTCTTTCCAGATTCATATTTTCTACCACCAAATGACGATTCTCTTACGTAGTTGTCTTTGTTTAAATTTTTACTCATTTCGGACATGTTGATATCCGCAGACTGCATTGAGTCGTTTAATCTTAATTCTCCTAAAATAAAACATCGTGTTAATTTCATCAAAACATTGCTAATACGAGTACATTGTTGTATATTGCCTACTTAACACTTTTTCGATATCCATCACACTCAGGGAACTCAAGATGCCTTTGTCTTTTGTTGATGATTTACTGTGCGCTTGCTCTTCAATATCTAGTGTTACCGCAAATATAATAAAAAATAGAAATAAAAACATTATTATTGTTCACTGAATAATTTAATGTTCAAACTTACGTGATATCATTGAATCCTCCTGGACGACCGCGACCGGTGGACGCTTTGGTGGACTTTCCATACAATTTAATAAATTCTGAATATTCGTAGAGTTTTTATTGAAAAAGCTTGACGCCGAAAAATTGCCATTCTGAGCCTCAAGTATACTATTGGTAGATACGTCAGTTTTGTAACGCGAGGGAACATCTGCAAATTGATCTTCCCAAGCCCGTTCATCGGCAGCCAATTGAGACTCCATGCGACTTGCAGATTTAAAACTTTCGCCAAAAAGGCTATCTTCTGATGCTTGATTGCTTGCTATCGACAGATCCCTATCAGGAATATTATCAACCGTTCTTATCAAGCTGGCACTGACACAACCAACTTGAAGTGTTTCACTCAAATTGCGCAATTCGTCCACAGAACTATTCGCCAATATGTCCTTTACACTAGGCGTGGTTTTGCCTGACGGTGGCTTTTTGCCCGGTAGGCACATGGTAGATCGTCCTGTTATTTCAGACGGTTCAAACGAAAGTGTCTGTTTACGTTCGCTCGAGGGATGCTCTATCAAACTGATCGTATGATCAGCATACAAGTCAGATATATTGAAAGAATCCTTCTTATTTTGCGTTTTATGATTGTCGGATCTTGATTTGCGACTTGTGTAATTTAGACCTATGGATATTAATATAAATTAGGAACATACAACTCAGCTAATTACATTAAACTAATTACCTAGCGATGATAGAGAATTGTCGTTAAGAATATCGTCCAAAGAAATTTCGCTCAATTCTTTGCTTGCATGCCTATGACCGAGCGGAGGCCTTTCCAATGTTTTAATCGCTTTTGTAGGAGATCGTATTTTCATCATATCGGGCAACGAAGTTCTACTGGGACGTTCTTTTGATGATTTTTTCTCGTATGAGCTTTTTTCAAATGTTGTAAATACATTCGCGTAAGATTTGCCGTCGGCTAAGGGGGATGTGCTGAAATCGCCTAAGGCCGATCGTCCTCCCGAAGATGATGTCTGCAAAGTTTTGAAAGCTTTTGCACGTTCACTCTAAAATGAGAATACAATATACGTATAGAGTCAAAATAGTTACATAACATATATCTAGCGTTACAGAAAAACAATGTAAGATACCCTTCGCAGTTTTTTATAAATTAAATTTAATTAAAGGGGGTAAAATACCTTTTCCATAGTCCTCCCCATCGGCGCCCCTGGAACAACCAACATAGCTAACCAAGTTTTGCCCAAGCTAAATATTTGTTCTTCTTCCTTGCCCTTTCATACCACTCTGCGGCTTCGCGTTGCTCTGCCTGTGGTGTTGGCACTTCGCCCATTTTGGCGGTATAATCTTAGCTTCCTTCTGCAGGCAGCTCGGTCTTGGATCGTATCATCGCCGAGATTAATGCGTTGTTGTTGCTTCTTGATCTGATCAATCCATGTGTTTCCGTCTGCCGCGGGGTTTGGGTCCAGCAATTGGAACATTCATTGATAGCGCTTTCATGACAGGGTTCTCAGGCGGACGCCTTAGAACGTGGCAATACGAATCCATACGACGATCTTCCAGCTTTTCAGTGATCGGATGCGCAACAAACAAGCTGTCTCGGATGTTGGTACTTTTGATACGATCCTTTTTGATCACACCGGCTGACATCCGTAGCATTTTCATCTCAGTCGCGGTAATTTTACTTACTGTATTGAAATCATTGATGTGCTACAAATGCCAAAAATATGTGCATATAAAAAAGTACGGTAAGAGTACCCATGACATATGCCCAAAATGCGCAGGTAGGTTAGGTTAGGTTGAAAGGGTTGCTTAAAAAGCACACTTAGACCGCTATTGGGTCCGTTGTGATACCTCTGGACTCAGCAACTGAGACCAAACTCACTCGTTAAACCAGCCTGAGCTCACAATGAAGCGATGTAGCCGACCAACATTTACCTTTTTCAGGTCATCCAGATCGGTGAAGAAGTAGGAACCAAGGTGGTCTTTCCTAAAACTCGCCAGGGCCGGACAGGTACACAGAAAATGAGACGTACTTTCCTCCTCTTCCTCGTCCCCACAGCTCCTGCAAAAATCATTATATGGAAGACGAAGTCTCCTGGCGTGCTCCCCAATTAGGCAGTGTCCAGTTAGCACTCCTACGACAGTTCTTAGATTGTCTCTGTTTAGCATTAGCAATCCAGAAGAACGTTTGGGATCCAGTTTGGGCCATATCTGTCTAGCCACATGACCTGTACTGCCATTGCTCGATCTGATGCAGGCCCTATCATATGCCGCATCTTTGATGGCCGTTTACACGCAGCCAACGGCATCCTGGTGCAGCGTAACGGCCCGCTGATCCCATTGATCGTACCTGCTCGAGCCAGTTCGTCAGCCTTGCAGTTACCAACATAACCACTATGTCCTGGCACCCAGCACAGAGAAATATTGCAGAGCCTTCCCATCTCTATAAGGGAGTTGCGACAATCCAGTACTGTCTTCGAATTTACCAAGACAGAACTAAGCGATTTAATCGCCGGTTGGCTATCCGTGTAGATTACAATGTCCCTACCAGATATATCGTTTTGCGACAACCAGGCTAGAGCTTCAGATATTGCTGTAACTTCCGCCTGAAAAACACTACTAAAGTTCGGGAGTCGGAACGACAAGCTAATATCTAACTCTTCCGAGTATACGCCAGCCCCCACTCCTTCGTCAGTCTTAGAACCATCAGTGAAAATCGTAATGGCATCTGATTCCTGAAAAGCAATTGCAGGCCAATCATTCCTAGAGGGAATAAGGCCTGTAAAGCCCATTTCGAACAAGTATTTCAGGGGAGGGGTATAGTCCGTCTCCTCGGGAATATCAAGGTTGATCAATATGGCCGAGTGACCTGTGGTTGACGCCGCCCAAAAACCGGTTTCACGGAGGCGAACAGCCGTGATAGCCGCCATCTGCTCTGCAAAAATGTCCAAAGGAAGCAGATTCAACAGGGCGTTCAAGGCAGCGGTTGGTGTAGTCCTTAGAGCCCCCGTAATGGCAATGCATGCCAATCTTTGAACCTTCTCCAGCAGGGTTCTATAGGATACAACCCTAAGCGCCGTCCACCAGACGACAATCCCATGTAGCAGAATAGGGCGCAAAACCGATAAATAAAGCCAGTACACTACCCTCGGTTGTAAGCCCCATTTCTTACCTATGGCCTTCTTGCACGAGTATAG
Organism: Chloromyia formosa; assembly: GCA_964017055.1. Lineage (NCBI taxonomy): Eukaryota > Metazoa > Arthropoda > Insecta > Diptera > Stratiomyidae > Chloromyia > Chloromyia formosa. Next base: position 44,040,915 of record OZ024814.1, on the reverse strand, counting down.
TGCAACAGTAGCCTTTTCAACACGTTCCTGAATGTTCAACTTCCAGCAAAATTTCCTATCCAGTATGAGACCAAGGAACTTGGCTTTATCGGTGAGCACAAGTCTTGTGCTCTCCATCAAAGGTGATTCGAATGAAGGTAGGCTGTGTCTCCTAGTAAAGAGAACAAGTTCCGTTTTAAGCGGATTTACTTTAACCCCAACCTTACTAGCCCAGTTCGTCAGGATAGAGAGGGCGTTCTGCATTACACCACTAAGGACACAGAGAAACTTTCCCGAGATGGCAATAGCAATGTCGTCCGCATAAGCAGTGACCTTGCATCCCAGCCCTTCCAGTTCTAAAAGGAGTCCGTTGACGGAGTCCGTTGACCGCTAAATTCCAAAGAAGGGGGGAGAGAACACCACCCTGGGGAGTACCCCTGTTCACATGTCTGCGTACAGATGATGTGCCGAGACTAGTGGAGATAACGCGAGATGTAAGCATCATGTGTATTAGTCTACAAAGCGAGTCATCTCCACGAAGACCTGAGAGGGCATCCAAGATAGCTGCAGGTTTCACATTATTGAAGGCACCCTCGATATCAAGGAAGGCCACCATCGTGTACTCCTTGCAGGCAAGAGACTTTTCGATTTGACCCACCAGAGAGTGTAAGGCAGTATCCACGGATCTACCCTTCCAGTAGGCGTGCTGGGAGGCAGATAGAAGATCCGCTGGGATAGTGCTCCGCAGGTGTATGTCAATCAGACGCTCTAAAACCTTCAGCAGAGTCGACGATAGGCTGATGGGTCTAAGGTCTTTCGGACTCGTGTGTGAGCTTTTACCCGCTTTCGGTATGAAGATCACTTTAACCTCCCGCCATATTCGAGGAATGTGAATTAATTCAAGGCAGGCCTTGAAAATAGATTCAATCCAGGGGTACACCACGTCTATCATATGTTGTACATCCGCTGGAATTATACCATCCGGACCAGCAGACTTGAAAGAGTCAAAGCTAGCTATGGCCCATTCGATTTTTTCTTTCGAAAGAAGTGACGCAGAGTCGCATGGCGCCACATTAATTCTAGGAGTAGTTTCCAGTGAGATAACAGCAGAGCTATCCGGAAAATGAGTGTCTAGAAGGACTTCGATCGTCTCTTGACTCGAGGTTGTCCACGTACCGTCATCCTTTACCAGATAACTTGGCATAGTTGGATTTGTGGACAGAATTTTCCGTAGTCTAGAGGCATCGATGCTTTCGCAAAATAGTCTCCACGAACTACGCTTGGCCCTTCTCAGTTCCTTTTTATAAAGGCCGAGTTGACCCTTATATATTACCCAGTCTGAGTTTTGTTTTGAAAATTTAGCCCTGTTAAAGCATCTTCTACACGTGGCCCTAAGCGCACTAAGCTGAGTACTCCACCACGCTGGCTTAGTCTTACCCCTTTGCTTACTAGCAGGACATGATCTTTCAGCAGATTTCATGAAAGCCCCCGTCAGGGTCTCTACCATTGCATCTAACTCCTGCGTGTTGCTCGGCTGACACGGTAACGGAGGTAATGTATTCATAAAACACTCCCTGTACTTACCCCAGTCAGTTCTTTTCCGATTTACAATTACTGCGCAGGTAACCACCGAGCATCTGATTGGCAAGCATCTTTAAAAAAATGTTCCAACTGCCTAAGTAGAACTGGATCAGATTGCAGCCATAATGCAGACAGTAAGGATTGCCCTTAGTATAGGTCAGCAATCAATGAATAGTATTTCCCAGTTGAGTTAATCCGTATCCCAAATGAAAAAATCCCTATCCCAAATGAAAAAACTCCTTCCCAAATGAATTAAACTTTTTCCCAATATAATTAAACTATTTCCCGATTGAATTCAAACAGAGTGAATTTATTTGTAGCTTTCGATATAATTATATAAAACTAAAATAACTTACCGATGAAATATCTTGAAGGATCACTGAAAATCTATAAATCAAACATTCGTGGGTTCCAGTGATTTCGGATATTTTGAAATTTGAAAAAAATCTGCGGGCAGAATTTCCATCATTTGATGTACGCTTGCTCTGTTTTATTGGATCTACAATCCTAATTCCGTACGAAATTTATTTTGGATTGCTAATTTTGACATATAGTATTTCCCAGTTGAGTTAATCCGTATCCCAAATGAAAAAGTCCCTATCCCAAATGAAAGAACTTCTTCCCGAATGAATTAAACTTTTTCCCAATATAATTAGACAATTTCCCGATTGAATTCAATCAGAGTGAATTTATTTGTAGTTTCCGATATAATTATATAAAATTAACTTACTGATGAAATAACTTGAAGGATTACTGCAAATCTACATTCGTCGATTCCAGTGCTTTCGGATGACATTTTGGGGTTTGAAAAAAATCTGGGGACAGAATTTTCATCATTTGATGTAACCTGGCTCTGTTTTACTGGATCTAGTATCAATCCTAATTCCGTGCGAAATTTATTTTGGATTGCCAATTTTGACGCAGATTGCAACAACAACAAAAGGAAGATCTGCTTTCGGCGCTGTTGCTGCCGTTGCGTCTAATCTAGGTGACTTAAGGGAAACGCATGCTTTCCGCTGCTGCTGCTTTTCTGCTGCTTTCTGCGTTCAATCTGGTTAGGGATTTTGAATTATAGATTTGCAGTGATCCTGCAAGTTATTTCATCGGTAAGTTAGCTTTATATAATTATATCGAACGCTACAAATAAATTCACTCTGTTTGAATTCAATCGGGAAATAGTTTAATTATATTGGGAAAAAGTTTAATTCATTTGGGAAGGAGTTTTTTCATTTGGGATAGGGATTTTTTCATTTGGGATAGGGGTTTTTTCATTTGGGATACGGATTAACTCAACTGGGAAATACTATAGCAACTAGCAGGATTAATTACTTTTCTTCGAACCCAGGATGAATCAACGACATTTAAAAATTTTCTATGCCAATGCTAGAAGTATTCGAAACAAACTATCGGATATAGAAGTTATGGCAATTGAGGTAGAAAAATCGGATATAGTAGTTGATGTGTGTGAGATAAACACACATAATATTAAATAGTAGTTATCAACGATCTAAATTTTTCAATTTCGAAGGATACACCGCTACTCTCAACTGTCGAGATACAACTGGGGGTGGCACAGTGATATACGTTAAGGATAGCATAAAGTTCAAGGTAGGTAAGTCACCTCAATATAACTCAATAATATTAGAGTTATCAACTACAGGAGTGCCTATTAGAGTAGGAACTTACTATAAGGCCCTACTGATACTGTTTGCGATTTTATCGAATATATAGATGATTTGTACCACCAGTACAATAATCTAACGATTCTAGGCTGATACGAATTTAGATATCTTGGATTCAAACTCTACTGTAGTTAAAGATTACCTGGACATGCTAACGATGAACAACATGAATATTATTAACGATAATGAACCGACAAGGGTCACTGCCACCTCAGCTACACTAATTGACCATGTGGTATCCTCATGAACACCTCCACTCATAGCTTTAATTCCCAACTAATGGACCAAGCCAGCCTTGACCACAAAACTGCAATTTTAAATATTAGAGTAGTTACTGCGCTTAAAAAAAGAATGGAAGCGATTTTTATAAAAGCAATTGATAAAGATTCTTTGAAAGAAAACGTAAGAGTTAAGATAAGCATTTTTATAATTTGAAATTAAAAACACCTTATTGACTTTGCTATTTTTTAAAATTTATTTTACAATAAATTTCAATATTTCGAACTCCAACCTTTCAAAAACGAAACAAATTAAAAAAAATGTAAAATAAATTTAAAAAAATAGCAAAGTCAATAAGGTGTTTTTAATTTCAAATTATAAAAATTCATGGACTTTGCGGTTAAATAATTTTATCGTTTTTTTAACACAAAACTCGTTAAGATATGCAGTCTGAATGAAAATTCTGTTGATTTCAAACATCTGATTGATATCATTACGTCCACTAAAAACGAATCTACGACTCTGAAGAAAGTCCGTACAAGACACCAGTAATGGATTAATTCTGAAATAATTGAGTCTATCAAAAAGGAAAACATTGCTTATAAAAAATTTAGACTCGATCCATCTAGTGAGAGTAAAAAAGCAGCTTATAAATATCTTAAAAACAAAGTTTCGAATCTCGTCCAACAGGCTAAGAAAGCCTCTCTAGATAGGCAATATGCGAATGCTTCCGGCAATAGCAGAAAACTTTGGCAAATTGTTAACAATGAACTCACTGCCAATTCTGGACGTAGGAAAGAGGCTGATAGCACACTTTCAGCTAATGATATCCATAAGTTTTTCGCATCTCTCACAGAAAGAACTCAGCAAAGTAGGTTAACTACGAGACTGCAAAATATTTTGAAATAGTGATGTGTAGCACAGTAACGAGTCGTTCATTTTGAACGACTCAACAGAATGAGCGAAAGATTCGGCACAACGACATAGCCTCCGAGTCGTTAAATTTAAGAATGACACATTGTAAAATTAATTCCCAAACTAGCCCCCGCATAAATACTACCCAACGAATAACCAATCCACGCTCATTTTTCATTACAAATAATTTACTACATTCATTCACTCACATTCCATTTTATCTATCTATCTAAAACTAAAACCACCATTATCTATCTACCTAAGTAATGCCATCTAAATCCATTCATAATCATCTCTGTGCAATATGCAATGCACGCATGGTGTATACTCCCATATTTATACACAACCCATACTGACTGCAACAAATCAAAAATTATTTACTTACGTCGCACCGCACATCAAAGTTTCTCCAAATACAGAAAACAATCCCAATATTCTAAAATAAAAGTATTCGTCTTATGTATCATCATCATCTCAAGCTCAACTTTAGATGAAACCAAACAAAAACCCATAACTTCCTCTACAGCTACAGTGAAAGCAAACTCAAACTTTCATCTGCTGTAACACATACATTTTCACATCATAGAAGAACAATACAAAATCGAATCGTTCAAAAAGAGTCGTTCAAAAAGAACGATATAAAATCGAATCGTTCAAAAAGAGTCGTCCAAAAAGAACGATACAAGATCAAATCGTTCGAAAAGAGTCGTTCAAAAAGAACGATACAAAATCGAATGGTTCATATCGTTCAAAAAGAGTCAAACCAGTCAAAAGAGCTCATCCCAGATTGGCAAGCCCGTTTTCATGGGAAATAGTGGTCCGATCTGGCTGGCTCGAACTAGAGGACATTGGGAGATCGCTGACTTGTAATGAACCACCTGTAATGAACCATATTAGGGTCTGGTAGTGCAGAATCTGGTGTCAAAAAAAAAAAGAAAAAAAAATTGGGATCGCCCATCCCAGGCTGGCAGCCCCGTTTTCATTGCAAATAGTGGTCCGATCTGTCTGGCTCGAACCAAAGGGCATTGGAGGGTCGATGACTCAGACTCTGGGGTCAAAAAAGGAAAAAAAAGGGGTCGTCCATCCCAGACTGGCGGCCCCGTTTTCATGGGAAATAGGGGTCCGATCTGGCTGGCTCAAACTAAAGGGCATTGGAGGTCACCGACTTCGAATCGGGGGTGAAAAATAAAGGAAAAAAACTAAATTTTTAAAAAACTACGACTTTTATTGAATATGTTATTAACCAAGTTTCTAACTCTTTGGATGACTCTTTTTGAAGGGCTCTTTTTGAAGGACTCTTTCTGAAGGACTCTTTTTGAACGACTCTTTTTGAACGACTCATTGGAAAGAGTCAGAGCTCATATGCCGGCACAGTGAAAAGAGTCATTATGCCCATCACTATTTTGATTAACAAACGATATTTTTAGAACCTACAAACATAGAGGAAGTCGCTGGTATCACAAATAGCCCACGTAACGTGTCTGCTAGGTTTGATGGGATTAAATTCAGTGATCTGCAACTGGTTTGTGATATCATTTCTCCACTCCTATGCAACATTATTAATAAACACCTCTGCGAAGGTGATGTGTTGAAAATTGTCAAGATCAAACCAGTTTTCAAAAATGGAGATCCTAATGACCCATCAAACTTTAGACCCATTGCGCTAATAACCGTATTTAGCAAAATATTTGAAAAGGTGATAAATTCCAAAATTGTCCCATTTATTAATGAGACTATTGGGTTTGACAAACAGCAATATGGTTTCTTGGCAGAAAGTAACACAACTGCCGCGCTTACAGATGCACTTCACTTTATCAACTCTGAACTCGGCAATTCAAAATACGTGGCGGCGATTTTTATCGACTTGTGTAAAGCACTTGATACTGTAAATCATACAGTCCTTTCAGAAGTTCTTTATGAACTTGGTGTCAGAGGAGTCGCCAACAATCTGATAGAAAGCTACTTGAAAGATAGACCAACTATTACCGAGTTCCACAATAATATAAGCGGTGAAATGGTGTTAGATTCAGGGGTTCCCCAGGGTTCCATCTTAGGCCCCACACTATACTTGCTATACGTGAACAATCTCATTTCATTTCATTTCATTTTATTGAGGCTTTTTCTTTACATTGTGTTTATATTACATAAATATAGAGGGTCAATTGACAGTCAATTATGTCATTTGTCTATTGATTAGTACAGAGATAAATTCAGCTGATCGATAAATTCACTTCATTAAGCAGTTGTAGTCTATTTTCATCATTGCTCGTTGATTTTTTAGCTTGAATGGTTCTTATCCTAAGTAATTCTGTTCAACTTATAAAAACTTAACTAAAACTTAAAACTAAATAATTAAATGAAACTTAAATACTACTACTTGAAGATTATAGAGGAGATGTGGTGTCTCATTTTACTTTCAAAGAGACAAGAAACTCACTCCCGCATCTATAATTTCCTTTGTATTGCTTTTTTTCTAAAGTAAGGTTGAATCGTTAAGAAACTTTCATGACTGTTGACTACTTCTTTTTTATATATACATACTTATAGTCTACATGAATAAGAAAGGAAAATAAACTTCTATTTAAGGATAAATTTCCGTGATACTTAGTTTACTAATATTCGTAGCAAGATATATTGAAAGTTACAGCAGGATTAATGATATTATGTTCTGGTTCTCGATTATTACATTGTGGATATATGTCGATAAATAATGCAATGCTATATTTATATTTTATGGTTATATTGTATTGTTTATATAGCTATAGTTCACTGAGTAACTACAGAAGGGTTAATTGACGCACTAGCTGGTGTTACAATGATTTATAGGCGTTCAGAGGGAACAACCATGAGGATGAAGGATCTAAAATTATTATTATCCCCTTAGGATTTCATTAGATGCTTTCAAATAGAAGGGGGGCAAGTCAGAACCCATTGTTAATGAGTCCGGGAGCTCATTCGATGTTGGGAATAGAAATTGGAAGGGTGACGGATAGTACGTATCTGGTACTGGTTCATTGGTATTCTTGAGGAAGAGGTTTCGGGCTATCCATAGAGGGTGTTCTTCCCATTTTTTGAGCCGAACTCTGCTGGCCAGTATCATGTAATGTAATAGCGGGGATATTTCAGATTTCTCATACAAGTATAAGTTATGGAAGTACTTTTTATTTGGGCGACGATACTTTGATAAACACTTACGCAGAATTTTTCGCTCAAAAATCTGGAGTTCTTTCGCTACTGTGGGAGAGATCCACAACCATGCTGGGAAACAGTAGCTATTGGCAGGTCTAATTAACGTTTTATACATTAACGTTTTGACTTTAGGATCAACTGACTTTGATGCTAGGAGAGAATTAAGCATATTAGCTGCTCCTTTAACTTTGTTCAGAACCTTCCTGGCGTGAGGATTACTTTTCCCTTTATTATTAAAGAGAAACCCTAAGTAATTGAGCTGGTCTTTAAGTGGAATCGTTTGCCCATTAACTTTAAGATTTATTCGTTTGCTTTCAGGTACGGCTTTAAAGTGTCCTCTGCCGCTTGCGTTGCGGAAGCAAGTTAAGGTACATTTGTTTGGATTTATTTGAAAGCCCCAATTGTATAAGTACCTGAGGATAGGTTCCAGGCGAGTGGCTAATTTAGAAAGAGCCTCAAAGGGTCTCGGATCATTATCGAAGATGATAATATCATCGGCGAAGAAGAGGCTGTGGATGATCTCCAGAGTGACTAGTGGGATCTCTGCATGGGCTTCTAAGTAATGAATTGCTGACGGTATATCGCTTATATAAAAGTTGAACAACTTTGGGCCAAGTATAGACCCCTGCGGCACCCCAGAAAGGACTGAAATAGGATCAGATTTGTTCGCGTTAATTTTAATTTGTAGTGTTCGATTTTTTAGAAAGCTCACTATTATACGCGTTAATGCTAAAGGGCAGTTTGCTTCTAATAGTTTAAAAATTAGTCCCTTGTGGGAAACCATATCGAACGCTTTTTTTAGATCTAATGCACACGCCACCGTGGTATTCTTGTTCCTGAGGTTACGTCGGATGGTATCCATTAGGGTCATTACTGCCATTTCCGCAGATCTTCCCTTTTCGAAACCGAACTGGTTATCCGGTATTAAACTTTCTGTAAATAAGGCGAATCTGTCCAGTATCACTTTTTCAAGAATTTTACCTAAGTTGGGGAGAAGCGAGATAGGGCGGAAGGAATCAATGTTAACGCATCTTTGCTGTTTGGGGATTGGGCAGAGCAAGGCTAGTTTCCACTGCGAGGGGAAGTAGCCAGAATTTATGCAGTTATTTATAATGATAGTCAGATGTCTAGCCAGACTAGGCGCGCATTTCCTAATGACATTATTGGGAATTTCATCTGTCCCTGCCGATTTTTTATTGTTTGTATGCAGTATAATAGTTTCAGTTTCTCCTGTTGAGGCAAAAAATTGCCTTTGGTTTGAGTTTACTGGATTCAATGCGTTGTTGACTTCGCTAAATATAGTGAGTGGGCTGTGTAGGCAGGTTTCGAGATTGGACATCCTGCCACTTGCCATTAAGTTCAGGGTTTCATTCGGTAATTCTCGCAGTTTATAAATGTCTGTGAAGTGATCTGAAAAAGCAGCAAGTTTGTCTTGGGTTGAAAAGATTTGCTCACCCTCTACACTAATAGGGTCTTTAGCAATATTAAAGGAAGAGTAGAACCTACCACTGATTTTTTTAATTTGTTTGAATATTTGGGGGCATGGTTTAAGTGCCTGCAGCTGAGATTTAAAGAAGAGGTTAGTTTCAACGTTGATGCGTTGTCTTCGTGAACAATCTCAGTAATGCCGGCCTTTCCGCCAAGCATGTTGTGTCAGAGTTAAATTGTGCCCATTAGTAGCTTTACTGAGACGTAGAAAATACATAAACACCCAACTTGATTTTCTAAGCTCACGATATGCCTATTTTAAATAAAAATAAATAACTGGCGCTACAGTCCAATTTGAACCACGGCCTCGAGATGAGTTAGCATCATCTCATTTTCTAGATCGTGACGGTTTTTTATGGAATTTTGAACTGGAGCCAAACATCAGCGAGAACTATTTCAGCTATCGGACGTATGCTTAATAAAGCTGTCAAAGCGGTCCATAATCTCCACCCAAGAACACATACTTCTGAAGTATATGAATGAACAGGTAAACTACCTTTAGAGAAAATATAGTTTCTGAGAAAGCGAAGATTATTTGGATGACCGTTAATAAGAAAAATAAAACGTTCATTTCCCTAGCACTGAATAGATAAGTTCATAGCTATGATACTTGAAATGCAGGTAACTTCAGAACACCTTTAGCCAATACTAACAGAATCTTGCTAGACCCGATTAGATCGTCAATAATGATTTTTAAAACCTTACCTCAAGAAATTCGTACTCTCACTTCTTATGAAACTCTTAAATAGAGACTTAAACATTACTTACAGCTTCACGAGATTTAATTAAATGCTTGATTAATTCCTAATTCCAAACAATTGCACTCACCAACCATAGCTTAATTATCGCGATCTCATTATACCCTTCACGAATGTGATAGGGTATATTAACTTTGTCATGTAGTTTGCAACGCACAGAAGGAAGCATCTCCGACCATATAAACTAATATATTCCTGGTCAGTGTGATGACGAGTCGATTAAGCTTTGTCCGTCTGTCCGTCTGGTTCTATGCAAACTAGTCCCTCAGTTTTAAAGCTATCGAGCTGAAATTTTGTACACAGCCTTCTTTCTATTGCACGCTGTAAATATGTCGACCATATGAACCAACGGAATCGGACCACTACGTCATATAGCTGCCATAGGAACGACCGGTCCAAAAATTCGTCTTTGTGAGAAAAACTTTTTTATTTCTAAAGATATCTATTTCAAATTGCACACTAATCAATATTATCTTTAGCTAAATCATATTCCTGAATTTGGTTGAAATCAGACTACTCTACCATATAGCTGCCATAGGAAGGACCGTTCCACAAGCAAGTTTTTGTTGGAAAAACTTTTTTATTTCTGAAGATATCTTTACCAAATTTCATATTATTCAATCATATTGAAACTACATTCCCAAATTTGGTTGAAATCGGCCCACTATTTCATATACCTCTCATAGGAACAGTGAAATCGGAACAAGTTTTACTACTAATTTCAAAGTCAAGCGAAGCGTGAAGGGTATCATACCTTCGGCAAGCAAGCCGAAGGCTAGCTTGTTTTGATTAAAATTTAGTTTCTCATTTTGATAAAAATCCTTGCCTTCCCTTCATACCAGTGTCTTTTCACTGTCTGGGAGGCAAACCAAGTTTTAAATTTATAATCCATGTTTTAACGTTTTTCCAAATATTAATTGTCTTTGGCACACACTAATTACTCTAAGAATGATAGTGCCAAACTGATCCCTAAACCCTTGTCCCTGTAAAAAAAAAAAGAACGACTGATGGTTGTCGGTGGTCGTCGCCCGAAAAACTGGTTCCGTAGGTAAGTCTATTCAACTGCATAATTGAAATGCTTCCGTCAAACCTCCAATTAACAGTTGGTTGAGAGTTGATTCCACTGGTGAAGTTACAATTTGCGATCTGACCCTTTTCAAAAAAAAAGTTTACCGACCCCTGGAGTAGATCATTGTACATACCTGAAGACGCTCAGCCGCACCACGGGGCTCCATGAGTTTCTCGAATCCTCTCGAGCCTGTAAGCAAACTCAACTAATAAGCAAAACGAACCACCAAAACATTTGAAAGTCTTCACCTGTCGTAGACGCTTTTTTTAAATTCCCAGCATCCAGATCTGGCATATGCGTGTTTCTGTCGTCTGAACGTCTTGCACTTGAACTTGCATTCTTCTTTCCAACACTGTACATCGAAATGACCGGCAATTCAAATCAGAACTCAAAATACCGAAAACAAAGAAACACAGGAGCTTGCAATGGCACAATCAACACTAACAAATACGGTTATTAGACGGTCTCAAATCTCGGTGCAATTAGTCGAGATGTTTTTCAAATTTTACAAGAAGACGTTTCCCAAGTAATTATTATGAGAAATACAGGACGTGCACTTTAAATCATGGAAAAAATTGCGGTAAACTGGACGGACTAACGAATTGGGTAACTGTCACCGGGTAGTGGGAATTTGGATTTGAAATCCAACTTGACAGGTGCTACCTTGCGTCTAGTACTACGAAGCGGTTCTAGTTAGAAGTGGTATCTGTAGTAACAGCTGATGTTTCGTTCCACATATGTTCAGCTGCAAATTTAACCCCTGTTTGGTTACGTATAGATTTTTTTGAATAATCTCAACCTTGCTGCTCTACTGCATACATAAATTTAGTGTTTGAATGTTCTTGTAAATGTCAGATACTTTGGTGTGTATACTAACTCCCATCTTAAATAACATATATGTCTCTTCTCCTTCCCTTCCTTGGGAAATGCTGATAAAAGCTTTCTAAATTGACTGATATAGCCAAAGCAATTTCTAACTCCTCATCCATGTAAAAGAACGGTTTGAGTTTCAATTTGTTGTCTACTACACACAAATGGGCTGTCACTGGTGGTTGGAGTAAAAGCGCGTTGACATGATCAAACTACGGTTTGACAAACCATTTACTTGAACGTGTGAGCCCCTTGTCCAACTGGTTTGATGTCTTGTGCTTCTGTCAAACCGTAGTTGGACGGTGCTCAACTTTTCATCAAATGCTAGTTTGTCAAATCGTAATTTGGTCATGTCAATGCGCTTTAAACTGGAAATTAAATTGGTTGAGAGAAACCAAGAAACTTTCACATGAATTGAGTTTATATTGACCGGACGGGTGTTTCGGGCAGAGGGCGTGTGTCTCTCTGTTTATTTTTACCAGATAGTATGTGGTGGAACTACTTCAGAGAATTTAGTGTTTATTATATATTACGCTGAATGCTGCTCCTTCCACTAACCAGATTGACGATGTGATTTTGACACTTGTTACGACAACAATGCCATGTGCGCGTGGGCTGCCCTGCCTACGGCTCAATGTGCGGCCGGTATAGCAGGAATACTTAGGATAAATTTCCTGGATATGAAACATGATTTCCAAAAATAAAAGGCTGATCACATTTCATGCTGAAAACAAAATATTCATGCCCGCTACAGACAATGACCCACCGCTATTAGTTGTTATGTTGTTGTGCAGTAGCAACGGCTTCTGGCGTAGAAAGGGGGTTTGGCTCGTGGCTGTAGTTGGTGAACGAGTCACTCCCGGGCGTAGAACCTGCTGCTATAGTAGCGGTCAGTTGAATCTAGGTTTGCGGCGATGATGGTTACCAGCAATAGGCTCATATGGCTTTCAAAACAATTTTATGCCAAACGCCATCACCACTATTCGCTATAAGCGTATATTCACGATGGCAGTGGCTTCTAATTGAAAATCATGGCCCATTGCCCGTAGCAGGCACTAGGATGTTGTGCCAGATAGCAGGTTATGGCCATTAGTGCAGGTTCATAACTGTTTTAAAAACAATTTTCTGCCAAACGGCATCGCCACTGACCGCTGCACGTGTCGATGCACCATGGCAAAGTCCCAGTGTCTATACAGGCATTACATTTGATTTCCAATTGCCCTGCTGGCGCGGTAACACCAGTGAAATGTTAACCGCTCTAGTACAGCTTCGACGTGCACAATTCTGCTGTCAACCAGTTGACTTTTCCAAGTTTGGTATAACCTCAACGGTGTTGTGTGCAAACCGATCGTGTGAAATACGCAATCTACGTGCGATTTTTGTCGACATATTGAAGCGCTTATACACAATAACAGTGCTTTTGACCCATCGAAAATGGTTAAGGCAAAAAAAGGCAAGAAAGAGGTAGTGTCTGGTGACGAAATGTAAGTAAAATGTCCAAAACTCCGGCCACCGAAATATCCGCTGTTGTTGCGTTGTCAACTGGTGCGGGGAGTTGAGGTGGCTGGCCAGTCGGCGACTACTTTCACTGCACGTTTACCACGATGCCTGTTGAATTCTTAATCACTCTCGTAGGGACGTCGATGTCAAGCAAACTACCATTTCGGATGACGACGAGGAAGTCGCCGCGCAACAGAAAAAGGGCAAAAAGGACAAGAAGAAAAGTGCTGGCAGCAAGAAATCGGGTGCAACCGTGGCTGAGTCCAGCGACGAGGAAGAGTTGACCAAAGGCGTGAAGAAGCTGAGCGTGACCGGCAAGCAGAAAGCGAAGTCCACCGAAGGCGATGAGGACGAAAAGGACGTGCCGGCGGAGAAGCCGGCCAAGAAGAAGGGTGGCAAAAAAGCGGCACAGAAAGGAGGTTTCGATCTTCTGATGGCTGACGATGATGACGTTGAAGTGCCCGAGCCCGCTTCTGAACCTGAAAACGACGAGGATGACGAAATCGGGCAGCAAGCGGCTAAGAAGGAAGAGAAGGGCAAAGGCGGCAAAAAGGGAAAGAAAGCGAAAAAGAAGGACGATAGTGACGAGGATTTGGACAAGGTCCTGGCTGAGCTGGAGATGGAGTACTCCGGTGTGAAGAAACCGGAATCTGAAACACCGGCTGCTGTAGAGAAAGGGGAAGATGAGACTGAGCAAAAGGGTAAACAAGCAAAGAAGAAACAGCAGCAACAAGAAGCGGAGCCATCGGAACCGGATCAAGGTGGTGATGGTGACGACGGTGAAGGAGATAGTACGGTCAAGACTGCTGCCCAAAAGAAGAAGGAGAAAAAGGAACGACAGAAACGTGAGGCTGCGGAGGCCAAGAAAAAAGGAGTTCAAATCAAGGATCAGAAAAAACCTGAGCCACAGGCAGAGGAAGAAGTTGTGATCGAAACGGTCGTGGCGGAAGTTACAGAAGGAGGCGAAGAACCAGCGGGCGAGGAGGCGAGCGAAGGAGCGGACACTAAGAAGGGAAAGAAGAAGAAGGATAAAGGTAATTTATTTGATAATGTTACGGAATTCTGCTTTTGTATTTATCCGCCTATTTCACCTGGATGGGTTATATATTTTCTGTAGTTACACAGTTGTCTAGAAGAGATTAGAAGTTAGCTGCATCAACTAAACACTGGCTCGAGACAACTATCCACATTTAAGAATGTCATAAATTGAGTGCAGAGAGCGATGCTCGTATCGTGATACATGGATGGAACGATCTATTGTGTTGTTGCACTAGTCGACTATTTTTAATGAAATGACTGCGAAGGCCAGGTTTTATTGAAACGATATCCTCAATCACAGGGGGAGCAAAACCGAAACAAGCAAGCCAAGAGGCTAACATTTGCGGGGGACTTTAGCGGTGCTTCATCTACATGGAATCCGTTGATTATACATGTTACTGTTCCTGTATTTCGATGGATTTTTTGACAGGACCGAATCACCTCAACAGAGGCTCCATTCAGCGCCTTAATGGTCGCACACATAAGGTCTGTCTTCGTAGATACGGCTCTACGTCGATAGCAGGCGACGATCGAAAAAATACACACAAATGTGCCCCGTGCTCTATGACTTGATCGCTTATATATTATGATTTATATGCCCAGACTACTGCAGTTTTTGGAGACTTCATCAAAATTGTTGCGAATCACGGTTTTGTCGATTCGCCGTCACTGCAGCAAGATTTTTTTTTTTATATTGACCAGGATACTTTCGGCTCGGTGGCATCGGTCCTGAATAAAACGACCTCCGCTGTCGTGGGATTTGATCCAAAGCACCTTGGTCCTAGAACCTAGAACATTTAAACGTGACGGAAGGAATAGGAGGAGGGAAGGGATGTGTCCATCCTTCGGTACACGGAAGGACCCAAATAACCAAGAATTTAGTTACGACATTACAAAAAGAAAAAAAAAAGAAAAACATACAGTAGGCACCGGATATTAGAATCACATCGGTTCTTCATATTTGGATTCCATTAAGCGGCGATTCTATTAAACGAATCTTAAATAAATCTTCATTTTCATAAAATATCGTCTATAAGAACAAATGCAGTTGATAATATATACAAATTAATTTCCAACGAACATAACAATTATGTATGTATACATATTGAAAACAAGCTAGCGTTGGGCTAGCTTGCCGAAGGTATGATACCCTACACGCGAAGCTTTCATACCTTCGTTGGTCAGACTTCGGTGTGTTTGTTTGTTACATGTCTACGGTTTCGTCTTCATCCCCGCATTCCCGGTGTTGAGGGATAGAAAGTTAGCTGCCTCTATGGGTTCTCCCACAGCGATCTAGGAGTCAGGTGGGTGGGAGCAGCTGGGCAGTGAAAGATATGGTTTACATCGTGAGGGGTTCCGTTACAAGCAGGACAGATGTTTGTTACGTCCTGGTCGATGCGGGATAGGTAGGAGTTCAGTCGTGAACACCAGCCTGACCGAAGTTGGGCGAGTGTTGTTCTCGTAGCTCTCGGAAGTCTTTCCTCTTCCGGAGATATCATTTGTGGTATGGACGAGAGAACTGGATTCGAACCTAAGCCTGCTATTGACTGATTAACCTCCTCCAGATGTATTGCTGCGATGGCCTACCTATGTGCGCCACTATCAAAGGGTACCCTTTTGTATCTCTGGACATCTCTTTCTAGGTCCCTCAAGTCGCGCCTGACATATTTGGGCGGCGGCGTCTTGTCCATGAGGTTGAAGTTTGGGTGATCACTTCGATAGCAGCCCACCAGGTATTGCTTGGCAAGAAGCTGGTTGTGGTCCCTTAAAGGCATCATCCTGGTTTCCTGGTGTAGATGATCCTGGGGTGACATCAGGAGACAGCCAGTAACAGTACGGAGAGCGGCGTTTTGGCACGTTTGAATCTTCTTCCACTGTGTGTCACAGAGATTCTGCGACCACACAGGAGCCGCATAATTGGCCACTGATATTCCGACTGCTCTTGAGTGATGATACAGCGGTGGCGTATACTACCGCCCTTGAGGAAAAACTATCACATATGCTACACAACATCAGCAACACAGGCGTCCATGGGTTCTGGGAGGAACTCAAGGGTACCATCAAGGATGTCGCAGAGAAGGTCGTGGGATATAAAGCCCGGCGAGCGCGAAATGACTGGTTCGACGAAGAATGCAAAAATTCACTTGACGCGAAAAACGAGGCCTACAGACAATGGATTCAACGAGGAACCAGAGCCAGAAGAGAAAAATATGACGAGCTACGGCGAATATCGAATAGAATAATTAGACGTAAGAAACGTAAATACTTTGACGAGCAGTTGCTGAACATAAACGAAAACTTAGCTAATAGGAACACCAGACAAGCGTGCAAACTAGTAAATACAATTAAGAACGGCTACCAACCCAGGACTAGCCTTTGTAAGGACAAGGATGGAAACATCATCAGCGACACCGATGGTATTAACAAACGATGGGCCTCTTATTTTGAAGAGCTTCTAAACCGACCATCTAACATCCCCACACAGGAAGCTCTCGACGATATTGTTGATCTAGGCCCACCCATTCAACCCCCGACAGTAGAGGAAGTTGATCTCGCGTTGCGGTCACTAAAACGAAATAAAGCGCCGGGCGCTGACGAGATTCCAGCTGAACTGCTAAGATTCGGTGGAACGAGTCTAGTTGATGCCATACATCAATTACTCCTGCGAGTATGGGAGAACGAGGAGATCCCAGACGATTGGCGCAGAAGCATCATCTGTCCAATTCATAAAAAGGGAGATAAACTGCGGTGTGAGAATTACAGGGGCATCTCACTAGTTTGTACGTCCTATAAAATTTTGACGAAAATTCTGGAAAATAGAATAAAACCGTACGCAGAACGAGTCATTGGCGAATATCAAAGCGGTTTCAGACCTGGTCGCTCCACAACCGATCAGCTCTTCTCAGTTAAACTGATACTCCAGAGGTGCTGGGAATACAACGTAAACGTATACCAAATCTTTGTCGACTTCAAGCAGGCATACGACAGTATCGATCGTGGAGTACTGTACAACATCATGCTGCAATTTGGTATACCAGCAAAATTAGTGCGACTGACAAAGATGAAGATGACCAACTCCGTCTCACAAGTCAGGATCCAGAATAGACTTACTGATCTATTTGAAACACGCACTGGTTTGAAACAGGGCGATGGACTGGCACCGACGCTCTTCAACCTAGCACTGGAATACGTTATTCGGGCCATGAATATGGACAACAGCAAGACGCTACTCATCAAGTCGACACAATTAGCAGCGTACGCCGACGACATCAACATCATGTCCCGAAGATTGGCTGACGCAGATGAACTTCTGCATACGCTCGATACCGCTGCAAAGGAAGTTGGATTACGTATTAACGAGGGTAAAACTAAAATAATGATGCAATCGGTGACAAGGACACCTGCACAACCGAGCATCAACGTGGGGGACCTCAACATCGAGTTCGTGAACAACTTCATCTACCTGGGTTGCAACCTGTCAAGGGACGCCAACGAAACTGACGAAATCAAGCGACGGATACAGTTAGCTAATAAGACTTTTTTCTCGGTTCTCCCCATAATGAAATCGAAACATGTGCACAGAAACACGAAGCTCCGCGTGTACAAAACCATTATACGACCAGTGCTATGCTATGGCTGCGAAGCATGGACCCTAACTCAAGCCTCCGAAAACATGCTAGACACTTTCGAACGTAAGGTTCTACGGCGAATTTTCGGGGCTGTTTGCGATCGAGATGGATGGCGCATCCGGTACAACCATCAGTTGTATGAAATGTACGATGAGCTGCAAGTCTCGAAAATCGTCAAACTACAACGACTTCAATGGGCAGGGCATGTACAAAGAATGGACGATGATCGCATGCCTAAGAGAGTAATGAATGCAGAACGAGTCAACGGAGCGAGACTGCGAGGACGACCGAGATCTCGTTGGGAGAGCTCAGTAGGTGTGGACGCCGCGCAGCTGCTGGGCTCCCAAAATTGGAGGACGCGGTCACGTGACCGAGATAATTGGAGGACAATGATCCAGGCGGCCAAGGCCCGACGTCGGGCTGTCGCGCCACGATGATGATGATGATGATTCCGACTGCTTCACACGTGACCAGTAGAGTTTCATTGTCCTTGCCCCAGGTGCTACCGGCCAGGGCTTTGCTGATCTTATTCCTACTACGCATCCTATCGCACACGGTTGAGGTATGGGGTGATGATGTGGCCATGCTATCCAGCGTGACTCCAAGGATTTTAGGATGGTTTATAGTAGGAATAGGATGATTCCCGATCGAGATTTCAAGCTGCATCTTGACCTCCTTCGTCCAGGTGGTGGTGGCGTTGCCCAGGATTTAGACGCTGAGACGGTAAGGTTCTTGCTTGTGAAGAACGAGTTGTGTTCTTCAAGATAACCGTTGATGTTTTCGCACATATCCGCTATGTTGTTCTCTGTTGCCAGAATGGAGCAGTCGTCAGCGTAGGAGATGATGTCGATCCCTACAGGTGGTGTTGGGAGTCCTGATAGGTATAGATTAAACAAGGTAGGAGATAGAACTCCTCCTTGAGGTACACCTTGTTTAATCTTCCTAAGCTTAGATTTGCTGCTCCTGAATTCTGTATACGATTGCCTGCCAGCGAGATAGTTTGCAATCCATTTCACTATTTGCGTCGGAAGCGATGAACAGTTGTGACAGACAAAAGTGCTGAATGGCTGACAGTGTCGAAGGCCTTCGACAGGTCAATCGCACCAGTGTTGTTCTTTGACATGGACGAGCCTGGTTGAGACCATTATGGATGCGGGATGTAATGGCATCCAAGGCCGTGGTCGTACTGTGCATGTTTCGGAAGCCATGCTGGTGATCCACAAGCTGAATGTGGGCCGCAAGAACAGGGTGGATTAGTGCTTCAAGCGTTTTGGCAACTGGTTACAGTAGAGTTATTGGACGATAGGGTTCACCGAGTGTCGCTTTCTTCCCAGGTTTCAATATTGGGATGACTCTCCCTTTTTTCCAGATTTCCGGAACGATCAGCGAGGAGATGGATAGATTAAAAGTAGCCGTGAGATAGTTGATGGCTGGCAGATCGAGGTGTTTGAGCATAGTCATTGAAATGCCTTCTGGTCCCAATGCTTTCGAGTCGTTCGCCTTTCTTATAGCTGCAACTACTTCGTCCGTGGTGAAAACAGGTATGCTGTCTGTGGATCGGTTGTGAATCTTCCCACTAATTATGCGCTTAAGTCTGGTGCGGGGTGTTCAATAAATTGTTTATTGAAACGACTTGCGCAATGGGTAGGGTCGCTTGTTGAATTTCCACCGAACTGAATGGCGACGTTCCCTTTCTGTTTTGGTGGATTGGAAAGGGCACGGACAGTCGACCATAACTTGCTCAACCCTGTGGTTAGATTGCAGTTATTCAGATGGGTGCTCCATTTTGACCTCCTGTGTTCGGCTACTTGCCTTTGGATCTCGCAGTTCATCTCGTGAATTTTGGGGTCGTCCGGGTTTACGCTCCTAATGCTGTCTCTCTCGTCTGCCAGTCTAGCGGCAGTGGTTGGAAAGTTGGGCCGAATTTCCGGAATCCATCCTGCAGGAATGAACTTCGCAGCCGCTTTGTTCGGGACTTTCCTTATGTTTGATTCAGCTGTGCGAACGTCGGTTGGCGTTGGCAAAGCAAGGAATTTAGCGTTGGTATAGGAGGTAAAACCGTTCCAATCAGCCTTATTGTGGTTAAAACGTGCGGTGTTCGGAAGATATGATGTTTGACGGTTTGTCAAGCCTTATCACGATTAGCAGCTGGTCTAAAGATAGTGTTAGGACCGGCTCCCATTGTGTTTCATTTATGACGCCAGCACTAGCAATCGTGATATCTGGAGAACTGGAACATGTACCGGCGATGTGAGTGGAGATATCGTCATATAGGGTACAGAAATCGGAGGCATCAATCTGTTCGGCTATTGAGATTCCTCTGGCGTCGTTGTTAAGGTTGGAGTGCCAGAGTTCATGGTGAGCATTAAAGTCACCGAACAGGAGGCGATATTGACCAGTGAGGAGATGGTTGATATTTACGTGATATCCAGGGGGACAGCTGGATACCGGTGGAATGTATATATTGTAGATTTCAATATCAACATTACCCGATTTTAAGGCGATGGTCTGCACTTCCATGGTGTCATCATTACTAATAATATCGATTTCCCGGTATTGCACGGAATGGTGAATAATGAAGGCAAGCCCTCCTCCATCGTTGGTCAACCTGTCTTTCCTGACAATAGCGTAGTTGCCATATGTGTTGAGGGACGAGTTGGAGTGCAGTTTCGTCTCCTGTACGGCTCCAACTTGGATGCAATGTCTGTCCATAAATGATGCGAGTTCGGCGATCTTGTTCTGCAACCCATTGCAGTTGAGTTGGACGAGAGCGTATTGAAGATGGCAGTCGGTGGTGCAGGCGTAAGATTGTGTTGAGAAATCCTACGGGAATTGTTAGCAAGAGTCATCGGGGATGGCTGTAAACCTGTCTGAGCGCTCGATGGTGTTCGTTGAGGCGTGTTAGACGAGGTTGCTACTAGTTGTCCTCTGTTCCTACACTGACTGGCAGTAAAGGAGGAATTCCAGTGCTTGTGATGGTTGAGTCCAGAGCAGTATCTTAGGTGGCACCACTGATTGCAGCAATTGCATCTCACCGTAGTCGCGTTTGGATGCAGCACTCTGTCACATACGCAGCAGATCCATGGTCCTGGGTTTCTTTCAGTGCCCGCGCGGAGAAGTAGCACTGAGAGCAGTTGCGCCGAGATGTTTTGCTCCCAGTGAACATAAAATGAAACCGGAATATAGAGGGCTACGCCCGCAATCCGAGGGTTTTGTAGCAAGCGCTTATTTTGGTTTATAAATATCGCCTCCTTGCTCTTCTTGATATCACTCAGATGGATAGAAAAAACGTAATAAAAATGTCTTACCCACTTACATTTTACATGCTAATTCATATTACGTGATTGTAACGAAACTTAGAACATATTATTGCTTAAGGTGTTGGTTATCGTTGGCCATCGGTACTTTTGACCTCGAACGTGTTTGAGGCGTGCAAGGGTGTGCTAACTGTAACTATACAAATAAACTATTATTGACCTATTCTGAGAAGATATACAAATTCCACTATTTTCCATTTTATATGTTTTTCGAAACCCACTTCCTGTAAGTTTTCATAATTCTAAGTATAACGGTCTCAAAACGCAGGCAAGGGCGGGGGGGGGGGGGTCAAATTACGAACTAATATTTTCTCCTCCCCCACAGTTCCCCTTTCTATAAATTTCGAGAAAATGACAAAAAATGGAATGTACTCATCATTACCTTTCTCACGACACCTCATTTGCTTATACTCGTACCAGTCGATAAAAAAATTTGACCTTAATTTCGCCTCTATGTGGACCCCCCCCCCCCCCCCCCCCTTCCACCCGGTAAAGTTGGCCAATTAAGACACAGCGCCCCCAACCAATCCTTACCCTTTCAAAAATGATTAATTAAATAACTGCAATTCGCACTACGAAAAACAACATGAAAGTATAGTAGTACTCACACCTACGTATATGAGGCCGGTAGGTGTATTTTTTGTATGGATAGTGTCAAAATGCCGAACTTTAAATGAATGTACTATTATTAAATATTATGTGATTATAATGATACTTAGAAATATTATTGCCTATGATGTTGGTTATCATTGGCCATCAATATTTTTGACCTCGGGTACGCGTAAGGGGTGCAGGGTTGTGCTAACTGAAACTATAGAAATGTACTATTATTAACCTTTTCTGATGAAATTTCAAAATTCTAGAAATCTAGGTTTTCTACACTAGTAAAATGGCGCTTTACTGTAAATTTTCATATTTCTAAGTATAACGGTCTCGAAATGCAAGGGGGGGGGGGGGACAAACTCGGATGACATATTTTCCCCTCTCCCTCTTTTCCCGTTTCTTTAAATTTGAAAAAAAATCCAAAAATGGAATGTACTCGACGGTACCTTTCTTATGATACCCCACTTGCCTGTACTAAATGAAAAAAAAATTTCGACCTGCATTTCCCCTCTATGGGGACCTCCCCTTAAAGTTGACCTATTACGACGATTCGCTTTCTCCGGTGAATTATAGTAATTCTACACATTCCTACAAAATTTCATGTATGTAGCTTCAGCCGTTCGTGAGATATTCCATGGACAGACGGACAGACAGACATTTGACCGATTTCATAAGGGTTTTGTTTTACTACAAAACCCTAAAAAGACGATACGAGGCATGTAACATACAAACACACTTTCCTTGTTGCATTGAAGGGTTTAGGTAGCTCTTGGCCGTTGTGAAACGGGTCGCTCCGGTGCGTAGAACCGGCTGCCGCAGGAACGCGCACATTTCCGTGATGTTGTTTCCTGTTGCCAGAATGGAGCAGTCGTCGGCATAGGAGATAATTTCGATTCCTTCAGGTGGAGTTGGAATTCCAGATAGGTAAAGGTTTAACAAGGAGGGAGACAGAACTCCTCCTTGTGGCACACCTTGTTTGATCTTCCTAAGCTTCGATTTCTTGCTCCTGAATTCGGTGTAGGGCTGCCTGCTCGCAAGATAATTGGCAATCCATTTTGTTGTTTGCGTTGGAAGAGATGCATTATGTAAGTCAGACAGAAGTGCTGAGTGACTAACTGTGTCGAAGGCTTTCGACATGTCAAGTGCCACCAGAATTGTTCTGTGACATGGACTAGGTTGATTAAGGCCATTGTGAATACGAGTTGTAGTGGCATCCATGGTCGCCGTCGTACTGTGCATCCTTCTGAAGCCGTGCTGGTGGTTTGCAAGCGAATGTGGGTCGTAAGAACAGGGGGTGGATTAGTGCTTCGAGCGTTTTGGCAACTGGTGATAGAAGTGTGATGGGAAGATGGGACTCACCGAGTGCGGCTTTTTTCCCAGGTTTCAGGATTGGGATTATTCTCCCGTTCTTCCAGAGTTCCGGAACGATCAGTGATGTGATGGATAGGTTGAATGTAGCCGTGAGGTATTCGGTAGCTGGTGAATCGAGGTGTTTCAGCATTGCCATTGAAATTCCATCAGGTCCCAAGGCTTTCGAGTTGTTCGCTTTGCTGATTGCTGCAGCCACTTCGTCCGCAGTGAAGACAGGTATGTTGTCTGCAGTTCGTTTATGGATCCTCCTGCGGATTATGCGCTTTTGTCTGCCTGGTGGAGGATGTTCAATAAACTGCCTTTTGAAGTGACTTGCGCAGTGGGCAGGGTTGCTGATTGAATTGTCTCCGAACTGGATGGCGGCATTCCCGTTCTGTTTCGGTGGATTAGAGAGGGCACGGACTGTCGACCATAGTTTGCTTATACCTGTGGTAAGGTTGCATTCATTCAGATGCGTACTCCATTTTAATCTCTTGGCGGCTGAGGTAGGAAAGTTGGGCCGAATTTTCGTGAGGCGTTCTGCAGGAATAAATTTCGCAGTCGCTTTATTAAGGACTTCCTGATATTGGATTCGACCTTACGTACGTCGGTGGGAGTTGGCAGGGCGTGGAATTTAGCACTCGGATATTGGGTGAAGATATTCCAGTCAGCCTTGTTGTGGTTGACAAAAGTGCGGTGCTCGACAGATACGATATCTGTCGGTTTGTCAAGCCTTATCACGATTGGTAAATGGTCCGATGATAATGTAAGGACCGGCTCCCATTGAGTTTCATTTATGAGGCTAGCACTGGCAATCGTGATGTCTGGAGAGCTTGAACAGGTACCAGCAATGTGGGTGGGCGTGTCGTCATTCAGTGTTCAGAAATTTGAAGCATCAAGTTGTTGCAATTGAGATACCTCTGGCGTCCGTGTTAAGATGTGAGTGCCAGAGTTCATGGTGAGCGTTAAAGTCACCAAGCAGGAGACGGTGTTGACCAGTGAGGAAAGTGTTGATATTTACGTGGTAACCTGAGGGACAACTGGATGCCGCTGGAAATATGTTGTAAATTTCAATATCGACATTTCCTGATTTTATGGCGATGGCTTGCACTTCCATGGTGATGTTGTTGGTGACATCTATTTCCCGGTATTGCACGGAATGGTGAATGATGAAGGCAAGCCCTCCTCCAGCGTTGGTCAACCTGTCTTTGGGTACATTTACCACCAACACCACTTTAAATATAAAATTGCCTACATCTCACATGTTTCTCAATAAATGTTCAATCACTATTCGTATATTTTCAGGCAAAAAAGAAAAGGATGAAGAAGATAAGGACAAGAAAAAGGGCGGTCCAAGCAAAGCAATGGTAGCCGCCATGCAAGAGCGTCTCAAAAAACTGAAGGAAGAGGAGGAACGTTTACGCCAAGAGGAAGAGGAGAAAATTCGTCGTGAAGAGGAGCTGGAAGCACTCCGCTTAGAACAAATCGAACAAGAAAAGGAGCGTAAGGAGAAGAAAAAGCAAAAAGAATTGGAACGTAAGGCAAGGCTTAAGGCCGAGGGCAAACTGTTAACGAAAAAACAGAAAGAGGATCGTGCTCGTGCCCAGGCCATGTTGGAAGCACTTAAAGCTCAAGGAATTGACATTCCCGATCCAAGTGAACGAAAAACGCGTCCAGGAACTCGTATCCGTCCTAAGAAGAAGGATCAGAAGGACAAGCACGACGATGAAAAGACTGCTGAGGAAAAAGCGGAAGAAGCTAAAGCGGCCGCTGACGCAGAAGCTAATCCCAAGGATGAAGTTAAGGATGAATGGGATGCCTCGTCGTCTGAGGGAGAAGAGGACGATTCACAAGAAAGTACTCAGCCATCCAGTACAACGAAGGAAAATTCTAAAGCGAAAGACGACGACGACTCGGAAAATGAAGACGAGTCTGACGAAGAGGAGAGTTCAGATGATGACGACAGTGAGGATGAAAAGCGAAATGATGAAGAAACGAAACGTGAAAGGGCCTTACAGCGAATCCAAAAAAGACGTGTCGAGGCCGAGAAGAAACTTTCATTGGATAATTTGCGTGCGGCTGTCGTATGCGTATTGGGTCATGTAGATACAGGTAAAACGAAGATTCTCGATAAGTTGCGACGAACCCATGTGCAGGACTCTGAAGCTGGAGGTATTACCCAGCAAATTGGTGCAACCAATGTGCCAATCGATGCCGTGAAGGAGAACACTAGAATGGTTAAGGGCACATCCGACTTTGAATTTAAACTGCCCGGATTGTTGATTATTGATACACCTGGGCACGAGTCATTCAGTAATTTGCGTAATCGTGGATCGTCACTTTGTGATATTGCTATTCTTGTCGTTGATATTATGCACGGCCTAGAACCGCAGACCATCGAATCTATTAATCTCTTAAAAACGAAGAAAACTCCTTTTGTTGTGGCCCTGAATAAGATTGACCGTTTGTATGATTGGGAGACTATGCCAAGAAAGGATATTCGCGATATACTTAAGCTGCAGCAGCAAAACACTCAGTTAGAATTCCAGAACCGTACAAAGGAAGTGATTCTGCAATTTGCCGAACAAGGTTTGAATGCAGCTTTGTTCCATGACAATCCAGATCCCCGATCATATGTTTCGTTGGTTCCGACTAGTGCAATAACGGGCGAAGGCATGGGCAATCTACTGTATTTGATTGTCGAATTTTGTCAATCGATGTTAGCTAAGCGGTTGATGTACAGCGAAGAATTGAATGCAACTGTACTAGAAGTGAAGGCAATTTCTGGTTTGGGAACAACAATCGATGCAATTTTGATAAATGGTCGTTTGCGCGAAGGCGATACTATTGTCCTGGCGGGCACTGACGGTCCAATTGTGACGCAGATTCGATCATTGTTGATGCCACAACCTATGAAAGAGCTTCGTGTCAAGGTGATTTTTTCGATCTTCCTTTGTGTTTCTTGTTTAACCTGATCCGTTTTAATATTTAGAATGCCTACATTGAGCACAAAGAAATTCAAGCGGCACAAGGTGTTAAGATTGCGGCCAAGGACTTAGAAAAAGCGATTGCTGGTATCAATTTGTTGGTAGCGCACAAGCCCGATGAAGTTGAGATTTGTCGGTGAGTCACATTTTCGCATGCTTTTCACTGGATTCATCATTGGCATGATTTAACGTTTGTAATTTTTTTCCAGTGATGAAGTTGCTCGTGAGTTGAAAAGCGCTTTGAGCCATATTAAATTGGTAGAACGTGGTGTATATGTTCAAGCCTCGACGCTTGGATCACTTGAAGCCCTGTTAGAATTTTTACGAACATCGAAAATTCCGGTAAGTCATTCTTTCATTAGCTGAGTATGTCAACTGAAAATGTTAAAATTTCCATCTGGAAAGCATTGATCCTCAAAATGGCAGCTTTGGTAAAGTAGGAAAACATTAGAGCTGTGTAAAATACTTTAACAACGGCATATTGCCTTGCATGAAATATGAACGCTCTGATTCACAGCCAAAGAAGGTTTTTTTTTAATTCGTCTGTGTTTTCGCCAGCATTGCATTGTCGACTTGATGTGAGACAAAATGAATCTATACTCGAATCTCAAAAGCTAGATTCCCTTTGTTGATAAAATCTGAGATCTTTCAAATTTTAACATCCCTTTCGTCCTGCTGTCGCCATAAAGGAAACAGTTATTCTATCCTGGCATGTAAAAATAGGATCATGGGTATTGTGAAAAAACTAGAACTTTTGTTTTTGATTCGTTTCCCTATAACTTTTTGAGATATTTTGTTTTTGATCCGAAAGTAGGCCCAATGTTCGGTCCTTATGTTCAGCCGCCTCAAGCGGACTTGAAGGAGCCCAGAGCGTAAAGTTCTTTGGCTGAAGACAAGGCGAGCCTCATCGATAATAAATAATAGCTTATGGAACAACTCCTCCGCGTAAAGGGTTCGGATTGATACCGGATAAAACGAACATCGATATATTATATGTGCATATAAAGAAAAAATACAAATTTTGCTGCTTTATGAAGATCAGATCAGAATTAATATAATATGTTCGCGCTCGGTGGCCGGGGTCGTTCGGTCACTGCTCTACGATACTACATCTAGAGCGCGGAGGTTCAAATCTCGGTGTGAAAAAGAACTGCCTGTGGGTACTTATATAACTCCCACAGTGCTCCGAGCCTGGCAGTACAAAGACGGCACGGATAGAAGGTGCATGCTAGCAACTGCACTTCCAAAAAGTAGATATGCTATCAAAACGTCAACCAGGCATAGAAATGTTGGAGATGTTGACGCACCCATGCCTCTGGAGGGGCCAAGGCAATTAACATATGTTCAATGCCTCAATTCTTATATTTTCCATTGATTCTCATGCTAATATTCTCTTTGGTGCCTGTTAACCTCTTGTGGGGCATAGGGCATTAATCACGCCTACTTTCCACCTCGTCCTGTTCATCGCCATCGATTTCAGCTCACTCCACGATGTTGTTCGGCCCTTTCCAGAGAGTGACCTATTCATTGCCACTTTCGCCTTCTAATAGAAGTGTCTATCCTGTCCTGACCAGTAACACTAAGGAGGTCGTCGTTATAAATGACCTTCGGCCACCTTATGTGTAGGATGCGCCGTAGACACTGGTTCACAAAAGTTTGCAATCTAGTTGTTATTGGTCACCTTCCAAGTTGAACAACCATATAGAAGCACAGATTTTACGTTGATTTCGAAGATCAGGAGTTTGGTGCGTCTGGAAATGTTGTTGTTTTGCCAGAAAGGAGTCAAACTGAACATAGCTGCTTGAGCCTTGTTGATGCGAGGCTGTACATCAGCATCCGCTCTACCATCTGCTGTAACTACGCTTCCGAGGTAGCCGAAATTGTCAACTTTTTCGACTGCCTACCCCGAAATACAAATTTCGCTTTGCTTTCCTGGATCCAAACTCAAGTACTTAGCTTTGGCAGCGTTGATTTTAAGCCCCGTATTACGGTAGTCCGGATGGCGCAACGGTTAGCACGTTCGCTTTACGCACTGGGCCCCGGTTCGATTCCTACTGAATGCGGTAGTTTTCGATAAAAAAGGGGATTTATGTGTCGGACTATGAGCCCACTCAGCTGTTAAATGAGTACCCATTTATGGGGTAAATAACTCGGTTGAGCGTGTTGCTGATCACACACCTCTGCACAAGACATACCGTCACGATCTAGAAAATAAGATGATGCTAACTCATCTCGAGGCCATGGTTCAAATTGGACTGTTGCGCCAGTTATTTATTTATTTATTTATTTATTACGGCTTTCACCATGCAGAGCATACAAAATTTGAGCTACTTGATCCGATTTATTTGATAGAAGACAAATATCGTCCGCATAGTCTAGGTGTTGAAAGTGTTTGAAGAACTTCCATCTTATGCCTTTGTTCTGGTGTGTTCTGGTGTTCTTGAAGCGCTCCGCTTAGTACATCATTAATGGCAATTAAAAACAATATAGGTGACAAAACGCAGCCTTGTCTCACTCCGGTATGCACCTCGAAAGGATCTGATAGCTTACCCTTGTGTAAGACGTGACATTGGGCTCCCTGGTAGGACATGTGCGGTCAACTGTTTGTTTGATCCGGCCCAAGATTATTTTTGCCGTCAGTTTGGAAACTGCTGGGAGAAGATAGATCCCACGCCAATTATTGGCAATCCTTCAGGTCTCCTTTTTCGGGATCTTAGTAATGACGCTCTTCTTCCACTCTTTGGGGAGAGTTTCGGTTTCCCAACACTCTTCGATAAAGGGGAGAAGAGAATCCGCAGTACTATTGGCATCCGCTTTAAAAATTTCCACCAGAATTCTTCTGCTACTAATGAAGATACATTCGAAGGTCCAAAGGTGTTGTTGAGAACTCAATGAAGTGTTCTCTCCATCTCCGCAGTTAGTGTTCTTCGGTTACCAGTAGAGACCCATTTTTATCTTTCACAAGATGTTCTGTTGCAAAAGATTTACCAGTTAATGGCTTGATAAGCTTAAAAAGGGTTCCGCTGCCACCACGGTAAGCCGCTTCCTCTGCCTTCTCCGCTAATGCGCTGATGTAGTTTCGCTTGTCCCATCTTAGTGTCACCACAGGCTGTCGAACTCGAACACGAACCTGGTACAAATGTCCTCTGACACACACACACTTCACATATGTAGATGTGAAGAAAACCGGTCCACTTGTACTAGGTTCGTGTTCGAGTTCGACAGTCTTTGATGACACTAACGCTTCTATGCACGCCTTTCTGTAGTGAACGGTATTCAGCTCTGAGTTGGTCTTTGGCTGAGCCGTCAGCAGCTGAGTTAATCTGTTCCTTAACTCTCTTGCGTGCTGAGATTAAAGACCATGTAGGGTCGCTAATGTCGCGCTCGGTGGCCGTGATCGTTCGGTCATTGCTCTACGATACTAATCTAGAGCTCGGAGATCAAATCTCGCCGCGATCAAAAACTGCCTGTGAGTACTAATCATCATCATCATCGTGGCGCGACAGCCCGACGTCGGGCCTTGGCCGCCTGGATTCCAATCCGAGGCTTTTGTTCCAGGTTTCTTGACATGGAGTGGTTTTTGCAAGGACGAGTTGTCAGCACGTCGCTTAACCCCATTCAGGGGATGGCCTCGGAAGATAGCTGCTTCAGATGTGCTGGAGTTCACACAACTATGTTGCAGGTCCAACTACGCAAGTCATTTCATCCTACTAAACCTGAGACGCTTAGGTGTTGGTCAGCCATTCAGGCTACAGCTATCTGCCTTTTCCAAACTGTCTTATCGCTAAGACATTGGCCGTCAGTGATTTGATACACTGCCGTTACCAGGGGGCGCCCACGTGGAGGACTATGGAGAAGGTCTTCCCCCCCCCCCCCCCCCCTTTGGAGTACTCGTACTAATAGAACTTTCAAAGTGCTCCGGGCTTGTCAGTATAAAGACGGCGCGGATAGGAGGTGCATGCTAGCAACTGCACATCCGAAAAGTAGATATGCTATTGAAACGTCAACAAGGCATAGAAATGCTACAGATGTTGACGCGCCCATGCCCCTGGAGGGGTCAAGGCAATTAGAGAGAGAGGGTCGCTAATGAATGGCCTCCTACCGCGCTCCAATCGACCCGCAAATGTTACGCCACACGAAATAAATGAGTCCTTAGTGACGTTCGATCTATTGTATCATCAACTGTAGGATTCGCACAATGGTGCAATAGCATTCTCGTGCAAGGCGGTGGAATATGCACGTCTTATAGATAGGTTTTTAAGCTTTTGCACATTAAAACGTGGCAAGATTCGTGCATTTTGAGGGCGCTGGATCGTTGCCGTTCGTAAGCGTATTTTTGCGATAACAGGAGACAATTCCTCTATGTCTCGGAGACGGCTATATGGTCAATCTGGTTTTTTGTTCTGCCATCCGGAGAGGTCCAGATTGTTAAGTAGCAGCGTTTGTGCTTGCACAGGGTACCGCCAATGACGAGTTGACGAGAGTTCCAAAACTCCACGAACATCTCGCCATTTTTGTTCCTGTTGCCTAGTCCATGATTGCCCATTAGGTGTTCCAAGCCAAGGTTGTCAGACCCGACTTTGGCATTAAGATTCTCATATTCATGTTTATGTCACCTTTGGGAGCCTTGTCAAAGGTGTCGCCGAGTCGGTGATAGAAGGCGTACTTAGCCAATTGATCCGCTAGTTCAGTCGGGGTGTAGCACTGAATTATTGTTATGTTTCTTACCCTGGATTTGAATCTGGCTGTGACGATACGGTCGGTGATGGGCTTCCAATCAATTGGAGATACGCGTGCCGCCCTAGTCAACAGGATTCCGGCGCCTGCCATTCGAGGTGACGTATCGTCTTCATTTCCAGAGTAGAGCAGTACTGTTTGGGAGCTTGGTGATAAAGTCGTTCCCGATCCAGGCCATCTTGTTTCGCTCAGTCCTAGTATATCGATGTTAAATGCGGTCATTTCTTGTTCGACTTCAGTGAGTTTCGCACTATTGCACTCGCCCCAAATCGTTCGAACATTCCAAAAACCGATCGTGGTCCGTTGTTTGTAGCCAAAAGTCTTTGCCGGTGAATCAGTCCGTGGTATCCGAAGTTCGTTTAATGTTTCGAGTGTAAATCGATTTCAGGTACGCAGGTTACAAGCCCACATACCCAATCTTAGGGGAAGGGTTGCTTCCTTAGGTGTCCTAAGAGTCGCCGGGAGCAATTTTTTTATATAGCGCAGAGGTAGCTCTCCAATAGTGTTTTTTATCGCGCGTTCTTTTGATGATCTTTCAGCTGGGTGTGACGTGTTGGTGTTCTCACAACTATGTCCACGGGGAGGACTATGGAAGAGGTCTTTTGCCCCCCAAGAAAAAAAACCTACACATGGTTTAAAAAACCGGTATTCAAAAAACCGATTAGAAAGCCGGGTAAAAAAACCGGTACTCGAAAAAAAACCGGCTCATGGTTAAAAAAAACCGGTACTGAAACGAGTACCGAAAATACGGGGAAACCGCCTGCAACACCGGTACTAAGAAAAACCGAAAATCGGTACTGAAATTTGAGTACCGAACAGGCCTGCTCACGGCTATCGAGCGCGTCAACTTAGCGATATGGGAACCAATAATAGTTTGTTTCCTTTAAGAAGATAAGATAAGAATCGTTTTAATTATTATTATATGCTCCAAGTATGTGAAAATGTACTTGTACTAAAAAAGTACATAGTATACACTTCGTACATATTTATTTATCAGAGAAATCCGAATTCCTGAGCATTTCATCTGACAATGAACAAATTGTGTTGTGCTACTTTCTGCATTGTTAAGCTATTTATCCATTTCTTACCATACTATTTCTACTATCTCAAAGTCTGCACAGCCAACTGACCCATTTTTGTAAAGGTCGCATCTTATTTCAAAAGTACGTACATTTGTACATGCTTAATCTGATCAACTATTTTTTTCGCCTACCTAAAATAAATCTGAATTTGTAAATACACGTACAGCATATCGAACATGTGCATCGTTGAAAAACATCTGATAAGTGTTAACGTCACGTCTAAACTAAATATGGGTCACGATGTGAATGAGCACTAATCCGGAAGCAAAAGAGGGATTTTCTCCTGTCTTTCGACATTTGTTAACTGCACGGAACGGAAGTAACTTCCGTATCGTATTTAGTTTTGTTTGTGTGTGTCTTGAATACATTTTACTTCCTGATGCTTTCACTTCGCCTTAAAGGGCGTTCCGTTGTCAAAATTTATTACGCTTTAAGTGCAATACAAATGCGTAGGTTTACCTTTCGCATGTCATTCAGTTTAAGTGAAGCTATTTTAGTTTTGTGTTTATTTTTTGCTAACTTGGATCATATTGAGCAGATGATCAGGTAAACCCAACATTATTGAAAGGAACTGTAATTCATGTGTATTGTGTTACAAAATCTGCTTACACATGTTTGGAAATAAGTAAATTCGGCTCTTATTCTAACATTAGATAAACATTGTAGGAGTATATTGCATACAGTCAGTTTCACAATTATTTACACATGACAAATCCCGAAGAAATTTTGTGGCTTCTGATAGCTGTGAGACAGTGGAGTATTTGTACCAAAAACCTGGCCAAAATTATCTAATGCAAGTTATCATGTGGAAATACATTAATAAACAATTTGAGGTATTTTCGAAATATATTTTAATAATAATTTTTAAAATAAAGAAAAAACTAAAGATTCAAAATAAATATAATATAAAAAAATTAATAAATATAAATACAAACTATTAGTGTCACCATACACTGTCGAACTCGAGCACGAACCTGGTACAAATGTCCTCTGACACACATACACTTCACATAGGTGTGAAGAAAACCGGTCCACTTGTACTAGGTTCGTGTTCGAGTTGGACAGTGTATGGTGACACTTATACAAAATTAGTCATCGAAATGCAGAAAAGTGAATCGACCTCATTAACCCGGTATCAGTATGTCCTAGATTTGACTTCTTGCGCAAGAATGTCCTTTTGTCCTGTCCAAGCAGTTCAATATGCCTTCAAGTATTTCATGGTATTGGTCTTATTATCCCCATTTATAAAATACATATATTGGCTGGGTTTCACTTAAAACCCAAGAAGGTAATTTCGTCCGGAGTCTTAAAATGCCTTCAACAGTACTCCAGTGCATTGCTTTCATCACTTTCAATCATATTGACTAGCTTTGGTGTCCATTTGACTTCACTCTCAAGAAGGCCCTGTTGTCCTCATGCCACAACAGAACTAAAAGGTCATCGGGTGATGCTAAGAATCACGCAAGCTATGCATCCAATTTGGTCGAAATCGGACCAAGAGAAATGCTCAGAAAAGAGGAAGAAACTTTCTTAGAATAGACTACGGCGAGAAATCTGCTTAAAACACAAAAGGTGCCGTTAGATAAATCGAAAATCCAAAAAGCCTCCAGTGGATTGTGCTAAGGATCACCCATTGAATCTACAAACCAAATTTGGTTGAAATCGGACAACGGGCAGTGTCCGTACCAATTATTTGAATATTTGAGACTAGCAAAAAATACGAATATACCTAAAAGTTCAAACACGCGGTAAAATAAATAGGCGAAGAAAGGGGAACCAATTCTTTTATGGTAATTTCTAGGAAACATTTCACTGAATTTTCATCAAGAAATGAATGCTCGGAACGCACCGGAACATGTACAAAAACAGTTTCGTTTATTTTTTCCCCGAAAAAATACGTATTTTTTGTAGTTGATAGTAATAATAGAAAAAAAGAAACATTTCCATAACTGTAAGTAAGATAAAATATTTTTATTATTAAAGTCCACACTTCCATATCCATTGTTGTTTTTTAACTTTACTGAAAACCAACTGAAACCCAAACCGAAGCTTGGCTTCGGTCTGTAGTCCGAAGCGTATATATCCTTGACTTATACAGACCTAGTGGTGATACCAAAAGTACCAATTGGCAAAGACCATATGCATTAAAAGTCAGTTTCCTATATGGCCAGTTTATAGGGGAGGTTGGCGACCATTCATAAGGATCTTGACCATTCTCAAAATCCACTAGCTAACCCACACTACAAATATTTGTCGAATTTTTGAAGTTGCTAGCTTCATTTTATCGAAAGTTATTGCTTATTTGAAGTTTCACATGTAAGGGAGGTAGAGGTTCCCTCTGCGGATCTTGTGCGTTTTCAATAACAACCAACTAGATCCTAGTACGAATATTTGGCCAAAATTTCAAATCACTAGCTCCATTTTATCGAAAGTTATCGCTTATTTGAAGTTTCATTTGTAGTGGAAGTAGGGGTTGCGTTCGTCGGATTTTACGTATTTTCAGTATTAGCCAACTGGATCCTACTACAAACATTTGACTAAAATTCCAAGACACTAGCTTCATTTAGCCAAAGTTATCTCTTATTTTAAGTTTCATTTGTAGGGGAGGTAGGGGTTCCTTGGGTCGGATCTGGCCCATCTTGAAAACCACCTAACTAAATCTCACTTCAAACATTTAAACAAAATTTCAAGTCGCTGGCTTTATTCTATCAAAAGTTATCGCTTATTGGAAGTTTCATTTGTAGGGTAGGTAGGGGTTCCTTGGGTCGGATCTTGCCCATTTTCATAACCAACTAGCTTTACTACTAACATTCTACCAAATTTTCGATTCGCTAGTGCCATTCTATCAAAAGTTATCGTAATTAAAGGAATATTTAATTTTTTGAAATTTGTAGGGGAGGTAGGCGTTCCTTTGATCTGTATATGCCCAACTTACTAAAACTCAAGCAGCCTCTCACCTCAGGGTTACATACCAAAAATCAGGTGTCTACGTCAATTGGTTCAAGAGTTAGAGGCAAAAACTGTGAAAAGTAGGGGCTCTTTGTAAGAAAATCACCTTTAGTTTTCAACTGATCGATTTTATTTTTCCAGGAGAGTGTTAAATTACCCTCACGAGCAATCTACCAAAGCTAGAGCTTTTCATGTTTACTTAATCGGGAGTTATAGATACATTTAATTATTTTACATATGTAGGGGAGGTAGGCGTTCTCTTGGCCTGATAATGCCCATTTTCAATACCAACCAACTAGATCATACTGCCAACATTTGACCAAAATTTCAAGGCTCTAGCTGCATTCTATCGAAAGTTATCGTGCGAACGGACCGACATAGCTAAATCGAATCAGTAGGTGACCCTGGTCATTTATATATGTATACAGACGAGTTCGAAATAATAAGAACAACACAAGTGAAAACTGAATTCGTCCTAAAAAAGGGTTAACATTTTTTTTTAATTTATCCTTTTATTATTTTAACACCATACATATTAAGCTTTTTATAAACGCAAGAATTGATGTCCTGCTATTTCCTTATTTTGTTGTTCTGGTCATTTTGTTGGATTGAGTCGAAAATCAGCTGTTCGAAAAAATAAGAACAAAGAGAAAAAACAAACGATAGTTAATTTCTACAGACCATAAATACACACTTAGGCCCTTACGTTTAATAAGAAGTAGCTCCCCCCTTATTTTTGATAACTTCTACACATCTGGACTGCATGGAAGCTATAAGAGTGCGACATCTGGAGAGTGGAATATTCTCCCAAGTACTTTTTGCCGCTTGCCATAATTCTTCGGAGTTTTTTGGTTTAGCATTTCTCACTCCTTTCTTAACTCAGCATAAAGTAACATAACATCTTCCAATATGTTTCCAAAATAGTAGTTGGCATCCATAGTACCCACGATCTTAGCAAGAGGTCCAACGCCATTCCACGAAAAACATCCCCACAGCATCAGTTTTAGACCTCCGTGCTTAATGGTCTTACTAGTGTACTTCGCCTTGAATTCTTGCTTCGGAGGGCGTCTAACGTACTGTTTTTTAGTTCCCATATCGAACTGCACAACTTTTGTCTCATTTAACCATAATATGTTGCGCCAAACGGTGTCAGGTTCGCTTTGGAATTTTCTGGGGAACTGAAGTCTACGTTTCAAATGCACATGTTTTAATAAGGGTACCTTTCTTGTGCTTTTTGCTTTAAGATTTGCTGCAATCAAACGTTTTCTTATTGTGGATGTGGCAATTGGCAGGTTTAACTCATCGTTGATTTGCGTAGAAGTTATGAAAGGGCGCTGTTTAACAGTCCGTACGATCAATTTGTCATGCCGTTCATTGGTTTTTTTACGTCTACCTCGGGTTTCCGTCTGCGATGAAAAGTTTTTCGCGTTTGTTATCAAACCATTGGAAACACCAAGTAAATTTCTAATAAATGCAAACGTTTTGCCTTCACTAAGCAATTTTTTAATTTTAATTCTTTGCCCCACAGAACAATGTTGGCGTCTTCCCATTTTGAAGGGATTTTCACTATTATTTGTTAACAAAACTACTGCACACCACGCACAATACACTCCAAATAAGCAATTACATTCCAATTTCGGGAATTCTGTCTGTAGAAATTAACTACCGTGTGTTTTTGCTCTTTGTTCTTATTTTTTCGAACAGCTGATTTTCGACTCAATCCAACAAAGTGGCCAGAACAACAAAACAAGGAAATAGCAGGACATCAATTCTTGCGTTTATAAAAAGCTTAATATGTATGGTGTTAAAGTAATAAAAGGATAAATTTAAAAAATATATTCTAACCCTTTTTTTAAGACGAATTCAGTTTTCACTTGTGTTGTTCTTATTATTTCGAACACGTCTGTATATGTATGTACATTGCTGTACCTCCGGAGCCTCATTGAAGGTGTTAGATATTGTCGTCGTGACAAAAACAATATACCCTATACTTGTAAAGTTTAGGGTATAAAGATTATGAAATTTGCACAAAAAATTAAGTTAGCGGGTACGAAGTAATACGAAAGAAACTTTGCCTGAGTTACGTCCCCCGCGTAGAGGCGAGTGATGAGTGGGAGGCATGAGATGAAGAGATATGATGCAGCCTTTAGTCAAGTCAACGTTTACTTGATTTCCGATAGTTTGTAGTTTGTCTATAGTAAAATGAAAAATGAAGAAATGAATAGCCCGGGTTCCAACTACAAAAATATTTATTTCGTGTAGATACTAGTATTTCGGGAGCAACTTGCCCCCTTCTTCAGTACAAAGTTATTTAGTATTTATGGTTTAGATTATTGTTATTTATATATGTTTTATCTCTAACTTTTAAACAAATATGTATACCTAATAATAAATAATTAATAAATGAAAAGTGTTGTGTGCTCACGGGTTTCGATCGCTGGTGTGACGCGCGTCTCATCAGACGCCTCCGCTTCGCACATCACACCAGTGAGGAAGGCGTGACCGGGCACAAGCCAAGTCGGATTGTGTTTTGCCTTATATTGAGTGGCAGACACAACAAGGGTGCGAATTCATTTCAAGTGGAAATCGTAACTTACGATTTTCCGATATGAACTCGTCTGGTTTCTGGCATAGCGCCAGTGGCTACAACAAACAAGTTTTTTGTTGCCGGGCGACGACCATCAACACCATACAACTTATATGATGCTTGTCATGTCGTCGTTGAATTGTGTAGTCCCACTAGGACTGATAAGGGCGACGACATGATAAGCATCATATAAGTTGTATGGTGTCGATGGTCGTCGCCGGGCAACAAAAAACTTGTTTAATAAATAATTGTCCATATTGCCTAATT
Source organism: Chloromyia formosa (assembly GCA_964017055.1). NCBI lineage: Eukaryota > Metazoa > Arthropoda > Insecta > Diptera > Stratiomyidae > Chloromyia > Chloromyia formosa. The sequence continues at coordinate 44,003,119 of OZ024814.1, read as the reverse complement.
TACATCATCATCATCGTGGCGCGACAGCCCGACGTCGGGCCTTGGCCGCCTGGATTGTTGTCCTCCAATTATCTCGGTCACATGACCGCGATTTCCAGTCTTGGAAGCCCAGTAGTTGCCCGGCGTCCGCATATACTGCGCTCTCTTAACGAGCCCTCAGCCGTCCATACAGTCTCGCTCCGTCGACTCGTCGTGCGTTCATTACTTTCTTTGGCGTGCGGTCATTGTCCATTCGTTGTACATGCCCTGCCCATTGAAGTCGTTGTAGTTTGACGATATTCGAAACTTCCAGCTCATCGTACAGTTCATACAACTCGTGGTTGTACCGGATGCGCAATCCATCTCGATCGCAAGCAGCCTCGAAAATTCGCCGCTGAACCTTGCGTTTCAATGTGTCTTGCATTTTTCGGGAGGCTTGAGTTAAGGTCCATGTTTCGCAGCCATAGCATACGAGTAGCACTGGTCGAATGATAGTTTTGTATACGCGGAGCTTCGGGTTTCTGTGCACATGCTTCGATTTCATTATGGGGAGAACCGAGAAGAAAGTCTTATTAGCTAGCTGAATCCGTCGCTTGATTTCGTCAGTTTTGTTGGCGCCCTTTGACAAGTTGCAACCCAGGTATATGAAGTCGTTCACGAACTCGATGTTGAGGTTTCCCACATTGATGTCCGATTGTGCTGGCGTCCTTGTCGTCGATTGCATCATTATTTTAGTTTAACCCTCGTTGATACGTAGTCCAACTTCTTTTGCATTGGTGTCAAGCGTATGTAGAAGTTCTTCTGCGTCGGCCAATCTCCGAGACATGATGTTGATGTCGTCGGCGTACGCTGCTAATTGTTGACTTGATGAGTAGCGTTTTGCTGTTGCCCATATTCATAGCCCGAATAGCGTATTCCAGTGCTAGTTTGAAGAGCCAGTCCATCGCCCGGCTTCAGACCAGTACGTATTTCAAATAGCTCAGTACTATAAGTCTATTATGGATCTTGACCTGTGAAACGGAGTTGGTGATCGTCATCTTTGTCAGTCACGCTAATTTTGCTGATATATCAAATTGCAGCATGATGTTGTACAGTACTCCACGATCGATACTGTCGTATGCCCGCTTGAAGTGTACAATGAATTGATATACGTCTACGTTGAATTCCCAGCACTTCTGGAGTATCAGTTTGACCGTAAAGAGCTGATCGGTTGTGGAGCGACCAGGTTTGAAACCGCCTTGATATTCGCCAATGATTCGTTCTGCGTATGGTTTTATTCTATTTTCCAGAATTTTCGTCAACATTTCATAGGACGTACAGACTAGTGATATGTCCCTGTAATTCTCACACCGCAGTTCATCTCCCTTTTTGTGAATTGGACAGATGATGCTTCTGCGTCAATCGTCTGGGATTATCTCCTCCTCCCATACTCACAGGAGTAATTGATGATTAACTAGACCTGTTTGATCGAATTTTAGCAGTTTAGCTGGAATCTCGTCAGCGCCCGGCGCTTTATTTCGTTTTAGTGACCGCAACGCGAGATCAACTTCCTCTACTGTCGGGGGTTGTATGGGTGGGCCTAGATCAACAATATCGTCCAGAGCTTCTGGTGTGGGGATGTTAGATGGTAGGTTCAGAAGCTCTTCAAAATAAGAGGCCCATCGTTTGTTAATGCCATCGGTGTCGCTGATGATGTTTCCATCCTTGTCCTTACAAAGGCTAGTCCTGGGTTGATAGCCGTTCTTAATTGTATGTACTAGTTTGTATGTATGCTTGTCTGGTGTTCCTATTAGCTAAGTTTTCGTTAATATTCAGCAACTGCTCGTCAAAGTATTTACGTTTCTTACGTCTAGGTCTGGTTTCACGTTTCGAACATTGTACACTTCCGACCTTGCTGTCGTTAATTGATGTATCCTCTTCGTCGCCCTCATCAGTTGTATCGAATTCAGGGATGTATGTGTCATCGTCGTTAGCGTCCACGTTGCATTTTTCATGGAGACTGAGTCGAAGAGAGTCTCAAGGCGGGCGTAGAACTCGTCTTTTACTATGTCTTCTTTAACTTCACTGGGGGCGTGCACATTGATGAGCCAGAGGCTAAAGAGTCGAGTCTTAATGCGAATCGCACACAGCCGGGTTTGAAGTCAAAAATGTGTGGCTTGAGGTGATTGTTCACTATAAATGCTACTCCAAACTCCTTGTGGCCCGATGGTTTGTCACTTGTAAAAATTGTGTGCGTTTTTTTGTCATTAATCTCGCTGCCAAGCCAATTTGTTTCCTGGACTGCAGTAATGCTCAGTTTGTACTTTTCGACCTGTTGAAGGAGGGCCTTCTCGGCCCCCGGTTTGTTCAGGGAGCGTACATTCCAGGATCCGAAAGAATAATCCGTTAGTCGTTTGCGTGGTCGTCGTTGTTGATCCGTCCAATCCGAGGCTTTCGTTCCAGGTTTCTTGACGTAGAGTGCTTTTCACAGGAATGAGTTGTCATCATATCGCTTAACCCCATTCAGGGGATGGCCTCGGAGATAGCTGCCTCAGATGGTTTAATCAACGTGCTGGAGTTCACACAACTATGTTGCAGGTCCAACTACACAAATAATTCCATCCTACTAGACCTGAGACGCTTAGGAGTTGGTGAGCTTTTTAGGCTACAGCTATCTGCTATCTGCCTTTTCCCAAAGAGTCTTATCGCTAAGGCTTCGCCGTCAGCAGTTTGACACACTGCCGTTACCAGGGGCTCCCACGAGGAGTACTATGGAAAAGGTCTCCCCCTCTTAGCAACTTTAGTGTATTTTACTATAAATGAAACCGGAATATAGAGGGCTACGCCCGCAATCCGAGGGTTTTGTAGCAAGTACTTATTTTGCTATGTAAGTATCGGCTCCTTGCTCTTCTTGGTACCACTTAGATGGATAAAAAAAAATAAAATGTCTGACCCATAATATAGTATCTTATATGCCCAATCATATTACGTGATTGTAATGAAACTTAGGACATATTATTGCCTATGGTGTTGGTTATCCTTGGTCATCGGTACTTTTGATCTCGGACGTGTTTAAGGGATGCAGGGATGCGCTAACTGTAACTATGGAAACAAACTATTATTAACCTATTTTGAGGAGATATACAAATTCCATTATTTCCCGTTTTATATACTGTTCGAAACCCACCTGCCTGGAAGTTTTCATTTTTCTAAGTGTAACGGTCTGGAAATGCAAGGGGGGGGGGGGGCAAATTACGATCTAATAATTTATCCTCCCTCATTGTTCCCCTTTTTTTCAAATATAAGTAAAGTAAACTCAACATTACCTTTCTCACAACACCCCACTTGCCTATACCAGTCGATAAACAAAATTTTACCTTAATTTTGCCCTTCACCCTCCCCTCCCCTCCCCCGCCCGTTACAGTTGGCCAATTACCACACATCGCCCCCTACCAATCTTTACCCTTTCATAAATGTGATTAACCATAATATGTAACAATAACTGCGATTCGCACTACGGAAAACAACATGCAAATGCAAGTAGTACTCGCACCTTTGAAGCCGGAAGGTGTATTTTTTGTATGAATAGTGTAAAAATGCATAACTTTAAGTGAATGTACTATTGTTAAATATTACATGGTTGTAATGAAACGTAGAGGCATTATTGTCTATGGTGTTGGTTATCATTGGCCATCAATATTTTTGACCTCGGGTGTGCTTAAGAAGTGCAGGGGTGTGCTAACTGAAAAAATAGAAATGTACTATTATTAACCTTTTTTGATGAGATTTTAGAATTCTATTATTTATAGTTTTCTATGTTAGTAAAATGCCGCTTTTCTGTAAATTTTCATATCTCTAAGTATAACGGTTTGGAAATGCAAGGGGGGGGGGGGGGGGACAAACTCGGATCACATGTTTTCCCCTCTCCCTCTTTTCCCCTTTCTTTAAATTTGAAGAAAATTCCAGAAATGGAATGTACTCGACGGTACCTTTCTTACGATACCCCACTTGCCTATACCAAATGAAAAAAAAATTTCGTCCTTCATTTCCCCTCTATGGGGACCCCCCCTCAAAGTTGACCTATTACGATGCATCACTTCCTCCAGAGAATTATAGTACTTCTACATATTTTCACTAAATTTCATATATGTAGCCTCAGCGGCTCGTGAGATATTCCATGGACAGACAGACAGACAGACAGACAGACGGACGCATGACCGATTTCATAAGGGTTTTGTTTTACTACAAAACCTAAAAAATTGTTGCTGATTTTTTCTATAGGGTAGGGTGTATACTTTTGGAAATATGGGTAAAAAAATAGCGTTATTTTGATCAATACGTATCGTATCTTAATTTCCCAAGCGAATATTTGTTGGCAAACCTTAGATTCGTGCTCAGCAGTCTAAAATACATAAAGGTACACAAAAATCAAAAGGTATGCAAAACTTTCCATCTCAAAATGCCAGGGTCGGGGAGTAATAGAAGTGCATACTTTTTAAGTTAAAATAAGTTTGTTGTATCAATAGATTTTTTGAGGGATATGTTACAATAAGGTTGGACATACATAATTACATAATTATTTCGCCCGGGAAAAAACAAAATCAATAAGGAGAATATCTTTTCGGATGTGGTCATGACTTTTTGGCAAAAAGCTACTAGTGTTTTTTTTTCTTTTCTGATGGTCAGCATGGCCGTAATTCCAAGTTTCGTTACCGAACCAGCTTGAATAATACTGCTAGACTGAAATTCTTTTAAGCTGGTATTAATATCCTGAAGGCATAAGAGGCTTAAGCCTAATGTGATCATTATCATGATATCTCCTTTGATTCGTTCAAATTTTATTGACTTTTGCGAACTTTCAATTTGCCTCATTTGTTCATTATTGCTGAACTTAAACAACAGCTGCCTCATTGAGCCAGTCATTCACTTTAAACATTGAATGGCTTATCATGCTCGTATTTGTTTACTATACACAGCACAGAGCCGGCGGTAATACGAAAAAAAAACACTAAAGCTTATAATCATTGAGAAAATACGAAGCTATCGATTTTCGCTATTCATTCATGATTGGAGCTGCGCTATGTAGCATGTGTTGTATTTGGGAATAGTGTGTGCGGACTGTTTTTCTATGAGCTCATTCCAAGCTTTCCATTACTTTTTCATTCGACGACATGTCGCCGAACGTTTTATGTCGATTTCAACGATGTCGCGTCGCCACTTTCATTCATTAGTGCAGAAAGTGGTTTTCTTTCAGTAATTCGGTGACTCTGAAACCATTTTCCACTTTGCATGAAGTAGATTATTCTTAATTGAGGGGGCAATGGTCTCGAAGTGAAATTTGTTGCTCGTAAATTGAAACAATCGGATAAAGTATGTACATACATACATATGTACATATTTGAGATTAGACAAATTATCTCGTCATCTCAATACTTTTATTTTGGTCATATACAGTATGCGGAATAATTAAAAGGGACATTTTTTTTTACAAAGGGGTTCATTCACTATAAACTGGTAGTGAATGAACCCCTTTATAAAAAAAAACTGACGATATTACTACAGGAAAAGCTGGTGATAAGCTCACATCCCATTCACATACAGGAGCAACTGCCGATGATCTTGTAGGTAAAATAAACAATAAACTGACGATTGTCTGTATAGGGACAACTGAAGAGAAATTTTGTAGGATAAACTGAGTGCTGACGAGAGTCTTTAGAAATAGCTGACGATAATATCAAGTCCTGCCACCCACATGAATAGAGCCGACCTCAGGTTACTTGAAGGCTACCTATCGGGCCATCATTGGGTGAGATTTCATCTGAACAAGATGGGTTTGTCTAACGAGACGGAGTGTTGTGTTTGCTTGAAGGGCGTTGAGTCCACATGTGCATGCCTGGCGATTGTGCGGGTGAGGTATACATTCCTCGGACAGTTCACCAGGTGCCCTGCCGTTATCAGGAAAACTCCTGCAAAATACATACTAGCCTTCGTACGAGTGGTGGAAGGTCTTTTGCTATAGTAATAAGAATAGGATATGGTACAATAGACAATAGCCGGTACCTGTAAGCTGAACATAATCGGTCAAATACGAACCGATTATCGTCAATTTTTCTAGTGAGAATATCGTCAGTTTTTTGTACAGATTCTCGGCGGCACTTCATATTATCGTCAGTTTCTCCTACACGATTCTCATTAGTTTCTCCTGTATAGGAAAGGGTCAGAATTCCCTTGGAAGTGTTCCTTTTGCAGTTGTAACTTATTTAGATTGGCGCACCTCGCTTTTACCATACTTCTGCAGCGCTCGTTGAGCGCTGACTCTTACTTTGTGTACCCGATTCAGGACTGTGACGCTTGGACACACCCCAGACGCATTTACTGATGATGATGCAGCGCTCTTTAGAAATGTAGGAGAGGCGAGGTGCGCACGTAGCGCGCGGTGAGCCAATGGGTCAGAAGTTCTTTGGAGGTGTTCCTTTTTCAGTTGTAACTTATTTACATTGGCTCATCGCGCGCTTCGCGCTCACCTCGCTTTTACCATACTTCTGCAGCGCTCTTTGAGCGCTGACTCTTGCTTCGTACCCGATTCAGGACCTGTCAGAAGTTCTTTGGAGGTGTTTCTTTTGTAGTTTTAACTTATTTAGATTGGCTCACCGCGCGCTCCGCGTGAACCTCGCTTTTACCATACTTCGCCAGTGCTCCTTGAGCGCTGATTCTTCCTTCATAGCCGATTCGGGACTGTGGCGCTTGGACACACTCCAGACGCATTTGCTGATGATGCAGCGCTCTGAGCCAATAGGAAAGGGTCAGCATTTCCTTGGAAGTGTTCCTTTCGCAGTTATAACTTATTTACATTGGCTCACCGCGCGCTCCGCGCGCACCTCGCTTTCACCAGCGCTCCTTGAGCGCTGACTCTTCCTTCGTAGCTGATTCGAGACTGTGACGTTTGGACACACTCCAGGGGCATTTACTAATGATGCAGCGCTCTTAAGAAATGTAGGAGAGGCGCGGTGCGCGCATAGCGCGCGGTTATCCAATGGGTCAGAAGTTCCTTGGAAGTGTTCCTTTTACAGTTTTAACTTATAAACATTGCGCACCTCGCTTTTACCATACTTCTGTGGAAGGAACACATACAGGTGACCGCGTGCGCTGCCTGACTTCCCGGAGCGCCCAGTGGCAGGTGTAACGTTCCCTTCATCCAGCTCAGATCATTTGCTGCTTGATCGATGTCTAGGCTGTCTGGCTGCCTGACTGTTAGCGCAGATAGCGTTGTTAGCGCCATTAAATTTCTTGTGAAGAATTTCTTTGGCTCAGACCCCAATAGGATGAATCTCGGCTTAAAACACGCTGGACCAAATACCCATAGCGATTGAGATCCTGGTGGTGTTCGGTCCAAATATCGTCACTTAAACTGATAGTGAACGGGCTCTATAAGATTAAAAAACTATATCAATAGGGTGCCACTCAGAGTGACTCTATGTATTTCAGAGAGGTCCGCAATTTTATCTTTCAGAGATTGAGATATTTCTTTATGAGGAATATCAGGGAAATTTTAGGGGAGGAAGGATATTATTGAATCATTTCTTGAACATCGAAGGAAAAATATACGTTACTCTATTTGCATTCATATAGAATAAAGAAATCTCTCTCTGGATCCTGTTAACCCCTTGTGGAGCATAGGGCATTAACCACGCCGACTTTCCATCTCGTCCTGTTCGCCGCCATCGTCTTCAGCTGTCTCCACGATTTGCCTGTTGACTTACTTTCGACCTCAACTGATCTTCTCCAGGTGTTTCTAGGTCGTTCAACGCGGCTTGCATCAGTTCTTTTGTTCCAATCGAGGGCCTGTTTAGCAATGTTTTCTGGCCCTTTTCGAAATGTATGGTCTATCCATTGCCACTTTCGCCTTTTTATGGAGGTGCCCATCCTGGCCTGGCCAGTAATGAACAAGAGGCCGTCGTTAGAAATGACCTCCGGCCAGCGTATGTGCAGGATGCGCCGCAGACACTGGTTCACGAAAGTTTGCAATCTAGTTGTTATCGCCCTGGTCACCTTCCAAGTTGAACAGTCATAAAGAAGCACAGATTTTACATTGGTTTCGAAAATCCTGAGTTTGGTACTTCTGGAGATGTTGTTTTGCCAGAAAGGAGTCAAACTAAAAAAAAGCTGCCCGAGCCTTATTGGTGCGAGACAGTATATCAGCATCCGCTCCACCATCTGCTGTAACTACGCTTCCGAGGTAGCAAAAATTGTCCACTTTTTCCACCGTCTGCCCCGAAACACAAATTTCGCTCTGTCTTCCCGGATGCAAGCTTAAGTAGTTAGTTTTGGCAGCATTGATTTTAAGCCCCACATTGCGACTTTGGCGGTGCAGGGCATCCGTCATTTGAACTAGATGATCCGGTATATTTGAAAGAAGACAAATGTCGTCACCGTAATCCAGGTGTTGAAGGTATTCAAACTGCTTCCATCTGATACCTTTGCTCTGGTGTTCATGAATCGCGCTGCAGAGTACGTCGTTAATGGCAATCAAAAACAGTATAGGTGACAAAACGCAGCCTTGTCTTACACCGCTATGTATCTCGAAGGGATCTGAAAGTTTACCCTTGTATAAGACGTGACATTGGGTTCCCTGGTAGGACTCCTTGATGATGGATATGATTTTATCTGGTATGCCTCTCCTACGTAAAGCCTTCCAGATGTATTCCCGGTCAACGCTGTGAAACGCCTTTCGAAACCGATGAACATGAGATGTAATGGGGATCTCCACTCTGCGGATTGTTCAATAATAATTCGGAGGGTGTTAATATGGTCGCTACATGTAAAGCCCTCGCGAAAGCCTCCCTGTTCATCGTTCAGTGTGCGGTCAACTGTGTGCTTGATCCGGGTTTAAAACTATTTTTGCTATCAGTTTGGAGACTGCGGGGAGTAGGCAAATTCCACGCCAATTAAATCCTTCAGGTTGCCTTTCTTCGGGATCTTAATAATGACCCCCTTCTTCCATTCTTTAGGGAGAGTTTCGGTTTCCCAACACTCTTGGACAAGGGGGAGAAGAGTATCCGCAGTAGCGTTGATATCAGCCTTAGAGAGTTCCACCGGAATTCCATCTATCCCCGGGGTTTTACCGGCTTCCATCGATTTAATAGCCACAGTTAATTCCTGTTTAGATGGTGGGCTGGTATCAACTCTGGCTATTTGCGGAATATTTGCTACTTCCAGTGAAGATGAGTTCAAATGTCCAAAGGTGTTGTTGAGGACCCCAATGAAGTGCTCTCTCCATCGTCGCAGTTGGTCTTCATCAGGACCCATAGGGACCCGACTTTATCTTTCACGGGATGTTCAGTTGCAAAAGATTTGCCAGTTAATGGCTTGATAAGCTTGTAAAGGGTTTCACTGTCACTTCGGTAAGCCGCTTCCTCTGCTTTCTCCGCTAATGCGTTGATGTTGTTGCGTTTCTTCCATCTTACGCTTCTTTGCACGCCTTTCTGAAGAGAACGGTATTCAGCTCTAAGTTGATCTTTGACTGCGTCGTCAGTAGCTGAGTTGATTTGTTCTTTAATTCTCTGTCGTGCCGAGATTAGAAACCATGGTGGTGGTGTAATAGCATTCTCGTGCAAGGGGGTGGAATATGCACGTCTTATAGATGGACTTTTAAGTTTTTGCACATTAAAACGGGGCAAGATTCGTGCATTTGAAGGGCGCTGGATCGCTGCCGTTCGTAAGCGTATTTTTGCGATAACAAGTTGGTGGTCGCTGCCAACATCAGCGCATCGCTTCGACATGACGTCCAAGAGACAATTCCTCCATGTCTTGGAGACGGCTATATGGTCAATCTGGTTTTCTGTTCTGCCATCCGGAGAGATCCAGCTTGTTAAGTGGCAGTGTTTGTGCTTGAACAGAGTACCGCCAATGACGAGTTGACGAGAATTGCCAAACTCCACGAACGTATTGTCCATGATTGCCCATTAGGTGTTCTAAGCCTTCATTGTCAGACCCAACTTTGGCATTGAGATTCCCCTTTGATAATTTTTATATGACCTTTGGCAGCCTTGTCGAAGGTGTCGCCAAGCCGTTGGGAAAAGGCGTCCTTAGCTGATTCAGTCGGGGCGTAACACTGAATTATTGTGATGTTTCTAACCCTGGATTTGACTCTGGCTGTAATTAATGATACGGTTGGAGATGTGCTTCCAGTCAATTATAGATAGGCGTGTCTCATTAGTCGACAGGATTCCGACGGCTGCCATTCAAGGTGACTTATCGTCTTCATTTCCCAAGTAGAGCAGTGCTGTTTGGGAGTTTGGTGATAAAGTCGTCCCCATCCAGGCCATCTTGTTTCACTCAGTCCTAGTATATCGATGTTATATGCGGTCATTTCCCGTTCGACTTCGGGGAGCCTCGCACTACTGCACTCGCCCCACATCGTTCAAACGTTCCAAAAACCGATCGTGGTCATTTATTTGTAGCCAAAAGTCCTTGCCGGTGAATCAGTCCGTGGTATCTGAGGCTCATTTAATGTTTCGAGTGCAAATTGATTTCAGGTACGCAGGTAACAAGCCCACATACCCAATCTTAGGTGAAGGGTTGCTTCCTTAGGTGTCCAAAGAGTCGCCGGGAGCTATTTTTTTATATAGCGCAGAGGTAGCTCTCCAAGGTGTTTTTGATCGCGCGTTCTTTTGATGATCTTTCAGCTGGGTGTGACGTGTTGTTGTTCTCACAACTATGTTGCAGTTCAACCATTCGCCTACTTCCTGAGACGTACTGGTGTTATTGGCCATTCAGGATGATCATCGTTATGTGCCTCTACCAAATGATTTGCAGTGCAAGACTTGGTTGGCTTGGTTAGCCGTTCGAGAGGGCGCCTACGGGGAGGACTACATATGCAAAATAATTAAATGTATGTGTAACTCCCGATCGAATAAAAAAAAGCCTCTAACTTTAGCAGATGACTCGAGAGGGTCACTTTATACTCCCGTATAAAAATGAGATCGATCACTTGGGAACTAACGGCGCTTTTCTTACAAAGAGCCCTGTATTACGTACCCTACTTTTGACGTTTGTCTATAACTCTTGAGTCGTAGAGAACTGATTTTTGGCATGTAAAATTCAGATAAGAAGCTGCTTTAGTTTTAGTAAGATGGGTATACTCAGATCAAAGGAACGCCTATCTCCCCTACAAATGCCAAAAAATGAAATACTCCTTTAAGTACGATAACTTTCGATAGACTAAAGCTAGTGAGCTGAAAGTTAGGTCGGATGTTGGTAGTAAGATCTAGTGAGTTGGTATTAGAAATGGGTAAGATCCGATCAAAGAAACTCCTACCCCCCTACATATGATACTTTAAATATGCAATAACTTTCGGATGGAAGGATGAAGCTAGCGCATGAAATTTTGGTCAAATGTTTGTAGTGTGACTTATAGTTAGTCCATTGTGGGAATGGGCAAGATCCTATCTCCTCTATAAAGTTGTGGTAAGAAGAGCTCACTCGTCTCAAAATGGCGCCTACCTTCCCGGCAAAGGTTTCTTCATCGGCTAATCTCTGTTCAAACTGACCATATAAGAAACATACTTTTAATACGTATGGCTGTTGCCTATTTGAAGTTTTGGTGTCACCACTAGCAGATCTAACACCAAAAATAGTCAAAGTCTAGGGTATATGCGCTTCGGACTCGAACCGACGCGACGTTGGGATTTGGTTTAAAAGACAAAGTTTCATATAGTGCCAATGCCAACTATAACTTGTCAACTGCTCATCAGTACGAGTATAGGAGATGGCACTGTCTATATTCAAATTTCATTTCGATGTTGATGGTCTGTTGTAATTAACGTTTAAAATTTGACAATGAATGGAGTTGTAGTTAAGATATAGGTGTTTCTCGTCGATTTCTTTTTAACATTGTGTTATCAACTCGTCTGGTTATTTTTTATTTTCCTTTCTGATTGCAAAAATGGAAATGGGAAAATTTCAAAATTTATGATGCATCTAACTAATTGCTAAAATATCTTTGACATTCAATTCCCATGCACATCTAGGTGGGAGCTTGTAACCTTTTTTTTAAATATTGATCATTAAAATCAGCATATTCAAACTGTGTGGGTCATTCATCCTAATAAAGAATACTCTTTATTTTACTGACTATAAAATCACATGCAGCATTTCAGACATTCAGCTGACGGTTTCTGTGTGCAGTGGGCGTCCAGACAAAATCAACAAACTATTATAAATTAACCATAATACGCTTTGCTCATAAATGGTAAACGATAACTACGTACATCCGGATTTTCGAATAATTAATATTAACAATTGTTTCGTCAAATCAGTGTTCATTAGAAATATTCTACGCATTTGTTGTTGTCTGTGTTTGCCGGTTTCTACTTCCAAAAATTAAATCCAATTCAATTTGAAATTCAAAGTCATAGCAACAAAAAATATCGCCAATTTCATCATTGATACGAGTATTTTCGAGCTGGCATTTCGTATAATTTCACTATTGGTTTTATTCATCTGGTCCGGGTTTTTATTAAAGCTGTTTCTACGATTTTCTCATTGCCTTTTATTCATATTTTACATACTATTGAGCTGAATGTTCTTAAAACAGAAATGTTAAGCATAAAATTATTTAAATATATTCCACCCACCGTATTAGATACGCCCATTTTTTGGCAAATATTAACAATAAAGAATCCATTCATAATGAGCAAAAAAAAAACGGTCGAGGTCGTCGTATTCGGTACTAGGGATTTTGGCCGATAATTTTGCCTCTATCAGTTATTTATTATGATTAATCGTGTAATGAATTATAATATCGAACGTATAAGAGTATTAGCTATGTGATTTTTTCACAAGATATGACTGTGAGAAATAAATTTATCATGGTTGTGAAGAACGATGCTATATGAGAGCCGTTATTGATTGCCGAACTGGAATACGTATCAATAATGCGTATGTTTTTAGTATTTTGCGCTATGGATTTGGATAACAACTTAGCAAATAACGATTTTGATGAAATTCCTATTTTTAGGTGGATTTACTATGAATAAATTTAGAATTTGATGAATTATAATGTTTCTATAAGTCAGCGTGGCAGTTTCAAAAAACCGTTGAGTAAAGAATATTTTTTCACATAGGTTCGGAATCATAAAATAGGTACAGTAAAACTCGGCTATAACGAACACTCGGCTATAACGAACGAATTCTTAAGACCCGTTTCAAATCCTAAAAGATGCATACCGTTGTGTTTGGCTATAACGAAATATTTCATAAAGAAACTGCATTTAATGTTAAAAATCGCTTGGTACAGTTGTTGTTGGGACCATGTAGAACGATTTTGATCGTAGTGATTTTCGATTCGTCCCTTAGGGTTTGATTTTTGGGGTGGGGGGTAAACTGACGGAAAGGAAGGAACGATAGCCGCCTATGCCCCGCGGTGTTGATTCTGCGTTAATAATAGCTAAAATTGTACTGGAACGGCTAAAGGCTCACTTAGAAAGCACAATTGATGAAGAGCAGGTTGGCTTTGGATCCGGACTCTCCTGTGTCGATCACATTAACACCTTCTGAATCATCATCGAGCAATGCGCTGAGTACGATTCTCCGCTTCACTGGCTTTTCATCGATTTCGAGAAGGCTTTCGATAGTGTGAACCGGGATGCTATATGGTGCTATATGAGAAGTAGGGATGGGTATCGATTAATCGAAATAATCGATTATTTTGTCGAATAATCGATTTTTATTTAATCGATTACATTAGGGTCGATTTAATCGATTAATCGATTATTTTATAATGATTATTGAACTTTTTTCTTCGCTGAGACTTCAGATTTCAAGAACGATATATTTTTTTTTTCATTGCGAAAAAACACTTACAACAGTCGTGTATAGTATTTACCTACTATTTTTCTCATTCTACTTTTACCTGTCTACCACAATTTTTCCCTGAAGCTGGTCAAATTCTGAGGGAACAGAGAAGCCGGCTGACCGCCGACATGGCCAATACACTTATATTCCTTAAGGACGTTCATGATAAGTATTGGAATTAATAGGGGGCAAAAACTCCTCTTCCATAGTCCTCCGCGTGGGCGCCCCCTGGAACGGCAGTAGTCACTGACCACTGCCAACCAACGTCAAGCCGCCAGTGATGGCGGTGCGATGATTTGGTTGAGGTACTCCTGTGGTGTGGGGTGTAAAAAAAAATACCACGGCCTTTCCCTTTGAGGGCCTGTCGTTAAAACCGACAATCAAAGGACAGGATGTGTATGCCAGCAACTTGCACTACCCGAAATCTTTATATGCTAACGAAACGTCGACTATGCCTCGGATAAGGACTGACTCAACGGTTACGACTTTTGGCTATCGTACAATGACAAAGATTGGATTCTGGAATGTACGTACTCTCCTGGACAATGGATCAGAAGGTCCCCAGAACGCACGATTTCTTCAATTAGAGAGTGAATTTCTGAGGTACAAATTAAATATCTTAGGAGTTAGTGAGATAAGATGGTGGAACAGCGGAGATGTGATGGGGAGACACGGTCTTGGTGATCGTAATGACAACGGTGAAAGATCTGTAGAGTTCTGCAACTTTCACAGTCTCTTCATCGGTGGTACTATGTTTGAGCATAAGGACCACCACAAAATCAGTTGGTCCTCTGTTGATCGGTGCAGAACACAAAATCAGATCGATCATTTTGCCATTAGTAAAAGATTCAAGAGTTGCCTCCTGGACGTGCGAAACAAGAAGGGTGCCGATATTGGGATGGGAAGAGACCATTATCTTATGATCGCCAATGTTCGATTGCGTATTGCATCCGTGCGCCGCCCCAGCGACGAAAGATCCAGGCGCCGCAAATTCAACGCCGCTCGATTAAAAAATCCAGCTGTCTTACAAAAATATAATGACCATCTTGCGCAAAAAGCAGCTGAGATAACACCCAGATAGTGACATAAAGGAAAACTGGGATGCCATAAAAAATGCGTACATTTATAGCGCAAATACCATCCTTGGCCCAAACCCGGATTGCCGGAATAAGCCCTGGATGTCCGACGCTTCATGGCAGCGGATTGTTGAAAGAAAGGACTTGAAAGTTCGTTTGGCTGCAGCATCAGACGACAATCGAAGCAGCATCGAACTCCTTTACCGTCAGAAAGCTCGAGAAGTTCAGCGTAGTGTGCGACGCGATAAAAGAGTTTATGCCGACTCTCTTTTAGCCTCAGCAGAAGAAGCCGCAAGAAGTAACAACTTAAACGCCGTATACGGTGTCATCAAGGAGTTTACAGGTGGTCGTAACTCCTGCCAACATCCGGTGAAGGATAGTGATGGAAAGCTACTTATCTTGGAAGAAGATCAAATGAGGCGGTGGAAAGAACACTTCGCCGCGGTCTTGAACCGTGTAATTTCTAGTGAAGTTCCTCCTCATATAGATAATTTAGCTAACCATCAAAATGTGCGTATACGGTCCATTGCCCCGACTAAAGAGGAAATAGTCACTGCAATTATTGCACTAAAACGAGGAAAGGCCGCCGGACTTGACGGTATCCCTGCCGAACTCTATCAAGCAGCGCCAAGCGTAACTGCCGATTTGCTGCACCCACTTGTTGATAAAGCGTGGAATACAGAGACCTTTCCCACTGAATGGAAGGAAGGTTTGATCATCAACTTCCAAAGAAGGGTAGCCTCACAGACTGTAATAATTGGAGAGGCATTTGTGTGCTTCCTGCCGTTGCCAAGATAATAGCTAAAATCGTCCTGGAAAGACTAAAGGCCCACTTAGAAAGCACAATTGATGAAGAGCAGGCTGGTTTTCGATCCGGATTCTCCTGTGTCGATCACATTAACACCTTGCGAATCATCATCGAGCAATGCGCAACCTATGACGGTGCGAAATGTCGCGTTTTGCATAAAGGTAAGGTGTCGGGGGACTTTGAGATTCGCAGTGGAGTTCGGCAGGGGTGCATCCTCTCACCGATCCTATTCCTCATAGTGATCGGCGACGTGTTGCATGCAGCGCTATCCGGACTCGACAGAGGAATTCAATGGACATTGACATCTTATCTACAACATCTTGACTACGCTGACGACATATGCCTACTTTCCCATAAAATCATGGATCTGTCCGCAATGGCGTTAGATCTCGAGAGGCAGGCAAGCAAGGTTGGGCTAAAGATTAATACCAACAAGACCAAGGTTCTTAGCCCGCCGTTGCGAAAAAGAAATCCGACACCTATTGCCATCAATATTAATGGGCAGCCTGTGGAGAAGGTGGACAACTTCGTCTACCTAGGTAGCATTGTTGCCGAAAATGGTGGTACGGAGCGAACATCGCTCGTCGTATCAACCAGGCTAAACGCGCATACGGCATTCTGTCCAAAATCTGGCAGAGCAGTTATCTCAGCATCAAGACCAAGCTGGGCCTGTTTCGCTCCCTGGTACTATCAGTCCTTTTGTATGGGAGCAGTACATGGAAAGTTTCCGTAGGAGTTACCAGAAAACTGCAAGTTTTCGTCAACTCATGTCTTCGTCGAATTTTAAGAATTTTCTGGCCCGAAACAATATCAAATGAAGAGCTAAATCGGCGTACGGGTCAGATGCCAATCGACGAATTGATACGCAGGCGAAAATGGCAGTGGATAGGTCACACATTGCGGAAGAGTGATAACTGCATTGCTATGCATGCCATGAAGTGGAACCCCATTTCCAACCAGGGCCGACCAAGAGGGGGTCCTCGAATCACATGGCGTCGATCTGTGGCAAAGGAGTGTCAGGCACTGGGTATGTCTTTTGGGGAGTTGCGTCCCATTGCCCAGAACAGAGTACGATGGCGCGCAGGAGTAGTTGACGCGCTATGCCCCGCTAGGGGTTAAGGCAAAGTGGTATGTGAATAAATAAGGACTATTTTTTACTTGGAGTTCGTTGTTTTCATTGTACCCAGTTTTTAATTTTTTCCCAACCTTTTTTGAAATAGTCTATTAATCGATTAATCGATTTTTCAAGTCACAAATAATCGGTGTATCGATTAATTCGTAAAAAATTATAATCGATTTCATTAATCGATTACTTGTTGGTCGATACCCATCTCTAATGAGAAGCTTGTGGCTATTATTAAGGCACCCTATGATGGTGCGAAATATTGTTATGCATAAAGGTAAGGTGTGGGGAGACAGGGGTGCATCCTCTCGCCGATCCTATTCCTCATAGTGATCGACGATGTGTTGCATGCAGCCCTATCCGGACTAGACAGAGGAAGTAAATGGACTTTAACATCTTATTTGCAACATCTTGACTACGCTAACGACATATGCCTATACTCTCCCACAAAATCCGGATATGTCCGCAATGGTGTTAGATCTCGAGAGGGAGGCAGCAAGGATTAATACCAACAAGACCTAGGTTCTTTCCTTGGGGCGACCGGTAGCTCAGTGCGTAGAAGTATCAGTCTCATGTCAGACTACCGGCGTTTCGGGTTCGAATCCCGTCCACTACGAGGTTTTTTTTTGTTTTTTGTAATCTGTAGTGTAGTGAAGAGTCTAAAACTCATTTTGCCACAAAAAAATATTAATCGTAAGTGTCCGATAAGGAGGAAAAAAGGGGTCAAATTTTGTTTTGTTTGGGAGTAAGGAGTGGTTTCAATTTCGTGCATAAATATCCAAATGGGAGTAGCTACGAGACGAAAAATTCAGATTTCCGAAAAAAATTAAACGCTTAAAAACAAGCAAATAAAGGAAAATAAAACAAAAGAAATTTTAAGTGTTACTCACAAGAAAAAAAAATAACTTTATAGCAGAAAACATCAGAAATTTCATTTACAAGAAGAAATATTTTAAAAAAGAAAAAACATAACTTATTTTCATGAGAAATAAAAAAGTTAACACAGAAAAGAATCATAAATTTAATTTGCAAGATCCAATGCAGAACTTAAAAAAAAACATAAAAGAACTACGATTGGGGTAAACCCCAATCATGCAATACTCTAGATGAATTTGAACCTGGTTTTGAATCTAACTGATATTGTTAATTAAGTGTTAAGTACAAAATTTCAGCCCGATAAATTGTATAGGTAATGAGTAAATTGGCTTAACGTATTTCATGAAATAGTGCAGTTTGTATGGGAGGGGGTAGAAGGAGGGTGAGGATTACAATAAATTTTATAATGTAGGTTACAATTATCATAAAAGTGATATATTAAAAATTTCAAAGCGATATGTTTTATAGTTTCTGAGAATCTGATTATTGTAAATTTTCAAAAATGTGTCATTTTGTATATGTATATGTAAGGGGTGGAGCGATTTAGCCCGTTCACGAACTTAGCCTTCATTTTTTGTCAAAAATAACGTGTGCAAAATTTGAACTTCATAGCTCAACGCGTTCTCGAGCTAGAGAGGTCACGGACGGACGGACGGACAGACGGACAGACGGACATCCGGTTTTGAGATATTCGAGTGATAATATGAACTTCTGTATCATTCATTTTTTTCTGCGAGCCTTATTTCTTAGCGTTACAAACTTTGTGGCAAACATATAATACTCTCAGATTTCATCTAGAGTATAAACACTTTTTTATCGTTTTCATTTCAAGAAGAAACAAAAATATAATATACAAATAAAGTAATTAAAAGCTGTTTGCATCTGATTACTGAACTCTCTATTGAATATTCACTGTCATCGGATGTATGATGTATACTCGATATCCGTGTCAACATCATTTGATTCATCTCTAGGAATTATCAATAAGGAAGCTTGGGGTATCTCTTAAACTACAGATAAGTGGGTCGGATGTGATATGAGAAGCATTGTCAACAAATCGGAATTGGTTGCTTCCCTAGAGCATTTTCTTGTATTATGTTCACGGTACCTGCAATATTATAATCTTTATTTGTCGCCTCTTGTGCCTCCTCAGATAAATTGGCCGATCGGTGAGAGTGATGATGTGATGAATTCAATACTGTGTACCAACCAATATCTTGTGTAGCGTTACAGACAAGTAGTTCCACGAGTATAGACTAATTGTAAGATAAAGTTATCGTGTTTTATCAGCTTCTAGCCTATTTTCATGCCCAAAAGACAATGCCATCAGTAAGACACTGATTTGTTTAATAAGGCTTTCGTCTATCCCAGTAATCTGAGCACTTAAAGACGGGTTTTTGAAAAATCTTCGAGCTGTATTGCCGTCATTTGTTGAGCCGTACCCCGGTTTGGTTTGGTTTGTCCACAATTAAACTCATCTTCTCTTTAAAAAGAGCTTGAATTTTTGTTTTTCGCCGCTGAATTTCATTTTTGTCGTTAGGCTTTCAAGCCTGCCATGATTTAACGGTCAGTTTATAACTGATGTGTAGCAGACATTCGAAGCATCAAATCCACGCATGCAATAAAGATAAAATAAGACCCTTTATTATTAGCTTTATTACTAACTACACTTTGCGATAAATTGTTCATACTCTTAGGGTTTGTATCGACCATTGTGAATAATAATTGATGAGTTAAAGTAATTTCTCTCTCAACAATTTTGACAACAGTGGGAACTCTTTAGTCAAATGGGCACTTTCTTTCGCTATAAGACATTTTATTGGCCGCCAAAACATGGATGCAGAGGATTTTGGATTCTGCCAAACTGTAGAGTTATACCAACCAAGTTTCAATGGGTGGGTTCAGGTCCCGCAACGTTTTAAACGCAATTGCAAACAGTTCAACTGATTTTGCTCGTGAACGGTCCGTTTCAGTTTGCGTTTGATCAACCACACATCGGGGAAATTAACCAGAAATTTTTCCTGGTTAATTTCCGGTCAACTGGGGGGTAAGGGGTATTAGCGCATTTGACAGTTGTTAGTTGACGTATTGCATGTGACTGCCAGATGGTGTGGATTTTCGTTTTCGGTTTCTTGATTTTTACATGGTGTCTTGTGTGCTTATTTACACCGGAGCAACACAAATTTGTGGCGATTTTGCAGTGTTATTAATTTGTCCTGAAACCGTCGTGAATTTAATTGAAGTTTTGTTTGAAATTCAATAGCGAATCGGCTATCAGCTGTTTAATACATGACAACTGCAAAACAAGTCGTTCGGGTGAAGAGTTTATGGTTGGGTGGAGGGAGAGTCCTTACCGCGATTACAATGTTGCGGAACATGAACGCAGGCAATGGTACAAACGAAAACAAAAACAAGTACTCGTCTGTAGCAAGCTTTTTTTGCTGTTTATACAGAGTAGTAGGATGGGAAAACATTATGATCAGCTTTCAAACACGATTTCCTAGTTAGCTTATAAGAAATATATGTAGATCTTGAATCAACATAATAAGGTAAAGCTTCATCAGTAGTTCATCATCTTCTGACATGACAATGTTTTTTTTTTACAATTTCTGTATGATTCATTTCTAGAATTATTTCCTTCAATTGTGTAGCAGATTTTCTTTTTTCGATATTTCGAAGAGACACCTCAGCTGCTGTCCCTAAGTCCTGCACGCGTCTTCTTTTCGTTTTATCAGGCGCGCTAACAAAGTGTACAAAGTGGGGCCTTTCAGCACTGGTTGCGCTAGACATTGCTGCAATGTTCAATACTTTTACTTCTATAATAAAATCTTGCTGGTGGAAACAGCTATAGTGCTTTCGTAAAAATCGGTCCCGGTTTTTAGTACAACGTAATAATTTGTTCTGAATTTTTGAACAAAAAAAAGTGCAGTTTTCTCTTTTAATCCCTTTCCGACTCTGTCTCAATGCCAGTAAGGTCAAATCTACTTTTGGAAAACAAAAATAAATTTTTGGATACGCACGCTAATCCATTCGTCAAATAATTCCTTTCTTGAAAGGCGTACACTTTTTACTGAAAACTTCTTCTTCCTTGCCCTTTCATACCACTCTGCGGCTTCGCGTTGCTCTGCCTGTGGTGTTGGCACTTCGCCCATTCTGGTGGTATAATCTCAGCTTCCTTCTGCAGGCACCACGGTCTTGGATCGTATCATCGCCAAGATTAACGCGTTGTTGTTGCTTTTTCATCTGATCGATCCATGTGTGTTTCCGTCTGTCTCGGCGTTTGGGTCCAGCAAATGGAACATTCGTTGATAGTGCCTTCATGACAGGGTTCTCAGGCGGACGCCTTAAACGTGACAATACCAATCCATACGACGATCTTCGAGCTTTTCAGTGATCGGTTGCTTAACGAACAAGCTGCCTCGGATGTAGGTACTTTTGATATGATCCTTTTTGGTCACACCGGCTGACATCCGTAGCATTTTCATCTCAGTCGCAGTCATTTTTACTGAAAACAAAAGTAGAAAAAAAGACAAACTTGTACTCTGTTATGCGGTTTGGTTTATATAATAGTTTAAAGCTGGTAAAATTGCTGATTAAACAAATCAAAAATTAAAGTGGGTGCAGCTGGGGCAAGCTAAAAATTCTCTACCGAAAAATGAACGAGGTTCATACAAATCAGAAAAAAATAAAATATTGATCTTTTTTTTCCCTATAAATCACTTTCTTTTCGTATTAAACTACATTTTCAATATTCCCAAATCCCTAATGTTCTTTAACACAACTTTATTACAATAGAACAAGAAATTGTAATGAATCTACTTACGGATATTCACTATTCTATACTTAACTACGTTCGGAGTTTATTTCTGTCTTTGTTTACTATTTATGTAAAAAAAAACATGATAATCCCGTTATCTAAATACCTCCTAACAAATTACTCTGCCCTCTATTGAGAAGTACCAACTTGAATTTTGTCCACCTAATAATGACAAACGATCCACTCTGCGACGTACAGTATACTGGACATTATCCTTTTCGAATCCTTGATGTACAAATAGTATAAATTTAAGATATAAAATCTAACTGCAACTATCCATTGCAATCAAAAGATGTTTTTGGGCTATAGTTACCGACCATGCCGGGACTCAGCCTGTTAAGTTTTTTTTTTATTTTTTATTGATGCACTATTCGCAAATCTCCTTGCGTGGGCTTCGCTCGCTCCGCTTAAGGAATTACAACCCTTAGTATCGCGCAAACATGAACGCTCGCTTAGCTCGCTCTGCGTGCAACAGCGTTTTGATCAGTTTTAAACATACCAAACATTCAGTATAAAACATAAAAAAAAATTAAAAAATTAAAAAAACAATTTAAAAAACAAATAGAATTTTTGTTTTTCAAATTTAGGAGTTTTGGGGTGTAGCGGGCGATAAGTCACAAAAAAAAAATCCGAGTGAAAAGTGATTTTCACCCCGGCCCCGGAAACTAAAAATATCCCTTTGTTTCGCTCTGGCTTTATCATCGTCATCAGATTTAACAGAAATTCGAAATTACGAAATTATAAAATTAATGCGTCCCTGCTTTCGATGTGTGACTGTGCATTTTTTTGCAATCCTTCAGTTATTTCGTTACTATACCTTGCATAAATATCAAGTGCCTGTTATGTGTGTTCAGCCTAGAAAACATATTCGCAACAAAATTGCAATAAAATTTAATCAGTTCCAGCGTGCACATAAATTTTCGCGATAGTGAATTCAATGACTCTTGGCTTAAGCGCGAGGCCGTGCTGGTGGACATCAGCGGCGTAACAAAAAATGAAACCGGAATATAGAGGGCTACGCCCGCAATCCGAGGGTTTTGTAGCAAGTACTTATTTTGGTATGTAAGTATCGGCTCCTTGCTCTTCTTGGTACCACTTAGATGGATAAAATTAAATATAATATCTGACCCATAATATACCTAGGTAGTATCTTATATGCCCAATCATATTACGTGATTGTAATGAAACTTAGAACATATTATTGCCTATGGTGTTGGTTATCCTTGGCCATCGGTGCTTTTGATCTCGGACGTGTTTAAGGGATGCAGGGATGCGTTAACTGTAACTATGGAAACAAACTATTATTAACCTATTTTGAGGAGATATACAAATTCCAATATTTCCCGTTTATATACTGTTCGAAACCCACCCGCCTGGAAGTTTTCATTTTTCTAAGTGTAACGGTCTGAAAATGCAGGGGGGGGGGGCAAATTACGATCTAATAATTTATCCTCCCTCATTGTTCCCCTTTTTTCAAATATAAGTAAAGTAAAGTCAACATTACCTTTCTCACAACACCCCACTTGCCTATACCAGTCGATAAACAAAATTTGACCTTAATTTCGCCACTCACCCTCCCCTCCCCCGCCCGTTACAGTTGGCCAATTACCACACATCGCCCCCTACCAATCTTTACCCTTTCATAAATGTAATTAACTATAATATGTAACAATGACTGCAATTCGCACTACGAAAAACAACATGCAAGTAGTACTCGCACCTTCGAAGCCGGTAGGTGTATTTTTTGTATGAATAGTGTAAAAATGCCTAACTTTAAGTGAATGTACTATTATTAAATATTACACGATTGTAATGAAACTTAGAAACGTTATTGCCTATGGTGTTGGTTATCATTGGCCATCACTATTTTTGGTCTCGGGTATGCCTAAAGGGTGCAGGGGTGTGCTAACTGCAACAATAGAAATGTACTATTATTAACCTTTTTTGATGAGATTTTGAAATTCTATTATTTTTAGTTTTCTATGTTAGTGAAATGCCGCTTTTCTGTAAATTTTCATATTTCTAAGTGTAACGGTCTCCAAATGCAAGGGGGGGGGGACAAACTCGGACCACATATTTTCCCCTCTCCCTCTTTTCCCGTTTCTTCAAATTTGAAAAAAATTCCAGAAATGGAATGTACTCGACGGTACCTTTCTTACGATACCCCACTTGCTTATACCAGACGAAAAAAAAAATTCGACCTTCATTTCCCCTCTATGGGGACCCCCCCTTAAAGTTGACCTATTACGACGCATCACTTTCTCCAGAGAATTATAGTACTTCCACATATTTTCACCAAATTTCATGCATGTAGCTTCAGCGGTTCGTGAGATATTTCATGGACAGACAGACAGACAGACAGACAGACAGACAGACGGACGCATGACCGATTTCATAAGGGTTTTGTTTTACTACAAAACCCTAAAAACGAGGAAATGAAAACACCTACACGAATCGGGGAATCCAATTAAAAATAGCTGTTACATTCAACAACATGTTATCGCTCGCAATACAAGTTTACTGGTTGGGTTATTGTCGCCAATCAACTTCATGTTGCTTCTTTGTGCGTCTTTTTTCTACGTTTTTTTCGTCGTCAGTACTCATTTCGTTTGCGTAATTTACGTTGACAAAATGCCACACCAATTCGCAATTCAATTGAATTCAAAAATTTGAACCGGGACAAATGAATGAAATTCTTGCGTGCGTATATGTTGTGTTTCCTGAAAAAAAAATGTGTAATAGTCAGTGCGGAGTGCGCTATCAGCTTTCATCAAGTAGTGGAAATAAATTGCTAACGGATATGATGAAGAAAAGGCCTACGAGGCGCGATATGGTTGCGGTCTACGTTTTTCCCTCCAATTGGTGCAGTTGAGCGTGGGTACGTTGCCGTACAGTGTGTACGACCGACTGTAGGTCAGATGAGAAGATTATTTTTGCTCTTCATGAAATCCAATTTGAATGGTGGAGTACGCTGGTTGGGGCCTAATATTGGGAAGACTTAACGGCGTTGTCATCACAAGTGGATTTGATTGCCATGCAGGCCAGTTAGCTAATTTGAAAGTCCAACATAACACATGGTGAACTATGTTTTCGCATCATATTTGACTCTTTGTTGGTGTGACAACGAGAAACTATTTTGTTGCCGTTGCATCTAAATGATACTTACCTGGTTTCTGCTGTAAAGGGATCTAGAAAAAAGTATGTTTGATGGTCAACTCTGAAACAGCCGGCCCCAAGCCTGGTTACAAAAGGAGGTGGCAAATTGATAGTTGTAGCCTGAAGCTGAATGGCTGAGTTACAGAGGAGATCGCCAGCTCGGCGGGAAAACTCACTTGATCCAGACACCGAACAACTGCTGGACTTTTGAAATTGGGGAACGCGGTCATTCAATCGACACAACTGAAGGAAAACGGTCGACGCCGGTTATAATTTTTGATGGTATTGATTCTCATAGATATGCCCTGCTTCGGGATATTTGTAGTTTCCGGGGTGAAAAAATCACTTTTCACTCGGATTTTTTGTCACTTATCGCTCGCGTTACCCTAATCTCAAATTTGTAAAAAAAAAAAATTTAATTTTTTTTATACCCTTCACGGATGTGAAGGTGCGGGTATATTAACTTTGTCATGAAGTTTGCAACGCACAGAAGGAAGCATCTCCGACCATATAAACTATTGTATATATATTCTTGGTCAGTATGAGTCGATTAAGCTTTGTCCGTCTGTCCGTCTGGTTCTATGCAAACTAGTCCCTCAGTTTTAAAGCTATCGAGCTGAAATTTTGTACACATCCTTCTTTCTATTGCACGCTGTAAATATGTGGGAACCAACGGAATCGGACCACTACGTCATATAACTGCCATAGGAACGACTGGTCCAAAATTTGTCTTTGTGTTTTTTGATACGATTGAATTTGAAAATTTTCGAATAATAAGCATTAAAGGAATAAATTTGGTCTGGAGAAGAAACAAATATACTACAGCCTTGACTTAACAGGTAGTCCATGATAACCAACAAAAAATAGTAGAAAAGATCGCTTAGTTTAGCAGTGTCAGGTTAGGTAAGAGGATTGTCGCTAGCACAGTCGCAGTAGGCCTCTGATTTGGACCCATTTGGCACCCTCCGCTGGCTTATTAGAGCTGGCAGGTGGCCAGTTCACTAAATTTAATAAGCTGATTCAACGAGACGGGTCTAGCCACCCCTGCTAGCTCTTGAAAGCGGTAAGCTCCTAAGATGTTGAGGCGCTTCCAATTTAGGGCTGGACACTCACACAAGGTGTGTTCGATGGTGTCCTCTTTCCATTTCACATCTTCTGCATAAGTTGCTGGAGGTTAGTCTCAATCTACTCGCATGAGATGCGGTAAGGCAGTGTCCTATGAGTAAACCTACCATCCTTCGCTGCCTATTTCTGTTGAGTTTGAGTAGTATCCTGCTCTTAGTCAAATTACATTACCGAATTTGCTTGAAATCGGATCACTTACGTCATATAGCTGCCATAGGAACGACCGGTCCAAAAATTCGTCTTTGTGGGAAAAACTTTTTCATTTCTTAAGATATCGTTTTCAAATTTCACACTAATCAATAGTATTTTTAGTGAAAACACATTCCCGAATTTGGTTGAAATCGGACTACTCTATCATATAGCTGTCATAGGAACGACAGTTCCAAAAGCAACTTTTTGTCAGAAAAACTTTTTTATTTCTGAAGATATCTTTACTAAATTTCATATTATTGAATCATATTGACGGTTTAGCCACGTTCCTAAATTTAGTTGAAATCGGCCCACTATTTCATATACCTCTTATAGGAACAGTGAAATCGGAGCAAGTTTTACTACTAATTTCAAAGTGGCAAATGTACCACAAAACACAACGCTTCGCGTGAAGGGAATCATACCTTCGGCAAGTTCGGTTTTTTTTAAATTTTTTTTCCTTATTTTTTTTTGTTTAAATGATTTATTGTATATTGAATGTTTGGTATGTTTAAAACTGATGAACGCTCATGTTTGTGCGATACTGAGGGTTGGGTAGCGAGCGGAGCCCACATAAGGGGATTTGCGAATATTGAAATTTGCCATGCCTCCAATATACCAAACATTCAGTATAAATCATAAAAAAAAATAAAAATAAAAAATAAAATTATTTTTTTTTTGAAAATTCTGGACTTTCAGAGTGATGCGAGTGTAAAGTGACAAAAATCCGAGTGAAAAGTAATTTCCCCAGCCCGGGCCCCGGAAACTAAAAGTTTGCCCCTGCTTTGCTTCATTTTGCTATAAACTGCATGAGCCGAGTACATTGTATATCTGTTTTTATGTTTCTATGTATAAACATCTTACGACGCTGTACGGTGTAAAACATGTGTGTGTGTGAATTCTCAATTTGTATTCATCGGTGCATTTTATGTACATTACATAGCGTGCACAAGGAACAACTCCCGCCAGAAGCTGCATAGCTGAGTCGGTAGAGGACCCAGGCCAAGTAAAACTGCATTTGTTACTGTCTGAGGTCAATCTTGAGTTTTTTCATCAAATCAGATGCTTAGGAAGTGTATGCTGGCAACTGCATTCTCCGAAACTAGTTTATGCAAACGAAACGTCAACTGGGCCACATGGAACAGGAATACCTTCCACGCTCTTTAATTTACATCCTAGTTCGTTTTTTGATTTGACGCACCGCTTACAAGTTATAAGAAGAATTTTGAAAAAAAAGGGCTCCAATTTCTCGGATAATCTACCTGCTCTGCCGCGGCGTCCAAAATGGCTCCATCTCTTAAATTGAAGTAATGGGTCCCACCAGCATTCGTTCCAATCTCTCTATCATATTTTGCAGGGTTCACACGCTTAGCGTCCCAGCTATAATGCGATGGCTATATTGACGAAAAAGGCGCAGGTTTATAGAGAACAAAATATTTTAGCATTTTTTAACAGCGAAAATAATTGCATTCGTATGTATGTATTGTATATTGCATGATATTTATAGTAAGTATTGCAAAATTATACGAGTACATACTCAATTGCCCTAACCCCTTCTAGGGCATATCGTGTCAATTTTTCCATGTGGCCCAGTTGACGTTTCGTTGGCATAAACTAGTTTCGGAGAATGCAGTTGCCAGCATACACCTCCTGCTCCCCCATTTAGCCGCCTACCTGGGACAAAGTCGGGAGATGCTCTGGCTTATTATTACGCCCCGCACCACCGGGGGAGGCAACACAAACATTCAACATATAAAAAAAGAAACATAACAAATACGAATGGTCGATGAATGGAAGTAGAAAAGTGGTCTATATGGGCATTTGACATTTGTTTGTAAAACTAATAGTCGAGTCATCACGTGCTTATAGGAACTGACCTAAATCAAATTGTGGTGTAGTTCTGATTTTTTCCTTTATTTATGTTTTTTTTTATAAAAAAAAAGAAGAGCGTCGTTCCCACTATAATTTTTATTTTTATTGCCATAGCTTTGTACTGAGGAAGGAAACAAGTGGCTTCCGAAATACTAGTATATACGAAAATAAAAATGAAAATTGTAGTGAGAACCACGCTATTCGTTTTTATTATTCTGAGGTTTACTACCAATTTTTTTTTGTTGAATTTAAATAAATAGCAAAAAACTAGAATAAAAACACCTTTTTTTTTAAACCGTCAACCCTAGCAAAAAACTTTGTCAGACAACATCAAAGATCATGAACAGTGCTTATAGCTCAGTCGACAAGTCGGAAAAACGGGGGACATCTTGCAAAAATTGCGAATTTAATGAAACTTGGGGATGTTGTTGGTGGGTGTCCAGAGGTGTTACATCCAATTTATCGAACAAAATTTCCTTGTGCTAACTTGGTGGCGGCCAAAAAACCGCAAAATGTTGGCACTTTTTTCAGTTTTTGCTCGATAATCTTTTTACCTTGCATCCTATGACAAAAAGTTGTGAAGATACTTTGTAGAGCGTAAAATTTGCTATAATTTGGACTGGTCAAACGATTTTCTTCGCTCACTACACACAATGATACAGCGCTTTGAAAAGTGCTCAAAATTCAGAATCAAAAAACTGCAAAAACGCAGATTTTGTATGTTTTTTTTTTAAATTTTACATTATATATTTGATAGAGTCGAAGTACTTATCTGCATTTGGTTTCATTTAAAGACCACCCCCCCCCCCCCCGGGGGCTTTTTCCCTTTCCCACTCTACTAAATCGAACTAAAATAATAAAGTTTTGGTACCTACAACAGCCAAATGTGATGCAGTCAAAAAATACAATTCCCCTCGATTCTTTATCCGTTTTGAGATTTTATTCGTCCTCTTCTTCCCTTTCCAAAATCGCGTCCTCGGCTTCTTCCTCCTGCAGGTCGGTCTCTGGCGAATTTTCGCATGCGTGCCCTGAAAAGTTTTTGCAAAGTGTGGAACACCGTAGACCAGCTTTTTTGCAGCTGCAGCCTGCAGTGCTACACTCTTTCTTACATTTGCAAGAAATGATATGCAGGATGGAGTCTGGGGCCGCATTTTGAATGGTTGTACAATAATAGGAACCACCCCTAGTCTAGATTGCGACCACCCCCAAGCCGATGGTGTCTTATTGTTGCCCAGCCACGTTTGAACTTGGAGGTAGGTGCGGAAAGAATGGTAGATTGCTGCGTCTCTCGTAGGTGGCAGTCTGGCAAGGTGAAACCTTGGTGCGGCGACAGATTTGATAAAAAGTTGGTAACGGAGGTCGTCCAGAGAATCTGTTACCATGTTTCCACCATACATTGCCAACATGAACTTTTCGCCTGCCGCAGAAATCTCGGAGGCGCTGGCTTCAGGTTGTTTGAATATAGCTACTGTGGCAGATAAAGAAGTATTCCTCTCATACAGGCTGCAAAGTTTCTTCTTTCCTTGCCCGAAGGGTGTTGAAGTGGTGTCACATCCGCTAACTACATGAAGGAATAGGATATCCCTTGGGTCGAATTTGAAGGAAACTGATGAATACAATATGCTGGGTACATTATTTCGTCCAGTCTTCTGGAAGTATATGTTGCTGTGGGATGAACCAAGTGCAGTCAACAACACAAGAATCTCAACATGCTTTCCTGTTATGATAACACTATCAAATTCAGCCTCCTTTGATGTTGCTGTGTTGACAATCATAACATCAGCATCTTCTGTAGCCTGTTTCACGTCAACCCCTTTAGCAGCCAATTCAATCATCAGCATTGAAATTAGGTTTGCTTTATTTGAATCGTTTGATAAAAACTTTTCCTGAGCCATTGTCACTTCAGTTATCTTTGTGAAAAATAATTTGGTGGATGAGTGTAGTAAAGCGCGACGAGTTCTTTCTGCAGCTTTGGTGCTTTCATAAGATATGCTATTTGGATAGCCATCAAAAACTACAATGACATTGGGCCCGAAGTGTTTTTGCACATAATCGGCATAGATTTTACATACTGAATCAAACGTCTTTGTTATGGTCTTATTCCACACGACCTTATGTAAAAGGTATCCTCCATCGATCACCTCACATTTTCTGTTACCAAGGCACACTTCCTGCTCTATAGGGGTGAATGCTGTGTACATCACCAACTTCGTACCTTCACGCATACCTTCCTCTGAAAACAGAGACATCGGGAAGGGTGCAAGCTCGTACTTGAATAATTTCTTCAGATCTTCATCGGACTGCTAAGCAATACAAACCCGTTGAAATATAGTTAAAGGATCAACAGGAATTGTTTTATTCGCAATTTTCAACGAGCTTGAAACTGACACGAGTGTGATTACCTTATCCTTTCGCTTTAACTTTACATCTCCAAAATTTGCTGCTACTATTTTTTTCATGGAGGTGATGCCGATTGCCCGTGCAGAGTGACAGTTGACATTATCATCTCCAATTGTACCAACTTAGAGACAAATATTTTGAACTACATACTAACTCTTCACTTCACACATATTATACTGCTTCCTATTTAAGCCACCACTGAAGGTTTCAAGGAATCCCGTTAGAGATAACGAGAAGTAGATAAAGAGGGTTGAAGAGTCAGTATTTGCAGTAGATAGGATTTGAAGATCGTATTCAAATAGAAAAACAAATCAAAGTTGTTGTTGTTACAATGAGTTTTAGGGGTTCGGAAAAGGGGGATGTGTGAGATATTTAAACGTAGCCAAAACGGGTTAGTTATCATAACTCCACTAAATATAATGTAAAGTGAAAAATATGTATAAAAACCCACTTATTTTTTGTATTTTTTGACATTATCTAAATTTTGGGTGTTTTTCAAAGCGATATATCTCTGTATGTATTTAGTGAAAAAATAAGTTTGGCGTGTCCAAATTATAGCAAATTTTACGCTCTACAAAGTATCTTCATTACTTTTTGTCATAGGATGCAAGGTAAAAAGATTATCGAGCAAAAACTGAAAAAAGTGCCAAAATTTTGCGGTTTTTTGGCCGCCACCAAGTTAGCACAAGGAAATTTTGTTCGATAAATTGGATGTAACACCTCTGGACACCCACCAACAACATCCCCAAGTTTCATTAAATTCGCAATTTTTGCAAGGCTAATATACTTGTCGACTGGGCTATTATTTTTCCGTATCTTTAATAGTTGTCGAGGTACTCTCATTAGAAAAATACATCAGATAACGGAGATTTTCTCTTATGCCTTTTTTAAGTGCCACGTATCTCAAGAACTATTGAAGATGCAGAAAAAGTTGTGTTAATCTTTTTTATTTATCTGTTCAAGATTCATTTTTTTCTCAGATAGTTTTTTGCTAAATTTAGATATACAGTAGAACCTTAATTATCCGGGGTAATGACGGGGAGGGAGGTGCACGGATAATCGGAAACCACGGATAATTGAATTTGGTTACATATGTATTTATAGTTCATTAGGATCCAAGAAAAATCATAATTTAGACAATACAAAATTTATATTTATTAGAAAAAAACGATTTCTACTGTATATACAAAATAATAATGGAATTATATGTGTTTATATTACATGAAAACTTTTATAAAACAACGAATTTACAGATATAATTAAAATTTATTTTTCAGTAGAAAGAAATAATCTAAAATTTTGGTTTGTTTCTTCATCATTTTATTTCTGACCTCTCTCTCGCCTC
The DNA here is from genome assembly GCA_964017055.1 of Chloromyia formosa. NCBI lineage: Eukaryota > Metazoa > Arthropoda > Insecta > Diptera > Stratiomyidae > Chloromyia > Chloromyia formosa. Next base: position 43,971,520 of record OZ024814.1, on the reverse strand, counting down.
ATTTCTCGTAATTCTAATATTTTTGTGTAGTCAGCATTTTCTTGTTCAAAATAATTTAGTAGAGTTTCGATACTTTCTATGGCCTTTGAACGAGGAATTTTTTCTTTGTTCGTTTCTATTAAGATTTCTTCTTCACTGCCTGATTCTGGTTGAAGTTCAAATGTGGAAGTGCCACTTTTATTCAACTCAGCTATTTCCATATCACTTAATTTTTCATATTCTTCCAAATTTTCATCTACAATACATTAAGCCAATCAATCATGTCCGCCTGATCAACATCAGTCAAACCTGGAACTGACTGAGCCATAGCTAAAAATTCGTCAACTTGTTTTTCAGTAGACGACTGATGCAGTTCAGGGTCAAGAACTTTAACTCATGCGAATTTTAATGTCAAATTCGGTAAATCATACCAAACTTCACAAATAGCAAATATTGCGTCTTTTACTGTCCATTTTTTTCAAAATTTCCTTAAGATTTTCTTTTTCTGCCACTTCAAGGAAAAATCGTAAAAATATTTTCTTGTATCGCCTTTTTAAGCTAGAAATAACTGGTCCATAGGCTGAATCAGTGAAGTAACGGGTAGGTAATGCACGAAAATCGAGTTATCATCAGATTTCAAAATTGACTCACCAGGATGGGATGGAGCGTTGTCGAGAAGTAGTACAGTTTGTTTTTTCAGATGATCACACACGGAAGGCATCAATTTCTCCTTAAATCACGCCGTAAATATCGCTTGATTCATCCAGGCTTTGGGATGATTGTAGTAATCACAAGGAAGACTCTTCACTTCGGTTCCCTTAAATGATCGTGGTTTTTTAGCTTCTCCTGTTACAGCTAACTTTAATTTGTGTGTCCCAGTGGCGTTAGAACAGGTTAAAGCTCTCAATCTCTCTTTGTTGGACTTCTGACCAGGGGCTGATTTTTCCGATTGTAAAGCTAGTGTTTGAGAGGGTAACATCTTCGAAAATAAACCATTTTCATCGGCATTATAAATTTGTTCTCCACACAAATCAAATTTACTTTTTAAAGCGGCAAAGTCTTCATTAAAAAGTGTTGCAGCAACAATATCGCCACTCAGACTCTCCCCTTTTCGCCGATGACGTTGTTCTGGGGAGCAAAGACATCGCTGCTTTGCAGGCTGCACTGACCAAGTGGTGTAAGATACTGGAGGATCATGGACTGAGGATCAGCATAGCAAAGACTGAGTACCTTTGCTGTCCTTTCTCAGATCCAGAGAGACCGATACCAGATATCTACATTAAAGGAGAGCAGCTGAAGTCCTGTACAAGGTTCAAATACCTGGGTTCGATGATCAACAAGGAAGCTAACTGCGATGACGACATCAAACATCGCACCAGTGTCGGTTGGATGAAGTGGCAAGAAAACTCTGGAGTTTTCTGCGACAAGAAGATGCCACGAAAGCTTAAAGGCAAGTTGTACAAAACGGTCGTACGTCCCGCACTCATGTATGGGTCTGAATGCTGGACTATGTATAAGACATACGAGAATGAAATGACTGAAATGAAAATGCTACGGATGTCAGCCGGTGTGACCAAAAAGGATCGCATCAAAAGTACCTACATCCGAGGCAGCTTGTTTGTCGAGCAACCGATCACTGAAAAGCTCGAAGATCGTCGTATGGATTGGTATTGCCATGTTCTAAGGCGTCCACCTGAGAACCCAGTTATGAAGGCAATATCAATGAACGTTCCATTTGATGGACCCAAACCCCGAGGCAGACGGAAACACACGTGGATCGATCAAATGAAGAAGCAACAACAACGCATAAATCTCGGCGATGAAACGATCCAAGACCGAGCTGCCTGTAGAAGGAAGCTGAGATTATTCCGCCAGAACGGGCGAAGTGCCAACACCACGGGCAGAGCAACGCGAAGCCGCAGAGTGGTATGAAATGGCAAGGAAGAAGAAGACTCTCCCCTTGAATCTCGAGTTGCCTAATACCGTGGCGTTTTTAAAAATTACTAAGCCAACCTTGCGAAGCGGAGAAAAGCTCATCAATTTTTAACTCTTTAGAAAACCATAAAGCTTTTTCGCTTACTATCGGTCCGGAAATGGGAAGTCCTTTTGCCCGTTTTTGTTTGAGCCACTGATAAACGGCTCTATCGAGTTCCACTATTCTTGATGTCTTCAACGTTTTCCGGGAAGAACAGCAATTGATTCCGCCGAACAAACGAATTGCAGAATGTCTTTTCTATTTTTTTATTAAATCCCGAACAGGTTGTTCGCCAATTCCATATTCTATGGTGATTTTTTTTTACACTTTCACCAACGCGATCATCAACGCGATTTATAATTTAAATTTTTTTTTTCGAGTGAAAAAACGGTACGCTTACGTTTTGTCGACATTTTCGATGCGTACGGTTCAAATTATTGAACAACACTGAAATACATATGAGATGTTAAGGCGTGCAGCGTTAGGGGAAGGGTTTCGCAGGATTTTCAAGCGCACACATTAGACGGAGGATTCTTTTTAAAAGTGTCAACTCCGGAAGTTCATAATTACTTTTCAGAAATGATGCCGATTCATTTCTCATATGTAATTATTCCTTCACCGTTCAGGTACATACATTTAAATTTTATTATACAGGGTGTCCCATTCATGATGGTAAATATTTAAACATTAGATAGTATGGCTCATTTGCAGAAAATTAATGTATGACATGAACCCTCTATCTTTAACCGTTACAGTTCTAGCATTTAAAAAAAACTGTCCAAACCCTTGACTTGTCCAACAAATTCTAAAATTTCTAAGCCCCCAATTATTCGATCCAAGATTTGATCTTACTTTCTGAAACTACATAAAATTTCATATAAATAAACTTTTTACCGGTTAAAAAAAATCACCATTATTTCAAAGATACAACCGTTCAAACTTTGAAAAAATTGTGAAATCTATTTTTCATCAAAAATCCAAATGATTATTTCGTAACGGTACTTTGAACTGACAAATCTGCAAAGTTGACAAAAGTTGCCCCACTATGTTATGTTTCGATGGGTGTATAAATATTAAGGACTTAGATTTGAAAATTTGCGAATGTGACGTTTTAAAGGTAAAAAACGCGATTTTCAAGTAAAACACATTTACGCTGTTTTCAAAACAATTTTACTTTTGTTATATTTTTTAGTTAACGAAATAACAGAAAAGAAGCAAAACTAATGACAAAGGAATTCAAGTCACATCCAAAGTGAAAACTACAAATATTGTTCGAAATGTCCTCCTTCGTGTTGGATACAAGCTTGATATCTTTTGACAACTGATGCGACAGCCCGGAGAACTTCTTTCCTCTTTTCTCTCAAATCGCTGCATGCCGTTTCAATTTTCCGAATCAGGTGTTCCCGCGACGTGATGGGTTCGTTATAAACCTCATTTTTCAAACTTCCCCAAACATAAAAGTCAAGAGGAGTTAAATCAGGACTTCTAACAGGCCATGCAATAGGCCCATATCGTCCGATCCACTTTTTGTGGAATTCGTTATGAAGAAACTCCATTATAACTCTTCCGTTATGGGCAGGACATCCGTCCATCTGCCACCAAATTTCAGGTCGTTTTGCAATCGCAATACCATCGAGCAAATTCGGGCCGACATCAGTCTCCAACACGTTATGAAACGCGGATGAATTCAGTCGTTCAGGAAGAATTATGGGTTCGGAAAGGTGGTCCCCGAGAACACCTATCCAAACATTCACCCTTAATTCATGCTGGTATCTAGAAGTTCGAGTTGCGTGGGGGTCCTGATGAGCCCAGACATGCGTATTCCGCGAATTAAACACGCCACTCCGTGTAAATGTTGCTTCATCCGTCCATAACACTTTCCTCGGACGATCTGTTGCAGTTTTATCCAAAAACCACCTACAGAAGGTCGTCCTCCTTTCAAAGTCTGCAGGTAATAGATCCTGAACCTGGGCTAAGTGATACGGATACTGTTCGTCGACGTGGAGTGTCCGCTGAACCGCCATACGCGGGACATTCAGTTGAAGTCCAGCCCTTCGCGTGCTCGAACCGGGTTTCGCATCAAAGTGCCTAAGGATCTCGTCTTGATTCCATGTCGAGCGTTCGCTTTGGTCGTTGGTGTTGTGGTTAGACGTTTTTCCCGTTTCTCTTAAAATTCGGAACGTTCTAGTAAACGTCCTACTGTCCGGAAGTTGTCTATGTGGGAAGCGTCTACTGTACTCCCGAACTGCCTCGCATCCGTTCCCTCCGGCAACGCCATATACAAACACCATATCGGCGTATTCACCATCAGTATATGCCCTTTGCATATCTACTAATCGGGAACAACACTATACCAACCAAAGGACGAAGTTATAATATTATAGCATTAATTTCAATATTAATATTATTACCTGGTATAATATTTGTACAATAACAACAGATTAATTATGTAATAATAACAGACTTTATGTACAACAATTGAAACTGGCAGGTCGAAGAACTTGCGAGTAAATACAAGCATGATTTAGAAATAACAAGCATTTACTGTTAAAATAACCGTTAGCTTAGCAAGTACGTTATCATGTATTTTTGGCCAGAAACATTTCCAATATAAAGTTTTCTGCTACATTAATTTGGCACTGTTAGTACATACTTGTTCATATCATGTGATTTGCTGTACATGAAAATCGCGTTTTTTTTTTACCATTAAAACTTCATATTCGCAAATTTTCAAATCTAAGTCCTTAATATTTATACACCCATCGAAACATAACATAATGGGGCAACTTTTGTCAACTTTGCAGATTTGTCAGTTCAAAGTACCGTTACGAAATAATCATTTGGATTTTTGATGAAAAACAGATTTCACAATTTTTTCAAAGTTTGAACGGTTTTATCTTTGAAATAACGGTGATTTTTTTAACCCGTAAAAAGTTTATTCATTTGAAATTTTATGTAGTTTCAGAAAGTAAGATTAAATCTTGGATCGAATAATTGGGGGCTTAGGAAATTTAGAATTTGTTGGACAAGTCAAGGGTTTGGACAGTTTTTTTTTAAATGCTATAACTCTGTAACGGTTAAAGATAGAGGGTTCATGTCATATATTAATTTTCTCCAAATGAGCCATACTATCTACCATTTAAATATTTACCATCATGAATGGGACACCCTGTATAATAGCATTCAAACACAACGCTGGAAAATTAAAGACAAAATGAATAGAGGATAAAAAAAGGAAATCCTCAGTTAATCAGGACAATTAAAGAAAAATGAATCGAGGAAAAAAAAAAACCGGTTAATCGAAGACCCGAATAATCGAACCCCGGATAATCAAGGTTCGACTGTATTTTACAAAATATTTTTTTTTTCTCCTGTTTTGCTATTTTTATATTTATTTTTATACATATGGTAGCAAACCTCAGATTCATAATCAGCACCCCAAACAACATAAACGAAAAATGAAACCGGAATATAGAGGGCTACGCCCGCAATCCGGCTTATTTTGGTATAAAAATACCGGCTCGTTGCTCTTCTTGATACCACTCAGATGGACAAAAAAAAACATAATTAAAATGTCTTACCCACTTACATTTTACATGCCAATTCATATTACGTGATTGTAACGAAACTTAGAACATATTATTGCCTAAGGTGTTGGTTATCGTTGGCCATCAGTACTTTTGACCTCGAACGTGTTTAAGGCATGCAGAGGTGTGCTAACTGTAACTACAGAAATAAACTATTACTTACTTATTCTGAGAAGATATACAGATTCCATTATTTTCCATTTTATATGCTATTCGGAACCCACCTTCCTGTAAGTTGTCATAATTCTAACAGTCTCGAGATGCCAGGGGGGGGGGGGGGGGGGCAAATTACGAACTAATATTTTTTCCTCCCTCACTATTCCCCTTTCTACAAATTTCAAGAAAATGCGAAAAAATGGAATGTACTCAACATTATCTTTCTCACGACACCTCACTTGCCTATACCAGTCGATAAAAAAAAATTTGAGCTTAATTTCGCCTCTATGTGGACCCCTTCCACTCGATAAAGTTTGCCAATTACGACGCAGCGCCCCCAACTAACCTTTCCCCATCAAAAATGATTAATTAAATAACTGCAATTCGCACTACGAAAAACAACATGAAAGTACAATAGTACTCACATCTACATATGAGGCCGGTAGGTGTAATTTTTGTGTGGATAGTGTCAAAATGCCTAACTTTAAATCAATGTACTATTATTAAATATTATGTGATTGTAATGAAACTTAAAGATATTATTGCCAATGATGTTGGTTATCATTGGCCATCAATATTTTTGACCTCGGCTGTGCTTAAGGCGTGCAGGGGTATGCTAACTCCAACTATAGAAATGTACTATTATTAACCTTTTTTGTTGAGATATCAAAATTCTACGATTTTCGGTTTTCTATGCTAGTAAAATGCCGCCTTTCTGCAAATTTTCATATTTCTAAGTATAACGGTATCGAAATGCAAGGGGGGGGGGGACAAACTCGGATCACATATTTTCCCCTCTATCTCTTTTCCCCTTTTTTCAAATTTGATGAAAATACCGGAAATGAAATGTACTCGATGTTACCTTTCTCATGATACCCCACTTGCCTATACCAGATGAAAAAAAAATTTTGACCTTCATTTCCCCTCTATGGGGACATCCCCTTAAAGTCAGCCTATTACAACGAATCGCTTTCTCCGGCGAATTATAATAATTCTACATACTCCCACAAAATTTCATGTGTGTAGCTTCAGCCGTTCGTGAGATATTTCATGGACAGACGGACAGACATTTGACCGATTTCATAAGGGTTTTGTTTTTAATACAAAACCCTAAAAATCAAAACTACACCACAATTTGACTTAGGTAAACTGGACACTAAAACGAAATTTTTTTCTCTTTTTCTGGCAAAATATCCCAATGTTTAAAGAAATCTAGACGTACGAAGCTGACTTTTACATTACATTTTAGGTAAATTATTGTACTTTCAAAAAGACGTAAGCGTTTGCGGCGCTCTGAACTTTACGATTTATTAAATGATGTTCAGTTTTTTTTTCTCCGCACTAGATTTTTTAAGAAATTTACTTTTGCAAATATCTTGGTAACTATTTTTCATATGCGCATCTCACTAATTTCAAACGAAATGTGATTAACCTATCAAAAAATTCATCCTCGTAGCATATGAAGTTTTTCCTATTTTCGGAAAAATTCATCAGAAAACCATGTATTTTTCTCTTTGTGGGAATAAAAGATAATAGAAGAATAGAAGCTTGAAAAATAGACTTATGCCGGCACCACATTATGCGTGACTCGCCGAATCCTGAGCCAAATAGAAAACACATTGTACACATCCAAGCACCGTGCGTCTCCCCCGTCCAGCAATTCATCGGGTGAAAAAAATTCTCCACGAGTGCTTACTCGGCATTCGTTGCATTGGATGAAATTCTTTCATTCGTAGGTGCTTGGATATGTACAACGTGTTATCCACTTGGCTCGTGACTCGGCGAGTCCCGCATAATGTGGTACGGGCATACAATAATTCAAGTGAGGATATCTCGAAAACTGTTGAAAATACAAAAAAAAAAAGTAGCGCTATTCTTTTTTCTTAAACTGTTTTAGATCTTTCATTTTGTCTCAGGAAGTTTTTTGCTAGGGTCAACCGTTTTCAACATATTAAAAAAAAATAATTTGTTTTGCCTATAACTCAAATTTTACAAAAAAAAAAATGTTGGTAGTAAATCTCAGATTCGTAATCAGCACCCCAAAAAACATGAAAAAAAAAATTAAAACTACATCACAATTTGCTTTAGGAAAATGACTTCATGGCTAGGCTATAAGGAATGAAAGATGAAATTTGATTCTGGTTACAATCGGACGGTAGAATAAGCGACCGCGTATTAGCCGTGAGAAAAAATAACCGAAAATAACCCGGTTAACCGTTCTGAAAATACCAGTTTTTCGGTTTTACCCTGCGGTTATTGACATCTCTAGTTCTATGAACAAATTGACGTACAGACGGGTAGACATTTGACCGATGTATTAGCACGTTAATAGGGTTTTGATTTTTTTTACAAAATATATTAATAATTTTTATATGCTACTGCTAATCCAAAAGAGCATTCTTCTGTGCTAATTGTGATCAAATCTCTGGTTCTTTTACAGAACCCAGGTGCACTTTAGACTACAGCCTCTTTAACACAAATTGGAGCAATTGAAGGGAACTTGTAGTAACCCCGATTAGACGATTGGCTTTGCAGGCTCCTATTATTAGCACGTTAATAGCGACACAGTGGCATTGATATGATCTAAATTTAAAATCATTTTTATTCCATAAAGAAACTCTATATGTAATTAATGTCAATTTTCCAATTGTAGCTCATTTATCGTTTCACCAGCCATTTTCTAGAAGTTGCCTTGACACTTCTGAAATAACATGTGTTCGCTTGTTATCCTGAGAAATCTGCTCAGCTCGAAACAGTACTAAAAAACTACAATCATACCACCTGTAGCGCCACTGAAGAACTTTAACTGGTATCTTTTAACTACTGTTCATTTTTTCGTGTACTAATTTGATGATTAGCATTTAAGCTTGCAGTCTTTTTTTGGGGGGGATTGGGGCGCAATAATAACAAGATACGCCGAGTCGTCAGGTTACTTTTGCTGTTTTTGCCTTCTGATCGATCGTCTTAAAATGTTTACGATTTTTCATTAATAACGACCGCGCCATTTTTACACTCTTTTTAGCAGAGTGGTAGCCATAATGTTTCTATAATTTATTTTTTCCTTCTCGTTCATAAAACGATGTTCCAAGTGAAATGGCTAAAATGGCCATTCGTTGTGTGTTGTTTAATCAATTTCATGGAATGCTGTTAAAGTAAAGTTCGGTGTATTAGTTTTGCATTATTGAAAAATTGACAGCGAACTTAAATGTTCTTAGCAACAGGGGGTGGTTGTTAAATTGCAGGCGACTTTATTATTTTTGCTCGTATATATGTTTATGGGTGTTTGGTTTGCATGATGTCTGTCCGGCAGACGACCACATTGCTGTTTGCATTATAAAACAACAGGCAAAAAGCTGTATGCCTAATAAAATGACTTTCCATTTTATTTCTGCTTTTAAACATCAGCGTATTGAATTTTAAACGACCGTTAATATTCAGCATTGGGCGATAGATAATTCGTCATAAATGTCTGGAAATGTTTAATTTATGTTGAAATTCTCCTTGATTTGTATGAATATTTGATGCATTACGGGGGGTTAAATATATCAGACAAGATATGATCCTATGTTTATATTTGTTAAATGGACTACTTAAAAATACAGATATTAAGCAATTAAAAATTCCAAATTCTTTAAAATTATTTAAAAAAAAGCAGAAAATTTGATTAATCGATTTGATTAATTTTATTTTTATTTAATAGTCCAGGCTACGAACGAAAAAAAGGAAACAAATTGTGTAGTTTTGAAATTGTGCACAATTGTTGGGGGACAGTCCGGAATATTCTCCAAAGTCTCTTTTGATAGCGGGTTCGGAAGTGTAGTGTACAATATAAGTACAATACTCAATACTCGCACGTGTACAATATATTCAAATTTATATGGACCTGAGACCTTACTGAGTCTTTCTGTGAAAATGAGTCCAATCGGTTAGTTCATACTGCCTAACGCAGGAATCCACTCTGGACCTTAACTGCATTTCTGCTGTAGGTATGAATCTACTACCAGCCGGATATTTTTCATACTTTTCTATATTAAAATTGATGAATCAGAAAATCAGACCACAATCACAAAATGTCGATTTTGTGCCGTTATATTTCTTAATTGGATTTTGAATTGTAAATTGTTTATTTATTGATATTGTGGATAGCTCCTTCAAAAATACGGTATTCCTATTGCACAATTAATAAAATAATTGCAACACAACAAAAAGGGGAAAGCAGACTTTAGGATAGTCTTAAACCGGATCAAGCAAACAGTTGACCGCACACTGAACGATGAACAGGCTGGTTTTCGCGAGGGTTTTTCATGTAGCGACCACATCAACACCCTCCGAATTATTATTGAACAATCCGCAGAGTGGAGATCCCCAATACATCTCATGTTCATCGATTTCGAGAAGGCGTTTGACAGCGTTGACCGGGAATACATCTGGAAGGCTTTACATAGGAGAGGTATTCCAGATAAAATCATATCCATCATCAAGGAGTCCTATAGCGGAGCCCAATGTCACGTCTTACACAAGGGTAAGAGATCCCTTCGAGGTACATAGCGGAGTGAGACAAGGCTGCATTTTGTCACCTATATTGTTTTTGATTGCCATTAACGACGTACTCTGCAGTGCGCTTCGTGAACACCAGGCAAAGGTATCAGATGGAACCTGTTTGAATACCTTCAACACCTGGATTACGCTGACGATATTTGTCTTCTCTTAAATATATCGGATCATCTAGTTCAAATGACGCATTGCCACTTTCGCGGTGCAGGGATGCCCTGCACCGCGAAAGTGGCAATGCGGGGCTTAAAATCAATGCTGCCAAAACTAAATACTTGAGCTTGGATCCAGGATCCAGGCAGACGGAAACACACATGGATCGATCAGATGAAAAAGCAACAACAACGCGTTAATCTTGGCGATGATACGATCCAAGACCGTGCTGCCTGCAGAAGGAAGCTGAGATTATACCGCCAGAATGGGCGAAGTGCCAACACCACAGGCAGAGCAACGCGAAGCCGCAGAGTGGTATGAAAGGGCAACGAAGAAGAAGAGCTTGGAAGACAGAGCGAAATTTGTGTTTCGGGGCAGACGGTGGAAAAAGTGGACAATTTTTGCTACCTCGGAAGCGTAGTTACAGCAGATGGTGGAGCGGATGCTGATGTTCAGTCTCGCATCAATAAGGCTCGGGCAGCTTTTTTCAGTTTAACTCCTTTCTGGCAAAACAACAACATCTCCAGAAGTACCAAACTCAGGATCTTCGAAACCAATATAAAATCTGTGCTTCTTTATGGCTGTTCAACTTGGAAGGTAACCAGGGAGATAACAACTAAATTGCAAACTTTCGTGAACCAGTGTCTACGGCGCATCCTGCACATACGCTGGCCGGAGGTTATTTCTAACGACGACCTCCTGTTCATTACTGGCCAGGACAGGATAGGCACCTCTATAAAAAGGCGAAAGTGGCAATGGATTGGTCACACACTCCGAAAGGGGCCGGAAAACATTGCTAAACAGGCCCTCGATTGGAACCCACAGGGAACCGATGCAAATCGCCGCGTTGGACGGCCTAGAAACACCTGGAGAAGGTCAGTTGAGGTCGAGGGTAAGTCATTAGGCGAATCGTGGAGACAGTTGAAGGCGATGGCGGCGAACAGGACGAGGTGGAAAGTCGGCGTGGTTAATGCCCTATGCCCCACAAGGGGTTGACAGGATCCAGAGAGAGACTTTAGGAAAATTTTTGTTTCTGTAAAATTGCTTCTAATTATACGAACTTTTTCACCAACATCTACTACATCGATTCCTCGGCTCTCCTTTGTACATATGTATATCCATCACTGTAATTGCGTCCAGTGCGTTGATTGCTTTGACTCCTCCAGGGCCATGTGCGCGTTGTTGTTGTCTTAGTAGCGACGCGCTGACATCCCATGAGTGTGTGTGTCACAAAGTTGGGTTGTCCTCGGTGTCCAGGTGTAGAAACGCAGCTGCCTCAATACGATTATCCCATAGCGCAGTAGGTGTTAGGCGCGTGGGAGCTGCAGGACAGCTAAAGATGTTCTCAAAATCATTTGACATCCAAAGCCGTCGTGGTGCTGTGCATCCTTCTAAAGCTATGTTGGTGGTCGGCCAGCTGAATGTGAGTCGTAATTATAGGGTGGAGCAGCGCTTCTAGGGTCTTGGCTATAGGAGACAAAAGTGTGATGGGTCGGTATGATTGGCCTATTGTTGTTTTTTTTTTCGGTTTTAGAATGGGGATCACTACTCCTGTCTTCCAAAATTGGGGAATGATAGACGATAAGATGGAGAGGTTGCGCGTATGTCACACCAAATCAAATTTTTGTTCATTTCTAAAACTAACAATGTCATAATTATCTCGAGAATCCATAAACTGTTGGAAAAGAATCCTCACCGTATCAATGTTATTGACTAAATATGTACGATTAGAAAAAATAGCTACTAGTAGGCATTTAGGACTCCCAAAAGAAACAGCATAATTTCAAAGCCGATTTTCTCAAAATAACACACAATATTTTGACATTGGTGGTTTTAGAACCGAGCCACAGAAATATTTTTTTTTCCAAATTATGTTGTATCTATAACCTAGAGGTTAACGTTTACCCATATGCTAAATCTCCGTTAATAAATCTACAATTTAAACTGGAACAGAAATATAAAATAGTCAAACATATCAAGGACGCTTACATCAACCAAAGAAGACATTTCTTATCAAAATATGAAGAGATTAAATGATTTTGGATTGATGGCAGAGAATCGCCACGCATCGCTCAATTTTTGGCTACCGACCTGCGTGCGCCATTCTAGTTCATAATAAGCCAATTCACCTAAAATAGTCAATATCCAAAAAATATACATATTATCGAAAATTTACAGAAGTCGATTATTTTAAATTTGCGAATATTGATTTCAATCTTAGGAATTTGCATTTAAATGCATCATTCAGACAAACACTATTTTGCATAATTTGTTAATTAAAATATTTTAATTTTTACGATGCGATAAGATATTTTATAGCTACTGTGATTTGTTCGAGGTATCATATTTCGTAGTAGCTTTTATATTAGGAGAAAAAAACGTTCAAACAATACTTTACCATAAAAATATGGAATGTTTAGTTGTTTTATTGGCAGTATATTATTAATGTCTGTGTAGGAGTGGTTTTCAGGTCAAGCTTAAAAAGTGTTAACAAAAGAAAAAAAATCATTGAGTCTAGACATTGCAGTTCCAAATTCGGTTCTTATATGTATAAGTCCAGCCATATGTTAAAGATTTTGCAAATATGTACGTTGTGCGTATAAAAATATAAATTGTTTAAATTATAGCTTTAACAGCGATTAATTGGTTGAACGTTATGATAAGTTTTTAATTTTGTTTTCCGCCAGCTGTTAAGTCTTTCGTCCAGTAAAACTTCTGGATCTCCCCGCGAAACTTCTCCCAGCATTACATCCCAGGATAACAGGCTTTCTGAATTAAATTGCATTTTCTTCACTTAATTTTTTGGCATGTAAGTTACATGGAGGCTCAATTTGAATTTTATTTTTTCCTTAACAAATCATTCGATGAATTAGGTTCTGGTTGGAAGGTCAACCTATGGATTTCGAGCATATGGCTCGTCGACGCCTATCGTCCTGTGATAGTTCTTTTTAGGTGTTGAGCCGGTGGGGGCCGTGTCACTGTGCAGTAGTACGTTAATTTCTACAACCCACATGGACTTGATATCTTCATTAGCTGGCGATACACGCACGTTCTATCATTGGAAAAGGTCTTTCACCAGCGAATGGGCAATAATAGAGAGAGTGAGAGATGATATAGCGGGAAGGTAAATTGATTTTAGAAACGCTTTTGCCCAAGCCGTGATTTCAGATGAAATACACTGTTTTTTATATTGTGTGGTGAGGGGCGTAAGAATAAGTCACAGCTTTTCCCCACTCATTGTAGAAGGCGACTAAATAGACAGGATGTGTATGTCAGCAATATTCATTATCCGAAATCTTTATATGCTAACGAAACGTTAACTATGCTTATTAGGAGTAGTTGACACGCTATGCCCCCAGGGGGTAAGGCTAATAGTATAATTGACGGGTTAGGGGACATCCGAAGATGGCCGTGGGGTCGGAGCCTAAGGTAGCATAGTGACCGTGAAGGACGCCATCTGCCATCTGGCGAAGAAAAAAGCCCCTCAACGAGCTAAGCAGCGGTCTATACTTGCTGTAGCTCAGTTCGGGACTCGGGAGACGTTGGCGTAGTTTTCGCCGCTCGTTGCCCCTGTCCTTTAAAATAAATAACTGGCGCAACAGTCCAATTTGAACCATGGCCCCGAGATGAGTTAGCATCATCTCATTTTCTAGATCGTGACGGTCTTGTGCAGAGGTGTGTGATCAGCATAGTCCGACACGTTAATCCCCTTTTTAGCGAAAACTACCGCATTCAGTAGGAATCGAACCGAGGCCGAGTGTGTAGAAGGCGAACGTGCTAACCGTTGCGCCATCCGGACTGTCCCCTGTCCTTTACGTAATAACAAAAATTTATAGGCCTGGGGAAGACAACACAAACAGGGGAAGCAAATGTGGGGAATAAAGAAAATGAGGCGATAATTATGGAATGGTTGGTGGACGGCTCCGGACCCCCGCGCTCCCATCGGGGTCCAGGTGTAATGGGGCCCTCGGCCTCTGGTTTGGTACCACCGACAGATCACCACTTATCAGGTGCTGTCTTCGATCTGTCGGTGGTAGCAGCACGACCAGAATATGGCTCATTACAATTGGCATAAACATCATTTCAATAATAGTAATTTCACGATTTACATGTACAAGCTTAAATTTTTTCAGCAAACTTGTTTCTCAATAAAGGAAAACTGTAATATAACAAATTATTGTCCGTGTTTATACATGTGTCCACCCGTATCTGTATTGATATCAAGAGCAAATGAAGTGTAAGACTCCAAATTGATACAAATTACAAATGATAAAATACAATATTTTCTATCTATATTCATCTCCATTAAATTAATATTTAACTAGCAGGCATCGATTATTTGATTTGGTTATTTATTTAATTTCTTATGATGGTAGAAGCTCCTATTCTGATTCAAATTATACGGTCATTTATGGGAAAGCACGACCAAATGCAAATTTTAGTGTACGTATATGAAATGGGCCAATATGTTGAATGACCCAATAATTTTTAATGTTACAGAATAAAAGAAAATCCTGGTTCACCATAAAAATCAATGGAATGAATACAAACATTAATATTTAGGAATTTGATTGGATAAATAAATGGCTTTATGGCCTATTAAGTGATATAATGCGTATATTTACACATAAATGTGCTATGTATATACTCGTATGTGCTCACATACATACAAGTATTTAAATGACATAATTCCAGGAATTTGGGAATTTTGTTTTTTACGAGCTGGATACGGATATTAGAAAACTAATTTGCAATTTTATCGTACATTTGTAAAACGGCGATTTTAAAGAAGCTGTTGTTATATTATAGTGAATTAGTGGTTTTGACAATTGGATTTCAAATGATTCTGGTACCTGGTAAAGTTCAATGAACGTTTCGTTTTTTTCGATAGTCGTATCTTGCAGTGGCCATATGTTATAATCCGTAGCACGAGCCGTCATTTAAGTTGATAAAGAATTACTAAATATATTTTTCTGTGGATGTTCATATTTTAAGGCTTAAATTGTACATTTACATACATGTGTAGGTAATCTTGAAGATATTGTCGCATCATCAAATTTTATGATTCTTTTTTATCCCGAACATTACGAAGGTGGAACAGCCTACTATTTTCTGCGTTCGCTAAAAATTACTACCTACTAAAATAAAATTCAAGCGGAACTAGCACCGCTGTCTTCTAAACACTCATCCCGTCCTCCATTACCTTGATCTGTCTTCCCGCCAATAGTTGAGCAAAAATGGGTAAAATGGAGGGAAAAAATTAGATGGTTTTGAAATTTTGCGGAAATATTCAGAAACAGAGAAGTTGATTCTCAGGTTTCCCCAAAGTTTCGAAACTATATATTTTTCACCCCCATTTGCTGTTTTCAAGTCTATGGAACATTCCTACTTGGCCGGGTGAAGCATAGTGGTTCGCGTCTATGATCAATAGTGGATTTTAATTTTAGCGAATTCCTCACTCCCCTTACGTGGGCTTAAGGGGTTGCATCCCTCAGCATAGCGCCCTAGAACGCTCGCTGGGATCGCTCTATATCCCACAGCGGTAAACCTACTATTAGCCAAAGCGCGAACCACGATGCGTCGCCCGGTGAACTATACCAAGTCTATCTTTCCTCAGGTACAAGGATATGCTTGCATTATAGGTTGATCTCTTAAGCATTTTGTCCGTCCGGCTCAAGGGAACGTGATACTCGACTTATTGTGCAGCTGATAGGCATTCTCGATAGCAATTCGGTTTTTGAAGTTAGTGTATACTTTCGGTGCATTCCTCAAATATTCTCGATGTTATTCGTAGGTCATCCGTTGCCAACGAGCTGCACTAATGTCCTCCATTAGGCCCAAACCAGATTGAACGCAGAATGCAGCAGCAGCGGCAGCAGCAACAACTACAAAAGGAAGATTTGCTTTCGCCGCTGCGTCTAATCTAGGTAGCTTAAGGGAAACGCATGCTTTCTAACTTGACATTTGGTCGCCGCTGCCGCTGCTGCTGCTTTCTGCGTTCAATCTGGTTAGGGCCTTATAATAATTTCGTATATAAATTGGTAGATCAAGCCGAAACTGAGACGACAAAGAAAAGTCTCGGTATTTATACCCACATGACTTTGCTAAATTACGTCTCAGGATACAGGGTAATCGTAAAAGTATGATAAAAACATTTTTTATAAGTAATACTCGTATTTGGCAATACAGTATCAATTCATTCATAAATATTAGTTTGGGTAACACCCTTTTTAAAATTAATGCGAGTAATCGGGTACTCAAAATATCATTAAACGAGTATTAAACCAGGCCAGAGTCCGAAGCGTATATACCCTAGACTTGTACAGACCTAGTGGTGATACCAAAAGTACCAATTGGTGACAACCATATGCATTAAAATTGAGTTTCCCATATGGCCAGTTTATAGGGGAGGTTGCAGCAATCATTCGGGAGGATCTTGATCTTGATCAATTAACTAACCCATTCTACAAATATTTGTCGAATTTTTCAAGTCGCTAGCTTCATTCTATCGAAAGTTATTGCTTATTTGAAGTTTCACTTGTAGGGGAGGTAGGGGTTCCTTGGGTCGGATCTTGCCCATCATTGCCACCAACAAATAAGATCATGCTACAAATATTTAAACAAAATTTCAAGTTTCTAGCTTCACTTCATCGAAAGTTATCGCTTATTTGAAGTTTAATTTGTAGGGGAAGTAGGGGTTTCGTTGGCGGATTTTACGTATTTTCAATATTAGCCAACTGGATCCTATTACAAACATTTGACCAAAATTTCAAGTCGCTGGCTTGATTCTGTCAAAAGTTATCGCTTATTTGAAGTTGCATTTGTAGGGGAGGTAGGGGTTGCTTGGGTCGGATCTTACCCATTTTCAATACCAATCAAGTAGATCCTGCTAGCAACATTTTGTCAAATTTTCAACTCGCTAGTGTTATTCTATCGAAAGTTATCGTAATTAAAAGAATATTTATTTTTTTGATATTTATAGGGGAGGTAGGCTTTCCTTTACCCGATTATGCCCAACTTACTAGAACTTAAGCATCTTCCTATCCCAGGGTCACATGCCAAAAATCAGGTGTCTACGTCAATTGGTTCAAGAGTTATAGACAAAAAACCCGAAAAGTAGGGCAGTACGGGGCTCTTTGTAAGAAAATTACCGTTAGTTTTCCACCGATCGGTTTTATTTTCCCAGGGAAGTAGAAGATTATCCTCACAAGCAATCTACCAAAGCTAGAGCTTTTTAGGTTTATTTAATCGGGAGTTATATTTTAGATACATTTAATTATTTTACATATATAGGGGAGGTAGGCGTTCTCTTGGCCTGATCATGCCCATTTTCAATACCAGCCAACTAGATTATACTTCCAACGTTTTACCAAAATTTCAAGTCTCTAGCTTTATTCTATCGAAAGTTATCGTGCGAACGGACAGACAGACAGACATGGCTTAATCGAATCAGGAGGTGATCCTGATCATTTATATATATACATTGCTATACCTCCGGAGCCTCCTTTAAGGTGTTACATATTTCCGTCGTGACAAAAACAATATACGCTATACTAAAAGTCTAGGGTATAAAAAAATCAGGGAAAGTTTGAAAAACACGTTTGAATGTTATTTTCCATGTGAAACACAACAGCTCATAAAAGATATGAATAACATTTGAGCACCCAGGTACTCAAGGATCAATGCGGGTGTTCAACTAGAGTAAATTATTTACAATTTGAGATTAAAACGAAACTTCTAGCTGTTATACCTATACTTACCGAGATAGAGCTATTTAGGGTGAACTCGCTAAACATATCAATGGCGTAAATAGATGGATTAAAGGAATCAATTCCTTCTCTTCTTCTTATCTCGATTTTTGGAGAAAAAAAATGTTTAAAAATCAGTCAAAAACTGAACTCATTACGATTTCAATACAAAAAACATTCAGAGATACAATATCGACTAACAGAAGTATAAAATGCGCACAAGCTTCGTTAGTTCGATTGCGCTCGTGGGCAATAATTTTGGAGTTACTACTCGACTAAGAAATACCTGCTGTAACTATTTTAGCGTCCTATTCAAATAATAGAAAAAATGCATATTAGGCATATACAGGAATAAATCGACCCTTAAATTAAAATTGACGATTTATCTTCACATAACCAGTACAGATAGATGTTGTGAAAAAGATGAACTTTGCGAGGAAAGTAGAAATTTATCAGTCCTTGTATTGTTGGAACCAACTGCTGAATTTTAACCTAAAATTCAAAATCAATTAAAACTAAAACACAAAACTTAACAAGAAGGTAAGCCACCAACTTTTTTATCAGTCCGATTTGTCGAAGCCAATTTACTTCACACGATATTTGCTCTATGGCATGGTTTCTTTTTTCAGTCATTGATCCATGATGGCTAAAGCATGGCTACGTTATGGCTATTTGATCTTATGTCATTAAAAAAATTTAAAGTAAAAAAATTTCGAAAAGATTTGGCGCCCAATGTTGGGTTAGAGTGGAATATAGTTCCCGGAGCCACTCCCCGCCCAGTGTGTGCTCGGTGTTATTTTGTCTAATCAATTAAAGCGAAAAATACAATCGACTGGGTTCGGGGTATCGTTATAAACATTTGTATAATTCCGGCCTAAAACGCCTGAAATATTCGAAGCCGAATGTGGGGTCCGGTCGGTGTGAATTTATCTAGTTAATGAAACCATGGGGGCGACCGGTAGCGCAGTGTGTTGAGGCATCAGTCTCATGTTTGACTACCGGCGTTTCGGGTTCGAATCCCTTCCACGACGACGTTCGTGGCCAGGCCATGGATGTGCAGGAGGTGCATGCTGGCAACTGCATTCTCCGAAACCAGTTTATGCCAACGAAACGTCAACTGGTCCACATGGAACAGTTGACGCGCTATACCCCACAAGAGGTTAGGGCAATTGAGTAGACAATCGAATCGGTAGGTGCATGGTATTCGCAAGACACATAGACAAAACCCTTTTTGGACTGTACGTTAATCTACAATACATTAAGGTTACCATAAGCTATCTTAAAGTTACTTCATGGCTTTTTTTCTCCTACATCGGTGAGAATTCACGGTAAAAATAATCGAGAAGCTTGAAAGTGTCCGGCGCCTAACGTGGGGACTGTGAATACTGTATTTCATCAACTACTCGTTCTTAATGAGTACTTCGAAGATACGAGTATATTGTCGTCAGCTCACTCATTGGTGTATGGTTTGATATTTACTCAATTTTCTTCTTTCTTCTAAAAGCTAAATACGCCACTGAAACAGATGGACATTTGCTCACATCCCCACTGAAAATGGGTCGAGTTTTAAAAATATTGGCCACATTAGACTTGAAATCAAGTTATCTTCAACAAGTTTTTCATTTGGAGCATCCGTTTGAAAGATCTGTAAGCTTGAAAAGTGATGAATTGTGATTTCTCCTAAGTCTCAAAAATTGTTGTTTGTTGACTATCGATTTTTATTATACAACTAAACCGAATTTGGACTGTGAGCTATGCATTGTAGAATTCAACGCTCTTTAATTTATATCCCTTAAATTTTTTTTGATCCGGGGCATAGTTAAGAAGTTTTAAGGAAAATATTAAGCTTCTCAGATTTTCGCCTGCTCACCTTCTGCGACCGTGCAAACTCAGTTTCGTTGTACTAAGTATTTACGATCTATAGAAGGAATTAAAATTATTTTCAGATATTTTCCAATTATGTACTGTACTTCCTATTAGAATCTTATTTTTACCCGCCTATAAGCTATAATAGATTTGTTTGTGGAAAGGCCAGTCTATCTTCAACCTCAAATTCGAAATAACAATCGTTAATTGTCGAATGTATTGTTAACGACTTAAGTAGCTTTATTATAAACAATTGTTGACTCAATCTAACTGTATAATAAACTAAAAAAAAAATGTCTCTATTTTTTTATATTTTTTTCAGGTAAGCATTTGAAGGGATTTAATCAAAAGAAAAATTTAATTATTGGAGTTAAGGGTAAGTCGTAGAAAGTAAGTTCAACTGGTTTTGGTATAATTTTTTATTTTGTCGCGGGTCAAAATAAGATTCTATTTTTAAAGTGCATTTTTTACGGGAGGGTATGCACGATCGTCAACCAGTTTTGCTATGGAAATAGATGGTTATTCCAATGGAATGAGCACCATCTCTAGCCACGGCTAAGGGTGCATTTATGTTGGAGCTGCGATTAACAATTGGTGTATCGCTGTGAGCGGCTCTTATCTTTAGTCAGAATAAAAGCGTGAGAGCGCAGCTCCAAAATTACCGAACCCTAATGGATAGAATAGAAACCAATCCGGTACAAAAACTACTACCGAATATATATCCGCTTAGATGAGTACCACGAGATAAGGAACAGAGTTGTGGCCAACTTTCACGCAGCCCCGAAAATAGTCAAGGCAATAGATATTTTTGGTGGGGTAATCTGTTATGGAAATTCAGGTAACAAGTTTACGTGCTTGCGTGTTTGCGTCGAAAAATAAACTGCAGGCTGATGGATTCGAAACGACGTAAACGGAGAGATATGAAAATGTTTAAGGCATCTCGTCCACTGCTACCGGAAAGCTGCGAAAAGTTGCGAAATCGATTCGTCCGAATTCGGCCGAAAACGCATGAACGATCCAAACACGTGACTCGGTGGGGGACCGCGTCCACTGGGCCCGTATCGTTCGTCAGTTTTCGTCCGAACAGGCACGAATTGCGAACCGATGCCATCTTGCTGGGATTTAGTTGCGAACGAGTGCGAAAATAGAAAGAAACAATGGACTGTGAAAAGTTAATTTTGCTTGTTCAGGAAAGGAAATATCTGTGGGACCAACGAGAAAGCCGTTATCACATGCGGAATGTACAAAAACAATTGTGGAAGGAGGTTTCTCGTTTCTTTTTGAGTAAAAGTGATTCACCCACATTTTCCGTCTTCGTTGGTGTCGCCTGCACCTGATACGTCGATGAATCAAAGGTGATAATTCCAAAGCCCAAAATTCTTCATCGGAATCATCAGAAAGGCCGATCCGAAGAGCCATCTCTTCTACTACGAATCCGGATGAATACTGAAGCAATGGACGATAGTCATTCGCACGATTTCGGACAAACAGCGTTCGCACGAATTCGTTGATTCGCAGCTTTCCGGTTCCACTGGACGACTAGCCTAATAGTAGGCCATGAAGCATTGATTTTATCCTTGGTAGAGTTTAGTAGGGTAGACCAGTGATGTCGATTATGTGTGTTTTGATGGGAGGGGGCATGTAAAAACATATAGAAGTTTTCCTCGAAAAATACTGAGTCATGTTTATATGTTTAAATGATATGTTTTATGTTCGGGGCGTAAAAGAAGCAAAAGGGATCGATCTATTTTTCTGAACTGAATATTTCCTGATGAGTGATGAATATTTAAAACATTTTATACTCAATCTCGATCATACAACCGTAGTTGTGCTCGGTGGCCAAGTTCGTTCGGTCCCCGCTCACGATCTAGAGCATGGAGGTTTGATCCTCGGTGCGAACAAAAGCTGACTGTGGGTGCTGATAAAACTCCCAGTATGAAGAAGGCGCGGAGGTGCATGTTAGTAACTGCACGTCTGAAAAGTAGATATGCTATCGAAACGTCAATAAGGCATCGATATGCAATAGATGTTGACGCGCCCATGCTCCCTGGAGGGGTTAAGCCGATTAACATACTCGATCTTGCATTTTTTATTGTGTTCAAACTAGCAAGAAATTGTGCTAAAACCTGTTGAGAAAACACCCGAGACTCCAATCCTAACTGTGCACTCGGAGTTAATCGCTGTCTTGGCTATGGCTGCTCTTGAAATTTGACACTTTCCACACCCGACAACAATTTTGGTCGCGAACATGCATCGAACCATTTCAGACTCAATAGAAAACAAGCTAGTCTTCCACTAGCATTTTGATTTATGGTGCATTTGCTACTTTGAAATTAGTAGTAAAATTTGTTCCGATTGCACTGTTCCTGTGAGAGGTATATGAAATAGTTGGCTGATTTAAACTAAATTCAGGTATGTAGTTTGGCGGTAAATTTGATTGAATAATATGAAATTTGGTAAAAATATCTTCAGAAATATAAAAGTATTTCTAACAAAAACTTGCTTTTCTAACGGTCGTTCCTATGGCAACTATATGATAAAGTAGTCCGATTTCAACCAAATTCGGGAATGTGATTTGACAAGAAATACTATTGAATAATATTATATTTGAGACAGATATCTTTAGAAATAAAAAAGTTTTTCTTGCAAAGCCGGACTTTTGGATCTGTCGTTCCTATCGCAGCTACATGACGTAGTGAAAAATCTTTGTTTTTTTCACGCATATGCGCAACACAAACTTTTTTTTTTGTGTTTGATGTTAAGAATAATTAAATTGGAGTGGGCCATTGTCAAACTAAGTCATGAAAAATTAGTTCGGCTATCCACTGCCACCAAATACTGTTCAGCACTAGGCCAATCCTACCACTGTCCTCTGGTTTCGGCCATTGATGGATTTTACTCATCAGGAGCTACCTTAATCCTGATGGAAATATGCTTGCAGGCTATTGCTGGACACTAAAAACAGATGCTCCTCAAGCAAATAAAAACTACATTTTGATTTTGTAAATAAAATAAGATTAATAAATAAAACATTCAATAAATAAATCATTTACAAATATGTGATCTTTTTTAATTTTTTATTACAAAAAAAAAAAACCTTGCCCGTTACAAAAAAATTGTTTTCCGAATTTAAAATCAGAGCACAATATTCTTTAAGAAATGGGCATTCAAATTTATTTAACAGACGAAAAGTTCAATTTTGTCCATCAGTGTAATCATTAACTAAGGATTTTGGAGCAAGTAGGTAGGACGAATCTACTAATGCTATTTTTTCTCTCCTTTCCACATCTCATTTCAGAATACAAATACAATTACATACATATTGTTCCATAGGAAGTATGTATGAACTTGTACATACATTTCATGATTCTCACTAAAAACAATCACCTTGAAAATCTTGAAGCCATTACGCGATACAACCCCAAAAATTCATGAATGAAACATTTATCAGGTGTGTGTTGTGTGGCAATTTCATTCAGCTTTTTGCTTGTGCATGACTTGCAAAGCGAACTTGGCCAGGGCATTTCTTCCATTCTCTAACAATAGATTATAATAATGGAAGAATGCGAGCGGCGGCGACGTAACGCCAACGCCCCACAATTATCGCTTATCAGCGCATCCGCCACATTTATCAATAGTGAATATGCTAAAAATGTCTAATACCCAACACACATCAACGACCACGCTAATTATGTTTGCATAGGAGCTTATCGTGAAATTCCCACATTAAGAATGGAATGTGTGTAATTACAAGAAAGAATTGTTGGGCGACGAATAATATTCCTCTTGTTCGTGTACGAGTACGCACAAAAATTATTCAGATTGTAGGTGTTCTTTATTTAGCGGAAATTCACGTCAGGTGTATAATAGTGAATAAATACAATTTGTGAAGATACGTAGAATTTTTGGGAAATGTTGGAAATTTCAACAGAAAAAAGTGAGATGTTGTCCCCAAAGAACTAATTTTTAGGTGCACATCATTAAGCAAATGTGCCTTTAACATTACTTCGAGTTGTCTCCGAGGACATTATGTCTTTCTGCCCTTTATGTCCATTATGTCCTTTATAGTCTATACGTCCGTTACGTCGAGATGATTGGTATCACCACCCCATTAAACAATTTTCGACCTTTGCTAGGCTTGGTTTCTGTTTCAATTTATACTTAAACATAAAAGAACTACGATTGGGGTAAACCCCAATCATGCAATACTCTAGATGAATTTGAACCTGGTTAAAGCCAATAAATAATTTTGGTTGCAATCTCGGATGCATCGTTAAGACGTAAGACGTAAGACGTAAGTCGTTAAGACGTTAAGACGTATTTCATGAAATAGTGCAGTTTGTATGGGAGCGGGTAGAAGGAGGGTGAGGATTACAATAAATTTTATAATGTAGGTTACAATTATCATAAAAGTGATATATTCAAAATTTCAAAGCAATATGTTTTATAGTTTCTGAGAAAATCTGATTATTGTAAATTATCAAAAATGTGTCATTTTGTATGGGAGGGGGTAGACGGAGTAAGGGTAATCGATTACTTTTTTTGAATCTAACTGATATTGTTAATTAAGTGTTAAGTACAAAATTTCAGCCCGATAAATTGTATAGGTAATGAGTACATTGGCTTAACGTATTTCATGAAATAGTGCAGTTTGTATGGGAGGGGGTAGAAGGAGGGTGAGGATTACAATAAATTTTATAATGTAGGTTACAATTATCATAAAAGTGATATATTCAAAATTTCAAAGCAAGATGTTTTATAGTTTCTGAGAAAATCTGATTATTGTAAATTATCAAAAATGTGTCATTTTGTATGGGAGGAGGTAGACGGAGTAAGGGTAATCGATTAATTTTTTTGAACCTAACTGATATTGTTAATTAAGTGTTAAGTACAAAATTTCAGCCCGATAAATTGTATACGTACTGAGTAAATTGGCTTAACGTATTTCATGAAATAGTGCAGTTTGTATGGGAGGGGGTAGAAGGAGGGTGAGGATTACAATAAGTTTTATAACATGGGTTACAATTATCATAAAAGTGATATATTAAAAATTTCAAAGCAATATGTTTTATAGTTTCTGAGAAAATCTGATTATTGTAAATTTTCAAAAATGTGTCATTTTGTATGGGAGGGGGTAGAAGGGGTGGAGCGATTTAGCCCGTTCACGAACTTAGCCTTCATTTTTTGTCAAAAATAACGTGTGCAAAATTTGAACTTCATAGCTCAACGCGTTCTCGAGCTAGAGAGGTCACGGACGGACGGACGGACATCCGGTTTTGAGATATTCGAGTGATAATATGAACTTCTGTATCATTCATTTTTTTCTGCGAGCCTTATTTCTTAGCGTTACAAACTTTGTGGCAAACTTATAATACTCTCAGATTTCATCTAGAGTATAAAAAGTTTCTGTTCTCCTGACCAAAAGACTCAAAAAATGCAACCATTAGTAGTTTGCTACATTTGCCTCAACACCCCCTGGATGTGCAGGAGGTGCATGGTGGCAACTGCATTCTCCGAAACGAGTTTATGCCATCGAAACGTCAACTAGGTCACATTGAACAGTTGACGCGCTATGCCCCATAAGGAGTTAGGGCAATTGAGAGGGAGAGAGAAAGAGAGATCACTTCGCTGCCAAGAATGTCGTTTTTTCCACACCAAAGGACTTAAATACCATCAACAGTAGGCCAGCGCATTTGTGTCAACACCCCCAGTCATATGATGTCCATCTTGTTTAGATATCACTTCAAGACATTCCAAAAATGTCCTTTTCTCCTCCTGAAAGTACGAAAATTGCCTTCAACAATAGATTCGCCTCAAAACCCCCGGTGTCGTATGGTACCCATCTTGCCTAAATGTCACTGCACTGCCAAGAATTACCTTTTTCCTCACCAAAAGACGCAAAATGTTTTCAACAAAGTTTAGTGCAGGGTGTTGACATGTTGTTAGACATTCAAGGCAAAGGGAAGATGACTGTCTAAATAGGATTTCGAAAACCACGCTATTAATTTTCCTATTATCTTTCATTTTCCTTATTTTCCATTTTTCCACCTTATTCATTTTCGGTATTTCTATTTTCCATTCTCTATTTTACATTTTTCACATTTTCTATATTGTAGTGTGCATTTTCCTTATTTTGCCTTTCATGTAAACTCCACACCATCAATTTTCGTGATTTATGATGTATGCATTCTCCGTTTTCGAGATTTTCGATTTGAGTTAAGCGATCTCGGAACCTATAGCTTCGACGAAAATGCAGTGCTGGAAAAAAAAGCCGCTCAAACTATTTTATTCCCATTTTCGTAAAATTTGTTCGAAGTAGTTAGACTTACGGTGTTTTATTGGATCAGGTTATAATAAATTAGGTGTATCCTGTCCAGAAATAGTGAAATGTTTTGAAAGAAGTTCACTTAGTTGGTGATAATAGCGTAATAAGCCGAAAAGTGCAGTTTGGGTGAAACAATATGAAAAAGTTAGTGCGGAAATAATCGAAATATTTATAAAATACGTAAAAGAATCGATGTTGCTCAGTGTACTATGCAATGGTACTCCAAGAAGTTTTGGGAAATGTGCCCCTCCAAGCGGGAGAAAGGCTTTGGACAATCATTAAATACGACCCCAGTTGTAGATCGCTTTTTATTCCGGGATAGTTGAAATTTAAGCAACATGTTGGCGACGGAAGACTTTGTGTCCGGCGGAAAAGTCGAGAAAAGCTACTAGCTGTGAATGCCTAACGCACAATGCTCCAATTCGTTTTCTAGTATTTGCAACTAAACTGCTGCTGCTACTTTTGAGCTGGGAAAGCATATTATGCCGCCTTGATGACCGGAAAAACTCCCCACACGTTAAACCCTTCAGATTTCGGAGGGAATATTCGAAGGCATTCACCGCTGAGCGTTTCTCGAAATTTTCGCCGCACGCAGATTTATCTGTCGTCAGCGTGTTGCATAAATATAGACACACACGAAAAGATGACAATGTTCCAAATCTTCTGAGTTCATATCATATGCTCGTGGGCCCTTACAAAAATTTTAGCTTGATTTTTTTAACGGAAAGTCTGGCTTGAGGACTAGTTCCAACGAGCGTAAGCCAGCTTTTACAACCTTTTTTCTCAACAAACTCTATGAGATTTGCAACACGTTGCTAGAACTAGGTCGTTTCTAAAGTCAGATGAAGTTTTCAGCCAGTTCGGATGGCTTTGTAACGGTAAGAAGCGATCTACAAATAGGGTAATATTTTCCTGATCGTCTAAATCCTTTCCTTCCGCTCGGTAGGGCTCATTTTCCGAAAATTTTCGAGTATCATTGCTCATTACACTGAGCAACATCCAGTCTTTCACTTCTTTTGCAAATAGTAGATGGGTCTCGCGCCAAAACCGAAATATTGCTTTTGTTTTCCGCACTAACTTTTTCCTATTTTTTCACCCAAACTGCACTTTCCTGTTTATTACCCTATTATCACCAACTAAGTGAATTTCTTTCAAAACTTTTCACTATTTCTAGACAGGATACACATAACTTGTCAATATTTTTCTCGACAATTTGGGACATTATTGTCCTTACTTACCATCGTGATTTTCTATTGCTCAAACCCGTCTCCATGCACGAACAATAGTTTTTTTTTTTTAAATTAAATATTTAATATTCAAAATACTAAATTTTAAAAATCAACCAGACCGAAGCTTCGCTTCGGCCTGGAGATCCCCGTGGTCTCAACCCAATCGAGAATCTATGAAGGGTACGAGTACTAGTACTAGAGGGGTTTATGCAAATGCGGGTCAGTTTTCTAATGTTCCAGAATTGCAAAGGGCTGTCACATCCGAATTGCGAAAAATTGATCAAGATATCTTGGGAAATCTTGTTTAATCGATGCCAAATCTAATTTAGCAATTGATTCAGCAACGGGGTGATTCAATAAATTATTCAAAATAAGATTCATATTTTTATCATTGATTGTTATACAATACAGATTTTATTGAGTGAACAAATTTCCACCCCATGACTTTTTGTAAATAATTTAATTATTAAACTGGATTTATATACTGAAAAAATAAATCTAGTTAAAACTAATATTTCATAGCAAATTACGAGTACTTTTTATTCGTGGTTTCAATTTCCGTGGAATATTACTTCTTTTTGGGTGAAACTATTCCAATTTCCACCACTTTATATCTATCCCAATCTGCTTCAACAATGAAACAATTTTCGATTGACCTGATTCCTATGAGAGACTGATCGGGATCCCGTGAGTGGTAGAGATGTAAAAAGATGTGCATTTGTGAGATAAAGAGAGCCGCGGGTTTGTAATCGGTCTTATAGGAACCCGACTAGAACCGTTAACCATAGAGTTAGAGAGGAAATGAAGGTAAAAAAAAATTGTTTGGCTTAGGCAAAAACACATTTTCTTCCAATTTGAAGAAACGAGAACAAAGAAAAAGGGCTAAATATGAAATCATATATTTTGTCCCAACGAAAAATACGAGACCGCGGCAGCCGGTTCTTCGTATCGGAACGACTCGTGTCTCAACGGCCAAGAGCTGCCAAACCAAACGATGCAAGAAGAACAACGCAGTATTTGAAGCATCGCTACCACAACAACAGCCCGTTAAACTTAGAATTATGAAACTACAGAAAGACGAAAGACAATGGGAAATAAGGGAATTTTGATACTTTCTTAAAACAGGTTAATCATACTTTATGTATTTCCATATGTACAGTTTGCACATCCCTGCATGCCTTAAACCCAACCGAGGTCAAAAATACTAAGGGCGAACGATAATCAACTCTCTAGGCTCTCTCTCCAAGTTCCCTAACAACAATTGTATTGATTAATAATACATTTATTTAAAGTTGAACATTTTGAAATTATTCCTAGAAAAAATACACCTATAGGTGTCATCATAACATATACTCGTATGTGCGAATAATACTTACAGTAGTACAGTATCGATTAAAGCTAATACAGTAGCCGCTCGAAAATTAGAAAAAAAAAGTTTCGGCCAATTCTAATTTCCAAGATTTTCTAATTTCCAAGCGTTTTGAAAAAATGTCGAAAAAATTGGGCCGTAAGTTAATGTAAAAAGAATCGTTTAAAGGTTTTATGTAAGTTTGTTTATTAAGAGGTAAAATCATATAAATGAAACATGAAGCAAACAATTATGTGGTGAAAAATTCACTTATTTTTGATTGTCTTTTGCCAACATTTGCTGACAAGTTTACGGCTTTGTTGCGAATATTTTAAATCGCAAATATTTCGGATGCCGTTACATAATTTTCTTTAGTCCAGCAAAGCAAGCGATTGGAACAATTAATTGCCTCTGCATGGGAAACGCGGGCATCAACCTCCTCCTCGTCAGAGTCGCAACTGTTGGTTGAAATCGAATTTTCGTCAATTTTGTCATCATTCCACTCTTCGAACTCCGTGGACGTTACTTCCTACATATTGTAAATAAGGGACCTTTACTTTGTCTATTGTATATGTAGTTTGAATTTGTCGTAATTTACCTGTCCCAGAAGTTGAAACAATTCTATTGTCTCTTGCCGGAGCCTTAGGTTAGCCAGGGGAATATTGTCTTCCTCTTCAAAATCGTTTTGGTAATTCACATTCACACTAGCGGAATCTAGTATACCCATAATCTTTCTCCAACTCAAGAGGCGAAACTCATGGCAGTCGTTGCAAGCTTTCCTTCTTTTTCTGCTGAGGGCTTAGGACGTACGAGTCTTGTACAACACGTCATCGATGTCGGCGGCAGCAGGCCAATTAAGCAGAGACATTTTGCAGTCTCCCCCGCCATCGAGAAGCACCTCTTTACAGAAATTGACAGGATGCGTGCAATGGGTGTCATTGAAGAGTCCACCAGTCCTTGGCCTTCGCCTGTCACCCTTGTAGTGAAGCCCAGTAAGGTCCAGATGTGTCTGGACGCTCGGAAAGTGAACGACGTCACGGTCAAGGACGCTTATCCTTTGCCTCTGATCGATGGTATACTAGGTCGACTCCCCAAAGCCGAGGTTATTTCGAGTCTCGACCTAAAAGACGCCTTTTGGCAAATACCACTCGACCCAGAGTCAAGGGAGAAGACGGCCTTCACTGTTCCAGGTCGGTCATTGTATCGATTCGTAACGATGCCGTTCGGATTGTGCAGACCATGCAGAGGCTAATGGACCGAGTCGTTCCAGCTCATCTGCGCCACCAGGTTTTCATTTACTTGGATGACCTGCTGATAATTACGGAGACATTCGAGGAACATTTTGAGATCCTCCAGGAATTGGCTCTTTGTTTTCGCATGGCCGGTTTAACCCTTAACGTTGAGAAGAGCAAGTTCTTCATAAAGCAAGTTCATTATTTAGGCCATATAATTGGGAACGGAACAATCAAAACAGATCCGGAAAAAGTCCGTGCTATTGCCGAATTTCCAAGGCCGAGTTCGGTAAAACAGATGCGTCGATTTCTCGGATTATGTGGGTGGTATCGTCGATTCGTGCACAACTTCGCGTCATTGTCAGCTCCGCTGACAGGCATGCTTCGCAGAGGACGATTCACTTGGTCCGAGGAAGGACTGAAGGCTTTTGGGGCTTTACGAGATAGCTTGTCGTCTGCTCCCGTTTTGCATAGCCCGGATTTTGCAAAACCTTTCGCTATCCATTGCGATGCGAACCAGTTTGGCATTGGAGCAGTATTAGTTCAGCTAAACGATGACGGAGCTGAAGTCCCAATAGCCTTTATGTCGAAAAAGTTCAACTCGGCCCAAAAAAAATATTCGGTCTCTGAGCAGGAATGTCTGGCAGCGGTGCTGGCGATTAAAAAATTCCGCGCTTATGTCGAGGGACACGGGTTTTCGGTTATCACCGACCATGCCTCGTTAAAGTGGTTAATGTCCCAACCGGACTTAAATGGGAAGTTAGCGAGGTGGGCGTTAAAGCTACAAGGCTTTAAATTCACCATTAAGCATAGGAAAGGGAGCCAGCATGTGGTCCCCGACACGCTCTCCCGTGGATACTCAGCTGACGCCCTCTCTATAGAATCCTTGGATTTAGACACGACCATTGAAATTGACTTGTCATCACCCTGTTTTAAGTCTGACTCTTATATCGCATTAATTCGACACATCCAAGAAAACCAACCCCGCCTTCCGGATCTAAAGGTTCTGGTCGGATTTGTATATCGGCGCTCGGAGTATGCGACCGGGAACGAATCTTGTCGTTCCTGAGCGCATATTTCAGCGCCTGTACGTCGATTTCATCGGGCCATATCCACGATCTCGTTCCGGAAATATCGGGGCAATCGTTTTGTTAGACCATCTGTCGAAATTTACCCAATTACCCAAACGTGACAATTTCCGGTAGCAGATATCTTAGAACATTATGTACCTATTTAACAAGAATGTAACGGAATGCATTTCATTGTTAAAAAAGGGAAAATGTAAAGTCACACTTCTTACGCTTGAAAATTAGAACAGTTTATTCTAATTTTAGAGCGGCGAATGTACATAATTCGCTTGTTCTAATTTCCAAGCAATTCTAATTTCCACGAGTTCTAATTTCCGAGCGGCTACTGTATTAAGAAATATTACAAAATTGAAGTTGAAGTGCATTTAATTATTAATGTGCAGATGTTTGGCGAGGAAATTCTAACTACGTATTAAGTATAAAATTTAAATATTTTTTTTTTTCAATGCAAGCTTATTCTTTGCAATTGCGTCTTAACCTTCTCCGGAAGTAGGACAGTAATGGCGGAATTCATAGTTATTTCTTATACATAAGGAATCCTTTAAGGACAGTTCATAGTTACTCTATAAGGAAATGCTTAAGCAATTGCTTTAACTTTTCCTTATCACTTAAGGTACCTATACAACAACCTTATTCAACTCCTTATTACAAGAAACGACTATGAATTTCGCCTTTAGTCTCCTATTATCTCTCAATTGCCTTAATCCCCTTGTGGCATAGCGCGTCAGCTGTTCCATGTGGCCCAGTTGACCTTTCGTCGGCATAAACGGGATCTCCTATTATCATCGGACATTATTCTTATTCGAATTGCGGGCGCAGCCCGTTTTTTCCCCGGTTTCATGCTTACTTAATATATGCTTAATTTTATTGAAATATTTATAGCAAATTACTTGCTACTTGAATTAAATTTTAATTATATGTAAATACGTAGAAAATTATTTAGCTTGGAAATACGAGAAAAAACTTGGAATAAGTTGAAAATGTGGCTATAATATGTGGATATATTCAAATGAAATTAATCCTGGTATACCAACCCACACTTTATCAAACGATAATTTAATTCGGCCATTTGCCTCAAGATACTTTTATACGCTTTAGAGTGGTATCAATTTTGTGCTAACAACTTTGAATTCTTACTTTTTTTTTGCTTCAAATCGTATCAGATGCTAAATATATGTTCACACATAGGTACATATTTTGAATATACAAAAAAAAAAAAAAAAAAACTTCGCTGCTTATTTACAATTAGCTTTAATATTTCATCTTGCAGCTTCTCCGAACATCAAACGTCAATTCAGATTATCAATCGTTCGTACCACACATTGCACGAATAAAAAAAAATAATTACAATATTTGATTTACTTCTGTCATTTCATTCACAACTTTCATTATTTAGTTCTACGAAATCGATCGAAACGTTCGTAGCTGATGAAAAACCATGGCATGATACCCCTCACAATTATTTTGAAAATAATAGCTGCAAAAAAAAACGATCGAGAGCAATGCCTTGGTTTAGTTTGAATTCAAATGTCAACTCAAATTTCAAGAGAAAGCTTAAATCCTTAGTACATATACAATTGGACAAATTTTCTTTAGACAGCAAAATTATTCTGTATGCTTACTATTTCAAATAATTACACAAAACGAACATTTTATTGACAGGAAATGAACTTATCTGCTTCCCAAACTGTAAACTGCTCGAAAACTTCGACATCTGCGCTGCCTGCATTTCAAAACGCAGACTACTTAACGGAGCAGCATTCTTGCACTGACGTTTTATCCAGAGCAGTTCAGATCAAATTGTTAGTGTAATTGTGTGGTCTTAATCTGCTTTGGTCTGTATGGAGCTTGAAAAAGAATGCTCTCTCTCTCACTCCCCAATTGCCCTAACCCCTTGTGGGGCATAGCGCGTCAACTGTTCTATGAGGCCTAGTTGACGTTTCTCGGCATAAACTGGTTACGAAGAATGCAACCAGCATTCACATCCATGGCCACGAACGTCGTCGTCGACGGGATTTGAACCCGAAACGCCGGTAGTTAAACATGAGATTGATGCCTCAACACACTGCGCTACCGGTCGCCCAAAAAAAAACGTCCTATATCAATTCAAATGCTTTCAACAGCTGAAGGGCTGAGAAATCAAAAAATTACTTCATAATACTCGTATTTTTGCTTAGAATCTCATAAGGAATCTCTTGGTACACTTGGCATGTTGAAATTAGTAGTGATTTCACCGTTCAAATGGGAGTTATATGAAATTGTGGGCCGATTGCATCCAAATTTAAGAATATGGTTTGGCGATGGCGGTAAATAAGATTGATTAAGATAACAAAATCTTTACAAATGAAAATTTACTTTCGGATCGATCTTTTCGGTGGCAGCTATACAGAGTGTACCGTTCCTCATGGTAAATACTTTAATGGTAGATAATAGTGTTCGTTTGAGAAAAATTAACATATGACATGGTCACTCTCTCTTTAATCGTTACAGAGCTATATTATTTTTTTGTAAATTGCATCAAAAAGTAGGACTTGCCGAACAAAATTAAAATTTACCATTCTCTCA
The DNA here is from genome assembly GCA_964017055.1 of Chloromyia formosa. Lineage (NCBI taxonomy): Eukaryota > Metazoa > Arthropoda > Insecta > Diptera > Stratiomyidae > Chloromyia > Chloromyia formosa. The sequence continues at coordinate 43,937,718 of OZ024814.1, read as the reverse complement.
AATCATTTAATCCGAGATTTGACCTCGCTTTCTGAAGCTACATAAAATTTCATATAAAATAATTTTTTTCAAGCTGATCACCGTTACTTTCAAGATACAACTGTTCAAACTTTAAAGAAATTTCAAAATCGATTTTTCATTGGAAATTCAAATGATTATTTTGCAACCGTAAAAAGTTGACAAAAGTTCCCCCATTGTGTTAGCTTTCGAACAGTTTTTAAGAACTTAGATTTGGAAATTTGTGAATGTTTCGTATTAAAGACAAAAAAAACATGGTCTGAAGAAGAAACAAATTTACTTCAACCTTGTCTTAACTGACATAGGGACTGTTGTTTTTTTGTTAAGTGCTCCTCAACTTCAGGTGTGTTTTACTTAAGAAGGACACAACTTACATCCGGAAAGTGTTTTTACAATACTAATTTAAAAAAAGTATCCTATCTTAGGAATCACTTGCAGTTGTATTAGTTTTCATCGTTTTAAAATCGTATTTTCCATCTTATCCAATTGTTCCAGCAAAAAAAAAAATTAAATATAAAAACTGTAACTGAAAAAAATTATCCGACCACTACTGAAGTATTTCGATGATGAAATTTCGGTATACTTCCGTGTACCGAAGGGAAGAAGGTACACGGCATAAGAGGTCAAAATTTCGGCACAGTTGATCACCGTTATTATCACGCTTGGTAGCCGTGAAGTCTCGTTCACCACTTTACGATGTTTTATCTAGAGAACATGGGTTTGATCCCCGGCGCGTCAATAAAAACTGTCTGTGGGTACTATTAGAAATCTCACAGCGCTCTAAGCTCGTCAGTAAAAGACGGCTTGGATAGGAAATGCATGCTAGCAACTGCATCATCCGAAATATATCTAAGTATTAATAGGCTAACAAATTTTGTGTGGGAATTTTGTGACCAACCCAAACTACTGAACTCATTTTGATGATTTAAAAAAAAGTAATTAAAAATTTATAGCAGTTTATTTTTAGAAAGCGATTATTTCAGAGATGTGCACAAACTTTATTTTATTAAAATCGGGTAAATAGTTTAGGTGTGATTCGCAAAAAAACTAATGCGAGCTTTCGATACTCCACGCCAGAGGCGCAATGGTCAAATGGGAGACTTGAGGTATTTCACAACGAACCGACACACGATAATCATATTCTCCTCAGTATCGACTTACGACGGGGTCACCAAATTGTAGAGATTGTGACAATTAAAACGCATTGGTGGACACTTAATAACATTTATTTTTAATCCAGTTCAAGGGGTACGTGTGCAGCCACCTGAGAGGATATGTGGGGAGGAGAGGAGGAAAAAAGGTTCAGCGAAGAAACAAAAGAGTAGCTGTGCATGCACCGTGCAGATATATGGTTTGTAATTATGGTTTCTAACTCTTGATTACTTTATTGCTAGAGACGAATTTCGGCTGCTGTCTCTAGGTTGAATGGACCTGGCCACAGTAGTGAGGTGCAGCCGACGTAAAAGTAGGTAGTTGGCCTTAAACATGGATTAATGTATGTATCTTATGCCTACTGCATTCGTCGGCGTCCGGCCTTGTATTGTCATGGATAGCGTATGGTATTTTTTCTTCAGAGAAAATTAAAAAAAAAAAGTTCCTAAAAAAAATTAAAAAACTCTGAGATTTCGCGAAGTTCTATACCACATCTTAATTTCTTATTTATTTATGTGTACATAAGTATGTATTTAGATGGCGCCGTGTTCCTTTTGCTCTTTGTCCGCGGTACTTCCCAGGCAACTATTCGTTGGTATAAGGGATGGTACTAACTGTATTGGCAATTTGAAGCCATTGCCATCGTGTATTTACGCGTATAGAAGTTAGTGGGGACAACATTTGGTACGAGGGTAAAGTGAAAAGCTCTCAGCCTGCCACAAAAATACCGTTACAATCAGAAAAAATTTATATTTCCTGCCTGGGTGCACGTGTCATTAGTTCGTATGATAACTTTCAACTTGTTCTCTCTCTCTCTCAAGTAGTTTGTTTACACGAATTTTTGCAGTAGACGTCTTACGTGTTTTTCGTTAAAATGGAGAAACGGTCATAACATTCTTCTTTTTGGATGGATTAACCCCTAAGGAAATTTATCCGAAATTGACAAAAGTTTACGGGGACTCTACCGTTAAAAAATGGGCAGCTGAATTTAAACGTGGTCGCACGTCCCTCGAGGACGGCCGACGTGAAGGACGGCGAAAAACCGCAACCATACCGGAAACCATCGGAAAAGTGCATGATATGGCGTGGGACGATAGGCGAATGAAAGTGAGTGATATGGCTGAGGCTGTGGGGATATCAGAAGAAAGGGTGCGAAACATCTTGCACATAGAATTAGAGATGCGAAATCTCTGCGCAAGGTGGGTGCCGCATTTGCTGAATGCCGATCAAAAGCAAATGCGCAAACGATTTTCGCAGCAATCTTTGCACCGATTCAATCGGGATCCGACCGATTCTGTGCGGTGATTTGTCACCATGGATGCGACTTGGGTCCACCACTAGACGCCAGAAACGGAACAGCAGTCGAAGCAGTGGGTGGAAGCCGGTGGTTCAGCGCCAAAGAAAGCGAAGTCGATTGGAACTGCCGGAAAGGTCATGGCCAGCGTGTTTTGGTATGCAAAAGGGATCCTGTTAATTGAAAAAGGCAGAACAATAACGTGAATATTACTCCAAACTTCTTGACTGGCTCGATGCCAAAATTCGCGAGAAGATGCCTGGCTTGAAGAAAAAGAAAATCATCTTTCACCGGGACAACGCACCTGTACACAAGTGTGCGTTGGCGATGGGAAAACTGCGGGATTTGGGGTACGATTTGCTCAACCATCCCCCCTATTCTCCTGATTTGGAGACTTCAGACTTCCATCTGTTTGTTTCTTGGAAGCGCTTCGCATCCAATGAAGAAGTTGAGAGGGTCGTAGATGAATATTTTCACTACCTTCCAGACTCTCACTTCCGGGAAGGAATAGTGATGTTTCAGAAACGCTGGACCAAGTGTGTTGAAGTCAAGAGAGTTTATATAGAAAAATAAAATCATTTTTTAACTGAAAATCGCAGTCTTTCATTGTCAGGCCGGGAACTTTTCACCTTACCCTCGTAGAAAATGGCTTTAAAGGCTATTATAAGCCTATTGCAGCCATCATCGCGACAAACCGCTCAAATTCAGGAAATCAACTGATAGCCATTGTATGTGTGTAAATAGACAAAGCACCCGATGAAGCCAGTTATTTTGTATAGCTGCTTCGTTTGATCCGGCGCGGCCGGGTCGCCAGAAGATAATAATAATAATAATTTCGCTACGTGCGTAGCCGGGTGGCTAGATGAAGAGATGCTGACGCGTCCATGCCCCTGAAAGGGTCAAGGCAATTAACAAATATTATCGAAGATGCTTCCTTCTGTGCGTTGCAAACTTCATGCCAAAGTTAATATACTCTTCCAGTGAAGGATATAAAAACATGTCAAAACTGCATATAAATCTTATTGGCATTTTTATTAGGACCATTATCAAAAATACTAAACATCTCCATAGACATACACTTTACTAACAAATACTCAACTATTTGGCGGGACTCAACCAATTTACGTTGTCCATTCATAAAAATATTTAGCACATTCCATTCGTCGTCTACAGTTGAACATAACATCGCCAAAATGAGACCTTGACGGAGGCCAAACAATATAAATAAGTATATTTGAATAAATGAATATGATGTGACACGCAAAAGAACGAAAAAATCTATAATGGCTCCCATGAGTGTTCCGCCTACATTTGGAAGTGTTCTTATTTTGACAGAATAATGACATCATCAATATTATGGGGAGTTTGCACATTACGCGTGTACCCATATGTAATTCGTTTCATGCGAATGACATGAAAACTTTTTTATTTTTCAAGAAATAAAAGATGAACTATGTTTCAATGTTTGTTGATCACACAGTTTTCAGAGTCTTTCAGCAAAGAGACTTCTTCCGTAAAAGGTCACACGATCTTCGTGAACTTTACTATTATTTCGATATTCAATTGTTCACGGAACAGGGAACAGAAGATCTGTGGACGCTCCTGGAACTCGAAGAAACTGTCTTTCTTACAGAAAATATGAAAATGAAGATACCAGCGATTGTGGGTATTGTGAGAAACTGTCGGCACGGAATGTAATTTTACAAATTCATCAATGATATTAGTCAAATATGCATTCAGAGTGCGAGATGATGATCTTTCAGCTCGCCGCTCAGATTGACATTTGCACTCAGATTACTATACGAGTCCTCGGACTGAGCTTGAAGCTTAGATTGCTGATAACTCATTTTTGTTTAGAGGTTAGTCCCTAGGTTTTGCCAAAAAGAGCAATCCTACATGATCCGACTGGCTTTAGTCCAGGCTAGGAAGTCCGATAAAGCTTGATTATATGAAAAAATCGTGTAGTTTTGAAATTTGGTGGAGTTGTTGCAGACAGTCTGCTGAATGTGTGCTCAAAAAGCCCAGATTGTAAAAGGTCCAGAAGTGTAGGGGAGAGGGGGTCAAAAGTAATATACTTTTTCCAGTTTTCCCTTGATTATTTCGAAAACTACGAATTCTAAAATACAAAAAAATGTTCCAATGCCGAATTAAAGTGCATAAACTTGCCTATAAAATGATATATCATACACTCGTTAATAAAATGGTATATTATACTCTAGCTAGACCATAAAATAGTGTAGGATATATTGATTTCCTCACAAGGAAAAACGGCACGATAACTCTCGATACAATACAGTTAGCGACTTGAAAATTTGGTCAAATATTATGATTAAGATCTAGTTCGTTTTTATTTGTGAGGAAATCAATATATGTACCCTACATTATTTTATGGTCTAGTCTAGAGTGACCATAAATAATACAAGTACATATATCATTTTGTAGGAAATTCTATGTACTTTGATTTGGCCTTGGGTCATTTTCTTGTAATATTTTCAAAATAATCAAGGAACACTCAAAAAATGGAGTATTGACCCTCTCTCCCCTAAATTTCCGGACCATCTATAATTGAGGACTTTTGAGCACATATTTAGGGGAACCTTAACAATTGTGCAAAATTTCAAAACTACACGGTTTCTTTTTCCTATTTTTCATTTCTAGCATGGACTACTTACGGTATCAACGTGTCTCAACTTTCTAGGCATCACGTTGGATTGGAGGCTCATTTATTGCAACGTTAACGTGAGATAGTTGACTTCGGTAGGTACTCGTAACTCTAGTACCGTCCTGCCTAAGCTGACCGAGCTAAGTTTTTTCTCCGAGTGAATGGAATGGGCCGAACTTGAAGTAGAAATTGCCGATACGAAAATAGTTCGGCTTTGCTTGAGAAAGCCTATCATGCCCACCTTTCTCGCTTTATGCTTCGAAATCTGCTTCCAGCTCGGCCCGGCTTCGTTTTTACTCTATTGTACGTATTTGCGTATGAATGTATGATCGGAGATAATTTTCACATTTGGTGTACAACTTTGCTTCCGCCGTTTTCCGACAGACGGCTGCATCGGTGAGGGCTCGTCAAAATACGTAGTTCAAAAGTATCACAAAGTGAGTTTGGACGTCTATAAACGTATCGACATCCCCGCATTAGTAAAAGTTGTTCGCATTTTTAATAAGATTCGCGATTCAAAATGTCTGTTTTCGAGCCAAGTTCTCGTCATTCGCGGGAAGTTTTGATCTTCTGCTTCCATTTGAAAAAAAAAAATTGCAGCTGATACTCATCGAATGCTCTCAGAAACTTACGGTGAGGTTGCTCTGAGTGACAGAATATGTCGTGAGTGGTTTCAACGTTTTAAAAGTGGCGATTTCAATGTCGAGGACAAGCATGGCGGCGGAGAGAAAAAATTTTCAAAGGTGCCGAATTGGAAGCACTGCTCGATGAAGATTCGTGTCAAACGCAAGAAGAATTAGCTGAATCACTGGGAGTGACTCAACAAGCCACGCAATTGATGCGTTTAAGTCGAGCATTAAAGGAAAAACGACCACAGTACCAAGAGCGACACGACAAAGTCATCATCCAGCATGACAATGCTCGGCCACACGTCGCAAAAGTGGTCAAGACATACTTGGAAACCCTGAAATGGGAAATCTTACGCCACCCGCCGTACTCCCCAGACATCGCTCCTTCCGACTACCATCTGTTTCGTTCCATTCCGCACGGCCTGGCTGATCAGAATTTTCGTTCGTACGAGAAAGTCGAAAAGTCGCGTCGAAAGACGCCTCCTCTTTCCGGGATGGAATCCGAAAATTGCCGGAGAGATGGGCGAAAGTTGTCGCTAGCGATGGACAGTTCTTTGAATAATACATCTGTAAGTACTTTTTGACAATTAAGCTTTTAAGGAAAAAACGGCGGAAGCAAAGTTATACCACCAATATCTGTCGAAATCAATTGTCTTCTAGTCTAGAGATTGGAGATTATAAAAGATTAATGTTATGTTCTTGGGAAAAAGGACACATGAAGCTTGCGTCCGATCTTGCAGTTCTCTACGCTTTGGAGCCCAATATGGGTTCCTTATTTTTTTTTGACTGGCCGGGGAAGCCAGACCATGTTAAAGTGAATTTCGTGAAACCTTATTCGGGTTACGAACAGTTACGGAGTGATTATTAATCATTGTTAAAAGCCGGATTGAGTCGATGGATCTTTATTCAGTATCTAAGCCAAACAAAGATACTCTAGGTAGCCGTGAAGTCTCGATCATCACTCTACAATGCTTTATCTAGAGAATATGGGTTCGATCCCCGGCGCGCCAAAACGTTTGTCAATGTAATGAGCGAAGATTTAGGCGATTTTGATACTTGCATTGAAGATATGCGCTACCTGTTCAGCGAACGTCAAAAAGTAAAAATCGTATGGACAGTGTAAAAGATTTCGAGATAACTAATTACAATGTGATTCGCAATGAACTCTTGTCCTTGGCCCGTCTTCAACATTCATTGTCACAAAAATCGTGAGGAAAAATCAATGATAGTCAAACAAAATCAGTATTAGGCCGTGCTCAGACGGTTCGTCTCGTAATCGGCACATCTGCGATTCAAACTCCACTTCCCAAGCAAATCCATCCGCTTAGTGCCGACCTATGGAGTTTAATTCGCAGACGAGCCGATTACGAGACGAATATGAGACGACCCGTCTGAGCACGGCCTTAAAATGTTATGATGAAGAATATTGTAAAAGCGAGAACGATGAATCAGCTTCCGTTGACAACAAACACATCGAAAATTTTGATGTAGTTTTTGTTGTAGTAACAACGCCTACTAGCGTTGGATGAGTTTGGTAGCCCTTGGCCGTTATTGATAAACGGGTCGCTAGCGATGCTTCAAATACTGCAGTTCTTCTTGCATCGAGGGGGTTTGACAGCTCTTGGCCGCCGAAAAACGGGTCGTTCCGTTATGAAGAACCGACTGCCGCAGGAACGTAGAACCAGTTGCCGTGTGATCGTTGTATTGCGTGTACATTTTGTTTGAATAAATGTAATAAGACTTCGTTAATCAATAGCATTACCCTGTTTGCATTATCTGCACTGCATAGATATTTGGTCAACAGGCACTTATTATACAAATCCCGGTCAAAATTTAGAACCCAGCACGCCTCTGCGTGTACCAATCTGGGTTTTTTTTCCTTCTTCCTCCACTCTCTCCTTCTCTCTATAGGCATATGCACCATCCTGGTGCATTCGTCGGCGTCAGGCCTTGTATTGTCATGGATAGCGTATGGTATTTTTTTCTTCAGAGAAAATTGAAAAAAAAAAGTTCCTAAAAAAAATTAAAAAACTCTGAGATTTCGCGAAGTTGCATACCACATCTTAATTTCTTATTTATTTATGTGTACATACATACATATGTATTTAGATGGCGCCGAGTTGATTTTGCTCTTGGTCCGCGGTACCTCCCAGACAACTATTCGTTCGTAAAGTACCAGTACAGTCCTCACACGGTAGATTTTAGGACGACCGGTAGCTCAGGCATCAGTCTCATGTCATCAGAATAAACTAGGTGGATTTTGAACTGGTGGATTTTGAATCAATGGAATTTGATAAGTGGATTTTGAGCAGGTGGATGCACCTAACCCACCAACCCACATACTTAGCGACGAATCTCCCGAAGTGCGAGACATTATAAACTAATAATAAAGTAGCATTAAAAATTGGAGGAATTAGCCCACAAAATCCTGGCATTGTTAGTATCAGCGCTACCCCGTCGATTTTTTTTTACTAAAAACAAAAAAAATCTCGAATATATTGAATCAAAATATAATATGACGGTCAATTACAATTCAAAGATTGCATATTGCTAAATCTTCGCATCCCATACTTCTTTGACATCTGGTAGCATGCAACTGAATCTCCCTTTGCTTTTCCTCATCTGCCTATGAATATGACATGATGAGCGGAAGCTGCAAATAGTAAACTCGTAGCTCGCCGGAAATTAACATACGAGGGAAATGTAGAATTTATCACGCAAACACAACTTATATATTTTAGTACATACTTGCCCACTCTACGAGTATCTGGAACTACTCGTAGAGTGTACATTTTATAATCTCGTATGGAGCAGCGTTCCACGTTTGTGTGTATTACTTTTGTATGCCCAATGCCTGTTTTTTTAGCCAGTACTACTATCCTACTTCCCGGCATTTTAGCGATATCTGCGCTGACGACTCATACTCGTATAGCAGGGCGTTCATACTGTAGGAAACTACATAAATGGCACACAGACTCCTCATGGTCGCCATCATCGCACACATTGTGTTACCATACCATGTGATTATTTTCAGGCCTGGAAGCTCGAGGTCGTCGCAATGATTCTGTTTCTGGATAAACAAGCATTTTTCACTTTTAATCTCTTGGCCACTTCTCGACGTAATGTCAACACAACACATAGTTTGGTAAATAGAATGGTTTATTAGTCAAACAACTAGATAATGTTGGACTTGGCGATAATGAAGGTGCCAAGAAATAAGCAGAGTTTACTCGCTGCCCTGCCTGGCGCTTATATTATGCACACACTAAAGTCTTTATCTTAATTGAATTTCCCGTGCATAATTACTGTTTCTAAATTTGGTTGGTTATGGTTAATCGTTATCTGCAGAACTAACTAATTTATAGTGGTTGAAAACAGACCACGAACTAAAATATGTGCATATACTGTCTTCGGTGTCGTAGTTCGCTTAGCACTGAGACTTTCAATGTTGGGGGGGCATTTCTACTTGACCGGGCGGAGCATAGTGGTTCGCGTCTTTGACCAATAGTGAGTTTTGATTTGAGCGGATTTCTCACTCCCCTTGCGTGGGCAATGGCTTAAGGGTCATTATACCGCCTTAGAACGCTCGCTGCCCTCGCTCTATTCCCACAGCGGTAAACCCACTATTAGGGAAGGCGCGAACCACGATGTGTGGCTGGTGAAATAGAAATATACCAATGGGTGGGCTTCTGCGAGCAGATCAGGATTTGACATTTCTGTCAATTTTCGGATCTGAAAATATTCCCCTCCGAATCTGAAAAGTATTCTGATCCGGAGGGGAATATTTTCAGAATCGAAAATTGACAGTGTTTTATTAAAATTTTACCGGAGGGGAAAGCATATGGAGGAGAATTCGAGAAATGTCAAATCCTGATCCGCCCGCAGGAACCCACCCAATTTTGATCTAATCGTTTACCTAAGGATTCTCCTTATAAATGCGCTTAGCATCCATTCATTTATCTAGATCGCTACGTTCATGCATACGTCGCGTCGCCTGCCTGTAGTGTAGACGCTAGACGGCTTTAGTAAAGAACGATATATGTATGTATATTATAGCGTTGCCAAAGTTTAGGAAATATCTAGCCTCTAGCTTGGGTGACTATTTCAATTTGATATTGCTGGATGTGACGATAATCGTGAAGATACAAGTGACTGTAAGTTCCAAAGGGGGATTGTAAATTATAGAAAAAAGTCGCCGCATCTTGAATAGCCTACTTGCAAGCAGCTTTAGGCATCCTAGTGCTCTGCAAGCACTTACTGATTTCATTGACCGTAGCAGTCCGAGCCAATTAAGCCTTCCAGTTTCCAAAATATCCACTTGTGCAGTGTGCACAAGAAAATTTTGAAGAATTTTCTCATCTCCAAGAAGAAGCTGAGATAATTCAATACTGACGTCGAACTAACTAAGCCAGCTAAGTGATTGAGTGGACGGTTGACTATTCGGGGAGACTGTAGTTTCCCCAACAGTAACAGATAAACATTTACATAACTTTATGCGCCAGCATGCTAGAGCTTAAGATATGTCGTCCAAATTCACGGCAACTTTGCATCTCAGCCCTTGATAAGTTTAAAAACTAAATTCCTTTAATCTCCAGTAATAACTTCAAAGAACATGCGAAATGTACTTGATAAAGCTAATGAACGCATGAGCTTTTATGCCGCCGCAAAGATCTGTGAAACTCAAAACTTTGCTGCCATTCAGTCGATGATAGATTCCGTCTCTGTTTGTTCTATGGACGTTGGAGTATTTTGACAATACATAATGCACAGCATAGTAGCAAAGCCAGTACTCCACAAAATGACGCTGCCGCGTTCACTAGCCATTGCAGCGGGGTTCCATAACGCAAGATTAAAGCTCAAAATCGTTATCGCTGAACTTTGGAGTTAGGAAAGCGAGAGAGGGCGCCATCTTGGCGAGTACCTGTGCTCACGTACCAGCGTACAGTTGATGTGCGGCATAGATATATATTGAACAGATCGGTAATAGTACTGTGCTTCAAGTTATTTTCGAACCAACTCGCGTATGCGCACTGCTACCCGTTTGCACGCGGTCGCTTTACGTCCGGTAAATGTCGTTGCGCAATCGGCCACTCAGCCACAATTTTGACATTTACGAAGCATTTGGCCCCTCGCTCCTCGGGCCCCTCGGCCCAATGTTAATACGTATTGTGCGTGTTTCACTGTGCAGACGCGAATATGTCAACCATAACTCGATATTCAAATTTTTGCCCCCACTCTGTGCCTGTTTCCTTTCTGTTCAATATATATTTATGATGTGCGGAGACTCATATTTACTTTTTAAGTAGGGGTGCTGAGTGGCAGATAGAAGATCCGCTCTAATAGTGCTCCGTAAGTGTGTTTCGCTCAAACGTTTTCAGTAAAGTGGATGATAGGCTATTGGGCTGGCGATCTCTTACTCGCTTTTGGGATGATGACCACTTTCACCTTCCTTTATTTTCATGAAATGTAATAATTTCAAGACAGACTTTGAAAATCGGAAAAGAAAGAAAAAGGCCCTTCAACGAGCTAAGCAGCTGCCTATGCCCGCTGTAGCTCAGTTCGGGAGACATGGACCGGGCTTTCGCCGTTTGTTGCCCCTGTCCTTCCACATTCAAAGGAATCATAGACCATAGGGGAAGACAACACAAACAGATGAGGAAAAAAGTGGGGAATATGAAATAACTGTCGCGCGTTGCTACAATGATTCGTCGGAGGACTCTCCTTTCAAAGGCATTCAACATGTTTTTCCGGTGTCGCAACTGTGGCATACAAAAGATCGAACTGGAATTTGGAACTGTTATTTAGTAAGCTGAATACGACCAAAGACATTAGTCATCAACCTAAAACTGTCAAATAAACTTTTTATTTTGAGCTTATTTATTTAAAAAGCTTATTTAATTAATAAAAAATCTGCATAAATGTGAATATCTTTTGAACTAATGATCGTATCGAATTGCTTCGATTAGACATACTCGTAAATGAACCAAATACATTAGGAATCAACCTAAAATGGGCACAAAAGCCTTTTGTTTCTAACTTATTTAATTAAAAATACGTATTAAATTAATAAAGAAATTTGAAAAAATTTAATATCTTTTGAACTAATGGTTATATCGAATTGCGGTTGATTTCAATCCATTCAGAATGACCAAATACGTTTGGAATCAATCTAAAAGTGTCATAAAATATATAGTAAGTTGCTTAAGCTTTGAAATTATGGAATAAGTTAAATAATTTAATTAATTAGTTATTTAATCTATTAAATTAGTTCCACAAAAGACTTAGCTGAACTCGTATAAACAAGGTTAAAATATCTACAAATTGAGACTAAAACAAAATTTTTAGCTGCTATATTTACCAAGATGGGGCGACCGGTAGCGCAGTGTGTTGAGGCACCAGTCTCATATTTGACTACTGGCGTTTCGGGCTCGAATCCCGTCCACGACAACGTTCGTGGCCATGGATGTGCAGGAGGTGCATGCTGGCAACTGCATTCTCCGAAACCAGTTTAGGCCGAGAAACGTCAACTGGGCCACCTGGAACAGTTGACGCGCTATGCCCCACAAGGGGTTAGGGCAATTGAGAGATATTTACCAAGATGGATCTAGTAAGGCTCAAATCTAAAGGCTAAACAGGCATTTCTGCATTTTCGCTTCCAACTGCACTAAAAGCGGGCCGATTTGAAAGTATTGGGCACGGCAAACTGGAACCCGAAATGTATTCAACTATCACTTAACGAGGTTTTTCATTTGGAGCATCCGTTTCAGAGATATGTGATACCTTAAAAGTGATGTAGTGTGAAAACTACTAAACCGAATTTCAACTTTGAGCAGTGTATTGGATGTGAAATTCGACGCTCTTTAATTTATATTCTACAAATTTTTTCGATCCGAGGTACCGTTTACATATTATTAGGAGAATATTAAAAAAAAGGGCTCAAATTTGTCAGTTTTTTGCTTGCGCAACCGCTCTGCCGAAGGGTATAAGGTGGCTTCATTTCTTAAAATGAATGTACGAGGTGTGTTAAAAAAGTAAGGTGACTTTTCAATTTTTTTTTTTACATTCGATTATCTATTTTTTATTGTTGTTGTTGTGTTATTACACATGTCACGAACATATGTTCACAATTTCAAGTACATAGCATACTTCGTTTGTTTTTGACAGATAAAAAGGTTAGATGTGTTTTGTTGTGCTCGGCGATTTTCTACTATTATAAAAAATGGAGCAAAGAATTTGCATCAAATTTTGTGTGAAAAATGGAATCAATTGCTCTAAAACACTTGAAATGTTGACAGTGACGTACGGATAGTCAGCTCTAAGTAAAAAAATGTTTACAAGTGGTACAAACTCTTCCAAGATGGCCGAGAAGATGCCAACGACGAACCTCGCTCTGGACGCCCCAGCACGTCAACAACAGAAGATATCGTCGAAGCTGTGAAGAAAATTGTTTTTGAAAATCGTCGAATTACCATAAGAGAAGTTGCTGAGGATGTTGGCATATCAGTCGGCTCGTGTCATGTAATTTTTTCGAATGTTTTGGGCATGAGACGTGTGTCAGCGAAGTTTGTTCCGAAACTTCTGAATTTTGATCAGAAGAATCGTCGCATGAGCATCGCTCAGGAGCTCTTGAATGACGTCAGTGATGATCCTGATTTGCTCATAACTGGTGACGAAAAGCCCTCTGCGACTTTTTCCTGTTCGCAAAACTGAAAAGACCTATGAAAGGACGGAGATTTACAACGATTGATGAAATAAAAACTGCATCGCTGGAGGAGCTCAAGGCTATACTAAAAAGTGCTTATGAGAAGTGCTTCGAGGACTGGAAAAAGTGTTGGCACAAGTGCATTGTAACTGAGGGGGATTACTTTGAAGGGGACAATATAAATATTGATGAATAAATAAATATTTTTTCATAAAAATATAAAGTCACCTTACTTTTTAAACACACCTCGTATGTAAACCACCAACAATCATACCAAACTGCATTTCTCTATCATATTGTGCAAGGTAAAATCGCATACCGTCCCAACTATAATGTGTAATGTAAAAATGACAAACACCACTGAGTATTTTGGTCGTGATCCGGGTGCCATAAGAGCAGTGGCAGCTCACGGCTGCTAATCGGCGAGTTTTCGGGTTTTAGCCGTGACCGTGTAACGTGAAAAAAGCTATGTTCTTCTTCAGTCTACATATAGAGTTCAGAAACCTGACTGTCAAGTTAATCAAAATGATTGGAAATGAAAATTTTGAAAAAAAAAAACACTTCTCAACGGCGAAACGCATTCTAGAACCGCATCCTTTCTCTACATAAATTCGATACTATGTATTTAAAAGCTATACATTTTTCCAGTTCCATTTTGTCCTCTCTTTATGACATGATGCTTTTGCTATCATAATCTCAATAAGAACTACTATAATTATATGATATTTTCACTGTAAAATTAAAATGTCTGTCTACGAGTAGTAACACACCGGAACATTATATGTATGTATAGTCACCCAGCAACATGAATGTGACATACGTGAATGTAATGGAGGAAGCGAGACTCGCTTACGTATTCAACAATTGATCAGGCGATGGAAGCTCATCCGGGAAGTTGTTACGTCCGCTGATGTTTACATTCGACCGATCAATCTTCACGTGGATATAAGGTACCAACAATGTTTTACATGACGAGCTGCTATTGTTAGAGCACACCACCACCACTACCATCGTGGTCGTACTTCTTGATTCGAAAGGAAGAACTTATTTGTGGCTGATTACATCAGTGTCACATGGCATTTACTAGTAAAAAATAAAAATGTTTGATGAATATGATTCGGTAGGCGTCTTCTTAAGGAGAAATGTCCGTTCATTAGAAGTTCTTCGATCAGAGAGGGATATAAGTATGTACGTAGTTCGTATACTTCTTCCGGACGTGTGCACAATAAATTCTCTTTACGATTAAAGGATAATGACATTTGAATAAGAGTCTGAGGATCGATCTGCTACCAGTCCGAAGACTGGTTGATTGATTAGTGATCAAGAATTATAATAGTTTACGCATCTGTCGAATGGAAAAGCGGAGATATTAATCGGTACTTTGTTGTAGTTTGTTAGTTTTTTTTGCCTCTAAGTCCTAGAGAGCATCTTTGCACTCCGTCCGTTCGTCTATTAATTCACCTTTACGTAAGAAATGGTAGCACAGTCATACCCCGACTAACGTTACTCCGGATGTCGTAATTTTGTTCGTCACATTTCGATTCATACACTGCTAACTTCAGGTCATATTTTGGAGTAGCTTTCTACCGTTTTCTTGGAGGAACGCCTCCCTGCGTTTTTGGGCCGTTCCAATTCTTCGTACCGTTACACTTATCCGTAAAAGGTTAGGTTAAGTAGAGTGGCAGCCTGATGACTCCGCATAGACCGCTGGGGTCCATAGCAATACAACACGTTTCAGGTACATCCTGTGTTGTTGATAGTCATTACCAGAAGATCGTTGTTGAGGTGGAAGGAACCTGACTCGTTGGCGAAGCTTAAGAGGCTTTTCCAATTGAGTCCTGCAACTCCTTCAAAGTCGTTGAAGAAGTAAGCTCCTAGGCACTTTAATCTTCTAGCGAGTGCAGGACATTCGCATAAAAGGTGCTTTACAGTTTCTTTCGTGCTTGGTATCCGAGAATTCCTGCTGTCATCATTGGTTATTAGCTTTAGTCTGTACGCGTGTTCCCCTATCAGGCAGTGGCCCGTTAGTATTCCCACTGATAGTGCCCACTGACTTTTAGGTAGTCCTAAGAGGCTTTTGGTTTTCCTTTTGTCATAAAGGCTCCAAAATATTTTCGTTATTCTGGAGTCGTTTGTTTTAGCCAGTTAGCGTTAGCTTTTTCGTATTCTGTCGTTCAGTATCTGCTTGGGCTGTCCCTCGTACGAGACCCCTGTTTGGTTAGTCCGTTCGCTATTTCGTTACCTAGAACGATTCTACCCCTTTTTCCGAAATGCCTTTTGGATCGCAAGCCCTTTCGCATGGGAAATGCTACACTCATTCGGCAGTCTGAAGGATAGGTTGCATGGAAAGCAAAAACAATCGATTTTCACTCGCGAATCGCACTGGAGGCAACACAAAGTTGCAACAATTAAAATTGCATGGAAGTTCCGATGAATAGATTGCTGCACCAACTCCGGCTTCCATCTAAGAGCCATCCATGTAGAGGTTTAACGCCTTCCTGCATCCATGATCAACTCCCGGAATCTGTTCCCTATCGGGTATGTTGACTTCGGAGTCAGTCAGTTTATATTGAAACCTACTTCTGGTTTGATATAGGCAGTATTATTAAATGGCAAACTAATACTGCCATGGCCATATGGCCTTTCTTTGAAGTGCTCTGCCTCTCTGAGGCTCATGCCACATTTAGCAGCCTCATTCCTCAGATGTAGGTCAATCGGAGGCAGTTTTGGATGGGTCTTCAGAGAAAGCGAAGATACTGTTCTTAAGGCATCAGTGATCCCCAAGCAACGTAGTCTCTGTACCCTCTCAATTTTCTGTATGTTGCTTTTCGTATTGAGTGCCGTCCATCAGACCACAGCTCCGTACGTTAGTATCGGTCTTACGACAGCTGTGTATATCCAGTGAATAATCCTCTTACTAAGCAAGCTTTTGTAGCCATGTTGCCCTTCCTGATTCGTTCCTTGGCGTCACGACCCCAGTTAAGTCTATTATCCAGGATCATTCCCATATACTCGTACTTTCCATTGGTTGACAAAGCTAACTCGGTGTCACCCATCTTTGTCAGAATAAATATCTGAATTCTGGTTCTCCTTGCGAAGAGGACTAGTTCAGTCTTCTGAGGCTTTGCACGTAGACCTCTTCTGTCCGCCCACCTTAGTAACTTACTGAGAGCCATAGTTGTAAGTTCTGATAGTGTACCCGTGTGCTTCCGTGATACGATTATCACAACATCGTCTGCATAGGCTACCGCACGTATTCTGGACGATTCGAGAGATGTTAGTAAAGCATTCAGTACGAGTACCCTTGCGGAGTGCCTCTCATCGTACTCTTGGTGGCTTAAGTACCTCCCCATTCAGTCGTTATTAGCCTGTTGGAGAGTAGTGCTTCGATCCATTTCATTAAAGTTTCATTCACCTCAGCAAGTTCCAGGACCTCCACAATAGCATGGTGACATTGTTGAAAGCCCCTGCATTGTCCAAGAATGTACCGAGAGTGAATTCTTTTTATTGAAGGGATGTTTCAATCGTGCAGACCATTTCGTATAGAGCAGTTTCTACGGATTTCCCTTTCATGTAAGCGTGCTGAGTTCTAGAAAGGTATGAAGGGTGGATGATCTCCCTAATGTATCCATCTAGACATTGTCCATCGTTTTTAGTAGAAATGACATTAGACTGATAGGTCTAAAATCCTTCGAATTGACATGGATACTCTTGCCTGTTTTGGGGATGAAGACCACTCTAGACTCACTCCACGCCAGAGGTACGTAGCCTAGTCCCAGACATTAATTCAGTATGACAACAACCCATATTGCTTCCATGAGTTTTTGTAGCATTGCCGGTATGATTTCGTCAGGACCTGGCGATTTATACGCGTCAAACGAGCTTATCGCCCATTTTACGCGTCTGCGCGGGAACAGTCTCGGGTTGTTACTTTTTCTTGCGCCACTATTTCCTGTTTCCGGCTGTGTTACGAGGGTGTGACGGTCCCCACAGCTAGGGAGGTGTGCGTTTAGAAGTTCACCTAGTGTTTCTGCGCTATCTTGTGTCCAAACCCAATCCTCCTTGTTGAGGGTGGTGGGCGATACCGGATTTTTTTAGATGACTTTTCTTCTCCTTGATGCTTCCGTCGTGCTTTCAATTTGGCTGCAAAAGTCTCTCCAGTTATTCCTCTTAACCGGTCTTAATTGTTTATTAAGTGCATTTAGTGGGTTCCTGTACTCACCCCATGCCTCATCCCGCACCGTACGTTTGGTGTTCTAAGCAGCTTTCGTACCTTGAAGCGGGCTTCCCTAATCGCCTTGTTTCACCATAGTGGTTGGGTCTTCTTAGGGGGTTTTCTGAGGGGACATACATATGTATGACATATATGTAATTGTGTTAGCTAGAGTCTGCGTCTTGCGCTCCAGACTTGTAACGTTACGCATATACTGCGGGTGCTTACTAGAAAGTTTGGCGTATGGCTGTACGTCTCCCAGTTAGCTGTCTTCGGGTTTCTGTACTTCTCCATTTTATTTATGGCTGTGAAGCCTATCTTAAAACTTATGTACATATGGTCCGAGAATGAGAATATATCCAGGAACCTCCAATTCTGGATTTAACCTAACCTAACTCGAACAAAGTGAAATAAACGCAAGTGCATTTTCGGTACTCAGATTTCGGTATTTTACGAGTACGGGTATTGCAAGCGTTTTCCCAAAATTGTCCGTACTCAAAACCGGTACTAGTACCATGGGGCGGGCAGAAAAAAGCGTAAAAAGCCGGTATATGTACTAAAAAACCAATACTGAAAAGATACCAGTACAAAACCGGCATACTAGTTTTAGAAACGGGCCTGTATGACAGTTCTAGGACATGTAATAAATACAATAGAAAGCCACTCAGACATATTAGACGCTTTGCATTTGCAGGCTATTTTCATACAAAACGACAGACCTGTTTTAATCCAGGTCTCGTATGGGATCTCATCGGATCAAAGTTGAAACCAAATTGGTTGAACGTCAACTTATTTTGCCTCCATCTAAATGTATACAGAGTCCGTGATTCGCTCCCACGGCGAAGTATCTGTATGGTGGCTGTTTAAGTTCGTTCGTCGCAGAGCCGTGGCGTTCTTTTCGGTATGAGACCGGAATCCAGTGAAATAGAAGTGGCTATTATGTATATTAAGTCTAAGTTATAAACAGCGTATAAAAAGTTGCATTTATCTAGTCAATATTTTTAGGTTAGTTGCATTTATAAAGTCAACAACGGTAGAAATTTAACTGTTGCGAAAACCGAGGAGTTACGCGAATCGAGTAATGTGTTGTACTATAATGTATGTATGTAACAGTGTTGGGGAGGATATTAGCTACACAGTTGAGTAGGGAATGCGGTACAAAGCGAACCGCGTAGACTGGAGTACTGCCAAAGATATCTTCACCTACAGTAAAGTCAGATGGGCCATTGATTCATTTGAGCCGTTCAAATCGGCTCTGTTACAGAAAGGGAAGGATATATTGATCCCCTACCTCCTGAATATCTTCAGAGGAAGTTTTGCTCTTGGTTATATCCCAGATTCCTGGAGATCAGTTAAAGTAGTCTTCATCCCAAAAATGGGAAATCGTTCCAAGAACGACCTCAAATCCTATAGGATAGGCCAATTAGCTTGAACTCCTTCATGCTTAAGCCCATGGAGAAAATCCTTGATTTGCACATCAGAAGCACACTCCTTATGAAATTTCCGCTGCATTCTAAGCAGTTTGCTTACCAATCAGGAAAGTCAACTGAAACTGCTCTACACTGTCTAGTGAGAGAAATTGAGTCTGCAATAGCAGCTAAGGAGATGGCGCTATGTGTCTTTCTTGACATTGGAGGAGCTTTCGATAACACATCTTTCTCTTCCATTGACTCTGCACTCAAAACAAAGGGAGCAGATAGTACAACTGCATTATGGGTGAAAAGGATGTTATCATCTAGAAGGGTCATCACGGATATCGGAGACTGCACTTTAACAGCATATGCCACTAGAGGATGTCCGCAAGGAGGAGTACTATCACCCCTTCTTTGGTGCATCGAAGTAGACAGCCTGCTGTGGAAACTCTCTACTATGGGATTTTCTACACAAGGTTATGCTGACGACTTGGTAATAATTGTTAGAGGAAAATTCGAAGGAGTGCTAACGGAAATGCTCCAGTGAGCGCTGAATACAGTGCAAAATTGATGCAATGATAACGGCCTACGTGTTAATGCGGCCAAGGCAGTTATCGTCCCTTTTTCAAGGAAAAGAAACATCGGACCAATGAGGCATCCCACTATGTATAACACTCCAGTGCTCCTGGCGGATACCGTCAAACGCTTAGGTGTTGCTCTAGATAAGAAGCTACTGTGGTCGGCACACCTGAGGATAATCTCGGACAAAGCCACCAAAGGTCTATGGATCTGTAGGCAGTTTGTAGGTAAGACTTGGGGGACAAGTCCTCGAATAGTACTATGGATCTATAAGGCAATTGTGAGACCCATAATTGAATATGGCTATCATCTGGTGGAAAAAGCTACCACCAAGGAAGGAATGGCTATATTAGGAAAGATTCAAAGACTGGCATGTCTCACAATTACTGGGGCTATTCGCTGCCCCACGGCTGCTCTTGAGGCGTTGTTAGATCTTCCGCCGCTCCACATTCACCTAAAGGCAGAGGCAAAATCAGCAGTAGCTAGGCTAAAAGCTAATCAGACTAATATCAAGTTTAATTCGGAGCAGGAACACTGGCTCCAGGAGGATAATGAATTAGGCTTGCCATCAGACCACATAACAAGGGAGCTCCGCTTCAATCCTTCTCTACAACTATATGCAGCAAAGAAGAATGGGAAATGAAGCACTCAACCCTTCCTTCCAGTACTGTTAAATGGTTTACGGATTGCTCCAAAACTGAAGAAGGCTCAGGGGCGGGTATCGCAGGCCCCTCAATTAGAGTGTCTGTTCCTATGGGAAAGTAAACCACGGCTGAAGTTCATGCGATTGAGGTATGTGCGAACTTTTGTCTAGAAGCTGGCTACCCTGACAGTAGGATTGCAATCTTCACTGATAGTCAAGCTGCAGTCAAGGCGCTTAGCAAATTCTCCTTTTCATCGAAACTGGTTCTGAACTGCTTTGAAGCTTTACAAAGAAATGGCACTGCTAATATAGTTACCATCTATTGGGCTGCTGGATATGATGGTATTGCGGGTAACGAAACCGATGATGAGCTAGCCAGGACGGCTTCTGCAAGTCCGTTTAGAGGGCCTGAATCCTTCCGTGGTATCCTTCTATGTAGGGTAAAATTACACATAAGAGAGCAGGAACAGTTGGAAACCACAGCACATTGGGAAAACCTCCCTGGTCTGAGCTCTGAGACAATCGAAATTGTTCATTTCAGCTCACTCACCCAAGCGCTCCCTAGAATTGGTGTGCCTTGGCAGAAGCAGAGTGAGAATCATTTGCGGTCTCCTTTCAGAGGGCATTCAACCCTAAGGAGTCACTTATACAGAATGGGGATTGTCTCTAACCCCAACTGTCGTTTTTGCGAAAGCAATAATGAGACTTCTCAGCACATCCTCTGTGAGTGTTAGGCACTCGCCCGTCGCCGCTTGGAGAGTCTCGGTGAGGGATCCCCTGAAGCGAAAACGATCACCTCTTTCAAACTTGGTCAGCTGAGCAGATTTGTGGGATCGATCAAACTCGATTGCTCACTCTAGATTTATAGGGCTATAGCACAGTATGGTCGCAGTGCTCGTGGGCCGGTCGGGCCCACTTCCCACAACTTAATCTTAATGACATAATTAATGACACGAATGCCATACATTTCAAATGTCAAACATGAAACATTCCAATTGGAAAATGATTGAATTTACCAAGTATGTATACATTTACTAAAGATTAGATTAGATTGGGAGGGAGGGTCGTGGATCATGTTGAAACCACAAGCACTGCGACCATGGGTCTATTGTGCTGAAGCCCATTTTATCGAGAAGACTAGATCATATGATTTAGCCGACTTTTCTCGATAAATTGACTGATCTGGCCAGGTTTGATAGAGGGGATGTCCTCGGCCAAAGGAAATGTTATGCCGAAGCAGTCCGTGCGTCGTTTCGCAAGTCCTTCGCACTCACAAAGGATGTGCTCTGAAGTCTCATCATCAGCCTCGCAGAAGCGGCAGCTAGCATCTTGTACAATACGCATGGTTTTAAGGTGACCCCTCAGACACGAGTGCCCCGTTAAAATTCTACAAATCATTCTGACTCTGTTTTTGCTCAGCCGTAGCAATTCTAAGGTACCAGTACGCGAGTAGCCCGAGATGAACAGCCTGGCCTGTCTCAGGCCTGAAAGGGCATCCCATTGGGATGTGGCAAGAGCACTTTCCCAGTCTCTTATTTGGTTTCTGCAGTAGCACAGTCGAATTCCACAGAAAGGTTCTGGGCCATGGAAGGGGGCTTTGGAGGCTCGGTTTGCTAGCCTATCTGCTAGCTCATTGCCTTCGACTCCCGAGTGACCAGGGACCCAGTAAAGAGTGAGTTTGTTTGTTGAACCCACGGTATGGAGGACTTCCTGACATTGATTTACTAAAGATACCAACCCCGCTTGATCCGACAAGATCCTATATCAGATCAGGATCTGACTGGATCAAAGATCGATCAGTTTATTACCATGTTTCAAAAGTAAAGTGAATGCAAAGACTTAGATAAGCTAACGTCGGTCACAAGACTGACTTAACAGAAAAGGATAAAAAAATATAAATGTATCAGTCAATTACACTTTTCACTATCACAAAATTTGCAGGAAATGGGTTGTAATTTTAATCACTGAGTAGTATGGTTATTTTATTACATACATGTTAAATATTAAGTTCGAGGACGAGCATATTTACCATATCTCGACTGATGTTTTGCAGAGCGTGAAAAGTATGTATTCTTCCTGGTCTCCGCCTGGCCATTTATACATTCATTTTACCAAGTCACTGGAATATTTACTCATCCATTCACTACAGTGACTGTTTACCATTCACATTCTCATTCATAAAACATTCGCTGCTCGTTGATGCACCTTGTTGGCATAAATGCATACGTAGTGTAGACTTTCATGCAAGTGGATACCATTTATTCGCATTCGAAAAAAACGAGTGCTATTAACATACGTATTAATGTAGATGATGGTATGTCTACTCTATTCGGGGGCATAGTTTTTCATTCAACATTGTTTCTTGATTAGTAGAATGTATTATTCTTAGAACCGGTACACGCTTTTCTAGAATAAATTAAGGTGCTTAATAAATTCAAGCGAACTTAAGAACGAAGGTAGGATCGAAGGAAATATGACTTCAAGCGGCAACCGTAAAATTTATGTTTTTCATTTGAAGTAGATTTTCAATTTTGGAGGCGACTGAATTTCTTCCGAATGTTCGTTCTCTAGGACCATTTTGTTCTTCGGTTGATTTCAGGTAATAGTGGGTGTACCTAGTTATGCAAAATGGACAGCGTGTTGGTCATGTAGGTGGTCAACGTGATACCTCTCTTCATTTTTCTGATATCTTGGATGATAAATTCCATTTCTATTCAAGTTTTTAACTTTTCGGGTATCGGATTTATTCTTAGGGTATATGTTCATATATGTCTGTTTAATCGGAGGATAATGGACCGTGCACATAATCGTCAGGCGATTTTTTGTCATTTTTTACCTTAATTCTTCCCACCATTCTAGAGTTTGTGACGATCTGTGACAAGGGGGAAGGAGGCCCTTGTCACAGATCGTTATAATCTCTAGAATGGTGGGAAGAACATAAAATAAAATTTGAATGAAATAAAAGAAACAAATTCAAATAACATGACGTCACACTATCGGTAGATTCCCCCCTCCCCATGTGACACTTCGTCAGAAATTGTGAAATCCCCTCCTCCCCCAGGGATGTGATGTGTTATGTGCACTGCCATCTAAAATGTCAGGCCAGCTATCAGGTGATTTTGAGTGATGAATGATGTAATTAGTGCCTTTGCCTGTTTCGTCACAGAGTTCGCGAAAAAGAATCCAGTGGTTTGCGACTGACGGCGGTGAGTTCGGTTTTTGTGCGTTTCGTGTTTAGTTTTCGTTTTCCGCGTTCAGTGTTCATTTATTAATAGTTAAATTGCATCTAGTGATCTGGGAAAACAAACATGTGCGCGATGAGGTGTTGTGCAGCGTGCGGCCAAAAAACGAGTGCTTGGAAAAAAATCCATTTTTCAACGAAACGTAAAACAGTTTTGGCTAAAAAAAATTTTGCGAAATGTTCGGCGATATTCTGCCACTAATCCCTAGGGCTGCGGCTTCGAGCAAATGGCTGCAAGTGTCCCAAAAAGTGTGTGTTTGGCCGTCTAACGCCACTCACCACATTTTCTTCGCGGACATATTGATGTTTTCGATCAATAGATGCAATTTAAACAACGGAAAACCCGAAAGAAAACGCGAAGCTGTCGAACACCACTGCCTGACATCTGGCACAATTCTCAGTGATGTAGGCAACGAAGGCACAATTCCTATGTGTGCAGGCGAGTTGTTTTCTACAGTTTGGCCTGTATATTAAGATGTATGTGTATTAAGTGGCACTGCCCCCACACCACATTGATTTTCATCGTCTCGTCACAGCTACAAAAAAAAAATCATCATGGGGTAAGGAAGGGTGATTATTGAAGCGATTAGTTAGAATAGAATAGAAAAAGAGGTGCGCAGTAGCCGCACCTCTTTTTCTTTTTCTTTTTCTTCCTTCCCTCATAGTGGGCATTACGACTATAGGAGGTATATTGTGCCTAACCCTTTAAAAATATAGCAACAGACCTTCCACCAATGTTACGAACGCTAGTACAATAAGTCTCCATAGAACGGGGGCGACCGGTAGCGCAGTGTGTTGAGGCATCAGTCTCATGTTTGACTACCGGCGTTTCGGGTTCGAATCCCGTCCACGACGACCTTCGTGGCCATGGATGTGCAGGAGGTGCATGCTGGCAACTGCATTCTCTGAAACCAAGTTATGCCAACGAAACGTCAACTGGGCCACATGGAACAGTTGACGCGCTATGCCCCACAAGGGGTTAGGGCAATTGAGTAAGTCTTTTGCTGGAGATTTCCTGATATCAGCAGTGTTTGTGACGATCCGCCCGAGTAGCGTTAACCTAGCCCGCGCAACCGCTGGGCATTCACATAAAAGGTGATGTGGTCTTAATGTCCTCCAAACGACACTCCGTCTCTCTGGATAAGCCCATCTTATTTAAATGAGATCTAAGGGCGACCACAGAGTGAAAGCTGAAGCTGATGCTTATGCTGGTGTTTTGATTGTGAACACTCTACGAAGAGAAACATTCACATGAAACGTGCTCATGCAGCTTCCCCTCCCCATGTTGCAGATGATTACATTCGTAATTGTCCGGTGTATTCGTTAATTTGTATATGTCTTATGAATGGATTTTAAATATGAAATCACTGGACAATTACGAATGCAATCTTGAGCTTTAGCGATAGCATGGGCAGGGAAAGCTCCATGAGCACGTTTCACGTAAACGTTTCTCTTCACTGAGTGTTCACTATCAAAAACCAGCATAAGCATCAGCTTCAGCTTTCACTCTGTGGTCGCCCTAACTCAGTGATGGCTCGATAGGTAGCCAACAAATAACCTCAGGTCAGGTCTACTTCTGTGGGTAGTATTGGGTGTACAACTTTGCTTCCGCCGTTTTTTCCTGGAATTAAAAGCTTAATTGTCAAAAAGTACTTACAGATGTATTATTCAAAGTACTGTCCATCGCTAGCGACAACTTTCGCCCATCTCTCCGGCAATTTTCGGATTCCATCTCGGAAAAGGAGGCGTCTTTCGACGCGATCCATGCCATGATTGGATCTATTTCGACTTCCTTGTACGAACGAAAATTCTGTACAGCCAGGCCAAAGAATAGAGATTATTGCTAACAAGAAATGGGACTCTATACGAATTAAGACTGCCTGACTAGTAGTTTCATATGTGTTGGATTCCATCAGTACACGAAGGGGTAACGCGGAATAGCAAGTATGTTACTCATACGATGAAACGTACTAGGCAGTTGGCATTTGAAGAGCTTTTCAAAATGTTGCCGTCCCTATCCCTCTAAAGGCAACTTTCATTTGATTATTTGCGTATCAATTGGCAATGCGCTTTTGGTTAAATCGTATGAAGTGCCACCCCCCTGGCCAGGCCGTGCGCCATAGAACGAAACAAATGGTAGTTGGAAGGAGCGGTGTCTGGGAAGTACGGCGGGTGGGGCAAGATTTCCCATTTCAGAGTTTCCAAGTATGTCTTGACCACTTTTGCGAAGTGTGGCCGAGCATTGTCATGCTGGAGGATGACTTTGTCGTGGCTCTCTTGGTACTGTGGTCGTTTTTCCTTTAATGCTCAACTTAAACGCATTAATTGCGTTCGGTACCGATCTCCTGTGATAATTTCATTCGGTTTCAGTAGCTTGTAGTATATTACACCGGGCTGGTCCCACCAAATGCAAAGCATAATCTTGGCGCCGTGAATATTCGGTTTTGCCGTTGACGTTGAGGCATGTCCGGGCATTCCTCATGACTTTCGTCGCCGGTTACGATGCGATGTAGAAATCCCTTCCAAATCTGCCTTTGAACCAGTTGTTTGCATGCAAATAATCGCCGTTCAATATTTCTCGGTTTTAACTCGTACGGAACCCAATTTCCTTGTTTCTGAATGCCTATGGCCTTGAGGCGTTTCGAGATGGTTTGCTGAGTCACTCCCAGTGATTAAAAATGCGAACAACTTTTACTAATGCGGGGATGTCGATACGTTCACAGACGTCCAAACTCACTTTGTGACACTTTTGAACTACGTATGTATGTTGACCAGCCCTCAGCGATGCAGCCGTCTGTCGGAAAACGGCGGAAGCAAAGTTGTACACCTAATATCCCCATAGTCGAAGGGTCTCATTAGCTCCTTTGATTGCTGCAGCCCTGAAAGGTCATTCGTCAGACCATTCCTTTATGATAGTCCTGGCTGAAGCCAGGCCTAGGCCACAATATGGTTCCGGTCCGATAAAATTAGACGTTGAGCCTTGCCTGGCAAGTTCATCCGCCTTCAAGGCCTTGATGACCTGGCACTCAATATAAAACGAATTGATTGTCAGTCGCGAGACATTGAAGAAGCTCACGACAATCTTTCACCAGCCTTGAAAAGAGCTTGTGAGCTTGTGCCTGGTTATCCGTGCAGGTAGCAATGTGAGCACCTCTAAGTTTTTTCTCCAGAATAATTCTGGCGCAGACCTCTATGGCATGGATCTCGGCTTGAAAAACGCTGAGGCAGGCACCCATAGCGATTTAAATCCTGCTGTTGGGCCCACAGTCTTCAGCACCAACTCCCTGTACAGTCTTAGACCCATCAGTGTACCACATGATACATTCAGAGTTTGTGAAGGGTTTGCCATTTTCGCATACCGTGCGGTCTGGGATGAGGACTGAGGATTTATTGCCGAAACATAACTCCGTGGTCATATAATCTGATCTGCATGCCAGGAATTTAAGTCAGAATGCTCATGTGACCATTGTCAGTAATACAAACTTCAGAAGATAGCTGTATGCTAAGAGCATTTAGAGCTGTTTTTTTTTTAATGACGATGTGCAGCGGGGTATATCCAATAATCGCCTCTAAAGCAGGCGTAGGGCATGTACTCATAGCCCCAGTTATCCCAAGACAAGCCAGGTGTTGAAGGGATCAGTTACAGATGATAGAATAGTGGATCGAGATACGGTGAAGAAATGAGGAGGAGAGAGGAGAAGGAAGGCGAAAGGAGAAGAGGAAATAAAATGAAAAAAAAGCTTGTCTAACTCAATAGGACTGGACAGCAAATAATCGAAAAAGAATAATAGGAAACGGATAAATGGAAGTGACAAATGGAAATCGGAATTAAGAAATGGAAAAACGGGGAATGGGAAATCAAAAATTGGAAGTTGAGCATATACTATTTGCCTTAACCACTAGTGTGGCATAGAGCGTCAACTACTCAAAAAAGGCCTAGTTGACGTTCCGTTAAGTTCCGCCACACACGTTCGAACCATTTGCGAACATTGCGCACTACTTCCACTGAACTAAAATCACATAAATTTTCTTTGCTGGTTCGGTCGTGGTTATGGTTGGTCGCGCGCAATGGTCACGAACGGTTCGGTCGTGGTTGTGCGTGGCAAGCTTTAGCATATGACTGGTTTCGGACCAAACATATAGCTAGCACACTTCTAATGGAAAACATGAAGTAAAATTCGAAAATCCTAGCTCGGAATTGGAATGTGCTGTCACTAGTAGTAGTAGTAGTCTAGTAAAATTACCCTCTTATAATAATTCTTTTAGGGCCGTTTTCTCAATGTCTAGTTAAATCTTATCCTGTAGATAAACGATAAATGGCACTCATCTTCCGGTTAAGAATTTATCGGACAATAATTCCAAACAGCTGATACGGGCTGCTGAGATTTTGACAGGTCAAACGGTTTACGTTTGCACATTGAAATGAGACAATTAAACTAGTCACAAGGAACAGAGTTCTGGATATTCATTCGAAGGAAACGGATCTGAAACCAATTCAGCCGCAAAATAATGCTGAGAGGTGGCATAGCATAGACGTAGAATAGAATTGAACAGGTGGCAGAATTCCGCCAAGAAAATCATGACTTTCTACTGTATCAGCTGCGTTGTGGACTGCATTATCATATTTTGAGCGTTGCATGCGCTAAGGTTAAATTTAGTGTCCCGGATAGATAACTGGCAGTTTAACCAGACATTGAGAAAACGGGCCGGAAACAAGAAAATTAGAGGTGGGAATTGGAATATGGAGAATAATAGAAAGTGGGAAGTTGAAATAAGTAATTGGAAATATAAAATGGGAAATGAGGCATGGAGAATGGATAATCGGAACTGGAAAATTGATGATAGAAAGAAAAAAACAGCAAATGGTAACATAAACAGAAGATCAGAGATAAAAAATGGAGTCAAGTGAAAGAGACCCAAAAGTCGAAACTCGAAATTCGAAAATCAAAATTCCTAATTCGATATTTGAATGTGCTGTGACTTCTTAATGAAATTTGCGTCATCACTTTCAAAAAACAATAATTTTATAATGTTTGAACCCTAAATTTGAGGTGCATGCTGGCAACTGCATTCTCCGAAACCAGTTTATGCCGTGAAACGTCAACTGGGCCACATGGAACAGTTGACGCGCTATGCCCCACAAGGGGTTAGGGCAATTGAGAGAGAGAGAACCCTAAATAATTCTTTAATTGGGAAATTTCAAACGAAAGTGGTGGAATCATAAAGTGTGGAATGAAGAATTTGAAAATGCGCCTAATGTGCTTTACTCCCCAATGAAATTTATTAAAACGTTTTGTGTTAACATCGGACATTCTACGCTATCTTCCAAAGTAATACACATATACAATTATAATTATATGAGAATTTATCATGGAGAAATACGTTATTTCGAAACATGACATTTTTTTGGCGATACTAGGGGAAAGGTGGTCCTTTGGTTTTAACAGGACAGCAAATTCAGCGACGTTTCTCTTCCAAGGAAAACTGAAGTAATCGATTTGACGCGGCAGGACTTTATTTTATGGAGTTACACTAAGGGATATTGTTTACATCGACTTTTGAATTTTAACACCGCTTTGATAATCTTAAGTTGAATATCGGGAATGTATGTATGCAAGGACTTTCTTCTAGCACGTTCACCCTTCAAATAAAAAAAAAAAGTGCCACAGTGTCTGCCTTTCAGATAATCTTAAGTATGCATCTTTTCTGGTTTATTACTAATTGCATTACCAAAGGAAACATTCTACCAAGTATCCGGGCTCTACGCCAATTACGTTAGCCATTTTTTTTGCTACTGAAATTCAAACGAAAATTGCGTGTAACCACTTTATCGTCTGCTTTTTATGAATTTCCGGAAAAAGAAAAATGTCTTTAGAAGTTGCTGTGTGACGTCAGAAAGACAATTCTTGAATAAATTTATTCCGTTTTCTGGAGTCTTGGCATTTTTGCCGGAAAGAAATATCGGGAGCAATAACAGATGACTTCTTTGTTACGGTTCACGCTTCGATGAGCATTTATGAATGACGTTCCTTTCGTTGCCGCTTTATTACATGTTTCGTCAATTTATGAATGATTCGGAGAAAAATAAAACAACCATTCACTTCATGCCATTCATTATTTCCCAGGCCCATTGAAACAATGTGAAGATGAACTCAACAAAAAAAAAAAAATTAAAAAAAAATGCATGTAGGTTTGTATTGTAAGCATGACGAGACTGCAATTATTTCGAGGGGGTTGTGCGTCGTCAAAAGTCAGTCTTACACGTTCACTTCCATTCATTAAAAATGCCGGAATTTCCATGAATGCCATACAATTTGTGTATGTTTGTGAATCGGATATCAGGTGGAAATTGTTGCCGGTTCTGTCATCAACGGTCGGTTCCCAGGTGAGAAGAGTGACGAGTCAGTGTGACATTCCCGTGACATCGTTTCATTCGCTTTGCATCGTTAGCTGTACAAAGTGTGAGAAAAGAACTTTACGAGAGCAGGGATTTCGTGAGATTCTTTGGAATAATTTAGTGCGTCAGTGAATTTGGAAGAATTCAACCAGAACTGAGGAAAAATTCCGCTCTGGGATTGTGAGAATTGTTAAGGGCGTGTTAGAACCGTTTTATCTTTGAACTCTATCAAGATAATCAAAAAAATTTCAGAGTATAGTATTTAAACTGGAATACAACTGTTTTTTCGGTCTTCCAAGAAGAAACCTTCTTGTTTCCACTGAAGACCCCAAGGAAACCCTAGTGGGTCAATTATAGGTTCACCTCACGGGTTTTATTATCGCAGAAAGTTTCTCAGTACGCACCTGAAGACGAACAAGTGTCGGTTGGTACGGCGGAAAACCTATCCGGAACATTCTATACAAAAATAAATGATCTAAGTCCGGATGGCACAACGGTTAGCACGTTCGCCTTCAACGCACTGGGCCCCGGTTCAATTCCGGGGATTTACGTGTCGGACTATGAGCCCACTCAGCTGTTAAACGAGTACCCATTATGGGGTAAATAACTCGGTTGAGCGTGTTGCTGATCACATACCTCTGCACAAAAAACCGTCACGATCTAGAAAATGAGATGATGCTAACTCATCTCGAGGCCGTGGTTCAAATTGGACTGTTGCGCCAGTTATTTATTTATAAGATCGGGGGTATATTCCTTGGTTCTTCGCAGACTCAGCCACATACTACGCTTACGGAGCAGAGTAAACGTTGTTTTTATGCAGTAGATAAATGACCCTCTAGAATAATCCAATTTCTATAATTATAATAAAACTCATTTGAAGAAGATTGTGAAAAGAATTTTGTCTCTAGCGCACAATAGGCCCATTTTCTCAAAGTCTGGTTAAACTGCCAGTTAGCTATCCGGAACACTAAATTAAAACCTTTGCATATGCAACGCTCAAAATATGATAATTCAGTAGAAAGCTCAGCTAATGCAGCTGATTTTCTTGAGTTATGCCACCTGTTCTATCCTATTTTACGTCGGTACCGTCTCTCAGAATTAATTTAATTTAATTTTTAATTAATTTCCAGAACTCTATTCTTTGTGACCAGAGAATGCTGATGAAACTCTCGAAATTAAACGTCGGATCTGCAAACTAAAGCTTCTACTCGATCCTCGCTATATATTAAAATTAAGCTGCATACACAGAAAGGCTAAGCCTTCTTAACAAAGACACAATTACACTTATCATTAAATTGAATTTCTCGATAAATTTAAATTTTCTTCAAGAATTTCTGACAAATTGAAAAAATAGGAAAAAAAATCTCCGAAGGGGGAGGGGGGGGGGGGGGGGGGTTGAAATGAAGTTGCATTTCATTTTAGGCATTTTCCCAAATGTAGAAAAGGAAATGATGGAGACGGGAAAATAGAGATCATAATTTGTCCCACTTAGAAATAATGAAATTTTGATATCTTTTCAAAATTGGTTAATAATAGTATATTTCTATAATTACAGTTAGCACACTCCTGCATCCCTTAAATAAGTCCGAGGTCGAAAATGCTGAGTTTTGATAGTTTCGTTACAATCACATAATATTTAATAATAATACATTAACTTATAGTTGGACATTTTGACAATATCCATACAAAAAATACGCCTGTCAGCCTCATTTATATGTGCGAGTACCACCTACATGTGATTTTTCGCAGCGTTTTTTTTCTGTTGCATATATTCATATGCAATGATCCATGCTGTCATCTTAACCAAATTGGAGATGTAGGTTCCTTAAGTGAACCGGTAGCTGCAACTGGACTAACAGTATATTCTGCAGTGTTTAAACCAGAGTTACTCGCCTACATCTTTTCAAAAACCACTCTTTCAGGCTTTTCCCGTGGTCCGATTTCAACCAAATTCAGTACGCAGCTTCCTTGGGTTATTCTAAATGCCACAAGGTGATATTTTTGTCCTCCGGCAGGCATACTGCAGGAAAAAATGATACCTAGACAAGATGCGTTTCATATGACAGGGTTTGTTGATGCAAATGCACTAGACTACTGCAGACTGCTCAGGTGAAATAGGTGTCATATGTTGCTCAATACAGTGGAAATCGCTTATAGCGTCCTTGAGGGGACCATCAAAAATCGCCGTTCTAACCGATAGACGTTATACCCGATATTAACTTGAAACGAAGTGAAACAACTTCATATGTGTATAAAAATATATTAAACAAAAATAACAACAGCTAATCAGCACATAAGTAAAAATATCACAAATTAAAATTAACACATTCGGTACACATGTAATTTAAATATCACAAATTTAATTGAAAGAAAATAACACAAAACTTAAAAAAAAAATATACACATAACTCAAATAAATTATATTTTTTGGAAATAGTCTTTAATTGATTTTTGAGTTTGGCGTGCATGCTTCATAAGCTGCAATTTTTTTTCCTATTCAAATATGTAAAAGTTTGTTGTTGAGGAAGGAAAACTAACTTGATTGCTTTTAAAGAAATGTTATCGTGTGCGGTACAACGAACAATAGAATTTTTTTGTTTTTGATTTTTAGTTCTTTGTCCCAGTCCGTTATCCAGGCAGTAAATAATTCTCTCGTCATCCATAAATTTTTATTATTTTTGTAAAGCACGGGTGAGCTACTAACATTCCTAAAACAATGATGTCTTGCATATTTGCCGATCACCAAAAGTCATCGTTTAACTGTTCCACTCATGTTTGCAGCAACCATAACTGTGATCCTCTCTTTGGATTGATGCTGCAAGTTTCACTTATAAAATGCATGGTTCGATCAGAAGTTAATTTGTAAAATATACCCGTCTCGTCTGTATTGAAGATTGCGTTGTCTTCATTTCTTTTTATGATTTCGGGAAAAACGGTTTTAAGCTCCGAATCAATCACTTCGTTCGCGCTTTGGGATTCGCCGCAAACTTTCCGAAACACAATGTTGTGACGATTTTTATAGGGTTGTACCCTACGCTGAATATCACAACATCCTTCCCCATCATCTGAGCAAAGGCATTAGCTTTACTTTGCAACAGCGGCCTGCTTATGGGAGTATTCTCTAAGGGCATTCTCGATACTTGAATGATTGATGGGTCTAGCCCTTTTTTGACTCGAGCATCCCTCATTGAACAACTTCTAAATTGTCTAACGTTTCTTGTTAATCGAGGTAATTTTGGAGTGACTTACCCCGAGATTTTTTTTCTATTTCTTGATTTTTTTTCCCGCTGCTAAGCACTACAATATGTGCTTTTTTCTCGATTGATAACTGTCTCCGTGACATTATTATTCAAAAATTCGGCCACACACAACAACAAAAATTGAAGTTGGTTTACCAGCATACAATAGCACAACACAAGTGGAAATTCGCTTTGGAACAGACCAGATTTATTTCAACGTGCGAATGATCTGTAATGAACCATATTCTGGTCTGGAAGTGCTGCTTCAACCGGCAGATCGACTAAATTGCCCTAACCCCATATAGGGTATAGCGCGTCAACTGTTTCATGTGCCCTAGTTAACATTTCATTGACAAAAACTAGTTTCGGAGAATGCAGTTGCTAGCATGCACCTCCTGCTCCATCATTTAGCCGCCTACCTGCGACAAGTCGAAGGATGTTGTGGACGATATTCGAAACCTGACACGCCGGTAGTCAGACATGAGACTGGTTCCTCAACGCACTGAGCTACCGGTTGCCCCGAAGGCAAGGGCAATTGAGCGTCCGCCAACCATTCCATCCTTACCGCTACATTTTTTTTATTCCCCAATTTTACTTTCCATGTTTTTGTTGTCTTCCCAAGGACTATGCATTTTTTATTAATACGTAAAGGATAGGGGTAACGAGCAGCGTAAATCCCACCCACGTCTCTCGAATTGAGCTACAGCAAGATTAGGCCGCAGCTTAGCTCGTTGATAGGCCTTTTCTTCTCGAGATGGCACTGCCCGAACTTCACGGTAATTATGGCAACACTAGGCTCCGTCCCCACGTCCATTACAGATCTGAAAAGGTCTGGTATTTCCCATGAAAGGAACAATACCGCAAGCAATGGGAATATTTCGACAATCCATAAAAAAAAAATGACAAAAATTAGAAAGGCAGTCGCCTTTGTATCCGATATAATTTGTTCCAGGGACTACAATATATGGACGCTATAAGCGATATGTCGTACTAACCGATAACGTTGTAAGCGATACTTATTAACATTGTTTGATTAGGCGGCGCAAATAACTGCATAAAATCGGACGTAATAACCGATATGACGTTGTATCCGATGCCGCTATAAACGATTTTCACTGTAGATAGTGTAGCTGTTGATCAATAAATACGGTATCTGGTGGTGAAGAGATACTGCACCAGTTGCTCAATATATGCCATGTCTGTTGGCTAATGGATACTGTATCTGTTTGTTAATAGATACTGTTTCTGTTGGTCAATAGCCAGTAAATTAATCGGAACGATAAGCACCACATTTTTCAAATAAAATCATAGACAACTTAAAAGCTAATGGATTTGCACGAGACTCGCCCAGTGATGTAGTCAGCGGAGGGGCTCAGGGGGTCTGGACTCCCGCCGAAATTTTGTAATTCTAAAAAAAAAATACAACAATATTGAAGGGTGTACTGACAAGATTTTACAAGAAGAAGTACTCCTAATAAGTACACACTCGTATTTTTCATCAGTCCGTGGCGTCAAGCATTCCGTCAAAAATTTGCCAACCTAGCAACAAAGATGCATTTATTTTCCAATCTACCTTGATTCTATTGATGAATGTTGGATAAGGTTGAAACGATATCTTGAAGTGAAGCCCACATTAATGCGTACCCTGCCACAGATTAACAGAGAATATGCGTTTCATCATAAGCCTCGACGACAGCTACTGTCCTCTACTGTGCTTAGGTCTTAAGATGGCTTTTCAGACAATAGTGTCCAGTTAGAAGACCACAGTTAATTTTTATATTATTTTGGTTTAGTTGTAACAGATAAAAAAATCTGCTTTAAAGATTCTCCCAATGGGCGGTGGCCTCCCAGCTCCATAGGTAAAAAATTATAAATTATTGGTTAAACGCACCACTGACCCATACAGAATTATGTTGTTGTTAAATTACGTTGGCTCGAAAGGTTGGCTTTTGTAAAGTCGTTTTACTTCGTCTATTGGGAACATTCTGCCGACGTCGTCTCCGTTCCCAATAATCCCAATTTAAATCCTAGTGGACGCAACGAAGCGACTTTGCAAAGGCCGATGTTTGAAGCCATCCGAAGTTTTGAAGGGCGTGGAAAGAGGGAAAGGAAAAAGTCTCCAAGAAAATTGAAGGAGTGATGGGAGGTTTCACACTCATCCCGCAAATCGAGTTGTGGGTGAAACGAAGGCAGCCAGCATCAGAGTGGTTCATTATACATGTAAAAAAAAAAACAGTTTTTTACATTTTTATGGTAAAATAAGTAAAAAAGTGGTAAATAATGTGAAAAATGGGTGTACAACTTTGCTTCCGCCGTTTTTTCCTGGAATTAAAAGCTTAATTGTCAAAAAATACTTCCAGATGTATTATTCAAAGTACTGTCCATCGCTAGCGATAACTTTCGCCCATCTCTCCGACAATTTTCGGACTCCATCTCGGAAAAAGGAGGCGTCTTTCGACGCGACTTTTTGACTTTCTCGTACGAACGAAAATTCTTATCAGCCAGGCCGTGCGGAATGGAACGAAACAGATGGTAGTCGGAAGGAGCGATGTCTGGGGAGTACGGCGGGTGGGGTAAAATTTCCCATTTCAGGGTTTCCAAGTATGTCTTGACCACTTTTGCGACGTGTGGCCGAGCATTGTCATGCTGGAGGATGACTTTGTCGTGTCTCTCTTGGTACTGTGGTCGTTTTTCCTTTAATGCTCGACCTAAACGCATCAATTGCGTTCGGTGCCGATCTCCTGTGATAGTTTTATTCGGTTTCAGTAGCTCGTTGTACAATATATCACACCGAGCTGGTCCGACTAAATGCAAAGCATAACCTTGCCGCCGTGAATATTCGGTTTTGCCGTCGACGTTGAGGCATGTCCGGGCATTCCTTGTTTCATGCCCATGGCCTTGAGGCTTTTCGAGATGGCTTGCTGAGTCACTCCCAGTGATTCAGCTAATTCTTCTGGCGTTTGGCACAAATCTTCATCGAGCAGTGCTTCCAATTCGTCGTCTTTGAACATTTTTTCTCTCCCATCACCATGCTTGTCCTCGACATTCACACCACTTTTAAAACGTTGAAACTACCCACGACATGTTCTGTCACTCAGAGCAACCTCACCGTAAGTATCTGAGAGCATTCGACGAGCCTCAGCTGCAGTTTTTTTTCCAAAACTTCCCGCAAATAACGAGAACTTGGCTCGAAAATAGACATTTTGAATCGGGAATCTTATTAAAAATGCGAACAACTTTTGCTAATGCGGGGATGTCGATACGTTCACAGACGTCCAAACTTGCTTTGTGACACTTTTGAACTACGTATTTTGACCAGCCCTCACCGATGCAGCCGTCTATCGGAAAACGGCCGAAGCAAAGTTGTACATAGATAAAATTGTAAAAAAATGTAAAATGCGTAAAAAATTGTCTTCTTCTTCCGAACTGTCAAACAGTTCTTACTTAAATGTTCGTGTAAGTGGTTCGTATTGTGTTTTGGTGGGTAAAATGAGTAGCGGAAGGCCGCCGTCAACTGATTTGATTAGTTGAACTTCACTCTAAGAAAAGAGGGGAAAAAATGTAGTGCCTTGTGCAACATTCGTTCGAAAACGCTACAAAATACGGAAGTACATGGTTCGCTGCACACAGATAAAGTTTTCATTCACTACGTTTATATCGCGGGACTATGTTTCAGTATTAACTAATCCCAGCTAACTCACGACGATGTAAACATATCGGATTAGTTGATTCTTGATTGGACTAGCTTTTATCTCCACTTGCGATACGGTACTGTACTAAACAATTTGGATTAGGTTTATGTTTCCGTTGTTGACGGTTGCTTTTGTCGGTGATTATATTTTGGTGAAGTCGGCGTCATAAAAGCGCTTTTCATAAGAAGCTACTGGCTCTTCATATTTCTAAAATTCTCTTTAAGCCCAAGTGAATAGGCTAACATCTGGCATTGGTCATTTAGTACTGGTCGGTATAAACATTCCACAAATTAGGATTAAATTTAATATTTTAATACATAATAAATAAAATTTACCAAAACTTCGAGCGTACCTTTACTTAAAGAAAAGAGGGCGCTGTGAAGACCATATGCAACGAGAGTGAACTGCTAATTGTAGTATTGAGTGCTTTCAGAAGGTGCAGTCATTTTTGCAAGAAAACCTGAAGTCAGAACTATAAGAAACTGAAATTCCTCATACAATTATGTTTTTTTACATTTTTTTACGTGGCGTAAAAAAATATGGACGCATAAAAAATGATTTTTTTTACATGTAAAAAATGTAAACAACTCTGGCCAGCATGGCCTGAAACAGTTCCTTAATAGAAATGGGGGCTATAGACAATATCTCTACAGGTTTAAATTGGATGACTCGCCGGATTGTCTGGAATGCCCAGGAGTAGCTAGCTACATAACGTGGTGAACTGGAGGAGGAACAATATTTCCCGGGTTCACTATACCTTCAGTGACCCGGGAAATATTGTGAAACATATGCTTCGATTAGATTGAAAATGGAAGGCCGCGAGTTGCGTCCTATGCGGCATCCACAAAAAAAAAACCGAAAGCAGGAGGATTTGCGCGTTAGCAAGTTGTCAATCCCAAGCCGCGAAGTAATACTTAAAGTAGTACTCGTAGGGACTTGACGTTGGAGACAGAGATAGACTTTTTTTTATACCTATTGTTCAACTGTGGTTTTCGGCCCGGTTACTCCATAATAAGCGACATACAAAGTCGACCGCAAGAATTTTTTTCCTTTCTCAAACTAGGGGAAAAGACTGCGTAACGTTAGCCTAAACTACACTGAATAAGGCACGAAAAACGAACCTAAGATTTCTGATATCGAATGTGTGAACCCCCTCCGAAACGAAATCCTAGCTCACTGGACTGGCCTAAAGTGCCGATGAACATCATCGCTCTTTTTGTGTCATTTTACTCATTGTCAGTATCAATTAAAGCTGAAGTTAAAAAATATTTTAGAATTCGGACGAATCTCAGTTACAGTTACATTATTATTATTAATTAGAGTACATATTGCCAGCCATTTGTGGGAAATCGAAGATTGTTTGACGAGATAGTTCTGCGAATTATTCATATACTCGTATGTAATTTTTGTCTCTTTTAGTGGAAATTCAATTGCATCTGAACACGAATTGCTAAGTTTATAAAGGAGTAGAACAGTATGTCCCAAGAGATCTGAGAAAATCCACAGACGTTGACCTTCCCTATTGGCATTGGGTACTTCAAACCCCCGCATTGCGAGAGTAGCCCTCTACTTTCCGATTTCATTTAATTTTTTTTTTGTTTCTTTTTTTTTCTCGCAAATAAATAGCATTCCATTATTGTTCAAAGAGAATAGATTCTCAGATGTTTTTAATATTAGACATAGACACCAAATAAATCAGGTTTCACAAAGATTCTCCTTCGCTTCTCCAATAAAAACAACAGACTCCTTGTTCTCCATCCATTATACATATTATATTTTATTCTGGCGAGGTAACAATGTTTCAGACTTATGTATGCCAACCTGTAGATACATACGTTTATGCTTACTTTCCAAATGGAATGTTTCTTGTATGGCATTTAAACCTATGGCATTCGACTCACTCATGATCCAGATCCAGATGAATCGAACTCACTTAAAGTTATTTATAATTTTTTTTTCACTTCATTTCAATATCCAAATATATGAGTACGTAGTTGAAAAATCCTTGCAATTCTCCACTTAGCGGTTTTAGTTCGACGTCACAGATATGTATTTTTGTGCCACTAAAGTTTCACCAGCATAAATATTTACTCTTGACTGACCGGAAGTTCTCATATAAGCTACTCACACAAAAAAAAAAAAAAATACATATGTACATATATATGTTTATATATTATATTTATATAAATAATACGTGTTACATATTCTTTTAATTCGAAAAATGATTTTGGTACTTCTTCCTTTCGATGCACTGTTGAAAATGAAAAATGAAATCGTTCCGTTGAAAGTTTAGAGTAGCGCATGTAAATAATTTCCGGCGAATTGCTCTTTTGGCACCTTCTAATGTAAACAATGGCAACGAAAAATATCAGACAGACAAATTAACATAAAACGCACTGTCATACATTGAGCTTTTCCCCCAAATAAAAAGAAAAATATTGAGACGTACAAGAGTACACAGACGATATCGGCAACTTTATATGTGTTGAAAATTCGAATAGGAAGCGTTCGAAACTTCCTTCTAGGCCAAGTGGATATCAATGAAGTTGTGGTTTAGACTATTTTAAAAAGAATGTTTTCTATTTTTCCATTTTATTTCTTTTCATTTCGGGAGAAATTCATTCATAAATTCTTTCGGGGAAAATTGAAAATACATTCCCAAAATTCTAAGTGTTATTTGAGTGAAAACATGTTTTTTGTGTGTTTCTCTAGGACGTTATATATACATTTCAATGAAGTAGGAAATTTTTAAAGAAAGAATGTTTGTGTATTCAGAGTGGCAATGAGTTTCCATTAATAAACTTTTGGAAAATACAAAAGTACTATATTACGGTCAGTTGAAGAGTTCACGGAGCTTTATTGCGTACATCGGTTTCTAACATTTTGACGAAATGTTTTAGCTGAATTTGAATGCCAATTTTCACTTGTCTATCGAATTAAAAATTAAAGATCGTGGTACATACAAAATAACATACAAGGGAAAAACTTTCTGAGACAAAATGAAAGATATTAAAACAGGAAGGTATGGTACCCTTCACGCGAAGTATCATACCTTCGTTGTGACTTATGGTGCATTTGCTACTTTGAAATTAGTAGTAAAACTTGTTCCGATTTCACTGTTCCTATGAGAGGTGTGTGAATTAGTAGGCCGATTTCAACCAAATTTAATAACGTGGTTTGGCAGTCAGTATGATTCATATTTAATTTTAAATTTCGTAAAGATATCTTCAGAAATAAAAGTTTTTCTAACAAAAACTTGATTTTGGAACGGTCGTTCCTATGACAGCTATATGATAGAGTAGTCCGATTTAAACCGAACTCAAGGATGTCATTTAACTAAAGATATTATATATTACTGTGAAATTTGAAATTGATATCTTTAGAAATAAAAAAGTTTTTCTCACAGAGACTAATTTTCGAACCGGTCGTTCCTATGGCAGCTATATGACGTAGTTGTCCGATTCCATTGGTTCCGACATATTTACAGCGTGCAATAGAAAAAAGACTTTGTGGAAAATTTGAGATAGATATCTTTAGAATTAAAGAAGTTTTTCTCACTAAAACGAATTTTGGACCGGTCGTTCCTATGGGAGCTATTTGACGTAGTGTTCCGATTCCGTTGGTTCCGACATATTTACAGCGTGCAATAGAAAGAAGGCTTTGTACAAAATTTCATCTCGATAGCTTTAAAACTGAGGGACTAGTTTGCATAGAACCAGACGGACAGCTTAATCGACTCGTTTCATCATACTGACCAAGAATATATATGGTTTGAATGGTCGGAGACGCTTCCTTCTGTGCGTTGCAAACTTCATGGCAAAGTTAATATACCCTATCACATCCGTGAAGGGTATAAAAATGTTATCACCACTTTTTTTTCCGTATTTTATATGCATATAGGGCTTTCCAATTGGGACGGACGACAGTGTAGCTGACATGTGGTTGAAGCTACTGCTGTCTAATTTGGAGGTTAGAGTAATTAATTTTGGGTAAATCATCATGGCAAGTTACTGTGTTGAGCTAACTGTGGTCTGGGCAGTTGAAAATGGTGTATCATTTGCGCGCGAATTTACAGTGAGCTTAAAAATGTAGAATAAAACAAGCTAGTCTTCACGTGAAGAGTATCAAACCTTCGTTTTGATTTGTGGTGCATTTGTTATTTTGAGATTACTAGTTGAACTTGTTCCGATTTCACTTCCTATGAGAAATATATGAATAGTGGGCCGATTTAAACCAAATTTAAGAGTGTGATTTAGCAGTAAATATGGTTGAATAATATGAAATTCGGTAAAGATATCTTCAGAAAAAAAAAAGTTTTTCTGGCAAAAACTTGATTTTGGAACGGTTGTTCCTATGACAGCCATATGATAGAGTAGTCCAATTTCAACCAAATTCAGCGAGCTGATTTGACAAGATACTATTGAATAATTTGAGAAAGATTCATCTAGAAATAAAAAAGACCTTTTTACAAAGACCAATTTTGGCAGCAGCCATTCCTATGGCAGCTATATGACGTAGTGGTCCGATTCCACTGGTTCCGACATATTTACAGCGTGCAATAAAAAGGAGGCTCTGTGCAAAATTTCAGAAAGATATCTTTAGAAATCAAAAAGTTTTGCTCACAAAGACGGACTTTTGGGCCAGTCATTCCTATGACATCTAAATGACGGAGTGGTCCGATTCCATTGGTTCCGACATATTTAGCTTTAAAACTTGGGACTAGTTTGCATAGAACCAGGCGGACAGACGGATAAAGCTTAATCAACTCGCCTCATCATACCGACCAAGAATATATATAGTTTATATGGTCGGATATGCTTCCTTCTGTGCGTTGCAAACTTCATGACAAAGTTAATATACCCTATCACATCCGTGAAGGGTGTAACGAGAGACCGAAGCGTATATACCCTAGATTTGTTCAAACCTAGGGGTGACACGAAAACTTCAAACAGGCAGCAGCCATATGTGTTTTCTATATAGTCAGCTTGAACAGAAGTTGACTAGTAGGGATTTTCTTTGACCGGATCTTACCCATTTCCAGTACCAACTCACTAGATCTACTAGCAACATTCGAGCAAATTTTCAACTCGCTGGCTTCATTCTATCGAAAGTTATTGTAGTTAAAGTAATATTTATTTATTTTTTGATGTTGGTAGGAGAGATAGGCGTTCCTTTGGTCTGATTATGCCCATCTTACTAAAACTAAAGCCGCTTTTCACCTGAACTTTACTACTTTACCTTGACCCCTAGTGGGGCATAGCGCATCAACTACTCCTGCGCGCGATCGTACTCGGTTCTGGACAATGGGACGCATCTGGCCCCACGACTTACCCCGAAAGTCACATTCTTTCGCCACAGATCGGCGCCTTGACTTCCTAGGACAAATCCTTGGTCGTTTTCATTGGGAATGGCGTTCCCATTTCATGGCGTATCCAGCAATGCAGTTATCATCCTTCCGCAATGTGTGACCTATCAATTGCCATTTTCGCCTGCGTATTACTTCGTCGTTTGGTATCTGACCCGTACGCCGATTCAGCTCTTCATTTGATATTGTTTCGGGCCAGAAAATTCTTAAATTTCGACGAATACACGAGTTAATGAAAAGCATCAGCATCCTGGTAACATTTACGTAAACTTTTCATATGCTGCTCCCGTACAACTGCACAGACAGTACCAGGGAGCGAAACAGTCCCAGCGTGGTCTTAATACTGAGACAACTGCATTGTCAGATTTTAGACAGCATGCCGAATGTGCATTTTGCCCGTTTTATACGACGAGCGATGTTC
This sequence comes from Chloromyia formosa, assembly GCA_964017055.1. Lineage (NCBI taxonomy): Eukaryota > Metazoa > Arthropoda > Insecta > Diptera > Stratiomyidae > Chloromyia > Chloromyia formosa. The sequence goes on along the minus strand of OZ024814.1, from coordinate 43,895,059 downwards.
TGCTCCGTACCACCATTTTCGGCAAAAATGCTACCTAGGTAGACGAATTGGTCCACCTTATTTACAAGCTGTCTATTAATACTGATGGCAATTGGACGAGTTGGATTTCTTCTTTTTTGCAACGGCGGGCTAAGAATCTTCTTGTTGGTGTTAATATTTAGCCCAACCGCGCTCGCCTTCCTCTCGAGGATATTGCGTTGAAATCCATGATTTTATGGGAGAGTAGGAATAAGTCATAGTGCATAGTCAAGATGCTGCAGATAAGATGTTAAGGTCCATCGGAGTTCCTTTGTGTTGTCCGGATCTTACTTTTATGCAAAACGCGATTTTTCGCACCATCGTAGGTTGCCTTAATAATAGCCACAACCTTATCCGGGCTGCCTCTCTTGCGCAAAGCCGTATAGAATCCTGGTTCACACTGTCGAAAGCCTTCTCGAAGTCAATACAACACAAGTGAAGCGAAGAACTGAACTCAATGCATTGCTTGATGATGATTTGGAAGGTGTTAATGTGATCGACATATTAGAATCCAGATCGAAAACCGGCCTACTCTTCATTAATTGTGTTTTCTAAGTGCTCCCTTAGTCTTTCCAGCACATTTTTAGTAATTATTTTTGTAACGGCAGGGAATGCTTCTCCAATTATTGCAATCTGTATGACTGCCTTTTTTTGGAAAGTTTGACACCTGAACCTTACATGGAAAAAATCAGCTCTCTACGTCAATTGGTTCAAGAGTTATAGATAAAAAAACGTGAAGAGTATGGTAATACGGGTCTCTTTGTTAGAAAAGTATCGTTAGTTTCCAACATAAATAAATAAATAACTGGCGCAACAGTCCAATTTGAACCATGGCCTCGGGATGAGTTAGCATCATCTCATTTTCTAGATCGTGACGGTCTTGTGCAGACCGCTCAACCGAGTTATTTACCCCATAAATGGGTACTCATTTAACAGCTGAGTTTTATCGAAAAGACTATAGCTTTCAGTAGGAATCGAACCAGAGGCGAACGTGCTAACCGTCTCACCATCCATACTACAAAAATGTAAATGTAATGTAGATTAGGTTGTTTTGTTTTTTAATCGCTGAACATTTGAATACTTTTAGTATAGTACAATAGAAGCTAAAGAAGACAGGAGCCACTATCAGAAGTTCCATTAACCACATATCTATTTTATCTATTTTATTTCCGTTGATGAAACCAAACGATTCGAACAAATAAATACTAATAGATATACATATTAAAATTTCTATTATTGGTTTCAATACCATTAACTAATTTGTATTTTTATATTGTTTCAGTATTCGGCAATTCGAATCGGTCCAGTGGTTAAACGTGATGTTATGAAAGCTTCCACTATGCTTGAGCATGAGCCGCAGTAAGTAAAATAGTAATACACCTAGAGTATTATATTCGTAAAAAAACAGGCAATTTGGAGAAGATCCCGTAATATAACGACGATACCCATACCCTCGACCTTATAAATGTATAGTCGATGTTGAAAATGGGCAAGATACGATCAAAGGAACCCATACCTCCCCTGCAAATGATACTTATAATATATGTACGATAACTTTCGATAGAATGAAGTTAGCGACTTGATATTTTGGCCAAATGGTCTTAGGAGCATCTAGTTGGTTGGTATTAGGAATGGTCATGATCGGCGTAAAGGAACGCCTGCCCCCTCTTCAAATGTTATCTCAAATATACGGTAACTATTCATATAATGAAGCTAACGATTTGAAATATTGGTCAAATGTTTGCAGTGTCCTGAAAGTGGCCATTAGACAGTCAAAAAATTTGGCGTGACAAATAATTAATTTGATATCAAACTAGTTCCTATATTACAATATAAATTATTGCTATTAGGCGCGTTTTTTTAAACAGCCATCCAGAGCAGAGCAGGTTAACACCACACAATTACACTAACAATTTTATCTGAGCTGCTCTAGATAGAAGGTTAATGCAAGAATTCTAGCCTGTCAAGTAGTCTGCGTTTTAAAATCGAGGCGGCACAGGTGTCGAAGTTTTCGGGCAGTTTTCAGTTTGGGGAGCACATAAAATTCATTTCCTGTCAATAAAATGTTCGTTTTGTGTAATTATGTGGAATAGTAAACATACAAAATTATTTTGCTGCCTAAATGAAATTTATCCGATTGTATCTGTACTAAGGAGGGATTTGAGTTTCTTCATGAAATTAAAGTTGACGTTTGAATACTAAACTAAACGAAGACACACTCCCAGCTAAGACATGCCCGTCTTCGTTACTTTAATCTGCCCTATAACTTTTTTTTTGCTCTACTCTACTCTGCACAAAAATCGCACCTATTAGTTGCGTTTTTTTTTGCTCCAGAGCAGAACATAACAGATTAGAGGAGCAGTGTGTCTTGGTTTAGTTAGTCTTCAGTCCTTAACTCAAATTTCAAGAAAAAACTTTAATTCTAATATATCGATTCTAATATTTACGATGTAGGGTTTACACAGTGGTGAAGTTGCGCACCCACCTTGAGATTTTAGAACATCGATCATCAAGATGAAGACTGCCCTGGAATTTCGTCATTCGTTCTATGAATTTGTTCTCGTCAAGTCGCACGAAATGAAGTTTATGTTTTTATTATTATTAATCGCGTGTTGTTACTGATTTACTTATTTCACTCGTTGCTGTATGGTCGTCAGTAAGTGTCACCACCCAGTGTCGATTTCGAACTCGAACACGAACCTGGTACAAATGTCCTCTGACACACACACACACACTTCACATACATGTGAAGAAAACCGGTCCACTTGTACCAGGTTCGTGTTCGAATTCAAGTTCGAGATCGACATTGGGTGGTGACACTAAGGTTACACACTAAATTGGTGACCCCGTTACTATGTATATAGCAAAAATCTCCACGGATACATTTTTGGACGCACAGGACAGTTCTCCCAGTTCGGCATTCGTAAACACGCCTGCCGAGGTTTTTAGCGTGGCGGCTATCAAGTTGCCGCTATTTTGGCCACAGCACGCTGAGCTGTGGTTCGCGAGAAGTGAGGCTCAGTTTCGATCCAGACGCATAACCAGCGACGCCGCGCTGTTTGCCAGAGTCATTGCGGAACTAGATGTAACAATTTTAATCCAAGTTGCGGATTTGATCGACTCACCACCTGTCAACTGTAAGTACACAACGTTAAAAGCTCGACTGTTGTCCGCGTATGGTACCCCCGAATACGAAAAAACGTACCAGCTCTTGCACGGATTCGAATTAGGCGATCAACGGCCCTCGCAGCTTTTACGACAGTTGCGCTGCCAAGCCGAACGCGGAATATCAGAGGAAATCCTGAAGACCTTGTGGCTTCAACGGTTGCCCAAGAACGTGCAGGTAATTTTTGCAGCGTCCGCTTCATCGTCATTTGATAGCCTAATCGACGTTGCCTGCAAGTCTACGACCCGGAAACGGCACTTAGTTTCTTACTCGACACAGGAGCCGACATCTCCGTTATCCCGTTTAACGGACCTGTTAAATTAAAAAAGGCGCAGTCGTACAAGTTATTTGCCGTTAACGGCAGTTCCGGCAGTTCAATGTACGAAATGTTTAAAAAAGTTTCGCTGGGAACGAAGCGAGCTGTTTGGTGGAAATTGTGGAGGACGTTGCTCGTCCCATTTTAGGTGCCGACTTTCTGTCACAATATGGCCTTCTCGTTGACGTTAAAAACAAGAGAATTAGGGACCCCGCGTCTGGCGCCACAATTTCAAGCGTTTTGAACTACTGCTAGAGTCAAGTGGCCAACAGCATTTCAGGTGATGCTCCCTACATCAAACTCCTCAACGAGTTTCCCGGACTCACAAACTCGGCCAATGTTAAACGTAATCCACCACATGAGGTCAGACACCATATTGTCACGAAAGGTCCTCCAGTAGCTGATCGCCCACGTCGTCTTACGCCTGAGAAATTGCAGATCGCCAAGGCTGAAATCCAGTATCTAATGGAAAAGGGGCTCTGTCGACCATCTTCCAGCCCATGGGCACTCCATTTAGCTCCAAAGAAAGACAGCTCTTGGCGTCCGTGTGTCGACTACCGTAGGTTGAATGCGGTTACTCGGCCGGACAAGTATCCAATGCACCATATTTTCGACGTCACAACGAATCTGGCCAAGTCTATCTTTTCGAAAATCAGATACCTGTTGCCCAAGAAGATATTCCCAAGACTGCTGTAACAACACCTTTCGGTTTAGACGAGTTCACCGCCATGACGTTCGTCTTGATAAACGCAGCCCAAAGCTATCAGAGGTTCATGGATGAAGTCCTTAGGGGACTCGAATTCTGCACTTGTTATGTGGACAACATACTGATCGCGTCAGACTCGCCAGAGCAACATCTGGATCACCTTCGGGAACTCTTACAGAGATCGAACCGATACGGCGTTATCATCAACGTGGCGAAATGCGTATTCGGTGCTGTCTGTCTGCCACATCATCAGCAAAGATGGCATCTCGCCACCGTCATCACGAGTTGAAGCAGTTAAAGACTTTCGCTTCCAAAGTAGTCCTTTAGCTACGCCGATTTCTTGGGACTGTAAATTTTCACAGACGCTATCCGTAATGCTGCCAGCATAGGTTAGATTAGGTTAAAGGGCTGCTGTGCTTAACACAGCACACATGGGCCGCAGCAGGGTCCGTTGTGTTACCACCGGGGATCCAACACCCGACCATCCTAATTATTAAACCAGCCAGAACTGTAAATGAAACGATGGAGCTTGCCAATATCAACATTAGCCAAGTCGTCCAATTAGGCTCCCAGAAAAGTCCTTCTCCTTATTGACAAAGCAGGGCAGGTGCATAGAAAATGAAAGACGCACTCCTCCTCCTCCTCGTCACCGCAGCTCCTACAGAAGTAATTGTAGGGAAGGCGAAGCCTCCTGGCGTGCTCACCAATCACACAATGCCCAGTGATGACTCCCACCGCGGCTCTGATATGCTGCCTTCCGAGTGACAGCAATTTAGCTGATCGGCTAGAATCCAATCTGGGCCACAGCGACTTTGTTGAAAGACATGTGCTTCCATTTAACCATATAGAGTTGGTCTTGATAATTGCTTCGGTTTTAATAGCTAGTTTGCTGCCAGTATATAAGCTCCTCTAAACAAGTTTTTTTTTTGCGGGCGCTAAGAAAGGTGATAAAGTTAAAATACAATGGACACCCGAAACGAAACAATCCCTTCGAAGTGTAAAAACGGTCCCACCGACGCGACTCTTTTGGTTCACTATCAGTGCGGATCTACGATGCCCTTGGTAACCGACGCGTCAGACGTCGCTATCGGAGCAGTGTTGCAACGGAAGCAGAAGCTTAACACTACCGAGTCCAAATTTAGCGCGTGTGACCGTGAGATGCTGGCACTTCCTGGAAGACGCAAACTTCCACGTCGCAACGGATCATAAACCGCTGGTTTATGCGTTTCAACAGAAAGCTGCTCACGCTAATACCCGTCAGTCACGACAGCTCAGTTTTATCTCGCAATTCACAACCGACATTCGGCACATCCAAGGAACCCACAATTGCGTTGCCGGTACTTGAAAAACCGTCTCATGGTTAAAAAGCGGAAAACCGGTACTAAAATTTTAGTACCGAACAGGCGTAGTCAAGGCAAATAGTACAAATTTATACAGAAGGTGCGGCTGACAATTCTATACAAATGAGCAGACACACACAAGTCACGCAACACAAAAGAAAAAACGCTTGGGAAAGGCACTTGTGCTGTGTCCTGTAGGCCATCTGGTGGTACAAGTGCTAGTTTGTAAAATCGAGGACCGAATCCTCAATTGCTTTTTTTTTTTTTTTTGCGTTTATGCGTATACCTTTGTTTTTATCTCGACAGAAAGCTGAGCTAGCTATCCAGCGTGCGCCACTTTCGGTCATTCACCGAGGAGGCTTTGTATTTAGGTGCGCCGGACGACAATAGGAAACTGCTGCGCACTGGGACAGTCTTCTTGGTCTTCAATCAAAATTGTGTATAGTAGATTGCTTCCACAAGCGCACCTTGGAACTGCTCAGCTGGGCAGAAGCAGGAGGAGAATTATCTGCGAACTTCTCTCTGGGCACTCCCCACTGGACCCTGTCTTGTCCTTATACCCCATTTGACATTTCTGCGGGGCGATGATAAGAGCTCCCACCACGTCCTGTCGTCGCCGCTAGAATTATTTCGGTGAAGTCTTCCCAGTCCCTTCACTCGAATTACACAGCTGAGCAGATTTGTTGGCCGGATCAATTTCACGCTGTGGGAGACTTTGTTAAATAAGGAATCGGAGTTTTGCAATACCAATGTTGGTACATTGCCTGGTGTGCGAAACATTCGCCGAAACCTCCTGGAACCATTTCATACAATTTCATCATGTCTAACTTTTAATGAGCATTATATACTTATGTATTCATATGTAAATTGCGACCAGTCTCTTATGCTGTAATTTTCTTGTTCTTGGAAGAATTTAACAAATGCGCTGGTCGTTTCGAACATTAACATATGCATAATAATAAGTTATTCCATTCTTGCACAGTGTCTCAGAAAGGCATTTCTATTGGGCGCATTTAATAGCTTCATAAAATAATTTTTATTGCTTAACACATCAATCTAATAACTAAGTAGTGGATGGTACTTGGACAAATAAAAGATAAGTGCAGGCTACTTTGAAAAAGTTTTCTTTTTAATGCGTTACTCGACAAGATGGATGCTTCAAGTGGCGGATGAGGTAGTGAGTGGTGTAATCATTATCCGATGACTACTATCTTTTTTCAATGTACGTATACCATTGGTTAAGTGCATTTGAAAATTTTATGTTTCGCTCGTATTAACATCGAGGAAATCTCCTCTCTACGACCCAGTGCAATTGAACTATTCGGAGACATTACAAATGTACTCACACGTATGTATACGAGTATGATGCTGTAGGGGTTTAATTATATTAACACTTCGGGGGCTGAAAATTGGTACTAAAATGCATTAGTGCATTTTGTGTTTTGTTTTGTGGCTTTTTTATGGTAATCCTGTCAATTTTCAGCTGTTCAGACTATAGTGTAGGTTGAACTCATCAACTGTGCCATATTTCGAATGTATTGTAAATAAAACGACTGTTTATGTTAGAGAAGTACTTATCGTTTGGTACAATCGTTAATATTGTCTTTATCTGTAAGGAGAAACTTGAGTTTGTGGGTATAGTACATGAAGGATACAAGTGTCATTTATAGGATTGTGTCATAAAAATGCAATTGGATTTCAGAGTAGATTTGCTGCATATATTAGATACTGTACTGTGCTGTTGGAAATACATATTCTTCAAGACCCTGGCATTTTTAGATGGAATGCTTTGCAGACTTTTTTTTTGTTGGCTACGTTGATATATCTTTCCAAATATCGTGAAAAGGACTCATTCTACGAAGTAACTTATTACCAATAAATTTGCAGTTAATTTGATTATCTTTAATTTGATATATGGACCACTACCGTACGACAAATAGTACCCTGGTAAATGGCAAAAATGTGGAAAAGAAACAAGTTCGCTCGTGGATAGTAAATAAAAATTTAGGTGTATTTCGCGATACATACTTCAAACCCACCAATGAACGGCTGTGTGCGATTCGCATTAAGACTCGATTCTTCAATCTCTGGCTCATCAATTTGCACGCCCCCACTGAAGTTAAAGAACACCAACGCCATCTATATAGACAGGCCTGCGCTCAGCTGGTTTTAACGCAATTATTTCCTTTGATGACGCCATCAGTATCCACAATCCAGTGGTCGGCGACTGATGGCGGCGAGTCCCCGGTATTTGTGCGTTCCGTGATTAGTTTTCGTTTTCCGCGTTCAGTGTTTATTTGTAAGTAAAATTTCACCTAGTGATCCGGGAAAACAAACACGTGCGCGATGAAAGTGTGTCGTGCAGTAAAAAGATGTATTTTGTCAAGTGTGAGCTGTTCCACGATGCTCTGCGACTGATCCCCGGGGCTGCGGCTTCGACCAAGTTGGTGCAAGTGTCCAGAAAGTGTGTTTTTACAGGACTAAAATACCGTCTGGCGCAATTCCAATTCTAAGCACATGTCGCGCCGGGGACATCGTCGTGTGCAGTCACTGCCTTGGCATGGCCTTGGCGAAGGAAATAATAATAATGATCAGCTGAGCGCAGGCCTGTCTATCTAGATGGCGTTGAGAAGATGCAGTAAAGACGAGTTCTACGCCCGCCTTGAAACTCTCTTCGACTCACTTCCAACTAACGACGTCAAATTGCTACTGGGAGACTTTAACTCGAAAATCGGGAATGAAAGTTGGCACCGGGCGACCACTGGAGGCCACAGTCTCCATGAAAAATGTAACGACAACGGCCAGCTACTTATCGACTTCGCCTGCAGTAGGAATCTAGTCGTAAGCTCTACGTATTTCCCGCATCGACGCATTCACAAGCAGACCTGGAAATCTCCAGACGCACATACCGTCAACCAAATTGATCACGTCCTCATTTGCAGGAGATGAGCGTCTAGTGTCATGGATGTCCGCTCTTATCGAGGAGCAAACGGCGACTCAGATCATCACTTTCTGAAGACGACCTACAGATATATAGTCAGTGCACCAATCGAGAATCAGCCCTCCCAGAATCTTTGCGGTTGATAAAATTCTAATCGATGCTACGGCGGTGGCGTATACTACCGCTCTTGAGAAAAGATTATCACCTATGCTACACAACATCAGCAACACAGGCGTCCATGGGTTCTGGGAAGAACTTAAGGGCACCATCAAAGAGGTCTCAGAGAAGGTCGTGGGATATAAAGCCCGGCGAGTGCGAAATGACTGATTAGACGAAGAATGCAAAAACTCAATTGACGCGAAAAACGAGGCCTAAAGACAATGGATTCAACGAGCAACCAGAGCCAGAAGAGAAAAATATGACGAGCTACGGCGAATATCGAATAGAATAATTAGACGTAAGAAACGTAAATACTTTGACGAGCAGTTGCTGAATATAAACGAAAACTTAGCTAATAGGAACACCAGACAAGCGTACAAACTAGTAAATACATTGAGAACGGCTATCAACCCAGGACTAGCCTCTGTAAGGACAAGGCTGGAAACATCATCAGCGACATTGATAGCAATAATCAACGATGGGCCTCTTACTTTGAAGAGCTTCTGAATCTACCATCTAACATCCCCACACAAGAAGCTCTCGACGATATTGTTGATCTAAAAAAAGGGAGTTGAACTGCGGTGTGCGAATTACAGGGGCATATCACTAGTCTGTACGTCCTATAAAATATTGACAAAAATTCTGGAAAATAAAATAAAACCGTGCGCCGAACGTATTATTGGCGAATATCAAGGCGGTTTTAGACTTGGTCGCTCTTCTACCGATCAGCTCTTTACGGTCAAACTGATACTTCAGAAGTGCTGCAAATACAACGTAGGCGTATACCAAATCTTTTTCGACTTCAAGTATCGATTGTGGTGTACTGTACAACATCATGCTGCAATTTGGTATACCGGCAAAATTAGTGCGACTCACAAAGATGACGATGACCAGCTCCGTCTCACAAGTCAGGCAGGGTCCATAATAGACTTACTGATCTATTTGAAACACGCACTGGTCTGAAACAAGGCGATAGACTGGCACCGACGCTCTTCAACCTAGTACTGCAATACGCGATTCGGGCTATGGATTTGGACAACAGCTACATGCTACTCATCAAGTCGACACAATTAGCAGCGTACGCCGACGACATCAACTAATCAACATCATGTCTCGAAGATTGGCCCACGCAGAAGAACTTCTGCATACGTTTGACACCGCTGCGAAAGAAATTGGACTACGTATTAACGAGGGTGAAACTAAAATAATAATGCAATCGAGGACAAGGACGCCAACACAATCGAGCATTAATGTGGCGCACCTAAACATCGAGTTCGTGAACGACTTCATATACCTGTGTTACAATTTGCCAAAGGACGACAAAATCAAACAACAGATAGAAGCTAGCTAGTAAGACTTTTTTCTCGGTTCTCCCCATAATAAAATCGAAGCATGTGCACAGAAACTTGAAGCTCCGCGTGTACAAAACCATGATACGACCAGTGCTATGCTATGGCTGTGAAACGTGAACCCTAACCATGATACAAGGAAAACAAGATATCGCTTTGCGCATGTCGGCTCTCTGAATACCTAGGTCACAGGCTCGTGCAATTGTATGAATACTTGTCTTTTGACTTTTATCTCTGTAACTATTAATCCTAGCAGAAAGTTTTTTTAGGCGAAATTTAAGATCACAAAAATATAAATGAAAATGTCTGAACAACTTTTTTCTATTTTAAATAGTTTTCGAGATAATCTCATTCAATGACTCCCCGTTCGCACGAAGTTGGAAAAATATAGCAAGCAGAGCCCACATAAGAGACCGCTGCACCGTGCGCGTACTGCACCCTCAACAAGCGAAGCGATACTGTCGTGAGGGCTGCAATGCTGAGGGTTATGAACCACCAGTCTCTCAAATATATGTACTATACCTATATATACGCTTGTGACGTGATGCGCAGAACGATACGAAAATGAGATGCGGGAAGGTGATATCTTGTTTTCCTTGTATCATGGACCCTAACTCAAGTCTCCGGAAAAATGCTAGATACATTCGAACGCAAGGACCTGCGTCGAATTTTCGGGGCTGTTTGCGATCGAGATGGATGGCGCATCCGGTACAACCATGAGTTGTATGAACTGTTCGATGAGCTGGAAGTTTCGAAAATCGTCAAACTGCAACGACTTCAATGGGCAGGGCATGTACAACGAATAGACGATGATCGCATGCCAAAGAGAGTAATGAACGCAAAACGAGTCGACGGAGCGAGACTGCCTAGACAACCGGGAGCTACGTTGGGAGAGCTCAGTATATGCGGACGCTGAGCTGCTACTGGGCTTCCAAAATTGGAGGACGCGGTCATGTGACCGAGCTAATTGAAGGACAACAATCCAGGCGGCCAAGGCCCGATGTCGGGCTGTCGCGCCACGATGAAATCGATGTAGGTGTTTCAGAAACAAACCTACAAAATACTGGAAAGACTTCGCGGGCCCCAGTGCAATGACATCAATGGCCAAGATTTAAAATTTGATAATATATAGTAGCCGTGTTCAATAGAAGCAGAGAGAAGTCCAGAGAGAATCGAACGGCACGGATCTGCGACGAGCGAATTCAAACAGCCCCTACACAAATACCGCCACCACGTGAAAGCGAATTGCGTATACACATATTTTGAAACAAATTGTCGAGAAACAAGTTGACATTCAACCACTTCACTTTCAACTAGTCATGGTTGCCAATTCACAAACCTACTCTTTATACCCTAGACTTATATGATAGTATATTGTATATTGTTTTTGACACGACGAAAATATGTAACACCTTAAAGGAGGCTCCGGAGATATAACAATGTGTATATATAAATGATCAGGGTCACCTTCTTATTCGATTTAGGCATGTCTGTCTGTCTGCCCGCTCTGTCCGTCTGTCTGTCTGTCCGTCTGTCTGTCTGTCCGTCCGTTCGCACGATAACTTTCGATAGAATGAAGCTAGAGCCTTAAAATTTTGGTCAAATGTTGGTAGTATGATCTATGTAGTTGGTTGGTATTGAAAATGGGCATGTTCCAGCCAAGAGAACGCCTACCTCCCCTACATGTGTAGAATAATTAAATGTATCTGTGACTCGCGATTAAATAAACGTGAAAAGCTCTCTCTCTGGTAGATGACTCCAAAAGGTCAGTTTGTATTCTCTTGGGAAAATACAAAGAGCTCCGTGCTACCCTACTTTTTACGTTTTTTGTCTATAACTTTTGAACCAACTGACGTGGACACCTGATTTTTGGCATATAGCCTTCAGATGAGAAGTTGCTTCAGTTTTAGTAAGATGGGCATAATCAGACCAAAGAAACGCCTACCTCCCCTGCAAATTTCAAAAAATTAAATATTCCTTGAACGACGATAAGTTTCGGTAGAATAAAGCTAGAGATTTGAAATTTTGGCCGAATGTTTGCAGTAGAATCTAGCTGATTGGTGTTGAAAATGGGTTATATCCGACCCAAGAAACCCCTACCTTCCCTTCAAATGAAACTTAAAATAAGTGATAACTTACGATAAAATAAACCTAGCGACTTGAAATTTTCGTCAAATGTTTGTAGTAGAATTGAGCTGGCTGATATTGAAAATACGTAAAATCCTACCAACGAAACCCCTACTTCCCCTACAAATGAAACTTCACATAAGCGATAACTTTCGATAGCATTAAGCTAGAGACTTCAAATTTTGTTTAAATGTTTGTAGCACAAACTAATTGGATGGTGGCAATGATGGGCAAGAACCGACCCAAGGAACCCCTACCTCCCCTACAAATGAAACTTCAAATAAGCGATAACTTTCGATAAAATGAAATTTTGGTCAAATGTTTGTACTAGAATCTAGTTGGTTGTTATTTAAAATGCGCAAGATTCGTCAAAAGAAACGTCTACCTCCCCTTCAAGTGAAACTTCAAATAAGCGATAACTTTCGATAGAATGAAGCTAGCGACATGAAAAATTCGACAAATATTTGCAGAATGGGATAGTTAATTGATTTTGACAGTGGTCAAGATCCCTAGGAATGAGTGCCAACCTCCGCTTTAAACTGGCCATATAAAAAACTCACTTTTAATGCATATGGTCGTTGCCAATTGGTACTTTTAGCCTCACCACTAGATCTGTACAAGTCTGGGGTATATACACTTCGGACTCCAGGCCGGGCTGGTTTTAACCTACCTACCACGTACACCGAACTAGGTCGACCTACTCTGCAATCGAAAAATGATCAGGTCGAAACAGGTCGAAAAATTAGGGGGGGGGGGGGGGTCAGTCTGCCTGGAAATAAAATTGGTAGGGGGTCGATTGGGTCGCTGATTGCGAATCTGAAGTCAGAATTGCAAAAAATCAAAAAATAAAGGAGTTTCTGATCGGCAACCCTTTTTTCCTCAAAAGCTGGTGGGGTTTTTTTTTGGGGGGGTCGTTGATTGCAAATCTGATGTCCAAATGACAAAAAATAAATGGGGGATCCAGAATGGCAACACTTTTTTTTACAAACACGGCCGATCTTACTGCAAATAAATTGGTAGGGGGTTGACGCTGACGCTGATTGCGAATCTGAAGTCAAAATGAAGAAATTCTGAACGGCAGTCCGTTTTTCAAAGGAACGGCCGATCAGTCTGCAAAAAGCTGGTAGGGGGTTACGTGAGTGGTTTCGTTTAACCTGAACGCGCGTAAACGGGTTTCGGTGAAAATTACATGAAACATGTGGTTGGTAAAAATTAAATTAAAGTAAACGCTTCACAAGTGCGCACATTATTTCCCTATTGGAGCGCGTACCATTACCGCACCATTAGTTGTTTGTCATTGTCCAACAGAACAGTACTCGTCCTCGGGTGAGAATGTGAACGCGCACCTCGCCCAGGCTACTTCCCTCGGGCATTCTCGCCGAATATACTCGCCTCGTCCACTCGGTGAGACTGTAAACCGGTCATAAAAGCTCCACTCCATCTGATATCAATAAAATCCAATCCAAAAATGCAATCGATTTTATTCAACACTGCAATATAGGGATATGTACATAGATATGTCTTCTAATCTACTCAGTAGTTCAGTTCTCCATTCTCTTATTTACAATTACGACTCAGACGTCGATGAACCTAGTTCACCCACTCTTTTGTTCTTTCACTCCATCTCCAACTCCATGACGGATGACAGATTCGTTTCATATACGGAGTAGGTCTGCGAACCTAGTTTCTTGAACCTACTCCGTTGTCGGACTTGGAGTAGGTCGACCTGATCCGCAAGAGGAACAGGTCATTCCATGACTACTTTCGACTCTGATCCAATGTGATCCCATTCGAGACCTGGATCAAAGACCGAAGACCAGACAGTCGTTTTGTATGGGAATGGACCTTTGTTCGGGTGAAGCGAACACGACTAGTGTCATATTGCAGCGAACAAAATTACGTATGTCATTGTGTGACACCAAATAACCGATGATATATGCCAAACAGTAATCCCATAATCGATAACCCATACCCAATGACCACATCCTGTACTATGATGACGTCACTTCTCTAACACCGAAAAATCGAGGATGTCCTCCTATACACTGTGCTTCAATTAAACGCAATTTGGTACTTTTTCAGTGTTAAAGAAAGTCTGGAAACGCATTATCGATGCTGCAATACATATGATTCTTTTGGTTCTGGCTAAACATTTAAATATAATTTATTAATAATTATGTATTGTCATACCGCAGTGTATTTCAGTTGGTCTACATCAGATTGCAGTTCTTCGTAGTTACATACATATATTCGCTAACATTGAGAGCTTATGTAACTTTCATTAATATGAATCTTTTACCACCCCGTTTCAGTTATGAGTATTAACCATCATTATGCATGGGCATGAGCGTTGGGCGCAATTCAGCGTTTCCGTGTCCATTCATTACTATACGTGACGCTCGTTCAATTGATTTTCAGTTGTGTAATGGTTTATTGACTTTCATTTCTGACGTACGCATTTTATTTGCAAATTTTATTCCATGCCGTGGCATAGCAACTGCCAGAAGAGTATACATACATACATACGTACACAGCCTATTGTGTTGTCTAATTCGCTCAGGAAGTGGCCTGATCGGATTTCATCATTGCGAACCACACACCGGAGCTTCCGCTCAACAGAATGTGGAGGAAATCATGAATGAAATCGAAAAATAAAAAGAGAAAGAAAATTTCTGCACGTAAGCGTACTCAGTCTTTTGACTTGTGAATGACTTTGTAAATTTCAGTCAGTTTACTTTTGACCTTCGCAAGTTGTTTGTTTTGCTATTTTTATTATTTGGATCAATTTTGTATTTCAATCCGATTCTAAAATATAAGTTGGAAGAAGTAATATCGCCGACTTGTTTAGAATGATATTCTGTCATTCTGAATAAATCGAATATGTATGTAATTCTATAGAATGATTAACATTTGAAATGTGTGATTCAAGAGTAAGCTATGAAGGCGTTGAAATATATTTTTTTGATTGATTTGTTTCATGAAGCATATATGTATGTATGTATTTCGAAAACCGTATCTACTATTGGGTGTACAACTTTGCTTCCGCCGTTTTTTCCTGGAGTTAAAAGTTTAATTGTCAAAAAGTATTTACAGATGTTCAATATTATTCAAAGTACTGTCCATCGTTAGCGACAACTTTCGCCCATCTCTCCGGCAATTTTCGGATTCCATCTCGGAAAAAGGAGGCGCCTTTCGACGCGATCCATGATTGGATCCATTTTTCGACTTCCTCGCACGACCGAAAATTCTGATCAGCCAGGCCGTGCGCCATGGAACGAAACAGATGGTAGTCGGATGGAGCGATGTCTGAGGAGTACGGCGGGTGGGGCAAAATTTCCCATTTCAGGGTTTCAAAGTATGTGTTCACCACTTTTGCGACGTGTTGCCGAGCATTGTCATGCTGGAGGATGACTTTGTCGTGTCTCTCTTGGTACTGTAGTCGTTTTTCCTTTAATGCTCGACTTAAACGCATCGATTGCGTTCGGTATCGATCTCCTGTGACAGTTTCATTCGGTTTCAGTAGCTTGTTGTAGCATATCACACCGAGCTGGTCCCACCAAATGCAGAGCATAACTTTGGCGCCGTGAATATTCGGTTCGGTGAGGCGTCAAAACATATAATATTTGTCGTAAAACTGTTTTCAGTACGTTTTGTTCGGATCCTGTATCATCGATAACCGTTAAGATTCGGCTAGTTTGCCGAAGGTATGATACCTTAGTCTGTGTTGCTATCAATTTGATCCATTCTGCATTTACCACTTTGAAATTAACAGTAAGACTTGTTCCGATTCCACTGTTCCTATGAGAGGTATATGAAATAGTGGGCCAATTTCACCTAAATTTAGGAATGTGGTTTGGCGATGATAATATATGATGAGTTTATGTTAAATTTTGTAAAGATATCTTTAGAAATAAAAAAAGTTTCTCTAACAAAAACTTACTTTTGAACCCGTCGTTTCTATGACAGCTATATGATATAGCATTCGAATTACAACCAATTTCGGGAATGTAGTTTGGTACTATAGGTAGATACAATTGAAAAATATGCAATTTGATTACGATATCTTTAGAAACAAAAAAGTTTTCCTCACTGACACAGACTTTTGGAGCGGTCGCTCGTATGGCAGCTATATTACGCAGTGGTCCGATTCCGTTGGTCCCGATATACATACATACAGCTAGGGCTGATTCGATTCAAGTAGATACAAGTAAAGTATCGATACTTTTGCTTCCGATCCAAGTACATTTGGTATCGATACCTTTAGCTCAAGTACTGAGTAGGTATCGAATTAAAGTATTGTACTTGGATCGAATCAAAGTACTTGAATCGGATTAAACTACCTACAAGCTACAAACCACATTTCTACTGCTTCTCCTACTCTATTCTTCCTCATTGTTCATTGTAAGTGATTGAGGCTACACCAAACCGTTGCGATATTCCATGTCATCCAGCCGCCATCCATTGCATTGTACGACGGGTATGGATATGGTTTGACCAGTTTGACCAATTTGACACACGTTACACGTACAGTGAGCCACAGTCAAAATGAACCACCTTATGTTAAAGAAAGATTTACTTAAAAAATTTCTGAAAAACCATTCAGATTGAAATTATTTGTATGTAAATTTATTGTCTCATCATGTAAGTGTCTTCAGTGTGTTTTATAATTATTTTTTTACGACTGGTTTTTGTTCGCACATCATGTTCAGGAATACAAAAACAAGAATATTGAACTCTTCCAGTTTCATCTGCAGTAACTTTAAAAAAAGTACTCATTTGATTCGAGTAGGTATCGATGCTTTCGATTCAATACCAAGTAGGTATCGATACCTTTTGCTCGAAGTACTTGCAAGTACTTGGTATCGATACCCTGGGGGTATCGAATCAGCACTACATACAGCGTGCAGTTGAAAGAAGGCTGTGTACAAAATTTCAGCTTGATAGCTTTAAAACTGAGAGACTAGTTTGCATTAGAAACAAACCGACGGACAGACTGACTAACTGACAAAGCAAGAATATATATATAGTCGTAGATGCTTCTTTCTGTGCGATGCAATCTGCATGACAAAGTCACATTCGTGAAGGGTGCAAAAAGTGCTAAGTGATGATCGCTTTTACGATCAAATCCTAACGACGATAGCTGGACAAAAACAAAATGTACCTTTACTCATGATCAACAATTCGATTGCCTTATTTGCTTTCAAGTTATACTTCAATTGTTCCTATGCTATTTAATTTAATAAAAAAATGTCATTTATTAAATAAATTATTAAGTACCATATTCGAAATTTCTTCTATTTAAGCTGTTTTCAGGCACTTGCTAACATTTATTTTCCTTATTTTTCAGATACGCAACTATTCTAGCTTTCGACGTAAAGATAGAACGCGATGCTCAAGAGTTGGCTGATTCGCTAGGTGTGAAAATTTTCCAAGCCGACATTATTTATCACTTATTCGATAAGTTTATGGCATATCGCGAAGAACTAAGGCAAAAGAAACGAGATGAATTCAAGTCCATTGCTGTATTTCCGTGCAAACTTAAGGTAAGATTTTATTTTATTACAATATGAGTACGTTGCCAATTCATAGGGTACAACTTCAGTTAATTTGACATTTCCAGAAAACGGTGTGCTAGTTTTCTGAAGATCCTAAGTTGAAGCTCCGAAAATCATTTCCTGAAATTTCACCTTCCCATAGACCGATCTAGTCGACAGGCCTAAAGTAAGCAAGACTTACATTGTTGTACATATACGAGTATGATAGCGTTCATAGCGAGTAGACTGCGATCTGGAAGACTAATAGATTCCATCAGAGAGAATTTCAGTCGATTAGGCTGATTTTTTTTCTGCTTTAGTTTTAGGCCTGTCTGCTTTAGGTCTGTCGATTAGATCGGTGTAAAAGCAGCTACACAGTAATCAACCTAGTATCTACTGTCTCACCTAGTAGGACTTAGGGCTGAAAAGAAGTAGGAAGAGATCTCCAATCTTCTCAACACAAAAGCCAACGAACGAAGTTAACCTGCGCAGTGACGAGAAAGTTAAGTGATAAGTACGGGTTACGCACTCTGCTTATCAGTCAGTCCCGAATAAAGTGTTCAGCAGTTTGCAGATCATCGGCATGGTTTCCGCTAAGGCTACATAATAAACTAAGGTCGACCAGGGACATAGAAGGGAGAATTTTAAAAATGCATGGTATCTGGAGCTCGATAAATGCATATAGGGTGGTATACCGAACCCTGTCTTCGTTTGCTGGTAGGAAAACTTGAGAGAAACTAAAGTTGTTAATTACCCTGATCCCTCCAGGAGCATGGACGCGCCAATATTTCAAGCATTTCTTTACCTTGTTGACGTGTCGATAGCATATCTACTTTTCCGACGTGCAATTGCCAGCATGCTCTTCCTATCCGCGCCGTTTTTATACTGACAAGCTCGGAGTCCAGTGGTACATAGTTCTATTAATACCCACAGGGACAACGAGCGGCGTCCGTTCCCACGGGCATCTTCGGATGCCCACCAAACCGTCCATTACATATTTGGCGCCCAACGTTATCAAGTTTGGCGGTTTCCAACAATATTGGCGCAAGAAACCCATGGTTGGGAGGGCAAGGCCGCGCCGGGCCCATAACATCTGGAGCCCATATAGAGCCGTTCAAGATCAAAGGCTCATCTGGCTTGTAAAGGTGGAGAATTTGTCCTGATTGGACGGTATTCCCGTCTTCGTTATATCTTCGACGCTGTACCTGTTTGTAGTTTGGCTGATGCAGCCCTGTGTCCCTGCACGGAACTTTGTGTCTTTTTTTTCGTATTTTTGGGAGTTTGACGTTCTTCGTCACAGTTAGGTTTCTCTTTGTGTATATTGTTCTTTTGGTAGGTTATTTCGTGTTCTTTTCTTTGAGTAACGAGCAGACGTGCGATATCTTTCTTTGTTGATAATTTAGGAGGCCGGTGACTGCCGTGTTTTTCCCACCCCATTACTCCCGACAGCTGAGCTGGTCTGCCAGCGCACGTCACAGGTGGTCTTCGGAGAGTGGTTCTTTGATACTTGGTGTCCGACAGGCCTTCACGCCATACCAACCCTCGTCCTCCGGTATTCATTATTACAACCGGCGGCCAACGTGGGGCCCGAACCCACGACCCTGAATATAAGTCTCATGCTCTACCGACTGAGCTAGCCGGGCTAGTAAGTATCGGGCCTGCCTCCCGGATATGCAGATGGAAGATCTATGCTAGTAACTGCAAGTGTAGAGGACAGTAGTTGTCGCTCTTGCGAGGGTGAGAATGAAACATCAATGCATATTTTCTGTTAATGTGTGGCAGGGTTCGTTTTGTGTTGGCTTCCCCGACTCCGAAGATATCACTTCGACCCTATCTTACATTTGGCTAACCTCTTCAGTAGATCGATAGATTTAGTCCATTTATAAAGTCTGAGTTTATAGCTCAATAGACCATTTAATTAAGCCTCTTTGATTGCGGACATTACTGGTCCACAAAGTGAATACTTGTAAACAAAAAAAAAATAGTTCTGTTGCTGAAAAACATTTCACCAGCTGATCTTTATCTTTGGGAAGATTGAGAAATTTTTGACTGAATGCGTCACGCCATAGACTAACTTAATGAATAAAAATTTTCTGTGGGTGCATCTTTCAATTTTGTTGAATAACCACTGAATTTCGGGAGGGGTCCGGACCCCCTGGACCCCTCCCCTGGCTACGTCATTGTCCAATAGCCCGGGAGCTAGCGATACTTTTCGTTGTCATATTTGTTAAAGGTGTCGTAATAACATTGCCTATCAACAAAATGTTCTCTTGCCACCTCAATAATGGTGCCATGCCACGCTTATTAGGAGACTTTTTGCTCCTCCTGGCGCCAAGTCCCGTTAAATGGCTGGCAGCATAAGTTTTTCCACTACACTACAGTATTAAAATATTAAAGTAAACACTACGGATATTCGAACTTTTAATATTTAATGCAAATGAGTTTTCATTATATAATTACGTTGATGGCAGGAGCAGATTGTCCTACAATACAAGTGACAGGAGGCATTTTTTGTTCTTACTGAAATGTAAATAAATAATAGGTAAAATTTCAGCTTGTAACATTTTTAAAAATTGACCGTTATTTTTTTTATTTTAATAACCATCTGCTGATAAACGTTGTCTCGCTGGTGCGCCGCGCCGGCAGGAGTTCATTTTAGGTTAGTATGTATATGACACGAAAAATAAAAATTATATTTTAACAAATGTTCCTAAATATAGAGTCCCTAGCTACAAAAACCATGGTGGATAGGCAAATGTTAGGGGATAATCTCAAATAGCACAACTGTCATCGAATTAGGGAACAGACACCGGGCGGATTTTTTGTGTGGCCTCCTTGATGAACTGGTCGACGGCTCTAAGGATCCAGAGAAAAATCTTTTTTTTTATCGGAAAATGTAGCATAACAACAAGGTTATAAATTGCGATGACTCTGTAGCGGTAGACGGTAGAATTTATTTATTCTAGCAATGTTTTTTTTTCACAAACGAAGAGTACAGTCAGACCTGAAAGCAAATAGACATGCGGGACACCCCTAAAGCCGGACACCCTGTATAGGTTTTTATAATCTGTATGTATCTAAATAGCCAACATTTCAACAGACATATGTAAAATTCTTTACAGTGGTTAGAACTGACGAAACTGCATCAACTTCCTTTTTTTTCATCTAGATGCACATAGAGCCATATGATCTAGAAAATAATGCATCATATATCACACATTCTCGCAATTTGCATATTGTGCATGTTAAAGTTTTCAACGCGATAAATCTTAGTTTAATTAGGTACGTGATTGTCGCGGTAATTGTCTCGGCAGAAGCAATTGCTCTGACGCGACGGTTGCAACTTTGCTTGTCCACTTGATTCATTATTTTATTCTAAGTATCGCGGCAATATTGCTATAGTACAACCGGTTTGAGAACTTCTTCTTTGTAGTAAGAACGTATACGAAACATCAGAATAGTATCAATTACATTCAAGGTAATCACGCAAATAGTCTTTGTCCGCGAGACGCGTACGATGTTTTCTTGAGGAAAACATTTGAACTATAGTAGTAATATTTCTTTAAGTAATGTCGTTTATTCTACTCGCATATTTCATCGAGGAGAATAAGGCGCGATACTTACTGGCCACGAGCAGTTAGTGGTCGTATGGTTTGCTCATGCGCGATGTTGTCAATTAGTGGATCTTTTGTACTATTCCATCTATAAAAATTTTGGTATATTCCTATTTCAACGTGCGACGTATCGTGGTTTGCGCCTTGGCTAATAGTGGCTTTACCGATGTGGCGTACAGAGCGGGCGAAGTGAGCGTTCTAGGGCGGCATACTGAAGATTGGAACCCCTTAAGCCGTGGAGTTCGCGTAGCGAGCGGAGCCCACGCAATGGGAGTGCGAAATCATCTCAATTAAAAACCCAATATTGGTGGTCAAAGTCGCGGACCACTATGCGTCGTCCGGTCAACTGTACTGAGAGGCTGTTACGTGTGCACCACAACATGTACGGCTGCGAAATCGTACCGGAGTCGTTGCTGTAAAAATCGGATGTCAGTGTTTCTCCTAATTAGTTTGCGGGTTCTTACAATGGAAATTGCGCGAAATCCGCGTACAGGATAATTTGCATGTTGGAATGTTTATTTGTTATCTTTCGAGCAACTGCATTTTTTTGTTTAGTTCACGATTTTTTCCATCATGCTCTCATAGCCAACGGAGCGGACACCACAGTCTGGGTCAAGCGAATGCTTTCTTCCAGAAGGGACATGACTGAAGTTGGAGCTTCCACTTTCACAGGAACTGTGACGTTGGGCTGCCCTTAGGGAGGTGTCCCATCCGCGTTGGGATTTGCAGACGACCTGCTAATTATCATCAAGGATAAAAAGCAAGAAGTTCTTACCGACATCATCTAGAGAGTGTTACGCTTATAAGTATAGTAAAACTAGCGGACCACGTCAGGCACCTGGGAGTTTTAAATGAAAGTTATTCTGAACAGAATGTTTTAGGGTAACATCTGAAAAAGGCTACAAAAGCTTTGTGCATTTGCAGGCTGAAAAGCCCCGTACGTACGCCCTATCTACTATGCGATTGTCTTAACAAAATTCAAAGATTTACATGTTACACTATAGCGTCCAACTTTGGCTCTCGAAGTTCTGCTTGATCTACCGCCACTGCACATTCATATCGGAGCAGAGGCCAAAATTGCAATAGCATACGCCTTGTTGTTGTAATTTTGCATGCAGTGCACAAATACTCAGTCCGGAACAAAACACCATTTCATCTAACCACCTAGTTAGGGAGCTGCGTTTTGATCACTGCTGCCGATCTACTGTGTGGAGCAAAGAACGGTCGACGGAGTCCTACAATTCTCTCCATTCCCAAACAATAAAATGGTTCAGATTTTTTTTAGTTCTTCCCAAGACCCTTGTACACCTATAGGCGCGTTGTTTTGTGCTCAGTGCAGGTTAATGCGGTTGAAGGTTATGCTCTGCGCAAAAAAAAAATGGTCCGGGCTAACTACTCGGTTAATAGTCAAAATTCAATGAACCCCCGGCGTAAATTTAGTTTTTCAACATGTTTGACTGTGCTCGCGAGATTAAAAATATGGATCATATCCGGAAAAATATCTCTTGACATATCTATCCAGTGCAGGTTTATTAACCGGTAGAGCTATCCAGGTTAATTCAGGTTAGCGCATTGGTGTAATCGCGTGTTCTAAACTGGAGTTACGTCAGTCATAATGTACACAAAAAGGGGTCCAACATTGGAAAATTAGTGTAATCTCAATTTTTTTATATGTTGTTAGGGACCAACTAGATATTATGAATATAATTTTGCAACCCTGAAAAAGTTATGCGAGCGGAGATATTGCCCAAAAAGTTTTTCCGGTTTTTTTGCCAAAAAAAACCACTAAAGGGACATTCCGACGAAAAAGTCAAAGGTAGCTTTTTAAAGTATTATAAAATAGATAAAATTTCCTACAATTGAGCTATATTGGAGCAGTCTGGCTTCAGTAGTTATTGAGATACGGCTCTTTAAAATTGCGTTTTTGTTTCCAAAAATTGCAAATTTTAACTTTAAGCTTTTATTTTCAAGCAATTTTTGGTAATAATTCCCATCGTACAAAAAACTCAGCACATAAGAAGTTTTAGTACATCTAAATACCTGCAATGTAAGACCAGAATGGTGCTCTCAGATAAAATAAGTACTTCGAAAATGACCAAAACCCAAAAAAGGCAAAGTCTATCTTCCACAACAGAGCAGGATGTTGACATGAGGCTTGCTCGAGTTGTGCGGAACACTGCAGATTCTGGGAAACTGAAGAGCTGGTTCAGTGTACATCCTCCATTTGCAGCCAATTCGCTGTTAATTTCATTAAGTAGTGGAATGGTTGGAGGGGCTGATGTCAAATGCCACTTCGCACCAGTGCTGGGATCAGAAGCAGCTAACAAAATTGTCGGAGAAACGTTTGTGAAGGTAAAATTGAAACGGAACGACAAAGTATTATATTAGCTTCACTTACTAGTTATATTAAAGTGATGAAAAGGACGGTTGAAGTAGATTCTCTCACGATTTCCAAAGACTCTGAATTATTAAACGTTCTGATAAGCAACTAAAACAACACTTCAAGTTCGAACTGGCACCATACCCAATGGCATTGTTCACTGACGCAGGGCTGCGGAAAGGCACAAAGTTGTCTTTTTATTCTCCTTATTCCTTCACTCCTCTCTCGAAAACTTTCCTTATCAAAGAAGGCACATTTGTTGTGGTGGATGGTGGGTATTTATTGCACAAATTTATTTGGCATTGGAATGATTCGTCAAAAATATAAGTAAAGGATACACTTCATATATCCTCAACCATTTTGGTAGCAAAGTGTCCGTGATTTTTTATGTATACCCGGACAATGGAGCTCTCAGGAACCCAAAAAGTGCAGAACGCTCTCGTTGCTATACTGGATTGTCCAGGGGCATCATCTTTGATGAAACTATGTACATCGCAACAAGAAAAATTCCTGCCCAACGAAAATAATAAGCGGCAACTGACTCGAATGTTGATGATTGAACTAGATACGCAGGGAGTAGAGAACCAACAAGCTGAAGAAGATGCAGATACTTTAATAGTAGAAACCGCTCTCTCCAAAAGCGCCAACTTCGCCCAAGTTTATATTTTCGGAGAGGATATTGACATGTTGGTCGTTCTCAATGGATTGGGCTCCACCACAACGAATGCGCTCTTTCAGAAAATGAGGAGAAGTTGGTCAAAAGAAGATCAATTTTCTCTACTTCATTTAAATGTTGGGACGTTGGGCAAATTCCTCCGGGGTTAGTACTGCACGCCCTCAGTTGTTGTGATACAACTTCCGCCCTTTTCTTGCAAAGCAAAATTTTGAAATACCATTGCTAATTGTACGCACCTTATACACGATCTCGAGGTACTCCTGCAGCCTGATGCAGATCCTGATGAAATAGAGAGAGCAGGAGAGGCATTCCTGATGACCCTTTACTCCCTTCGGTACTATCTATTTGTTAGAACTGCGGCCAATGCGAAAATCAATTTTTTCGTCAAATGCTGCAAAGTACCAATGCTACCGAACTTACCATCAAGTGCAGAAGTAGCTGGTGGGAGCCAAACCACTGACGGATTGGGGATGAAATATTTGCGAACAAGGGCTCAGCCCAAATACCACAACGAAGTCGCCTGCCCCCAAATTGCTGTGCTTAAATGCTTATCTTGTAAGTGCAGAAAGGGTTGTTCAGAGGGTTGCTCATGCAGGAAGGCAGGGATGACTTGTTCCATGCTTGGCAAATATTGTTAAGGCCACTCATGACCGAATGTTCCTCCAATCGAGGCGTCTGATGAGGACAGTGAGGTGCTGGATGAGGAAAACGGTCAAGTCAATATTTCACCTAAAATTGCCAAAAATTGCTTGAAAATAAGACAAAGGGTAAATTTGCAACTTTTGGAAACAATATCGCAATTTAAAAGAGCCATATCTCAGTAACTACTGGAACCACACTGCTCCAATATAGCTCAAATTGTAGGAAATTTTTATCTTCTTTAAAAAGCTTGAATCGACTTTTTTCGTCAGAATGTCCCTTTAGTGATTTTTTGGCGAAAACGGGAATAAAAAAAAATAACTGGCGCAACAGTCCAATTTGAACCACGGCCTCGAGATGAGTTAGCATCATCTCATTTTCTAGATCGTGACGGTTTTTATGCAGAGGTATGTGATCAGCAACACGCTCAACCGAGTTATTTACCCCATAATGGGTACTCATTTTAACAGCTGAGTGGGCTCATAGTCCGACACGTAAATCCCCGGAATCGAACCGGGGCCCAGTGCAAAAATTTCGCGGTTTTTGGGCAATATCTCTGCTCGCACAAATTTTTCAGGGTTGCAAATTTGGATTCATAGTATCTAGTTGGTCCCTAACAACAGGTAAAAATGAAACCGGAATATAGAGGGCTATGCCCGCAATCCGAGGATTTTGTATCAAGCGATTATTTTGGTATGTAAATATCGGCCACTTGGTCTTCTTGGTACCACATAGATGGATAAAAAGAAAACCGTAATTAAAATGTCTTACCCATGATATAGTACGAGTATAGTATCTTACATGCCAATTCATATTACGTGATTGTAACGAATCTTAAAACTTAGGGGGTGGGACAAATTACGATCTGATATTTATTTTCATCTCCCACGCTGTTCCTTTTTTTTTCAAATTAAAAACAAAAAAAAAACGAAAATGGCATGTACTTACTTTACTTACTTTTCTCACGACACCCCACATGCCTACTCAAGTCGATAAAAAAATTGACATTAATTTCGCCTCGATGTGGACCCCCACAGTTGGCCAATTACAACACATCGTATTCTCCAGCGAATTAAAGCATTTCTACACATTCTCACCGAATTTGATGTGTGTAGCTTCAGCCGTTCGGGAGATTTTCTATGGACAAACGGCCAGACAGACATTTGACCGATTTAGTAAGATTTAAGACACAAAACCCTAAAAAAGAAATTGTTTGAATAATTATTGTTAGAATTACCGCCCCAAGCAATCTTTACGGTTCCAAAATTGGTTCATTAAATAACTGCAATTCGCTCTTCGAAAAACAACATGCAAGTAGTACTCGCACCAATGCATTAGGTCGGTAGGCGTATTTTTTGTATGGATAGTGTCTTCAAAATGCCTAACTTTAAATTAATGTATTATCATCATCATCATCATCGTGGCGCGACAGCCCGACGTCGGGCCTTGGTCGCCTGGATCGTTGTCCTCCAATTATCTCGGTCACGTGACCGCGTCCTCCAATCTTGGAGGCCCAGTAGCTGCTCGGCGTCCACATATACTGAGCTCTCCCAACGAGGTCTCGGTCGTCTAGACAATCTCGCTCCATCAACTTGTGAAAAATGTGTGCAAAATTCATAACTCTCTTTGGCATGCGATCATCTTCCATTTGTTGGACATGCCCTGCCCATTGAATTCGTAGTTTGACGATTTTCGAAACTTCCAGCTCTTCGTACAGTTCATACAACTCATGGTTGTACAGGATGCGCCATCCATCTCGATCGCAAACAACCCCGAAAATTCGCCGTAGAACCTTACGTTCAAATGTGTCTAGGATGATTCCGTGATGAACTGAATTGCAACTAAGAAATACTCGTATACTATCATTAACCTTTTTTGATGAGATTTCAGAATTCTATTATTTTTAGTTTTCTGTCCTAGTAAAATGCCGCTTTTCTGTCTCGAAATGCAAGTAGGGGGGGGGGGGGGCTCACTCGGATCACATGTTTTCCCATTTCCCTCTTTTCTCCTTTTTTCAAAGTTGAAAAAAACTCCAAAAATTGATGTATTCGACGGTACCTCTCTTACAATACGCCACTTGCCTATACCAAACGAAAAAAAATCTACCTTCATTTCCCCTCTATAGAGATTAAAGTTAACCTATTACAACGCATCACTTTCTCCAGAGAATTATAGTACTTATACATATTTCCACCAAATTTTATGCAGGTAGCTTCGGCGGTTTGTGAGATATTTCATGGACGGACAGACAGACAGACTGACGCATGGCCGATTTCATAAGGGAAGGGTTTTGTTTTTAATGCAAAACCCTAAAAATTGAGATTACCCTAATTCTTATAATGTTGGATGTACAATATGACTGGCGTAAGTACAAAAGAGCGTGCCTTATATTGCCGATGTTGTGTAGCATAGCTGTAAGTCTTACTTCAAGAGTGACTGTATATGCCTGCGTCGTAGCATTATTGGTACACTGAAGAGTTTCTACACCGATAGGTTGTTTTAACGATGACGGTCGGAATCGCAATTTGCTCCTCGGTATGATCGGACATCCACCACGCTTAAAGTCCAGCTCTTGCATATGAGGACGTGGTTGACGGTGCGTGCATCCAGAGATTTCCAGGTTTCGTTATGAATGCATCGATGCGGAAAACATGTTGAGCTTACGACAAGGTTCCTACTGCATGCGAAAGTCATTAGTCGTTGACCGTTGTCAGTGCATTCCTTGTGGAGGCTGTGTCCTCCTGTGGTTCCCTGATACTAACTCTCGTTCCCAACTTTCGCACTGAACCCTGCCCAAGCTCCTTGTGTCCCAATAATTCATCGCTTTTGAAAATTGTGTGCGATTCCTTGTCGTTGATCCCTTTACAGCCTGGTTGCCTGGATTGCAGTGATGCTTAATTGGTATTTATCGATCTTTTGCAGGAGGACCTTCTCGGTCCCCGGTTTGTTCAGGAAGCGCACATTCCAGGATCCGAAAGAATGATCCGAAGGTTTTGCGTGGTCGTCGTTGTTGATCCGTTCAATCCGAGGCTTTTTTTAGTTTCTTGACATGGAGTAGTTTTTACAAGAATGGGTTGTCGGTCATCGCTAAATACTGTTCAGGGGTGGCATCGGTGATTGCTGTTTCAGGTATTTCATGACGTGCCAGAGTTCATACAACTACATGTGTTGCAGGTCTAACTACGTCATTCGTACCACCCTAGTGATCTGAAACGCTTAGTTGTAACTCAGCCAGTCAGGCTGTAGTTATCGTTCCCTCCTCGTTTCACATCCATGGCTTGGGACAGGCTTCGGCTGCGTTAAAATAATAAAAAATAAAATTACGCCAAAGATCATAAACTGACGCGCTCGGTAGTCGTGAGTTCTCGGTCGCCACTCCTTGATTCTTCATCTAGAGAAACATAGGTTCAATCCTCGGCACGTCAACAAAAATTACCTGTGGGTTCTATTAGAACTCCCACAGCGTTCCAAGCTTGTCGGTAAAAGACGGCTCGAATAGGAGGTGCACGCTAGCAACCGTGAAACGTCAACAAGGCATAGAAGAAGAAATGTTGATGCGCTCATGCTCCTGGAGGGTTCAATTCAATTAACTGAGATTAAAAACTGAACTTTTGACATTAAACCGGGTGGTTACTCTCTTTGAACGTTTTTTTTCTGTTTAGCCATTTAGCCCGCAATACACTGGAGTATTAAATATCTCTTATATTGTTTTTATTTAGTTAAGCTTATAGATATTTTTTTTATCGTCATCAAGAATTTCCAAAATTTTCGTAATTTTAATCAAACAACCATCCCGTTTTTGTGTCATTTACAGATACTACCGCAATTTATATTTAATTCAAGAGATCCTATCGTCATGGGTGTTATGGTTGAAAATGGAATTGTTAAAGAAGGAACGCCCATATGTGTACCAAGCAAAGAGGTAAGTCAAATGGAACCAATAAATATATAAAATCAGGTTATGTCAATTTAATTCATTCGTACACGCCAATATACACAAATGTACATAAGGCGCGTTATTTTGCGTACCTGTTGTTACACAAACAACAAGCGACTTGTTGTTTGTGTAATGCCTGCTCGTTACCCTACTCTACACTTGATAGATACGCAAAAGAAGGCGCCTATAGATGGTACCTTGATAAAGTATAGGTATAATGCAAAACCCGCCTTGATTATGATCATTAGAGTTGATTATTTATTTTCAATTATATCACGTAAATTTCGTGGTCTTTTCTTCTTTTTTCTCTACACCAAAAATTACCACTCATCTAAAGTGAAATAAATCAATTTAAAGTTAACCATAACCATGAAAATAATTCCTGTTTTTCTTAATCAACAAAAGATTAACAATAATCAAAATCCGTTCCGATCGAAAAGAAAAATCGCTGGTGATACATTGCTTCCTCAATTCCGTACCTGTAATTATTGGTTCTGCGAACTACTTGTTTAGATACTCATTAAAACAATTTCCGCTGGAATATAGGCAGGAAATCAATCAAGTCGTGGAGAAGAGGTTGAACTGAACCTCTTCTACCTGTTCACATAATGTGCGAGCATCTGATATCTACATCTTCGTATTTTGCTTCAAGCCAAAGCACATGTACCTTTGTATACTGACATACATTTGTACATATACTACAATATATGTCGAGAATTGTTAAAGCTGATTGCCAAATTATCGAAATTGTTGATTCAGGGCTTAACGACAGGAACCAGGTGTAACATTGTGCAGTCGACTATTACCTGCTGTGCTCTCCTCGCTACTGATGTTGGTACGCCCATGTTTTTGTTTTGCATTGGAGGACACAAAAAATATAGTCATAATGTTTGTTGGGCTGTTCTAACTAAATCGCAGCAGGGAATGATTAATTAAAATAAAAATATACGTCCTGCAAAAATTGTACCTTTCCATTTTTTTTTATGCCGAACAACAAGAACTCATTCAACGTGGGTCCCGATGCGTTGATTCTGAATGGAAAGAAGAGGATTGAGCCTGAGCAAGCTTGTGCATACATCAAACACAGTAGCGTCTTGTTGTGTTTAGTAGTATTAACATGAAAGAAGGTTTTACAGCATTCGTATTTATTAGTATTAAAGAAGTACTGGCCTCTCAAACTAATGGCCGAACCAAATTGAACGCGGAATGCAGCAGCAGCGGCAGTGGCAGCGAAATGTCAAATTAGAAAGCACGCATTTCCTATAGGCGACCTAGATTGAACGCAGCGGCAAAAGCAGATCTGCATGTGGTTGTGGTTGCTGCTGCCGCCGCTGCTGCTTCCTGCGTTGAATCTGGTTCCGGCATAAATCTGGTTTAACTTTAATTTTATGTAGAAAAATTCTTTTGACGACGACATTTCTGCAAAAGTGATGATAAGCTCACAGCCCATTCACTATCAGTTTAACTGACGATCTTCCTGCAGGAAAAACGGACGAAAATCTTGTAGTATAAACTGAAGATCTTGTAGGAATAACTGACCAAAACTCTGTAGGAATAATTAACAATAAACTGAAGCGCTGACGAGAATCTGGAAAGGAATAACTGATGATAATTTGAAGCGCTGTCGAGAATCACTAGGAATATGTTAGATTAGGTTAGGTCAAGGGGCTGCCATGATACAACACAGCACACTCAGATCACCTATGGGTCCATTGTGATACCACCAATAATGTTTAACCTTGCTGAAAGAAGCTAGGTCCCGAACCAGCCTGTGCGGGCAATGTAGCGATTTAGCTGTATCACGCTCATATCCTTGAGGTCCTCCAAGTCACCAGAAGCCCAAAAATTTCTTCCTCCTGATGGCCAATGCTGGACAGTGACACAGAAGATGCAAAACACTCTCTTCCTCATCTACATTCTCACAACTCCTGCAGTAGTCATTGTAAGGAAGAAGGGCCCCCATGCGAGTGCGCCAATGGGGTAGTGCCCTGTGAGAGTCTCCACCACCCTGCCAATGTGCTTCCTATTGAGTGACAGTAAAGAGGCAGAGCGACTAGAATCGAATTTCTACCAAATCATTCTCGTCGTTTGACAAGTGCTGCTGTTGAGCCATATTTGTTCTAGCCACTGCAGCGGATTCGCATGAAGCATTGGCATTTTAATATCAATGCGGTCCCAATCGACAACACCAGTTGTCCCCTCATAAGCAAGATCATCCGCCCTGCAGTTGCCCGCAAAGCCACTGTGACTCAGTATCCAGCAGAGGGTTATGTTGAAGAAGTAACCAATCTCTGTGAGGGCCGAGCGGCACTTCTGAATAGTT
The DNA here is from genome assembly GCA_964017055.1 of Chloromyia formosa. NCBI lineage: Eukaryota > Metazoa > Arthropoda > Insecta > Diptera > Stratiomyidae > Chloromyia > Chloromyia formosa. The sequence goes on along the minus strand of OZ024814.1, from coordinate 43,863,834 downwards.
TTCGATGTAGTAAGAACAGAGTGAAGCGTGCGAATCGCAGCCTGACTGGCTGTATAGATAGTAATGTCTGTTGCAGTTACGACATGACTCTTTAACCAGGTCACAGCTTCCGAAATCGCCGAAACCTCAGCCTCTCTAATTGCCTTAACCCCTCCAGGGGCATGGGCGCATCAACATCTCTAGCATTTCTATGCCTTGTTGACGTTTCAATAGCGTATCTACTTTTCGGAAGTGCAGTTGCTAGCATGCACCTCCTATCCGCACCGTCTTTATACTGACAAGCTCGGAGCACTGTGAGAGTTCTATTAGTACTCACAGGAAGTTTTTGATTGCTCCGAGATTTGATCTCCGATCTCTAGATTAGTATCGTAGAGCGGTGACCGAACGATCACGGCCACCGAGCGCGACAAAACCTCAGCCTGCAGATACTACAAAAGTCGGGCAGACGGTAGGATAAGTTGATTCCCAGTTCCTCCTAGTATATACCAACCCCAACGCCGTCATCGGTCTTAGAGCCATTCTTATGGATGACCAAGGAGTTGGTGGTCAGCCCATAGGTTTCTCGACGATCTGCCAAAAACGTGTTTAGCAAAAGTGTAATCAGTTTCCAAAGGGAGATCCAGGTTGCCCAGAATAGCTGAGTGGCCAGCACTCGACGCACGCCATTGGCCTGTTTCGCGGAGACGCAGCGCTGTGCTCCCTGCCAGTTGTTCGCCAAATATGTCAAGCGGGAGCAAGTTTAGCAGCGTATCTAAGCTGGCTGGCGGAATTGTTCTAAATGCCCCCGTCGTGGCAATCGCTGCTACAACAAGACAATATAAAATAGTAAAACGCCACTCTTAGTGCCGTCCACCACACACAAATGCCGTGCAGTAGAATTGGCCGCACAACTGCTGTATATAGCCAGTACACAATTTTCGGTTGCAGGCCCCAGTTCTTGCTAATCGTCTTCCTGCTTGAGTAGAGCAGAGTTGTGGCCTTGTTCACCCGCTCGAGGATGTTGGACTTCCACGTCAACCCTCTGTCAAAGACTCAAGAGAAGGAATATCATCAGTTTTGACATGGTTGACAGTCTTATGGCTGGGGGTCATCCTAAAAATTTATCCGCGATACGTGCTTCAAATGATCGTAATTCCACTCAACTCCAAATTGATATTCATCTCGTTACAAATCACAGCCTAAATCAACCAAATGTTTTTCACTACCCAGTACTAGTAGTACCGGAGATACTAAAAGACGCGACTCGCAGTTTAAAAAACCAGTACTGAAAAACCCGGTGAAAAACCGGAACTTAAAAAAAAACGGTAAAAACACGGTACTAAAAAAGAGGGGAAAACCGGTTAAAAAACCTGGCCAAAAACCGGTATTCGAAAAAATCGGCTCATCGAAAAACGATACTCAAAACCGAAAATACCGGGAAACCGCTGGCAATAGCACTACTAAGAGAAACCGAGAGCCGGTACTGAAATCTGAGTACCGAACAGGTCTAGTCGCATTTAATAAATAAATAAATAAATAACTGGCGCAACAGTCCAATTTGAACCACGGCCTCGAGATGAGTTAGCATCATCTCATTTTCTAGATCGTGACGGTTTTTCTGCAGAGGTATGTGATCAGCAACACGCTCAACCGAGTTATTTACCCCATAATGGGTACTCATTTAACAGCTGAGTGGGCTCATAGTCCGACACGTAAATCCCCGGAATCGAACCGGGGCCCAGTGCGTTGAAGGCGAACGTGCTAACCGTTGCGCCATCCGGACATTTAATAAATGAAACCGGAATATAGAGGGCTACGCCCGCAATCCGAGGGTTTTGTAGAAAGCGCTTGTTTTGGTATATAAATATCGGCTGCTTGCTCTTCTTGATACCACTCAGATGGATAAAAAAAAACATAATTTAAATGTCTTACTCGCTTACATTTTACATGCCGATTCATATTACGTGATTGTAACAAACTTAGAACATATTATTGCCTAAGGTGTTGGTTATCGTTGGTCATCAGTACTTTTGACCTCGAACGTGTTTAAGGCATGCAGGGGTGTGCTAACTGTAACTATAGAAATAAACAATAATTGACCTATTCTGAGAAGACAGACTCCATTATTTTCCATTTTTTTCCGGAACCCACCTTCCTGTAAGTTTTCATAATTCTAAATATAACGGTCTCGAACTTCAAGGAGAAGGGGACAAATTACGAACTAATATTTTCTCCTCCCCCAATGCTCCCCTTTCTACGAATTTCAAGAAAATGAGAAAAAATGGAATGTACTCAACATTACCTTTCTCACGACACCTCACTTGCCTGCCTATACCAGTCGATAAAAAAAATTGACCTTAATTTCGCCTCTATGTGGACACCGCCGCCCCCCCCCTTCCCACACCCGCTAAAGTTGTATTAGTCAGCGCCCCCAACCAGTCTTTACCCTTTCAAAAATGATTAATTAAATAACTGCAATTCGCACTACGAAAAACAACATGAAAGTAGTACTCACACCTATGAGGCCGGTAGGTGTGGATAGTGTCAATATGCCTAACTTTAAATGAATGTACTATTATTAAATATTACGTGATTGCAATGAAACTTCGAGACATTATTGCCTATAGTGTTGGCTATCATTGGCCATCAATATTTTTGACCTGTGATGCGTTTAAGGGGTGCAGGGGTGTGCTAACTGGAACTATAGAAATGTACTATTATTAAAAAAATTCTACGATTTTTGGTTTTCTATGCTAGTGAAATGCCGCTTTCCTGCAAATTTTCATATTTCTAAGTATAACGGTCTCGAAATGCAAGGGGGGGGGGGGGGGAAACTCGGATCACATATTTTCCCCTCTACCTCTTTTCGCCTTTTTTAAAATTTGATGAAAATACCAAAAATGGAATGTACTCGACGGTACCTTTCTCATGACACCCCACTTGCCTATACCAGATGAAAAAAAAACATTTGACCTTCATTTCCCCTCTATGGGGACCTCCCCTTAAAGTCAGCCTATTACAACGAATCGCTTTCTCCGGCGAATTATAATAATTTTACATATTCCCACAAAATTTCATATATGTAGCTTCAGCGGTTCATGAGATATTTCAGTCAGACAGACGGACAGACGGACGCATGACCGATTTCATAAGGGTTTTGTTTTTATTACAAAACCCTAAAAAGTCATAGAGTATGGAAGTATTTAGCCATCCTGTATATCATACAACTATGTTTTATCACCTTAACCTCACACCATACTCCGAAATAACATTGAATTAATAATTTCCGTAATATTGAATTTCATTTATAGAAATAGCCGCTAAAGCAACTTTATTCTGAAATTCGATATGACTATATATTGTATTATTTAGGGATACAAGAATGTTAAAACAAGACGAGCAGTCTAAACATCATGTCGCGATATACTCGTACGTGTGTATACCAAGAAGCAACAAGAAACTTGTCTTGTGTGTAATCGTTTTGCGATTTCAATGTCCCGCCTCCAACTTCCGTTCAAGAAATTGAACGTCGTTATATCTTATATCAGTAGTTAACTACTTGTTAGAAGACCAAGTCTCATTCAGATCTTGATTTTAATATTGTTTCGTTAGTGTTGCCAATTTTTAATCTTTAGATTAATTGCAAGAAAGCTGAATACGTTAAGGAAGGGAATGCATGTTTTTTTTTATTATTTGTACACAGTTTTAAAAGTTTTGGCTCAGCTAGAACGACTGACGTCAGAGTGACGTTACCGACCCGAATGGGTTCCTGGCAAACTGTTGTCAATCGCGGTAATCTTATCTTGATTAGCTCTGTTTGCATTGCGCCACAGCTAAACCCAAACAAGCATAACAAACGCCAAACCCTCCTCGTAAGACAGACACATCATGTTGAAGTGATATCTAACTAAGTTATGATCCGATAAGTAGCTAGGCCGGTTTCTAAAATCGGTACACTGGTTTAAAAACGGTCTTTTGTTAGTACTGGGTCTGAGATTTACAAGTGCTACTAAAAAAAATTGACTCATTAAAAACCGAAACCGACTCGTTAAATACCGACTGGATAAAAAAAACGGACTCGCTAGAAACCGACCATCCCATAATTTAAAAAAGCCGAGTTAAAGACCGACTCGTTAAAAAACCGATTCATCAAAAATCAACTCGTTAAAAACCGACCGACTCTAAAAAAACCGAGTTAGTAGTGAACGCATGACTCTTGACGACCGCGGAAGTGTAAAGATATCCAATCACACTCACTCATAATTTTATCCTGTGCTGTACTACCCGCAAACTACTTGATTTTTTAAAGATTCGGATTTTTTTTAACCAGGAGTAGGGGCTTAACTCGCTTTCTGGGAGCCAGTCGGTTTTAAAAAGTCGGTTTTTGATGAATCGGTTTTTAATGAGTTGGTTTTTAACTCGATTTTTTTTTAACCATGAGCCAGTTTGTTATAATGACCCAGTTGACCGCTAGCAAATCCCGTTTTAAAAAAAAACATAACCGGCGTTGAAATCTTAAATTTGAAAGGACTTTTTCGTTCTTTGATTTAGCGCAGTCCTGCAGTCTATCCAGCATTGCTATCTGTCTTGTTCATCTTCATCTTTGATCACAGCAAAGTTACGGCTGGGATGGATGCAGCCTTGACGCCCGTCCCCTTTTCTCGTCATAGAAATAGTGAGCTGCATACATATATCACCCAACATAGGAGAGTCATTTGTTGGTCGCTGGACGAGAGCTTGTTTGCTAAAAGTGCCTATTTCGCATTCTGGCTGTCTGCGTAGGTGTAGATAGCATTGCTGTCTCTACGATAATATCTTTTCCAGTGGCATGAAACTCGGCTTGACATACGCTGGCTCAGACTCCCCTGACCACACGCGCGTCCTATTTTTTTGGTGCATTGGTTTGGTGGATCACAAAATAAGGATATTTTTTTCATGCCATACGATCTGGGATGAGGGTTGAACACTTTTATGTCATTTAGCTTTGTTCCGTGGTCAAATAATCTGACCTAAAGCTAGTAATTTGCATCAAAATTAGAAAATTTATTTGGCCAGCACTGCGTGGACTCTGTGAGCATTAACACAGACAGAAATGACATATGAGGAGGAAAATAAAGACTCGACAGTTTTTATTTTCAATTTTCAATTCATATTTCATTTGGATGGCATCCCGTCTCTTACACAACAGGTTACGTGTACCATTTTTTTTTCTCTGGATGAAAACTAGCAACAATCTTACGTTACCATTTCTTTCGACGATCCGATGTACTACTGAATTTAATGCTTAGCCAATTCCTTGGTAACTGTCAGGTGTTACGACGAAATTGAGGTTGAAGAACTACTTGAGATACAGAAGAAGTCACGGTTTTGTTTCCATTCTGGACCCATATTAATTTTGTCGTTTCGCTTCGTCGTCATCGTTGCATTTGACTGTCGCGCGCAGCGCCGCTTCATTAAAGAATTATTATCTTTCGAAAAATTATCTCTGGTCATTCAAATTGTACAAAATTATATGCTTTGGAAGTTTGGGTATAATTTTTGTTAGTTATATGTTTATTTTTTTTTATAATGTTCGTTTCCTACATACCCGCATCGTGCATCTTTTCAAGGCATAAATTTAAATTTAATGACGTTTTTATTTGTAATTATACGAGTATGTTGCATAGATTAATGATGTGACCTTTTGTGTAGTTTGGGCTCAAAACCATAAAATCGTAATATAGATTTCGTATTGAGACCAGAAGTAATCATTTTTTGTAATCGTGAATACTAGATTATTTGAAGTTGTGATACCTGGCAATCGTTTTCGACAGAAAGGACAAGTTTGACCTGAGCCTGGTTTTCGAGGCTCTGGCTAATCAGCCAGCACTTTCCCTTGGGATTTACACCTTTTTTTCTGTCTGGAGTTTTACGTCGATCTCACATACGGTGTGGCTCATTGCATTCACGTTTGGGGCAGATTTTAGCATATGCTCCATCAAATTCTGGGACTAATGTCATAATCCCATTCCGCCTCCAGTTTTTCGCGGTTTCCAGAAAATCTCGGGGGGGCGACCGGTAGCGCAGTGTGTTGAGGCATCAGTCTCATGTTTGACTACCGGCGTTTCGGGTTCGAATCCCGTCCACGACGACGTTCGTGGCCATGGATGTGCAGGCAGGAGGTGCATACTGGCAACTGCATTCTCCGAAATCAGTTTATGCCGAGAAACGTCAACTGGGCCACATGGAACAGTTGACGCGCTATGCCCCACAAGGGGTTAGCGCAATTGAGAGAGAGAAAATCTCGGACAATGGAATACTACGTGTTGCAGACCCTCGGGTACTCCTGGACATCTTGGACAGTCTGAGGAGTCATCCAGCTTGAACCGGAATAGATATTGTCGATATTCACCATGTCTCGTTAGGAACTGGGTAAGGTAGTGACTTGTCTCGTCGTTCTTCCGGTTCATCCACATATAAGTTTGAGGGATAATTGTATGCGCCCAACGTTCTTCCGATGCTTCATCCCAACGCTGCTGCCATTCCACCAGCGATTCACACTTTTCTCTGTTCCTCCATACTTCCGGTACTTCCGATGGATCTAGTCGTTTACTTTTAAAAGTTCGGAACTTTTCATCTGCAGAATGTTTATTCATCACCTCATTTTATGTTGTTCGGTATGCACAGCACATTTTGAGTGCACTCTTCTGATATACCGAATTGATCCTCCGGATGTTGCAAGCGTAACAAAGAGCACCGCTCTATACTGGTGACGCGTACAGCGGGTTAGATGTGATAGCTCTAGATAGTAAGAGCCTCCTGCTCTGAGTGGGGTCTCACATGTAGGGTATTATCGTCGCCAAAGCCATAGTAGTATTTGCCGCTTTCTCATGTACATACTTGAGATACTCTCCGAATGTCAGCTTCGCGTCAATCATTACCCCCTGTTTCCGACATTGAGAGAATTCCTCTTTCTGTGATTACTACTGGGGACGGCTTCGGTTTTCTGCTCAGCCAGCTCCAGTCAAAACTTCTCCAAACACAGCTTGATAATTATGATTGCCTCACTAGCATACAATTTCGTATAGTCCGGCTCTTTAGCGACCACAAAGACTGCTATGTCATCTGTGAACTATACTATCGCTACCTCCGAGGGGGCCGAGTACGAGTTCTTCTGGGACGCTTGCTGTTACTTCATACTCTTTAGGACCGTCGTCAGTTTCGTACTGCAGGACTCTATGTGCATGTGACACCAATCCTTTGCAATCCAGTGCCGACATATAGCACTGCACTTGTCACTCCGAACGCCTGCTTTCCCAGATATGTCACCATCATGATGCGTCCGCGGTGGAGCGCGAACTTCTAAAACCAAATTGGCAGCCCGACAAGCTCGGCGTGTAGAGTTTCTGTAGAACAACTAGGGTCTGCCTTTTCCATACAGACGGAAAGACTCGTTCATCTAAATAGAACCTGAACGTTCAGTGCTTTGTTTGGAACGCCGCCGTTCAAATCTGGTGCTTCATTCCGCCTAATCTGGCGACGATCTTTAAAAGCTCTTCTTGTTTATGCCGCGTACATCCTCATCGTTGACCGTGCCCAGGTTTCCTACTGTTTCAATTTCCCGCTGAGGGAATAGAGTTGCAATTTTATTTTTGCCCAAAAGTACAGGACACTACATTTGGGGAGTGTGGTGACCACTCAACTTCTTCATTACTACTCTGTAAATAGTAGTCCAAGGATTAGACTACGATATCCACCATCACATCACTAAAAACGCAATAATTTAAAAACTATCCAGGGTGAAAAGAAAAAAGATATTTTTTTGTTTACAAGCAATACCTCTTTAAAGCGAAAAATTGTGGAAATCTCTTTAGGCACCATGAAATTAGCCATTTGGAAATTAGTCATTAATGAACAATTTCGGCTGTAACCGAAATTGGCCATACTTGGACACTTTCCTTTCAGACTCTATGCTCAATTTCGCGTTCCTTCGCCTACGTTACTTCGATTTGAAACCGATATTGTCTATGCATGGATAGATATTGGCTCGGGTTGCCGTTGCACCTTTAGTGTTTGTAAGATGTGCACACTTTCACTTTAAAAAAAAATGGTGGATGTACCTATAGATATGCTAGGACAAAAAGGATGCTGTTTGAGTGACCTAGATAAATGGAGAGCGGTTAGCCCGAAAGGCCACCAAGCACTACGACCCGAAGGTCTATTGTGCTACACTCTGGTGTCTATGAAGATTTATGACTTATTGTCGAGGCCTATCATTCCAACAAATCCCAACTCCCGAGTTTCAGTGAGGCAATCGTTTCCGCTTCAGGGAATGTGTCGCCAAAGCATTTCAAGCGGCGGAATTGAAGTGCGTCACAATCACAGAGAATGTTCTGGGATGTCTCATTCTTACTCTCACAGAAGCGACAGCTTGGGTCAGAAACTATATAGATTGCCCCTTAAGGTAAAGTTACTCGTAAGGAGCCCGCAGATAATTCTAATCCGATTTCTGCGTAATCTTAGCAGGTCAAGGCACGATTGTGTGAGTGTGGCTGTAAAGGCTATAAAAATTTGGCCTGTCTGAGGGCAATACCCCGGGTATTGTCCCAATGCGCAATAGTTGCTGAGTTCTCCCATTCCCTGATGTCCCGTCTTACGGTACACAGAGAGATTCGACAGTATGGCTCATGGTCGACAAGTGGGGTTGCAGAAGCCCTCCTAGCCAACTCGTTGGCTATCGCATTTCCTGGGATCCCGTCGTGCCCGGGGACCCAATATCAACCTGGTCTGCATAGCTCAGCCTTTGGAAGGCTTCGCGACAACTTTGCACCGATTTCGACGAGATAGAGAAATTACTTAGTGCCTTGATGGCCGCCTGGCTGTTTGTGAAGATTGCAATATTCCTGCCGCGGTATACGGCTGCTAAGCATATATTGGCGCAGGCCTCCGTTGGGTGAACTTCCGCCTGAAATATCGTAGCGTCCTTTTCCATCGGAATGGATATCTTGTGAGAAGGGCCTGCGACGCCTGCACCTGCACCTTCCTCAGTTTTACATCCATCTGTATACCAAGCTTCAAAGACCAATTCTGTCTGCTCTAGATAACGGTTGTGAACGGAAGTTTGAAGCATAGTTCTCTAGCTAAATGGTCCAAAGGCGTAGCAGTTGGTTTGCTCTGCGTTTAGTTTGGGGAAATTCTGGCATGCTTTTTATCTATTTGTAGCCATTTTCGTCTCCGCCTTTAGGTGGATATGGAGTGGCGGTAGGTTAAGTAGCGCTTCAAGAGATGCAGTTGGGCAACTGCGGATAGCCCCGCTACTGTGAGACATGTTATTCTCTGAATCTTGCCCAGTTTTATTTTTCCATCAGTAGTGGTGGATTTTTTCCACTAAACAACAGCTCCATATTCAATTATTGGTCTGACAATCGCCTTATACAATACATATATTCAGAGGATAATCTGAGGGCGAATGACTGACACAGTGCAGCGGTATTAAACAAATCCAAACGCCAATTTGTTATAACACCCATTCGTATAAATATACTCCCTATTTTACGGACTGAATTTCATATTTTAGGGTCGAGCACTAGCTGCGATTCAATCTACATTACAGTGTTTTACCTTGAATAGTTTTTGAGTTTTTGTGCTTTTAGAAAGTAAGTTCGACTTTTTCTTTTCCAAAAATCAAAATACTTGTCGGCTAAATGCTCAAGAAATCAAAAATAAATTCTGAATATTATTTGCAAAGATTTGCATGAGGAATCGCGTGGCGAAGTCCGTGTCCATTAATTTTTGGGACACCCTATGTATATGCCATTTTTGCAACTTCTGGTTAAACATATTGATTGATTAAATTACATAGATATGTACACACTTCCGATGACTTACATACAATATTTCAACATAGCTGAGTGGAGCTTACATTGTAAGCTACAATTATTATACATTTGTCAATGATTTGGGCGTAGTTGGATAATATTTGTTCAACGCTTTTGTGATAAGTCAATCGCATTCCATGTTGCTACATTGTGAATAGAGCCACATCTAAGTCCAAAGCCCATCCCTTAATATGATTCCATGCTATTCTGAACACAGAATAAAAAAGAATTAGCTAGTATCTACATGTACATATATTTATTTTTTTTTTCCTTTTTGTAGTACGTTTCCTGTTTTTCTACAGTATCAGCTTTCGACTTCAAGTAGTTTTTTTTTCGAAAATGAAGAAAAAAGTATTTGGTTAGAGCTTGCTTGCCATGAATTGATTTGTCGTTATCTATTGGCTAGTTAATGGGTACGAGTACATAGAAGTTGATTCTGATTTAATGAAATTCATTTCAATGCATTTGAATGAATAGTACTCGTATTTATTCAATAAATGCAGTGCTTTTGGGCTATCAGGTGAAAATTGTAACAATAAAATTATTGTATCCTTACTATGGAAGACTCCATGAACGGTGTAAATAAACGAACGCAACTGTACTCCGATAAAAGACCACTTTTATTGCAAGGTTCAAAATAACAATCTTGATGAATACAATAATTAAAGAACACAACAGAACTTACTGTTGTCGACCTGTCTTATTATATTACTAATTAATGTAGGTCATAAAGCATATCAGTTGCATAATCAATAATTCAAGTTATGTACACAGTAACTTGCAAATTACGAATAAAGCGATTCAATTTGCAAGTAGATGTGTAGACAATTTAATTATTGTGTAGTATAACGTGAATAAATAAATAACTGGCGCAACAGTCCAATTTGAACCATGGTCTCGAGATGAGTTAGCATCATCTCATTTTCTACATCGTGACGGTCTTGTGCAGATGTGTGTGATCAGCAACACGCTCAACCGAGTATATTCACCCCATAAATGGGTACTCATTTAACAGCTGAGTGGGCTCATAGTCCGACACGTAAATCCCCTTTTTAATCGAAAACTACTGCATTCAGCAGGAATCGAACCGGGGCCCAGTGCGTAGAAGGCGAACTTGCTAATCGTTTCGCCATCAGGACTACTGACGTGAATATGTACTCTATATAAATTCCTATTTATTACTTACATACGTTGGGATTGCGGTGGATGATGATGTAGCTCGCGCATGTAGGTTAGGTAGAGAGGAAGTGACAGTGACACGGCACAGGTAGACCACATCTGGGTTCATTGTCTTACCACTGGAAAGCTATGAACCATCATATGCAGCGAATCAACCAGAATGCGTTAACAATTTGTAGAGTTGGGTCATGTCAACGCTTGATAGATCGCTTAAATTATAAAAGAAGTACGGGCATTTAAATAAAACCTTTTACTCCTTGCCAGTGCTGAACAGGTGCAGATGGAAAATGCTCGCCTCTTCACCAACGTCATCACATCTTCCGCAAAAGTAATTAAAGCGTAGCCAGAATCGTCTTGCATGCTCACCGACTAGAAAATGATCAGTCAGTAATGAAATGAATGACACGCATACCTGATCCAAGTGTCTTTTCAGCGCCAACGTTTTTTTGGAGGGGACAATATTAAACCTGGGTCTGTAACATGGCAGGTATTGCCATTAATCTACCTTAAAAGTCTTGTCTTGTTTTGTTAATCGGAGCCCATTGAACTAAGTATATACTTGCATGATGCTGAGGGCATACCGATTCTGCAAAATCTCTGAGAAACTACACCAGGGCCCTATTGCACCAACCAATTATCAATTATCACTTACCAACTTATCAAATTTTATGCTAAGTTTCTGTTGCACCAAACAGAAAATTTTAAATAATATTTGATTAGCAAAAAAACACTTATCAACTTGATTAAATGTAAATGATAAGTGGTTGGTGCAATGGGGCCCAGTTATCACCATACCAACACATCAGGAGTGCATTCCATAACAAAGCTATAGTTGACTATAGTCAGCTATTAGTGACTATTGCCGTTTCGATAGTGCTACTCGTATAGTCAGCTATTGCAGTCGACTCTTGTCGGTCCATAACTCACAATAGTTAACTATTTTAGCTTGTGCTCATGAGCATAGCTTACACGCACACACGTGCACACAAAGTCGAAGTGACAGCTCTAAACGGTCCATGTTGTGCAAATTTTACTACATGGGCTGAAATACGCCTCGATTTCCACAATGACTTCCTTATTCGATGTGAATCTCTTTCCCTGGAGCCACCGCTTGAGGTTTGGGATCAGATAGTAGTCGCTGGGGGCCAAGTCTGGAGAATACGGTGGGTGAGCAACCAATTCGAATCGTAATTGGTCTAATTTGGCCATCGGTTTCAAGGACGTATGTGACGGTGCGTTATCGTGATGGTACTTCTTCTTCTTTTTCCTTCTCCTGTGTCGAATTAGGGCTTGATACCCTGATGTTACCCCCGTTTTACGGAAGTCCACAGGTGGGGCTTGTATTGCCAGGTGTATATTTTGTTGGTTTAAATCCATGTGATTATTTTTCAGATTAAAGTTGATATTAATTATTCAAAATGGCGACTGCCATAAGTTGTTACTTTGTGAATTCACAATTTTTAGTAATATTTTTTAATGTTGAAATGTTAAGCACTAAGGCCAAAGTTATTATAATAATTTTATTATTTTATTTTTCACTTCATTTTGTAAGTATGATGTAATCGTCAGCTCCTAATCCTTCCAGACGATTCTTAACCACGTGAGCCATCCACCAAAACATCCAGTTGCGAACGTACGCTAATGTGCGCTGATTCGCAGCACAATCACTCCACTATAAGGCAATTCGCTAACAAATTTTCACCAAGGGAAGTGTTAACTAGTTTGGACAAATAGGTGTGTAGGCTATTGTGCAGCAAATTAATAACAGCCACTTCATCGTCCTTCCTGGACGCTGGCTAACGGATGACACCTCATGATGGTACAGAACTTTTTTCTTCGCCATTTGGGGCCGTTTTTTCTTTATTTCGTCGTTCAGTTTGCCCAATAACGCTGCATAATCCTCTCCTGTGACTGTTCTTCTCTTCTGCAGGTAATCCATGAAGATTATGCCATGCGCATCCCAAAAAAAACGGAGGCCGTAACATTCCCGGTCGAGAGTTGGTCTTTTGGTCGCTTCAGCCGCTTTGGTCGGCTTTCGTGGTTTTCCAGCCACTCTGCAGACTGCCTATTGGACTCGAACGTATGATAATGGACCCATGTTTCATCCATCGTCACAAAACGTCGAAAAATTCCGCTCGATTATGCTGCATCTGCAACAACGCCAAACCGGCGGTTGAATCATCAACGCGCTGCTGTTTCTGGTCGACGGTCGGCAAACGTGGCACCCATTGCGCCGATAGCTTTTTCATCTCCAAAAGATCGTGCAAAATGTATCCCGCCCGTTCTTTTGAGATGCCCACGGTCTCAGCTAATTCGCGCAACTTCACTCTACGATCATTCAAAACGATTCGATACACTTGCTTTACGATTTTCCCATTCGTAGCCTCTTTTGGCATTCCAGAACGAGGTGAGTTTTTGGTGCTTGTATGACCCATTTGAAGTTCACTAAACCACTGATAAACTGTTGTTCTCGAAGGAGCAGATGTGGGATAACATTTCTGCACCCATTGCAGTGATTGTTTTACCCATCAGAACAAAATACGATATTCCTGTTTTTCAAAAATATGTCACAAGACGCTCGAGCTAGAAAAAATTATCCTAGCCATATTGCGTATACCTAGATATATGTATTAATCCAGGCTACGAACGAAAAATAGGGGAGAAAAATATAAATAAAATAATCAAGGAAAACTGAAAAATTGGACCTTTGACCCCTTTGTCCTTACACTTGTGGACCCTCTATTATCGGGGACTTTTGACAGGGGGCTGTCCCTAAGAATTATGGCAATTTTCAAAACTACACGATTTTGATTATACTACTTAACCGAATCTTAATAAGGTCTAGGGTATCATTATAAAAATCAAATAGCTCCTCTAGAGTATTGAAACAATTATTTATTACTATATTAATTAAATTCTTTCTAAAAATAATAAGATTTATTACTTTTTTCCTTCCTTCAATAAGAGTAATTGATTTGAAAAGTAATAATCAGTTTTTCAGAAAGAGTAATTGTACAAATTTCAAAAGTAATAAAACAATTTTTAAGAAAAAGTAATTGTAATTCAGTAGTAATTGTAGTATCATAGTAATTACTTTTTCGGGAAAAGTAATTGTAACCCAAAAGTTATAATTAATATTTAATACTATTTAATTACTTTTCATTAATAACGCAAAGTAATTAGTATTTATTAAATTCGTCTTACACCAGTAATTAAATTTTAAATAATTATGACTTGTCGGAAAGTAATTTAACCATACTCTGAGCTGTTCTGATACATGGTCTAATGGGCGGTCTAATGGACGGTCTAATACGCGGTCTAATAGACGGTCTAATACGTGGTCTTATGCGGGTAGTTGGTCTAGCTAGCGTATAAAAATTGTCGCGCTCGGTGGCCGTGATCGTTCGGTCACCGCTCTACGATACTAACCTAGAGCTCGGAGTTAAAATCTCGGCGCGACCAGAAACTGCCTGTGGGTTCCAATAGAACTCTCACAGTGCTTCGAGCTTGTCAGTATAAAAACGGTGCGGATAGGATGTGCATGTTAGCAACTGCACTTCCGAAAAGGAGACATGCTATCGAAAGTCAACAAGGCATAGAAATGCTAGAGATGTTGACGCGCCTATGCCCCTGGAGGGGTGAAGGCAATTCGAGATGAGAGAAAGAAAACATTTATCTGCCAGTTTACCGCTTAGACTAGGTCATGTCGCTGTTAGTTATCGGGCAGATTAACGAGACATTGGGAAAACGGGCCTATATCTTTTAAACAATTTGTCTCATTTTGCGGGATAAACCACAGACTTTTTCTTTATCAGAGTACCCAGTGTAAAGAGTGCTCTATCATAGATAAGCAGAGTACAGTAGTCGGAGCTTCGTGTTTCTGTGCACATGCTTCGATTTCATTATGGGGAGAACCGAGAAAAAAGTCTTATTAGCTAACTGTATCCGTCGCTTGATTTCGTCAGTTTCGTTGGCGTCCCTTGACAGGTTGCAACCCAGGTAAATGAAGTTGTTCACGAACTCGATGTTGAGGTCCCCCACATTGATGCTTGGTTGTGCAGGTGTCCTTGTCACCGATTGCATCATTATTTTAGTTTTACCCTCGTTAATACGTAATCCAACTTCCTTTGCAGCGGTATCGAGCGTATGCAGAAGTTCTTCTGCGTCAGCCAATCTTCGGGATATGATGTTGATGTCGTCGGCGTACGCTGCTAATTGTGTCGACTTGATGAGTAGCGTCTTGCTGTTGTCCATATTCATGGCCCGAATAACGTGTTCCAGTGCTAGGTTGAAGAGCGTCGGTGCCAGTCCATCGCCCTGTTTCAAACCAGTGCGTGTTTCAAATAGATCAGTAAGTCTATTCTGGATCCTGACTTGTGAGACGGAGTTGGTCATCGTCATCTTTGTCAGTCGCACTAATTTGGCCGGTATACCAAATTGCAGCATGATGTTGTACAGTACTCCACGATCGATACTGTCGTATGCCTGCTTGAAGTCGACAAAGATTTGGTATACGTTTACGTTGTATTCCCAGCACCTCTGGAGTATCAGTTTGACTGAGAAGAGCTGATCGGTTGTGGAGCGCCCAGGTCTGAAACCGCTTTGATATTCGCCAATGACTCGTTCTGCGTACGGTTTTATTCTATTTTCCAGAATTTTCGTCAAAATTTTATAGGACGTACAAACTAGTGAGAGGCCCCTGTCGTTCTCACACCGCAGTTTATCTCCCTTTTTATGAATTGGACAGATGATGCTTCTGCGCCAATCGTCTGGAATCTCCTCGTTCTCCCATACTCGCAGGAGTAATTGATGTATGGCATCAACTAGACTCGTTCCACCGAATTTTAGCAGTTCAGCTGGGATCTCGTCAGCGCCCGGCGCTTTATTTCGTTTTAGTGACCGCAACGCGAGATCAACTTCCTCTACTGTCGGGGGTTGAATGGGTGGGCCTAGATCAACAATATCATCGAGAGCTTCCTGTGTGGGGATGTTAGATGGTCGGTTTAGAAGCTCTTCAAAATAAGAGGCCCATCGTTTGTTAATACCATCGGTGTCGCTGATGATGTTTCCATCCTTGTCCTTACAAAGGCTAGTCCTGGGTTGGTAGCCGTTCTTAATTGTACTTACTAGTTTGTACGCTTGTCTGGTGTTCCTATTAGCTAAGTTTTCGTTTATATTCAGCAACTGCTCGTCAAAGTATTTACGTTTCTTACGTCTAATTATTCTATTCGATATTCGCCGTAGCTCGTCATATTTTTCTCTTCTGGCTCTGGTTCCTCGTTGAATCCATTGTCTGTAGGCCTCGTTTTTCGCGTCAAGTGAGTCTTTGCATTCTTCGTCGAACCAGTCATTTCGCGCTCGCCGGGCTTTATATCCCACGACCTTCTCTGCGACATCCTTAATGGTACCCTTGAGTTCTTCCCAGAACCCATGGACGCCTGTGTTGCTGATGTTGTGTAGCATAGGTGATAGTTTTTCCTCAAGGGCGGTAGTATACGCCACCGCTGTAGCATCACTCAAAAGCTTATCAACCGCAAAGATTTTGGGAGGGCTGATTCTTGCTTGGTGCACTGAGGAAATTCTACATCTGTAGGTCGTCTTCACCAAGTGATGATCTGAGTCGCAGTTTGCTCCTCGATAGGAGCGGACATCCATGACACTAGACGTATAGATAGGTTATAAGTATATATTTGTCTTTGTATTTATCGTAGTAGACCGGATGGCGCAACGTTTAGCACGTTCGCCTTCAACGCACTGGGCCCCGGTTCGATTCCGGAGATTTACGTGTCGGACTATGAGCCCACTCAGCTGTTAAATGAGTGCCCATTATGGGGTAAATAACTCGGTTGAGCGTGTTACTGATCACATACCTCTGCACAAAAACCGTCACGATCTAGAAAATGAGATGATGCTAACTCATCTCGAGGCCGTGGCTCAAATTGAACTGTTGCGCCAGTTATTTATTTATTTATCGTACTAATGCGGATATCAGGAAAACTCGTGTCAAAGACGAAGTAGTCTTTATGACAGAATGGTAGAAAGTCTTTTGCCATAATAAGGACTATATAGGGGGGGCAAAAACTCCTCTTCCATAGTCCTCCGCGTGGGCGCCCCCTGGAACGGCAGTGGTCACTGACCATTGCCAACCAACGTCAAGCCGCCAGTGATGGCGGTGCGATGATTTGGTTGAGGTACCCCTGTGGTGTGGGGTGTGAAAAAAATACCACGGCCTTTCCCTTTGAGGGCCTGTCGTTAAAACCGACAATCAAAGGACAGGATGTGTATGCCAGCAACTTGCACTATCCGAAATCTTTATATGCTAACGAAACGTCAACTATGCCTCGGATAAGGACTGACTCAACGGTTACGACTTTTAGCTATCGTACAATGACAAAGATTGGATTCTGGAATGTGCGTACTCTCCTGGACAATGGATCAGAAGGTCCCCAGAACGCACGATTTCTTCAATTAGAGAGTGAATTTCTGAGGTACAAATTAAATATCTTAGGAGTTAGTGAGATAAGATGGTGGAACAGCGGAGAATTCATCTCTCCAACGGGCAGCACTGTAATGTTGTACTCCGGTAAAGCTACCGGTAGTCGTCGTGAGTCAGGTGTGGGGCTCCTTTTAACCAGAGCCGCGCGAAACTGTCTCTTATCCTGGGAACCGGTCTCTGACAGGGTCTTGACCGCCAGGTTCCGGACCAAAATGAGGAACATCTCAATAATACAATGTTATGCCCCTACTGAACCCGACAATGTCTTGGCAAAAGACTCCTTCTACGAAGAACTAAACGCCGTTCAGAGCAGAACACCTAAAGGTGACATTATAATGGTTATGGGTGATTTGAATGCGAAAGTTGGCGCTGATAACTATGGGCTCAGACATGTGATGGGGAGACACGGTCTTGGTGATCGTAATGACAACGGTGAAAGATTTGTAGAGTTCTGCAACTTTCACAGTCTCTTCATCGGTGGTACTATGTTTGAGCATAAGGACCACCACAAAATCAGTTGGTCCTCTGTTGATCGGCGCAGAACACAAAATCAGATCGACCATTTTGCCATTAGTAAAAGATTCAAGAGTTGCCTCCTGGACGTGCGAAACAAGAAGGGTGCCGATATTGGGATGGGAAGAGACCATTATCTTATGATCGCTAATGTTCGATTGCGTATTGCAGCCGTGCGCCGCCCCAGCGACGAAAGATCCAGGCCCCGCAAATTCAACACCGCTCGACTAAAAAATCCAGCTGTCTTACAACAATATAATGACCATCTTGCGCAAAAAGCGGCTGAGATAACTAGTCACCTAGATAGTGACATAAACGAAAACTGGGATGCCATAAAAAATGCGTACATTGATAGCGCAAATACCATCCTTGGCCCAAACCCGGATTGCCGGAATAAGCCCTGGATGTCCGACGCTTCATGGCAGCGGATTGTTGAAAGAAAGGAGCTGAAAGTTCGTTTGGCAGCAGCATCAGACGACAATCGAAGCAGCATCGAACTCCTTTACCGTCAGAAAGCTCGAGAAGTTCAGCGTAGTGTGCGACGCGATAAAAGAGTTTATGCCAATTCTCTTTTAGCGTCAGCAGAAGAAGCCGCTAGAAGTAACAACTTAAACGCCGTATACGGTGTCATCAAGGAGTTTACAGGTGGTCGTAACTCCTGCCAACATCCGGTGAAAGATAGTGATGGAAAGCTACTTATCTTGGAAGAAGATCAAATGAGGCGGTGGAAAGAACACTTCGCCGCGGTCTTGAACCGTGTAACCTCTGGTGAAGTTCCCCCTCATATAGATAATTTAGCTAACCATCAAAATGTGCGTATACGGTCCACTGCCCCGACTAAAGAGGAAATAGTCACTGCAATTATTGCACTAAAACGAGGAAAGGCCGCCGGACTTGACGGCATCCCTGCCGAACTTTATCAAGCAGCGCCAAGCGTAACTGCCGATTTGCTGCACCCACTTGTTGATAAAGCGTGGAATACAGAGACCTTTCCCACTGAGTGGAAGGAAGGTTTGATCATCAAACTTCCAAAGAAGGGTAGCCTCACAGACTGTAATAATTGGAGGGGCATTTGTGTGCTTCCTGCCGTTGCCAAGATAATAGCTAAAATCGTCCTGGAAAGACTAAAGGCCCACTTAGAAAGCACAATTGATGAAGAGCAGGCTGGCTTTCGATCCGGATTCTCCTGTGTCGATCACATTAACACCTTGCGAATCATCATCGAGCAATGCGCTGAATACGATTCTCCGCTTCACTTGCTTTTCATCGATTTCGAAAAGGCTTTCGATAGTGTGAACCGGGATTCTATATGGGCGGCCTTGCGCAGGAGAGGCATCCCTGAGAAGCTTGTGGCTATTATTAAGGCAACCTATGACGGCGCGAAATGTCGCGTTCTGCATAAAGGTAAGGTGTCGGGGGACTTTGAGATTCGCAGTGGAGTTCGGCAGGGGTGCATCCTCTCACCGATCCTATTCCTCATTGTGATCGGCGATGTGTTGCATGCAGCCCTATCCGGACTCGACAGAGGAATTCAATGGACTTTGACATCTTATCTACAACATCTTGACTACGCTGACGACATATGCCTACTCTCCCACAAAATCATGGATCTGTCCGCAATGGCGTTAGATCTCGAGAGGGAGGCAAGCAAGGTTGGGCTAAAGATTAATACCAACAAGACCAAGGTTCTTAGCCCGCCGTTGCGAAAAAGAAATCCGACACCTATTGCCATCAATATTAATGGGCAGCCTGTGGAGAAGGTGGACAACTTCGTCTACCTGGGTAGCATTGTTGCCGAAAATGGTGGTACGGAGCAGGACATCGCTCGTCGTATCAACCAGGCTAAACGCGCATACGGCATGCTGTCCAAAATCTGGCAGAGCAGTTATCTCAGCATCAAGACCAAGCTGGGCCTGTTTCGCTCCCTGGTACTATCAGTGCTTTTGTATGGGAGCAGTACATGGAAAGTTTCCGTAGGAGTTACCAGAAAGCTGCAAGTTTTCGTCAACTCATGTCTTCGTCGAATTTTAAGAATTTTCTGGCCCGAAACAATATCAAATGAAGAGCTAAGTCGACGTACGGGTCAGATGCCAATCGACGAATTGATACGCAGGCGAAAATGGCAGTGGATAGGTCACACATTGCGGAAGAGTGATAACTGCATTGCTTCGCATGCCATGAAGTGGAACCCCATTTCCAACCAAGGCCGACCAAGAGGGGGTCCTCGAATCACATGGCGTCGATCTGTGGCAAAGGAGTGTCAGGTACTGGTAAGTCTTTTGGGGAGTTGCGCCCCATTGCCCAGAACAGAGTACGATGGCGCGCAGGAGTAGTTGACGCGCTATGCCCCGCTAGGGGTTAAGGCAAAGTAGTATAATAAGGACTATTGCCACACTATATACTCCAATCTCCAATCTTTATTATTATTATCCTAATTTCTTAATTTCGGGCAGTGACAGTCATTTTAAAATAATAAAACTGAAAACCCAACAACAAATATTCTGCAATCTTATAAAACTGCTTTCTAACAAATGGCACATTACAATTTCTCTATCACTCTATCTGAATTTCAATAAACTGTATATTATTATGTAATTCCACCTATTGATACGCCGAATTTCCTAGATCTAAAAGAAACCTTCAATCAAATGTTACCTTTGAAGCACCGCCGGTTTTGTGTTAATATTAAAAGAAAAAAAAAAGTCGAAAAAGCGATCTACATACTTCTTTTGATCTTGGCGTCACTTTATATTGAATTAAACGGATTCCCGATTCGCTACACATTCGTACTGCATGTCAAGAAAATCCAGAGTTTCAGATAAGAATACAATCAGCGATTAATTCCACTTTGAAAAGAAAAAGTAAAAAAAGATCGGAAAATGAGTTCGCTGTTATCGCTAGAAAATAAACAAATGATATAGTTATGACAGTTTTATGTTTTAAGATGAAGAACCCAAATATAAAATATAAAACATGATCTGCCGAAAACAAAAGCATAACAAACCGGAAGGAGGATCCGATGACTCGATAAACATTATGAAAAAATGCAACCCGTGTAAGAATCTACAACGAAACATGAACTGGAACAATGTAAGGGGGTACAAGGAAAGTGTTTAGAAAATATACGAGTACAATATATGTATTTACATTATATATTTTTTGCCTTCTTTGAGTTTTTGGTGTAAATAATGTTCTCTCCTGCTAAAGTCAGACTAGCATATGTGTTAATTGTCTTGATCCCTCCAGGGACATGGGCGCGTCAACATCTCTGACATTACTATGCCTTGTTGACGTTTCAAATGCATATTTTTTTCGGATGGTGCAATTGCTAGCATAGTTGAAATGCTAAGAGAGAAAAGAATGAAATATGAAACGATTGAGCGGTTGGTGCAAAATTCGATTTGATTTCAATTAATTATAGTCTTTTGCGACTACATCCGTTTTAGTTTATTTAAGGATAAATCGTTTTACAAAAGCGGGTGTTGCTGATCCATATAGGGAAGGAGCATGAGAGATGTGAAGTAGGTTGAGTCTCAGATAAAATTTGAATTATAGGTGATTGTCTATAATCTTCATGTTGATCAGTTAAAAAAAACAAGCTAGCCTTCGGCGAAGCGAAGCGTGAAAGGTATCATACCTTCGTTTTGATTTACGGTGCATTTGCCACTTTGAAATTAGTAGTAAAACTTGTTCCGATTTCACTGTTCCTATGAGAGGTACATGAAATAATGGGCCAGTTTCAATCAAATTTTGAAATTTGGTTTGGCGATAATAATGATTGAATTATGTGAAATTTGGTAAAGATATGTTTAGAAAGAGAACATTTTTTTGAACAAAAACTTGTTTTTGGAACGGTCGTTCCTGTGACAGCTATACGATAGAGTAGTCCAATTTCAATCAAATTTGGTTGCTTTAGTTTGTATAGAATCAGACCAGACAGACGGACAAAGCTTAATCGACTCACCGCATCATATTGACCAAGAACATATATAGTTTATATAGTCGGAGATGATTCCTTGTATGTGTTGCAAACTTCATGACAAAGTTAATATACCCTATCACATTCGTCATCAGAAGTGAACTTCAAACTAATATAAGTAATCAAAACCCAAACTTAAGCTCGTCAAATCGAACTTTATCATATTGCATACGATAAATTTATTGATTCCGAATGTGTATACTATTTGCCCTAACCCGTAGTGGGGCATAGCGAGTTAACTATTTCCATGTGACTTAGTTGACCAGTTTGCGTGCACGTCCTGCATATTTAGCCGTATATCTGCGAGAAGTCAAGAAAGGTTGTCGTTTATTATTACGCCCCAGATCGCAGTGGATGACAACACATACATCCACGGCCACGACGGGACTCGAACCTGTGAATAACCGGTATGATGAGACATTAGACTGACGCCTAAATGCACTGAGCTAGCGGCCTTCTCCATGTCTGCCGTTAGTTCCGAATAGGTGCCTAATATTTAAAAAAAAAATCAGTTTTTTTTCATCCCCATAAGCCAATTGCGGCGAAATGAGGCGATAAATTCCATATCGGTGTAGGAAGATAGGCTACACATTAGGCGCAGTAAAATACGTCTTTTCCTCTATCAAGGGTAGAATTTACACCACATAAATTAACTTGGAAGAAAATAAATCCAAATAGGTTTGTTGTTGTTGTTGAAAATTGTGATGTTAGGGAAACCAAATAGGTTAAGAGTCGTAGAAAAGCATGCCAACAGGTGCGTTATTTCAGGTGCATAAACGAAAAATGGCGCTATTATTGAGCATTTGATCCTCGAGTGGCTTTCTTCAGTACATACTTGTATAGTCAAATTTTACCCAATGTGGCAAAATTCTAACCCATGGTATAGGTGTTGAATACAGTATGTTAATGGTATGGCGTCTCTTGTGTATTGTTGCGGTTCAGTTACGGCAAGAATTGGGGTGACTCAACGCCATCTAGATAGACAGGCCTGCGCTCAGCTGATCGTTACGTCATTATTTCCTTCGCCAAGGTCATGCCAAGGCAGTGACTGCACACGACGATGTTCCCGGCACGACGTGTGCTTACAATTGGAATTGCGCCAGACGGCATTTTAGTCCTCTAAAAACACACTTTCTGGACACTTGCAGCAATTTGGTCGAAGCCGCAGCCCCGGGGATCAGTCGCAGAGCATCGTGGAACAGTTCACACTTGACAAATACATCTTTTGACCGCACGACACACTTTCATCGCGCACGTCTTTGTTTTCTCGGATCACTAGATGAAATTGAACTAACAAAGAAACACTCAACGCGGAAAACGAAAACTAATCACGGAACGCACAAATACCGGGGACTCGCCGTCATCAGTCGCCGACCACTGGATGATGGCGTCATCAAAGGAAATGATTGCGTCGAAACCAGCTGAGCGCAGGCCTGTCTATATAGATGGCGTTGGGTGACTCTACTGGAATACTCGTATATCGTTACTCATCACGCGTCGTTAAAATGGCTGTTAAATCAGTCAGATCTTAACGCACGTTTTGCTCGTTGGGCGATGAAGCTTCAAGGCTTTTGCTTCAACATTCGACATTGTAAGGGGACTCACAACGTTGCCCTTGACACTTTGCCGCGTGTCCAGTGCACGCAATCACTTTCTATGGTACACCCGTGTTCGAATTCTGTAGAAATATGTATATCTTAATTCCTATCATTTCCGTTCTAAGAAGTGTATCTGACTTTGACTAGAACACATTACGAAAAATCAGAAGCGCTCGCCTGATTTAATGGTTTCAGGCGGATTCATATACCATGCCATTAGGAAAGTCAGACATGGAAGCTTTGGGTTCCGGAGCAGCTGACAGCGGATTTGCTTACCCGTGCACGCGAACATCCTCTTTGTGCTCTGGGAGGGACTGCCAAAAAATAAGAACGCCTTAGTGCCTTTTTACACGAAGAGCTGCACGGCTCTCGCTCGCGAGTGGGAGTGAGGCACGTAAGACTGAAATACAAAGGGTTACACTCAGGCTCTAAAAAGGAGAGTACGCTCGCGGCCATTTTGTTGACATCGAATGGAGATTTGTGCCCATCGAATGGACATATGAGAGAGAGAGACAGCACTAATGTTGTTAACTGGGAGCTGTAATTTTTACATGCCTGGCACTCTCCATTGGTTGGCAACAAAATGGCGTCGAGTGTACCTTCCTTTTTAGTGTTCTAGTTACACTTCAGCTTTCACACGGGGAGCACAAGCCTTTACGGCGCGAGTGAGAGCAGATACAGCTCGTGCATCTCGAGCCGTGCGTCGCGTCTCTTGATATACTCGTAAATGCAAAACGAGAAGTGCCTGCATTCACACGGTAAGAGCGACAATGACTCTCGCTCTGCATTCGCAGTCGCAAAGTACGCGTTGCATTCAATGGATTCTACATGTTATGTGGCCACTTATCTTCTTTACGGTCGACGATGTCTTCGACGACAAAAACGTCAACGTTCCAGGGCGTATTGGGTCCATCCTATTAATAAAAAGCGGGATGAAGCAGGAGTTTTTGCCACGCTTTATCAAGAACTCGTGAGCGATAGCCGTGCGGCTCTTTGTGTGAGAGAATAGAAAGTGCTAGCGAAAAAAGCTCTCACTCGCGAGCGAGAGCCGTGCGGCTTTTCGTGTGAAAGGGCACTTAGGGTTCTGTTTTTGTGGCCAAAAATGGCAAAACAGGTCAGGGACTATGTACCCTCCTGCACTCTGTATAAGCAAACCAAGGCTCCGGCCAATGCGTACGACCTCCTTTGGAGGGGCAATTCGTCTCTGAACGAATATTTAAACGTCTGTATATAGACTTGATCGGACCATATCCAAGGTCGAAAAGTGGTAATGTAGACGCTATCGTCTTGTTGGACCACTTGAGAAAAATCTCATATATTGAACCGATACGGAAGTTAACCGCCGACATCTTGTTTCGTTGGCTCGAAAGAAGAATTTTTCATGTTTTCGGTGTGCCCGAGACTATCTTAACGGACAACGGAGTACAGTTTAAGTCTCATGTGTTCAATTCTTTGTTAGACCGACATGGCGTAAAACACTTTTAATACGGCTTTGTACTCGCCATGGGCTAATGCTTCAGAACGGATCAACCGTTCACTGGTAGCCGCTATGAGGGCGTACCTACATCCATACCAATTAAGATTAAGATTTTATTAGATTTCGGCATATGTATTCTCTTCTCTTCTACAGTGGCCACATTAATCCGACAGAATAGCTACGTTACCCTAACAAATTAAACATACTAAATATGACCACCCCCTTAATCTTATCGCCGGCCGGCAAAATGTAATTGATCGCTCAACGGAAAACTATATTTGATTTCACATAAATGTGATAATAGCGCCAAGTCATTATTGATGTCTGAACAAACTGATGCTTCTTCAAAACTCCATACGACATAACAATATAGTTGAAGCCACTAATACGGATGCACCGTGTCGGTCGTTATTATTAGTATAAATGGGTGTGCTACTACGGACAGATAGTGGCATTCGGAGGTCAATTACTGGATCACCCGCAGATTGAAGATTATGTCATGATCATTATGGAAGCAAGAAGCAATCAAAAGCAAAATTGCCGTCAGGCGTACATATATACATTTATGTATGTACGAGTACATAATATTTAAAAAGGAGCAAAAACTAACTTCTCAAATCTCAACCCATCATCATCGTGAAGATGTCTACTACGGAGGCAGTCAATCAGATGTTTCCGGTCTGAGATGGGATTTTATCTCTCATGTTGGGTTCTACTAATCAACATTTTGCCAACCATTGATTATGGATGAGTACTATCACGTCTTACATTTGTTTGTTTAATGGCTGACACACAATCAGTTTTCAGTAGATTTGACAGAGAGAGAAAAAATGAAAAGCATTGTGCATTGGTACATACACTGTCGGAAGGAGTTAGAGCTGCGACATCGGTTCGAAAATATCGATGTTTCAAATAACAAACATCGATGTTGATCAAATATCGGTACAAATACATGCATTTGCATTTTTTTTAATATTTTCTTGAAATTTCATAGTGTTAAGAATCAAAATAAAAACCAAAATGAAAAACTGGAAAAAAAAAACATCAATGGATTGGTAAAATAAAAAATGATACAAAGTATCTACACTACATGCAGGTACATCGGAACATGGATATGTCTTTGGCTACCGACTGCGTGGAACCTGTTGTGTTGAAGATATCGACGTAAGTTTTATAAAGATCCCAGTATAGTTATACTGGATGAATTCATTCGACAAAACACGTCCCACGCTTTCGGTAGGCATAACATGTACCGATGTATCTGCATGCAGTGTAGATACTTTGTATCATTTTCAAGACATACCGTCCCGCATAGTGTACAGGAGAATCCAAATTAACCCAACCGTTGCCCCGTGTGTGGGTCAAGCGATCATACACTCTACATATTTATATGCGCCTGTGCTTCGTTAGTACGTCAATCCGCGATCGATCGCGTCAAGCCGCGGTCTAGCTAAACACACTTACTATTAGATACTTAGATAGTACTCGTCTAAGTCTAAAGACGGTAAGCGCGACAACACAATTTTATTGCATTAACGTTTACGTTATCCGCGCTGCACAAACTGCATCATCTACACTATTCTCCTCACTAAATCAGAATTGTGCACTGTTAGTTGATATATCATCGATCGTGATAGTACGCGGTATGCGCGATACAAGTACGGTCGTAAGTTCCTTACATCCACGGGAAAAACACGTTGGTGACCTTGGTGACACTGATTTCAGTCGGCTGGATGGGATTGGCCATCACAAGAAAGGGGTGGATCCGCCGCGGAAGTGTAGTCCAAGGTCCGTGGAGCAAGCATCTCTTTCGCACTGTCGCCGATGACGAAGCAACGCCCATCCATTGAACTTCTTCGACTCAACCGTCTCTCCATTGCCTGCATACGAGTGTGTGTGTATGTGTGTGTGTGTGTGTGAAGTTGAAGCTATTTCCCGACCTACCCCAACGATTTTCTTACTGAGTCAGGTTAGTGACTAATTGATGAAAACAAAAAGATTGCTGTGAAGGAGGAGCCATAGCGCTGTGCACGAGTGAGGGAGACAGGTTGTCTGGATGTGGCTGGTGTTGTGAGCAGATTTGAATCACGAGGGGATGGCAGTTGAATGATGTTGACTTGTTTTATGGGTGCCTGGTTGTTTAGTCAGTTCATGATGCGAAGTTTTTCGATTTTCGTGAGTTCCCTTTGATGACTGACTCGGATTGACTGAGGATCGGCCACTACATTCATATAACTCGGAAAAATTTTCAATGGGCTTGTTTCCTCTTCTGACCCCCGAGTAGAAAAACAGACATTTCGTGTGACGGACAGATTTTTAGGATGACCCCCAGCTATAAGACATATCCATGTCAAAACACGTCCCACGCTTTCGGTAGGCATAAGTAGGCCTGTTCCTAATACCGGGATCCCGGTTTGGTACCGGTTTTTTTTCAGTACCGGTACCAAAAACTAAGAGTACCGGTATCCCGGTTTTTTTAGTACCGGTATTGAGTACCGGGATCCCGAGATTTCAGTACCGAGTCTTTTCAACCATGAGCCGGTTTTATTCGGGATCCCGGGATCCCGGTACTCAGTACCGAGTCTTTTCAGTACCGAGTCTTTTCAGTACCGAGTCTTTTCAGTACCGAGTCTTTTCAGTACCGAGTCTTTTCAGCAACGAGTCTTTTCAGTACCGAGTCTTTTCAGTAGTACCGAGTCTTTTCAGTACCGAGTCTTTTGAGTACCGAGTCTTTTCAGTACCGAGTCTTTTCAGTACCGAGTCTTTTCAGTACCGGGATCCCGGTACTCAGTACCTGTTCTTTTCAGTACCGAGTCTTTTCAGTACCTGTTCTTTTCAGTACCGGGATCCCGGGATTCGAGTACCTGTTCTTTTCAGTACCGAGTCTTTTCAATACCTGTTCTTTTCAGTACCGGGATCCCGGGATTCGAGTACCTGTTCTTTTCCATAAAAAAGACTCGTTCATTGCTGGACCAATTCTTCAGGTTTTTGGAAATTGTTATTGGAAATGTTCATAGAGTCGTGTCGTGCATTGAAAGATTTTTCAGATACACATCGTAGTATAGTATGTTAGTTAGTACGCACATAGATTTACGAGTATGTAAATTGTTCATACATAATTGATTTTGAGTTTTGTTAGGATTGAGACTGAGATGAGAGTATTTATTGTATTGGGAATAGGATATGTAATTGGGTATGATATAAATATGAAATACATATGAACGAATATGTATATGTACGTATGTACATAATATAATAATATAATGCGTTGCATTGGTCAATAGCCGGCCATACACACACGCTCTATCATCTGCAAACGTACGCCAATTCGATCGTCCCATTTTTTTCTGAATGATTCGCCGCGTTCGCAATCCCCTGCAAAATCGCGTCATCTGGGTTGCCCAATTTTTTTGCGAATGATTCGCGGCGTTTACAATCCCCTCGAAAATCGCGGCACCTGGGTCGCCGAATGATTCGCCGCGTTTGAACGAGTAGTGAAATTTAAGTAATTTTGTGCGACCAGACGGTTCGTGGCGTTTTCGGTTTGCAGATGATAGAGCAACAACAATTTGTATGGAGACGATGTCTAGTTGGGTGCGTTGTGATTTTGCAGATGATTCGCCGCGATGGAATTTTTATGGGTTACCTATAGTGGCGGTAGTAGTAGCTTGCATAATAAAATATGAGAAGGATGGGTCCGCGCAGATATTTTGGTCCTGCTGCAGGTGTGCGTCAGGATAAAAGGATTTGTTTATCGATGAGGAGAGATATATAGGCAAGATGGGTGTTGTATGACTAGGGGTGCTGAGACGAATACGTTAGACTGCCGCTGAAGGCATTTTGAGTCCTTTGGTAACGAAAAAAGACATGCTTTGCAAGAAAAGCCCGATCAGACGAGTATTTCCCCATGAAAACAGGGTGGCCATTCAGGGGTGGGCAAAAAAAAAGTGCTGGATGCAGATATGCTAGCACGAAACGGCTGCAGGTACATGTACAAAGAGTGAAACGGGCAACCTAGGGCTACATGCGGGGGTTCGCAACGCCCTAGGAGGGGAGCTAGCCCAGCTCGTTCCAAACCGAAATTATCCATGCACACTTGTGCGATACTGCGGGTTGTGAATTAGCAGTCGCTTGTGTGAGTTGCCCACTTCTGAGTGACCACCCTGTTTTCATGGGGAAATAGGGCGTTGCGAGCCCCCGCATGTAGCCCTAGGTTGCCCGTTTCACTCTTTGTACATGTACCTTGCAGCCGTTTCGTGCTAGCATATCTGCATCCAGCACTTTTTTTTTTGCCCACTCCTGAATGGCCACCCTGTTTTCATGGGGAAATACTCGTCTGATCGGGCTTTCCTTGCAAAGCATGTCTTTTTTCGTTACCAAAGGACTCAAAATGCCTTCAGCGGCAGTCTAACGTATTCGTCTCAGCACCCCTAGTCATACAACACCCATCTTGCCTATATATCTCTCCTCATCGATAAACAAATCCTTTTATCCTGACGCACACCTGCAGCAGGACCAAAATATCTGCGCGGACCCATCCTTCTCATATTTTATTATGCAAGCTACTACTACCGCCACTATAGATAACCCATAAAAATTCGGTCGCGGCGAATCATCTGCAAAATCACAACGCACCCAACTAGACATCGTCTCCATACAAATTGTTGTTGCTCTATCATCTGCAAACCGAAAACGCCACGAACCGTCTGGTCGCACAAAATTACTTAAATTTCACTACTCGTTCAAACGCGGCGAATCATTCGGCGACCCAGGTGCCGCGATTTTCGAGGGGATTGTAAACGCCGCGAATCATTCGCAAAAAAATTGGGCAACCCAGATGACGCGATTTTGCAGGGGATTGCGAACGCGGCGAATCATTCAGAAAAAAATGGGGCGATCGAATTGGCGTACGTTTGCAGATGATAGAGCGTGTGTGTATGGCCGGCTATTGACCAATGCAACGCATTATATTATTATATTATGTACATACGTACATATACATATTCGTTCATATGTATTTCATATTTATATCATACCCAATTACATATCCTATTCCCAATACAATAAATACTCTCATCTCAGTCTCAATCCTAACAAAACTCAAAATCAATTATGTATGAACAATTTACATACTCGTATATCTATGTGCGTACTAACTAACATACTATACTACGATGTGTATCTGAAAAATCTTTCAATGCACGACACGACTCTATGAACATTTCCAATAACAATTTCCAAAAACCTGAAGAATTGGTCCAGCAATGAACGAGTCTTTTTTATGGAAAAGAACAGGTACTCGAATTCCGGGATCCCGGTACTGAAAAGAACAGGTATTGAAAAGACTCGGTACTGAAAAGAACAGGTACTCGAATCCCGGGATCCCGGTACTGAAAAGAACAGGTACTGAAAAGACTCGGTACTGAAAAGAACAAGTAGTGAAAAGACTCGGTACTGAAAAGACTCGGTACTGAAAAGACAGGTACTGAAAAGACTCGGTACTGAAAAGACTCGGTACTGAAAAGAACAGGTACTGAAAAGACTCGGTACTGAGTACCGGGATCCCGGTACTGAAAAGACTCGATACTGAAAAGAATAGGTACTCAGTACCGGTACTGGAAAAAACCGGCTCATGGTTGAAAAGACTCGGTACTGAAAAAAACCGGTACTAGTACCGGTACTGAACGAATACCTGTGAGTACCGGGATACCGCTTGTGGTACCGGTACTTGA
Source organism: Chloromyia formosa (assembly GCA_964017055.1). Taxonomy (NCBI): domain Eukaryota; kingdom Metazoa; phylum Arthropoda; class Insecta; order Diptera; family Stratiomyidae; genus Chloromyia; species Chloromyia formosa. The sequence continues at coordinate 43,833,024 of OZ024814.1, read as the reverse complement.
AAATATCAAGTACCGGTACTGAAATCTCAGTACCGAACAGGCCTAGGCATAAGACATATCCATGTACCCATGTATCTGGTGGCAGTGTAGATACTCGTCATAAATTCTGCTTTGCTTTGTCCTGTCCGCTTGGGCTCCTTTCTCTCGCGGGATCGTTTCGTTTTCGTTTGCATCGCGTGTGTGCAATATTTACCTCCTCTCGCGCACCTTGTTCCATCTACCCGTTCAGTACAGTTTGCAGACTGCATCCTATCGACATTTCTCCGAGTACGTTTCTGCTAATCGCAATCACGCTTCCCACCATTTTTTCCCAATCGGACGTGTCTTGTGTTTGTGTATCTATTGCAAAATCGCTCCCACACTATCCGTCTCATCCCACCCCTTTAATCAACAGTCCGGGTCCGGCACACACAATCCGTTTCTCAAGTAACGCGTGCGAATCTATGCGGTTGTGTCCGGCAAACAGAAAGGGAAACTAACAAAAGTAAACAAAACATTCCAACACACGCACAAAGAGAATGCACAAGAAAATTTTTGGAATTTTTGCAGAAGGGGGGGGGGCATTTCATCTTCTGAAGACCTCTGAATGTACATCATGTCACGATGAGCTGCCCGGAACTATAACATCCTGCGACGAATATTTCTCTATTTCCGGGCTTGGGAGATTTTAACTCGCGCAGTACGAATCCGCCATTTTGTTTTATGATACGTTTATTGCATGTGTGGTGGGGGCCAAGTTGTGGGCCAGTCAGACCTCAAATCGCCTCCATTGCAAATGCACAACCATTTGGATAGAATGAACTTCATCCGCGATGGCTCTCGCTCTCTATCTTCGGGGGGCGGGAGCTATGTAATGTACACACTCTCAAATTGCGTGTGCGCATGTCCAAATGTTAGTCGAACTGACTGCTTGCTACTTTTTCTGGGACCCTATTGATTCAGATATGTAGTACAACGTGCGCTATTTTATTTGTTTGGATTCCAGCCATTTTGAACATTTTGGAATTTTTGCGGAAGGGGGGCATTTGATCTTCTGCAGACCTCTGAATGTACATCATAACATATAACATCCTGCGACGAATATTTCTTTATTTCGGGACTTGAGAGATTCCAACTCGCCTAGTATAAATCCGCCATTTTGTTCTATATGTTTATTGCACGTGGGGTGGGGGCCCACATTGTGGGCCAGTCAGACCTCAAATCGCCGCCATTGCAAATGCACAAACACAGTCGCTGGATCACCCGATTTGGCTCGAATGAACTTCATCCGCTCATCTTCGGGGGGCGGGAACTATGTACACTCTCTCAAATTGCGTCTGCGCATGTCCAAATGTTAGTCGAACTGACTACTTGCTACCTTTTCTGGGACCCTAGTGATTCAGATAGTACAACACGGGCTATTTTATTAAATGATGAATGGGAATTGGCGGAAATTGAAGGTCATTGAAAGTCCGCCCGTTCACCCGTACACTATGTTATTTCTTGCCGTCCACAACGTCAACCTTTATCGCTATCAAATCAACATCCCAACATGTACACACAGGATCCCCGTAAGCGCGCCGCCCGCGCGGATCTACAAGCAACAGCCATGCACAATTACCACTTCACTCAAACGACATGCACAACCAGAAAAGAAAAATTTTCAATGGGCTTGTTTCCTCTTCTGACCCCCGAGTAGAAAAACAGACATTTCGTGTGACGGACAGATTTTTAGGATGACCCCCAGCTATAAGACATATCCATGTCAAAAATCGACGTTTACGATGTTCGGTTAAATTTTACTATTGTGTGTGAAACATAAGAAAAAAAAATAAAACGAAAACTGGAAATGATGAATACTATGCTTCACAAAATTATTTGTACCATGGCAAAAAGTTGTCTATCTTGAAGTTTAGCCATGTTAAAAGTGCACTTAACAGCTTTTGGGGAAAATATGTTCGGGGGGAAGAGAAGCGACTAATGTTCTTATAATGCCCAATAACAAAGTTAGCGCAACTTATTTAAGCCAAAGGAGTTATAAGCAAAAAACATTTTCACAAAATTATTTGTAAGTACCATTGAAATTTTTTCACAAAATTATTTGTACCTCATGGTAACACTAACCGTTAGTTATTTCCTCATGGTAACACTAACCGTTAGTTATTTCGAGTGGAATCAGTTAGTTATTAACCTATCAATGGTTTTGTCGTGTTCAACATAAGCGTGACGAATAAAAATTGCCGGGGTTACTCTTGACTAATAAAGCAAAACAATTTAAGTGTCATAAAAATACCGTTTTGTATCAAGTTCGGATATTAAATAATACAAAAACTTTGAAAACTGCACCCGGTAGGGGCAGAAAGCGTGTTACATCCAATAGAGAAGATCCTGAAATTGTTGCATCAGTTACTAAAGATTGTTCGATTTCAATTAAAATATTGCTTCAAAATGTAAACTTGCATCGTGAACAGAAAGTAAGTCATATGACGATTCGACCGAGGTTGGAGGAAGCGAATAAAAAATGTTATGTAAAAAGGAAGGTACATTTTATAATAGAACAAAATAAAGTTCGCGGACTGGAATTTGCAAAAGAATATATTAAGAAGCATGTAGACTTCTAGAAAAAACATTCTGTGGACAGATGAGTCAGCGTTTTCGTTAGATGGATCATACGGCAAAGAATATTATCGTACCACTCCTGCCTTAAGGAAAAAACAACAACGAACCATTCCTCTTCGCAGGCACAATGACGGTAAAATAATGGTCTGGGTCTGGCGTACAATGGGGTTCAACTAAAAGGAAAAGTTACCCAGTTTGTCTATTTGACAACTGTTAATGATAACGCCTTCCAGTCAGCAAAGGCCTTGACTGGGGAGGAGTTCATACTGCAGCAAGATAATGCTCCTATCCACAAAGGTCGTCTTATTACTTTATTTTTTTAGCAAAATTCAACACTTCTACCTTAGCCTCCTCAGAGCCCGGATTTGAACGTGATTGAGAACCCTTGGCGTTACATAAAGCAACAGATCAAACATGAAATTGGGAAATCGCAACAAGCTGCCTGGAACGAAATAACTGAAATTTGGAAGAATATTCCCAAGGAAATAACGATGAACTTAGTGGAATCAGTTCCAAGGCGGCTGCAGGTAGTAATTAATGCAAAAGGAGGTAGCACTCCATATTAAATGTCAAAAAAGTATGACTTTTTCATTTTATTTTCGGTATTTTCCAGTATTACACATAAGGTACAAATAATTTTGTGAATAAATTTTAATGGTACAAATAATTTTTTTTTTTTTTTTGATTATAACTCCTTTGTTTGTATGAGAACATTAGTATCTTCTTTTCCCTCCAAACATATGTATTGAAGTTTAGCCATGTTTAACATGGCTAAACTTCAAGATAGACAACTTTTTATCATGGTACAAATAATTTTGTGAAGCATAGTACAATACATCCATGTTTTTGCTGTTAGATTTTGGTATTGTAAGTAGGAAGCTTTATTAATATAGTATGTAAAACATTGTAGAATTACTAAAAGTAGATAGATTCGCAAATCCCGAAACACATGCACACCATCCTTTTTTTTCTTCTCGTTCTGCCACCAAGATTTAGTCCGCAGTTGCGCTGTCGTTCACTTACATGGGAATAAATAAACAATGGTGCAGTGGTCTCCACGTACTCGCACGTGCGTATGAATTTCATAATAATAAACAGTCACATGATCCTTTCTTCTTGTCCGTTTTCATGGATAATTCACAATATGCAATATGTACGTTTCAATTGCATACATTGCGACGAAGTCAGTGGCGGATCTGAAATCGAGTTTGGAGGGGGCTCGACTTTTGTTTGTTACCTGGAGGGCTAAGGACATGACCACACTTAACTTAACTTCAACTTTCGGTCCTCAAGAGGTATGCTTTTATTAAAAGCGTGGTAGCATTCCTTATTGGAGTAAAGTATGCTGTAATAATAATAATAATAATAATAATAATAATAATAATAATAATAATAATAATAATAATAATAATAAGGTACCGGCTACTCACCCTAAAGGTAGGCACTGCGACCAAAGGAGGTCTATTGTGCCATAGCCTATTTTTATTATTCAATCAAAAGACCTTCCACCACTCGTACGAAACCTAATATGTCTTTTGCAGGAGTCTTCCTGATAACGGCAGGACACGCGGTGAACTGTCCGAGGAAAGTATACCTCACCTGCGCAATCGCTGGGCATACACATAAAATGTGGCATGTGGACTCAACGTCCTCCAAGCAAAGACGACACTCCGTCTCGTTAGACAAACCCATCTTGTTCAGATGAAATCTCACCCAGTGGTGTGGTGCTGTAGCTAACGTACAAAACCATGAACCAATGGCCTCGTTTATACAGAGGAACTATCTTCGAATATTAACTAATTCGAGGTGTCGATGTAAACATTTCGCATTATCTAGTTTTGGTACTAATTTCAGCTCCACTTGCGATGCAGTACTGGACTAAAAAATTGGGACTAGATGGTGTTGCTGTCTTCGCGAATGGTGTTGTTGGTGATAATTCTTTTTTATATGCCATATAAATACCTCATCTTTTCCTGAAACTCTGCCTTCGTTTCATCCTTTGATTAGCGGTACGCGTTTTTATTAGAAGGCTACTGCCTCTTGATATTTTCCAAAGCAAAGTCACCGAAGTCAAAAACCATCAACTGACATCTTTCATATTTAGTACCTCTCCGTATGGGGGCGACCGGTAGCGCAGTGCGTTGAGGCATCAGTCTCATGTTTGACTACCGGCGTTTCGGGTTCGAATTCCGTCCACGACGATGTTCGCGGCCATGGATGTGCAGGAGGTGTATGCTGGCAACTGCATTCTCCGAAACGAGTTTATGCCAACGAAACGTCAACTGGGCCACATGGAACAGTTGACGCGCTATGCCCCACAAGGGGTTAGGGCAATTGAGTAGTAGTACCTCTCCGTATGGTCGGTATAAATACACCACGAACAAGTACTGGCACTAAAACGATTTAGTTAAATCGCTTTTAGTTCCACGGTATAAAAGTGGCCAGTGATGTTTTAGGTATAAAAGCTACTGTGCATACACCGCACACATAGACTGCAATAAGGTTCTTTGCTACCAGGATTTTATCACCCGACATTAGGTAGGTAAGTATGTAGTAGCACTCGCAGTATCCAGTTCAGTAATGAAATGGGATCTAAGAAATGTATTCTTCCTTCTTGTCACAGCAGCAAGGTACTCGTCACCGAAGCTCCAGCTCTCTGATGTGTTGCCTTTTCAGTGACAACAGCTTAACGGTGAGGCTGGAAACCAATCTGGGTCACAACGGTTTTGTTGAAAGGTATGTTTTACTGGAGGCTCTGCTGGAGGTATCCTATACCTCCTTGTAAACAGAACAGGCTATATTTTGTTTGCAATAAATTCTTCCCCATAGTTATCAGCCCAAATGATTTTAAGCGTACTACATAAATAGCTCAAAATCATAATAATGGCTGCGTTCCCAAAACGCCAGCGCTGAGTCAGTGCTTCACAATTGCTGACCAGCACATTGTAATTATTTTCGTGTTTTAGGAACGGCATGCCGCCTGTTTCATTTGTCAAATGCCATGTTCAGTTTGACATTTGACAGAAAACTCGAAATTTTTTGCTTTGATGAGTCCCAGGGGACACACAACATATCGTAACAATTTTCCTTCCCACAATAAAGTTTGGCAATCACGTTAAAAACACGACCTACGACCATCGATCATACACAACACAACCGAGGTTAGAATCAAAGTTTGACGGAACTGGCATTTGTCATTTTTCAACTTGGCAATTGTCACAAATGTCAAATATTACGCTGAGCCAGAAAAAGCGAGAAAATTTAATGCTGACTGAAAATGAAAGCGCTTAGTCTCAGCGCTTAGCTCAGCACAAGCGTCTCTAGGACAAATTAGCATGCAGCACTAATTGCTTCTCATCGCTGTTGTCTTAGGAATGCAGTCAATGTATCGCGTTAAATCGTCGCCCAAATATTTGTTGTGAGAGGGCGTTCTGAAACACCTCACTAAGTACAGGAAATTTACCAGATTTGGCAATAGCAATGTTTTCCGTATAAGCACACACCTTGCAGCCCAATAGTTTCAGTTTTCAAAGCATTCTGTGTACAACTAAGTTCCAGAAAAAGGTAAAACACTAACTTCATTCACACGATGCCCCTGGACAAGTGTGCCAACATTAGCACCATGAGTCTCATGAAGCAAAATCGGAGAGGAATGCGTAGCGCGGAGAAACTCACCCTTGTCAGGCGTTTCTTGTTTTCGCTGTTATTTTTATAAATCATTTTCGAATATTTCCTCGAATATTTGAAGATCAAGTTCTAAATACCAAACATTTTGAACGGAGCCCGGGCGCTACTTGATCATAGAGTCTTTATTTGTACTCGATATTTACCAAATCATGCACGAACTACTGTATTTGTAATATTACGTTTATTCTTATTTTCTTTTCAGGTAAGTGAAACCATAGGTAGTATGAAAAATAAAAGTCCAATTAATAGACCAAGGCCGGTCGAGGTGAGTTCGCTCATTTTCGTGATCATGATGGTGTACTTACACTTAGAGGTGTGTGATCAGTTACACGCCCAACCTAGTTGTTTACCCCGAATATGTACAGGGTGGGCCAAATACAAGTTTCTTTTAAAAAATGCAATAAAATGAACAAAATTAATTTTTTTTCCATGTATTGTATTATGGCTTCATTAGTAAGAGTAAACACTCCCATTAATGATGAAACACAATTTCGTTCAAGTGGCTGCCTCGGCTGGCTTCGCAGTAGCGCATTCTGTCATTCGGATAACATGGCTCTGTAACGTTCACCGTTGACCGAAACGTTGTTCGCAGCCTCATTTTCGCCCAAAATCGTTGTCCAATTCAAGCTGCTCTAAGGCCCAAACTGCGAAGCGATAACGAAGCGGATGGTCCTGCGCCTTCAATTGCTGAGTCAATTGGACCTTGTAAGCGAATAATCGGAGATCTTTGTGCAGAATTCTCCTCAGGCTAGTGCGTGAAATGTTGAGCTGTTGAGATCGATGGCGAGTTGATGTTCGTGGAGTGAGTCTCACACTCTCGGCTACAGCAGTCACATTCTCGTCTGTGCGCACCGTACGACGACGGGAACCACGAGTGTTGTCCACTAGCATGCCAGTCTCACGAACTTTTTGCACAAACTTGCGTACAGCAGACGCGGTGGTTGCTTCATTTCGGCCAAAACTTCTTTTCAAAAAACGCACTGTTTGGGCTACACAGCACTCACTTTGGAAATAAGTTTTCAATATTTCCCAACGTTGTTCAAGTGTAAAGCGACTCATTTCGTTCTGCGGAGGTATGATACTGACTTTCTGTCAAGATTTCAAGCGGGAAACAGCTTTCACTGTCAAAATAACCTATGATTTAAAAAGAAACCAACTAGATGGCCCACCCTGTATAGTACTAATTTAACAGTTGAGTTGGCTCATAGTTCGACACGTAAATCCCCTTTTATTGAAAAGACTACTGCGCCATCTGGACTACAAACCTGAATTCATTTCTGGGTTAGTGGATCTAGGTCCTTTGATATTTAACGTGAAATACTTATTACATATTAATTATGACAGTCAAAAGTTGATTAAAATTTACAGTAGAACATGTCGTTATGCTGTGTGGAGTCACTGACGTTTTCATTTTCAACGAAAACTGACCGAGATGTAAACTATTTGTAAACAGTCAGTTGCACAGAAGATTATGACAATTACAGTGCCCGTTGCTACGATGATCCATCGAAATGTAATTTAAAAGATCCGTTATTTTTCGAAGAGACCTCGTATTTATGTACTTCCTATTGCATACAATGTTCATAAATCAAATTTCCCTACATTTTCTACGAGGAGTTTCAATCTCTCTCTCCATCTATTTAGTTCTTCTGGCAAGTAAACATGCGTTGTCCTATCTTATTATTACTACTATGTCAATATTAAATATCTTGACAATCGTACGTTTTCTTGCCATCACCTGTGTCAACAATCTTTAGCGTTCCACCAACATCGTTAGCAGACATTGAGAAGACAACGCGTAGACCAGGTAGTCACGCGGTGTTCCTTGTACAAATAACACTTTCTGTATCATCAACAATTTAAAAAAAAAATATATATAAATATATATATACGTATTATATAATATGTACTAGTATGTATATCATCCATTTAGTAAAACTGTCTGGTTATGATAATCAGCTTGGAACACGGACAACAAATACTCGTAATTATCGGAATTTGAGAGTTCGTAATTTTAAATGTACAGAAAATCCACCATTTGTCCTTGTGGGACATTGCGCCTCAATTACTCCCTAAGGCGAAATTCACACACACGACACCGCGCTGCACGACTGCTTGAAATTTCAGTCGAGATACACAGCATCAAATGGGCGGATTTACACTCATCGCTCAGCATGCGATACGATCGGCTATGCTTGGCTATTGTGCGTGGCTGCGTCAGAGCTGAAAATGTAGCAAATCTGAATATCGCCTAAAGGTCCGTTTTGCTAGACACCACTCGGCGTCGATCGCAAGCGATGATCAAAAAATGCGCACAAACAGTGCTCCATGCTCTGTGGGTAGATCGCTAATCGCAAACAATGTGCGACGATCGGCAGCTAAACACACCTTAAGGTCTTGTTGGCGTTTCGTTAACAATATGCAACATTTCGGATGATACATATTTCTACTATACACATCCTATCCATTTAGTTTTTACAAAATCGAACGCTAGATAGCATGCTGAAGGTATGATACCCTTCACAGTTATTAAATAAATAAAATACACGGTAACAATGAAAATGCCTACAGCAGTTAAATGTTTGAGAAATCGAAAAATTTGTTCATAATGAGTGCGTTCAGAAGGTGGCAAAAGAGCAGAAACCGCTCGCGAGCAGCTCTGCAACTGCTCGGTTTGGAGTCTGCACCTGCTGAACGCTACTTCACCAGCTGACAAATCGACCAGCTAAAAGCTGACGATGACAATTTTAGACGTCAAGTGCCGAAAAGTGGAAAATACATGAATCCCACGCTGTCCATTACAAAAATCACGAACAACGAAGAAACAAATTCAAAAGCACCCGAAAACCAAAGAATTAGAAGCCAAAAACGGCGAAAACACAACAACCAATTTGATAACTGTCAAAACTCGAAACTCGCAACATGAGCGTGAGGTTGAAAAAGAAGAAGAAGAACCTGAGCACTGATCAGTGAGCAGAAATATTTCTTGCTCGGTGAAATTTGATCATGCTCACCCGAACAGAAGTTGCTCAGTCACTTCTGAACCCGCTCGTTCTGAACATGTTCGCTGAGCGGAAGTTGCTCAGTCCCTTCTGAACGCACACAATATTTTTGGCTTAGAATTTCACAATGTGTGTAGACAGTGTGCAGGTAATTTAACCTTTAGAATCAAAAAGTTCTTTTTACAGGAACTCACTTTTTTCGAGCGATCGATCCTATGATATGATATAGTATAGTAGTCCGCTGGGTCCGACATACACTACACATACAAAGCGTGTCCCGTAACGATCGCACTCGCGCACTAACTCCCAATGTAATTACCAACAAAAAATATCCAGGAACATTTTTCGAATTCTTAACCCTTTAGCTGCTATAGGTATATAAATTTCTTTTTTTTTTAAATTCCTTATCTGGCGTTACTAAAAACACAGCATCTTGGAAACTGCGTTAGCTACAATAGAACCCTCAAATATAATTCTAATCACAGCTAATTCCTTGCTTTAGTATTTAATATTTATTCGGTGAAAATCGGAAAAGCGGTATACCTATAATTGTTAAACAAAATTTTAAATATAAGATTTTTGTTTTTTTTTCCCAAAAAAGAATTTTTCAATATATTTTTTCTTGGATTTTTGCCTGTATCCTGTTTCAAAAACTAATTCTCTTTTCTCTTGTGATAAAATCGCCCTAACAACATCTTGTCATAATTTTTTAATTTCTTGAAGTTACAGTAATTCGCCGATCTTTAATTACTTAAAACGCAATAACTAGAAAACTACGCAAGCTAGCACGGTCAGGTAAACACCGAATTTCAGCTAATATTTTGCTCTTATATCTAAAATTTATCCCATGAAATTCGGAGGAATAATTTGTTAGTTGTACCGCTAAATTTCCAAATTTTGGTTTTTATTTGTTTAAAATCGCGCTTTTTTAACTCTTTTATAAGTCGTTACGGGTTCAAGTCCCGTCCGCGGCGTCCGTGGCCATGGATGTTTGTATTGTTTTCCCCCTGTGGTGCAGAGCGTAATAATAAGTCACAACATCTCCCGACTTGTCGCAGGGAGCATGCTGACAACGTGCATCGTCCGAAATTGGTTTATTCCAACGAAACGTCAGCTAATAGTCCAGGCTACGAGCGAGAAATAGGAATAAAAAATCGTATAGTTTTGAAATTTGATACAATTATTAGGGACAGTCCCCCGAATATGTGATCAAAAGTTCCCGATGATAGCGGGTCCGGAAGTGCAAGCGAGAGGGGGGATAGTTTTACGTTTACGCTGGACTCGAAATCTCGTAAAATGGGATTTCGGCGAAATCTCCGTGAAATCCGACGGATTTCGCATACATTTTATTGCCAAATGAAATCCTGATACTTAGCAAGGACACCATGAAATGCTCCTGAAATCGCGATTGAAATCCTGATTTGACATGGTAATGCTTAAAATAAATACTTTGGTGTTGAATATCCGAGTAGCAGCTAAAAATAAATATTTAACTGTCAAGCAAAGTTAAAATTTGACTATTAATTGACGTAAAAACCCAATTTAATTTATTAATTGTCAAATGAAATCTGAAAAGTGTCAGCGTAAACACTTTCGGGATTTCGGAGCCAGCTATTCGAAATCCGCGATTTCAAGTCCAGCGTAAACGTACTATTATATTGTTTTGCTGGAAATTGACATGGGGAATCACGTGGCTGTGCCCATATGCGATCGTTACTTGTACAAACAAATAAAAAAAAAAACCTTTAAATACCTTTCCCTTCATTTGCTCACTCCTGGTATCAGCCAACAACTGGTAGGTAAACTCGATTGAAAAGATCTGAAGATCTTGTTTTAATAGGCAGTTTCAAATTGAGCAAAAGGACATGTTCGGACCGACATAAATTAATTCATTTGAAACGTCTTCTAAAGCCTCGTATACATATGAGCATTCGTGCGCGCACAAGGATCCACTAGCGATGGATCGTGCTCGTGCGGATAAAATTGTGCGCGCACGCATGCTCCTACCGTACACATATGAGCATTTAATCGCACACAGCGTTCGTGCGTGCACGAATGCTCATATGTATACGAAGCTTAAGGCATTGATGCATAAAATTTTACATTATGCATATTATATAAGTATGTATTTTTAAGAAAAACGTTTGAAATGTGATTTATTTTTGCTTACTCCTCCTGAACGGACACTCCTCTTTAACGGACGAAAAAACTGACTTTGTTGTATGCATTTCTTGAATCTTTACTTAATAGACTTGCTTTCCACTTTCTGAATTACCGTAGTCACTAAGGTATAAAGTATACTCTTAAGCGCGACCATTGATCGTAAAATTCTTAGATTCAGGAGATCTCATTTCAATTTAGCTATGGTTTAAGTGTTCATCCTCTATGTATGCCCACTATTATCAATAATGTACACCACCTCTTCATTGGGAGTTCTCCAAGCTACAGCATGGTGTCATTTGAATTGGAATTGGGCAATTGGTTATCATGGGATCAACCATGGTTTTCAAATGTGTCTCGAATTTCTTGTACCATATAGACTGGAATCAGTGGGCATGTTGTTACATTTGGAATACGATATGCAGCCCGGAAATGCACCCACCTAATGACTGATAAATTGTCTATAAAAGTGTCGAAGTGCATGTTTGGTGATCGAGTTCCAGCATGTGTGGACGGAATACACTGCATAAATCACTGTCCAAAGAACGTTTTAATGGACATTTAAGAGGGCGGTTTATTATCGGTTGAATGAAAGGTGATGTTTGTTGGTGGTCAGGCAATGCGGAGTTTGAACTCTTTCAGTCGTTGGTTGTGTGTTTCAGAATTTGTTAAGCCACTTACGTGGTATGGAACAGTGGTAGTGATCGTAGGCATTAATGTCACCAATCATTTGGAAATACATAATTGGTTTGAAGCAGTGAATTGGATTTGCTGGAAATGTGTCTCATTTAGTTGGCAGTTATGGTAGTCAGCTCTTGCTGTATGTTTTTCTTTTTCTCTATATTTTGACCATCTCTTTAAATTGGTTTTGGGTTTTTCGAGCCACCCCTTTCATGTGTGATGATGTTTTCATAGAAATTTTCCCAAAGTCGATTGCCTATCTTCAAACGTTGAGCAACACCAATAACATCAACCCCCTAAAAAAACGTAGCCCAATGATTAAAAAGCAATAGTTATTACAATGTGGTGGGAAATTAAATGTTGCGGATTGAAAGTCATTGAGAGTTCACGATGAAATTTTGCAAAATATTCTTTTACTGTTTGAAGAGCTGAGGCTTCAATTACTCCCAAGAGCCCTAGTGACGATGTATTGCCCTAGTATTGAAGTTATAAAAATTAAATTACTCCCTTAACGTGCAAAACGTGCGTGATACTGAGCATGTTACCTTCCACTTTTCATCTTCCCGGTCTCAGAAATTAAGTGTTCTACTACATTTCGCACTACTACTACTATGTTCGATTCGGAACGGAAAGGAGTATACTTTGCTGAATTTGAAGTATCTTGTAAAAAGATAAGACAAGCGAGATAAGTTTAATGCAAATATTGCTAATGAGTAATGAATGAGGGCTTTTGTATAGCATTACCGCTTCAAATTCCAATTCAAATTAATAACTGCCCGAATGGAATTGACGATTATCTAAATGAAAACGGCGACTTTTTCAATGAAGTTGACGATTTTTTAAGTTAAATAAACGACTTTCTGAGCATTATTAAAATTTTCTGAGTCAAACCAACAAGTCTGATATCTCATCATACCGGTTATTCGTGGGTTCGAATTCCGGCGTTTGTTTGTGATATCTTCTCCCTACGGTGTGGGGCGTAAGAGTAAGCCCACAACATTTCCCAGCTTGTCGTAGATATGCGGCTAAAGAGGTAGGAGATGCATGCTATATGCATTGCTATCAGTGGCGGATCTAGAAATTGACTTTGGAGGGGTCCCGATTTTCTTAGCTCTGCAGAGATAAGGGTATGTCCACACTTACTCAACTTTCGGTTCTTAAAAGGCATACAAAAAAAATACACTTTTCCTTGTCATCGCAGCTACAAGGGATGTTATGCTATGCCCAGTGATAACTCCCACAGCAGCTCTGATGTGTTGCCTTTTCAACGACAACAGTTTAGTGGTGCAGTTAGAATCCAATCTGGGCCACAACGACGACGAAAGGTACGTTTTAACATTTATCCATTATGAGTGATCCTGTTACTCGCTTTAAACTTTAGAGCTAGTTTGAAAGCAGCGCTAGTTGCATGCATGTTCCAATGATTTTTTGCAGCATCGCTTGTTGCGTCCTGCCTGGCGAGCTTGAAACTACTGTGACCCAGAATCCAACATAAAACCAGTCCGAAGCGTATATACCCTAGACTTGTACAGACCTAGTGGTGATACCAAAAGTACCAATTGGCAACGACCACATGCATTAAGAATGGGTCTCCTATACGGCCAGTTCATAGGGGAGATTGGCACTCATTCAGTAGGATCTTGACCATTCTCAAAATCAATTAACTAACTAACCCATTCTACAAATATTTGTCGAACTTTTCAAGTCGCTAGCTTCATTCTATCGAAAGTTATTGCTTATTTGAAGTTTCACTTGTAGGGGAGGTAGGGGTTCCTTGGGTCGGATCTTGCCCATCATTGCCACCAACTAATAAGATCACCCTACAAACATTTAAACGAAATTTCAAGCCTCTAGCTTCACTCTATCGAAAGTTATCGCTTATTTGAAGTTTCATTTGTAGGAAGTAGGGGTTTCGTTGGTCGGATTTTACGTATTTTCAATATTAGCCAACTGGGGCCCAATTCCGCAAGAGTGAGTTTTTTCGGTGCGCACCGAAAAAACTCACTGACAAAATTCACCGAAAATATCAGTGCGCACTGATGCAATTCAGCAAAAGCTAGTGAGTTTTTCAGTGCTGAACGAATTTTTCAAACAAACGTCAAACGTGTGTAATTTTTCTGATTGCTGAAAACATCATAAAAATGGGTGACGTTCATGATTCATATGAAATTATAGAATCGATCAATAGCATTTATTCTCTTTCAGGAGGAAAAGTCTTGTGTTTACGAGTATATTAAACTCCCAACCACGGACCATTTCACATCTAGCGTTAAATATTATCATTTAGGGGATTCACACTCCTTTTCGTATATGTCGTAATCGTGGTAAACTTCTGTCATCTCCATAGTAAAATGACAGAAGTTTACAACTTTACGACAAATACGATGTTTACGACGACGACGATGAATTGTTACTTTTCTTGTTTGACTTCAATGACGACCAAAGTCACTTCCGCCAGATTTTTCATAATTCGTATGCTCTGCATCAAACGAAACATAAACACGCTCCTTGCCGTAAATATCGTAAACGTTGTATTCGTCGTAAACTTCTGTCATCCCCATAGACTAATGACAGAAGTTTACAATTTTAGGACAAATACGACGTTTACGACGTGAGCATGAATCCCCTTATGATCTTCTTTCAGAAATGGTCGGTCCTAGTGACCGAATGAAAACGGGATAACAATAATAATAATAGGGGGACTCATGCCCACGTTGTAAACGTCGTGTTTGTCGTAACGTTGTAAACTTCTGTCATTTTACTATGGCAGAAGTTTTCGACGAATACGACGTTTACGACATTTACGACACTGAGAGTGAATCCCCCTAATATTAATTGCTAAAGAAGGCACCGGATACGGAAACAAAAACTTCTCATCTTCACTATGAATTTTTATATTTTTTTCCTTAAATTCAACACGAAGCTCCGCCCTTCATCCATTTCTGCCTTGAAAAGTAATACTCCACCTTCGTATGCAGAAATCAACAATTTAATACATAATTTATAAAAAAATATATTTTGCACTTACCAAATAGCCAGTGCAAAATATATTCGCACGGTGCGCACCGGAACTGTCAAAAAAACTCATCGCATCGTTGCGGAATCGCATTTTTGCAATTCAGCACGGTGCGCACCGAAAAAATTCATCTCACTCTTGCGGAATTGTATTTCTTCGGTGCGCACTGATTTCGGTGCGCACTGAAAAAATTCACTCTTGCGGAATCGAGCCCCTGGATCCTACTACAAACATTTGACCAAAATTTCAAGTCGTTAGCTTTATTTTGTCGTATGTTATCGGTTATTTTAAGTTTCATTTCTAGGGGAGGTAGGGGCTCCTTAGGTCGGATCTTATCCATCTTTAATGCCAACTAACTCAATCTCACTTCAAACATTTGACCAAAATTTCAAGTCACTGGCTTCATTCTATCAAAAGTTATCGCTTATTTGAAGTTTCATTTGTAGGGGAGGTGGGGGTTCCTTGGGTCGGATCTTGCTCATATTCAATACCAACTAAGTAGGTCTTACTAGCAATATTCCACCAAATTTTTAACTCGGTAGTATCATTCTATCGAAAGTTATCGTAATTAAAAGAATATTTAAAATAATTTTTTGAAACTTGTAGGGGAGGTAGGTGTTCCTTTGATCTGATTATGCCCAACTTACAGAACCTTAAGAAGCTTCTTGCTTCAGGGTTACCTGCCAAAAATCAGGTGTCTACGTCAATTGGTTCGAGAGTTATAGAAAAAAAACCTGAAAAGTAGGGTAGTACGGGGCTCTTTGTAAGAAAATGACCGTTAGTTTTCAATTGATCGATTTTATTTTCCCAGGAGAGTACCTATAAAATCACCCTCACTAGCAATATACCAAAGCTAGAGCTTTTCATGATTTTTTAATCGAGAGTTATAGATACATTTAATTATTTTACATATATAGGGGAGGTAGGCGTTCTCTTGGCCTGATCATGCCCATTTTCAATACCATCCAACTAGATCACACTTCCAACATTTGATAAAAATTTCAAGGCTCTAGCTTCATTTTATCGAAAGTTATCGTGCGAACGGACAGACAGACGGACAGACAGACAGACATGGCTAAATCGAATCAGGAGGTGACCCTGATCATTTATATATACATTGCTATACCTCCGGAGCCTCCTTTAAGGTGTTACATATTTCCGTCGTGACAAAAACAAAATACCCTATACTATAAGTCTAGGGTATAAAAATACTAAAATAATTATCTCCGTAACAATTGAGGAATATTTCGCTAGGATACAGTGACGTAGTCACACTCGTTTCGGGGGATTTAATTACAGCTTGGTGGTCGGTGAAAATTACAATATCTCTAGGTCACATCACGTGTGATACCCAGCTAGGTCAGACCTTCCGTAATCACCGTAATCTTGGCCTGAAAAATATTGTGGTATTCAACGAGACTGAAAGAGACGTTAGGGTTAAGCCCATCAGAGAAACTCCGAACTGTAATTCTTCATCCATCTTGAAGCTCCCTTCATAGATTTCTGCTGAATTAGGCACCAGCTAGGCGTTCTCTTTCCATTGGCTGAGTGGTTTTACCAGGTTGATAAAATGCTATTTTAAGCGCATTTTTGATAGAGGAGTAGTCAGTCGTCCACTGAATATTTGGGTTGCTCAGAATAGCAGAGTGTCCAGAGCCTCAAGTAAACCACAGGCCAATGTCGTGCAGTCGAATGACCGTATTTTTGACCATCGATTCACACAAAATATCAAGACGCAGAACATTAATTGAACAGCATTATCAAGGGAGCAGAAGGAGGAGTCCTAAGAGCAAAAGCAACGCAGGCCAGGCACGTAGCCAGGGGAGGGGTCCATGGGGTCCGGACCCCCCCCCCCCCCGAAATTTTTTCAGCATGCAAACCGGAGAAAAAAGACGGAAAGTTCAGGGCATTACTAAGGTTTAGGGCTAGCTCTGGTGATCAAAATTTAAAAAAACACATTTTGAACTGCCGCAAAAACGCTTCATATAGGTATATCAGTCCGGAAATACAAATTGAGGTGATACAAATAATTTCGACACTTATTCTAGGAAATTATTGTGAAAAAAAATAAAAAAAGCTGATTATTTTTCAATCTTGGATGACGAGACTATGGATATATCCTCAGTCGAGCAATTATCAATATGTATAAGGTATGTTGACATTGCATCTAAAAAACCAATTTTGCGAGAAGACTTCCTAGGATTTGTTCCTATTACCGATACTACGGGGGAAAATATAGCAAAATCTCTTTTGGCTAAAATAGGAAGTCTAGGGCTTGATATGGCAAAATGTGTAGGTCAAGGGTATGATGGTGCTTCAAACATGTGCGGTAAGGATAAAGGTGTTCAATCCAGGATTAAAATGCAGTATCCCAACGCAATCTACGTGCATTGTGCTAGCCATAGGCTTAATCTGGCATTGTCTGACACAATGTCTGCTCCAGTCGTTAGAAATTGTTTGGATCTGTTAAGGGAGATAATAAACATGTTCAGGAAGAATGCCCATGCCAGCCAAACGCTGGCTGAAAATATTCGATTTGAATTTGTAAAACCTTAAGGGTTCCGTCAGACCAAATGCGAATCCGCAGCGATTTATTCGTCGCGATCATGTATTCAGTCGCGAATTCGCGTTGCCTCGGCTTGAATAACTTTATTAGACATGAACAAATTATCGAATCGGCCACGTACATACATATATATAGCGTTGGCATCAATGAAGCCTAATACATATATTAAATGTGATATATGTATAGTATATATACATAAAATATGATTATTATAACATCCAAAAAGATTTTTTTGACATGGATATGTCTTATAGCTGAGGGTCATCCTAAAAATCTGTCCGTCACACGAAATGTCTGTTTTTCTACTCGGGGGTCAGAAGAGGAAACAAGCCCATTGAAAATTTTTCTTTTCTGGTTGTGCATGTCGTTTGAGTGAAGTGGTCATTGCGCATGGCTGTTGCTTGTAGATCCGCGCGGGCGGCGCGCTTGCGGGGATCCTGTGTGTACATGTTTGGATGTTGATTTGATAGCGATAAAGGTTGACGTTGTGGACGGCAAGAAATAACATAGTGTACGGGTGAACAGGCGCTCTCTGTCCCACGCTCTCAGTCAACGCGACGCCATAATCAAAACTCCTGCATACACACCATACCATACATTCAAAATCCTCAAAAATATAGAGTACGCTCCGTACTACCTAACTTGACTAGGCCCCCAGAACACGTCGCAAGAAGTCGTTTGCTCTCCTCGCTCGACATGCTCACACGCAATTTATGGTCTCTGAATGTATGCGAAATTTCGCTCAGGGCAGCGGACCTCCTGCTCTCATTCATTCATATCATTCTCATTCTCACCATTTCATTAAACAAATTGTGCACTCCCGACATGCACATGCATTGCCCAATCTGAGGCCACAATGAATGAAATTCCATTTTTACTCATTATTTAGGTCAAGGACGTCCAAGGACTTTCAATGACCTTCAATTTCCGCCAATTCCCATTCGTTATTTAATAAAATAGCCCGTGTTGTACTATCTGAATCACTAGGGTCCAAGAAAAAGTAGCAAGTAGTCAGTTCGACTAACATTTGGACATGCGCAGACGCAATTTGAGAGAGTGTACACTACATAGTTCCCGCTCCCCGAAGATAGAGAGCGAGAGCCATCGCGGATGAAGTTCATTCTATCCAAATCGGGTGATCCAGCAACTGTGGTTGTGCATTTGCAAAGGCGGCGATTTGAGGTCTGACTGGCTCACAATGTGGGCCCCCACCACACGTGCAATAACATATCATAAAACAAAATGGCGGATTCGTACTGCGCGAGTTAAAATCTCCCAAGCCCCGAAATAGAGAAATATTCGTCTCAGGATGTTATAGTTCCGGGCAGCTCATCGTGACATGATGTACATTCAGAGGTCTGCAGAAGATCAAATGCCCCCCCCCCCTTCTGCAAATTTCCAAAATTTTTCTTGTGCATTCTCTTTGTGCGTGTTTTCGAATGTTTTGTTTACTTTTGTTAGTTTCCCTTTCTGTTTGCTGGACACAATCGCATAGAGTCGCACGCGTTACTTGAGAAACGGATTGTGTGTGCCGGACCCGGACTGTTGATTAAAGGGGCAGGATGAGGCGGATAGTGTGGGAGCGATTTTGCAATAGATACACAAACACAATACACGTCCGATTGGGAAAAGATGGTGGGAAGTGTGATTGCGATTAGCAGAAACTTACTCAGAGAAATGTCGATAGGCTGCAGTCTGCAAACTGTACCGAACGGGTAGATGGAACAGGGTGCACGAGAGGAGGTGAATATTGCACACACGCGATGCAAACGAAAACGAAACGATCCCGCGAGAGAAAGGAGCCCGAGCGGACAGGACAAAGCAAAGCAGAATTTATGACGAGTATCTACACTGCCACCAGATACATGGGTACATGGATATGTCTTATGCCTACCGAAAGCGTGGGACGTGTTTTTTCGAATCATTTCATCCAGTATAATTATACTGGGATCTTTATAAAACTTACGTCGATATCTTCAACACAACAGGTTCCACGCAGTCGGTAGTCATAGACATATCCCCCCGACACAAAATCCTGGCTACGTCACTGACGCAGGCCAATATTTGCATCTTCCTCAGCAGACTACGGCCAGCCACTGTGCTCAGAGCAATCCACCTACAGAGATATATAGAAGGAGATGACACCAGCATATACATATTGTGCACTAAATTCTGGGAGGTAATTCCACCATACAAACTAGAAAAAGTAAACAGAGAAAAACTAGTAAACTAGAAAAAGTAAACAGAGAGACACACGCCCTCCACTTGTCAACACCCGCTCAGTCCATATTGGTCCTAATAGTCGCACATGAGATGTCAAAGTCACATTCCCCCTTCATACTTCTCCTTTGTGAACAATAACATTTCATTCTGTCTCTCCACCCCGGAACACCCGCCCACTCCATATAGCCGACACATGAGATTTCAAACTCACACCCCCTTTCTACTTCCACACTTGTGCCGAATGCTTCATTTCTCTTGCTCTTTTTCATTTCCTTTTAATCTCTCTCTTGTGAGTCCACCAGACAACTCCCCTAAACACTAATACAGCAACTACGTAGAAATTGCGCTTTAGCAACGAAAACAAGGCTCGTCTCATGCAGTAGAGGAGACTCAACTGAAAGTGTCCTATATACTTGTGAAGAGAACAAACTCTGTTCTGTTCGAATTAACCTTTACCCCAAAGTTATAAAATATTGTAAGAGAGCATTCTGCAATAGCTCACTAAACACACCAGGAAATTTACCAAATGTAGCAATAGCAAGATGACCCGCATGTGCATACACACCTTGCAGCCCAATATTTTCATGTTTTAAACCATATACTTAGTCCCAGAGAAAGGGAGAAAGCACTCCACCTTACTAGGCGCTCACAAGTCTCCGTTCAGATGGTGCTGCCGGACAACTTTGCCAACACAAGTACAATGAGCCTCACTAAGCAAAGCAAGAAACGCCTACTGAATTCTACTGAATCCTTGTCGGGTATCTTCCGCATTCGCTACCATTTTTAGGGTTTTGTAGTAAAACAAAACCCTTATGAAATCGGTCATGCGTCCGTCTGTCTGTCTGTCCATGAAATATCTCACGAACCGCTGAAGTTTCATGCATGAAATTCGGTGAAAATATGTAGAAGTACTATAATTTTCTTTCTTTCTTTAAGGGGGGGTCCCCATAGAGGGGAAATGAAGGTCAAAATTTTTTTTTCGTCTGGTATAGGCAAGTGGGGTATCGTAAGAAAGGTATCGTCAAGTACATTCCATTTCTGAATTTGAAGAAACGGGAAAAGAGGGAGAGGGGAAAATATGTCATCCGAGTTTGTCCCCCCCCCCCCTTTGCATTTCGAAACCGTTACACTTAGAAATATGAAAATTTACAGAAAAGCGGCATTTCACTAACATAGAAAACTAAAAATAATAGAATTTAAAAATCTCATCAAAAAAGGTTAATAATAGTACATTTCTATTGCTGCAGTTAGCACACCCCTGCATCCTTTAGGCATACCCGGGGTCAAAAATATTGATGGCCAATGATAACCAACACCATAGGCAATAATGTCTTTAAGTTTCATTACAATCATGTAATATTTAATAATAGTACATTCACTTAAAGTTAGGCATTTTTATACTATTCATACAAAAAATACACCTACCGGCTTCGAAGGTGCGAGTACTACTTGTATGTTGTTTTTCGTAGTGCGAATTGCAGTTATTGTTACATAATATATTATGGTTATACATTTATGAAAGGGTAAAGATTGGTAGGGGGCGATGTGTTGTAATTGGCCAACTATAACGAGCGGGGGAGGGGGTGGGGCGAAATTAAGTTCAAATTTTGTTTATCGACTGGTATAGGCAAGTCGGGTGTTGTGAGAAAGGTAATGTTGAGTACATTTTATTTTTGGCATTTACTTTAAATTTGAAGAGACCGTTACACTTAGAAATATGAAAACTTTCAGGAAGGTGGGTTCCGAATAGCATATAAAACGGGAAATAATGGAATTTGTATATCTCCTCAAAATAGGTTAATAATAGTTTATTTCCATAGTTACAGTTAGCGCACCGCTGCATCCCTTAAACACGTCCGAGATCAAAAGTACTGATTGTCAAGGATAACCAACATCATAGGCAATAATATGTTCTAAGTTTCATTACAGTCACTTAATATGAATGGGCATGTAAGATACTATATATGGGTCAGACATTTTTATTATGTTTTTTTTTATCCATCTAAGTGGTACCAAGAAAAGCAAGGAGCCGACACGTGCGTACAAATATAAGTGCTTGCTACAAAACCCTCGGATTGCGGGCGTAGCCCTCTATATTCCGGTTTCATTATAAATCATTTTCGAGTATTCCCTCGAATATTCAAGACCAAGCTCTGTATACCAAACTTTTAGAGGGGGCCCGGGCTCCCATGCCCTCCCTCTGGATCTGCCACTGATTGCTATAAAACTGCGACTTATTATAGCCACAGAGAAAGAAGTCTTAGGGCGTTAGCCACATCCGGATTGGCCAGTAAAAGTTTAGTAAAAGTTTAGGCAGTAATTCACCTGGAGAGTGTCTCCGGAGCATTCGTTGATCATCGTTATCTTCAATTTAGCTTGGACGAGCAACCTAACAGTAAACCAGTAATTGTAAATCGGAAAAGAACCGACTGGTGTAAGTACAGGGAGTGTTTTATGAATACATTACCCCCGCTACCTTGTCAGCCAAGCAACACGCAGGAGTTGGATGCAATGGTGGAGACTCTGACGGGAGTCTTCATGAAATCTGCTGATAGATCATGCCCTGCTAGTAGACAAAGAGGCAGGACAAAACCGGCGTGGTGGAGTGCTCAGCTTAGTGAGCTTAGGGCCACATGCCGAAGGTGCTTCAATAGGGCTAAATTTTCTAAACAAAGCTCAGACTGGGCAATCTACAAGGGTCAACTCAGCCTTTTTAAAAAAGAACTGAGAAGAGCCAAGCGTAGTTCGTGGAGATCATTCTGCGAAAGCATCGATAGTTCCAGCGATACCTCTAGACTTCGGAAGATTCTGTCGACAAACCCAATAACACCTTGTTATCTCTTAAAAGATGACGGCACTTGGACATCCTCAAGTCAAGAGACGATCGAAGTCCTTTTAGACATACATTTTCCGGATAGCTCTTCTGTGGTCTCGCTGGAAACTGTTTCTACAATTAATGTGGCGCCATGCGACTCCGCGTCACTTTTTTCGAAAGAAAAGATCGAATGGGCCATAACCAGCTTTGACTCCTTCAAGTCTGCTGGCCCTGATCGTATAATTCCTGCGGACCTACAGCACGTGCTGGACGTAGTATACCCTTGGCTTGACTCGATTTTTAAAGCCTGTCTTGAATTAATCTAAAATACATTCCTCGAATCTGGAGGGAGGTTAAAGTAGTCTTTATCCCGAAAGCTGGTAAAAGCTCTCACGCGAGTCCGAAAGACCTTAGGCCCATCAGCCTATCATCGACTTTGCTGAAAGTATTGGAACGTTTGATTGACATACACTTGCGGAGCACTATTCCAGCGGATCTTCTATCTACCTCCCAGCACGCTTACTGGAAGGGTAGATCCGTAGATACTGCCCTGCATTCTCTGGTGGGTCTCATCGAAAAGTCTCTTGCCTGCAAAGAGTACACGCTTGTGGCCTTCCTTGATATTGAGGGTGCCTTTAACAACGTGAAACCTGAGGCCATCACAGATGCCCTCTCAAACCTTCGGGGGGATGACTCGCTCTGCAGGCTAATATACATGATGCTTACATCACGAATTATCTCCACTAGTCTGGGCACATCATCTGCACGTAGACACGTGAACAGAGGTACTCCTCAGGGTGGTGTTCTTTCTCCCCTTCTCTGGAACTTGGCGGTCAACGGACTGCTTTTGGAACTGGAAGGGATGGGATGCAAAGTTATTGCTTATGCGGACGACATTGCTATTGCCATCTCGGGTAAATTTCCCTGTGTGCTTAGTGGTATAATGCAGAACGCCCTCTCCATCTTGGCGAACTGGGCTAGCAAGGTTGGTGTCAAAGTAAATCCGCTTAAAACGGAACTTGTCCTCTTTACTAGGAGAAACAGCCTACCTTCATTCGAGCTACCATTGATGGAGGGCGCAAGGCTTGTGCTCACTGATAAAACCAAATTCCTTGGTCTCATCCTGGATAGGAAACTTTCCTGGAAGCTGAACATTCAGGAGCGTGTTAAAAAGGCAACTGTTGCACTATACTCGTGCAAGAGGGCTATAGGGAAGAAGTGGGGCTTACAACCGAAGGTTGTATACTGGCTCTACTTATCGGTTTTGCGTCCTATTCTACTGCATGGGGTTGTCGTCTGGTGAACGGCACTTAGGATTTTAGCTTACAGAACCCTACTGGAGAAGGTCCAAAGATTGGCATGTATTGCCATCACGGGGGCTCTGAGGACTACACCGACCGCTGCCTTGGGCGTAATGTTGAATTTGCTTCCCTTGGACATTTTTGCAGAGCAGATGGCGGCGAGCACGGCTGTTCGCCTTCGCGAAACCGGTTATTGGGCCGCGTCAACCATTGGTCACTCGTCTGTATTGAGGAACTTTGATATTCCCGAAGTGACGGACTATACCTCCCCGAAATACTTGTTCGAAAGGGGTTTTACTAGCTTGATCCCCTCCAGGACTGACTGGTCAGCTGACGCTATTCAGGAATCAGATGCTATTAGCATTTTTACTGATGGCTCTAAGACTGACGATGGAGTGGGGGCTGGCGTATACTCGGAATGGATGGGTTTTAATTTATCGTTCCGTCTCCCGGACTTTTGTAGCGTTTTTCAGGCGGAAATTACAGCAATATCTGAAGCTCTAGCCTGTTTGGCGCAAAACTCTAGAGAGAGAATTGTCAGTGTCCGGACGTATCAACCCGCGCTCGTGAAAATAATATAAAATTATTATATTTAACGAAATAATTTAAATTATTGTTTTAACAGTGGATTCCGGTGTTTACGGATAATTCATTTTTAATATTATTTTCGTGTTTAAAGTGAAAATCTTAGATTTGTGTGGTTTTTCATTTTACGCGATTTTGTTTCTTTGTTTATATTTGTCCATTCGTGTGTGTCAATTTGCAATTTGTGTGAATTCGATTGTACACACAGATACGATATAAATTGTTATCTACATTTAATTTCAAGCTCTGTTTAAGAGCCCTTATAGCGTAGTGTTTGGTGCGTCCGCCTTGCAATCTTCGGGCCCTGGTTCGAGGCTTACTTGCGACTTTAGCTTTTATTTTTTCGTTTTTTTTATCGATTTTCTTTCTTTGGTCTTTTCGAAACATATTATTAAAAACCAGTATGAAAAATTGCATTTGCTCCGAAATTTATAAAATTCAATTAGATGGGCTTTCTCAAGTGGTTGCG
The DNA here is from genome assembly GCA_964017055.1 of Chloromyia formosa. Lineage (NCBI taxonomy): Eukaryota > Metazoa > Arthropoda > Insecta > Diptera > Stratiomyidae > Chloromyia > Chloromyia formosa. Next base: position 43,807,921 of record OZ024814.1, on the reverse strand, counting down.
TCATTGCAAAGCCAACTTAGTAAGATGAAATCCCTTATGAATTCGAGTAATTTCTGTAATAGCAATAGTAATTTGGACAATTTAACTAAATCGAAAAAAAATAAGAACAAATCAAAGGAAAAAGGAAAAAAATCAAAAGTGACATCACTCGACAAAATTCCATCTGTTAGTAGAGAAGTGGTAAGTGAATCAATTGTTGTTCCTTGCACAGCTTCTCAAAATCTTACACCTTCTAATGCTCATCAATCACCGATTGATAAGCATGTAACAATGCGTAAAAAGAAGAATGGTGTTAAAAAACCGGCCGCTGTTGGTGATGGCACTTCTGTCGCACTCAGGGTTGGTAAAAATCAAAGTGGGCGACACAAGAAAATTTATGGTATCGATGATACCAATAATTCTCTAAAAAGTGTGCCCAGTTTCAAAGTTTTCCATATTTCAAAACTCCATACTTCTATGAAGGCGGAAGATTTGAAGGATTATGTTGTAAAAAAACTAAATTTATCGGATTCAACTTTCATTTCAGTTTATCCCTTGGTTAAAAAAGATAGCGATATTTCGAAATTAACTTCGATTAGTTTTTCATTAAAAATTCCTCAGGAACATTCAAAGCAAGTGTTTTGCGCCAGTTTCTGGCCAAAAGGTATAAACATATCTGCTTTTAATTTTTCAAAAAACGCGAACCGCGAAAACAATGCTCAACCGAAAACTTAAATTTAACAAATTTATTTTCGGTTTACTATCAAAATGTAGGTGGTCTTCGTTCTAGAACGAATGACTTTTATCTTGCAATTTCACAAGAAAATTATCCTACGATATGTTTGACCGAAACTTGGCTTCATTCTGAGATTACAAATGAGGAGTTATTTGTAAGTAACTACCATGTTTTTCGTCGAGATCGTTATGAAAACTCAACTAGAAGAGGGGGTGGTGTTTTGATTGCTGTCAAGACAGTATTCCCATCTCATGAAGTTGATCTATTCCATAACGATGTGGAACAAATATGTGTGAGTATAAATATTTCTCGCAGTGAAACAGTTTATATTTTTAACAGCTATTTACCACCCCTGAGTTCGATTGATATTTTTCAAAAACATGCAGAGAATATTTCAAAAATTTCTGCGTCTTTTAAAGAAACTGATAAATTGATTGTTGTTGGGGATTTCAATCTTGGTAACATAAGTTGGTATTGGAATGATGGAGAAAAAAGATTTTTGCCACGCAATCTACGTTTCGAGTGCGAATTTTTTCTAACAGATTGTCTTTCTGCCATGGATTTGATGCAAATTAATCATGTTGAAAACTCCATTGGTAGAATTTTAGATCTAATTTTTGTGAGTACTAACTTAAATGCTTCCGTAAATAGAGTAGATTACCCACTTTTGCCGAATTCAGTACATCATTATGCTCTTCTTTTAGATTTTATATTTTATGATTACATTCAGGAAGAGTTGGTTGTCACTCCTAGTAGAAATTTTGAAAAAGCCAGATATGCTGATTTGAATACTTACTTTTCTGATATTGACTGGACTTCTATTTTCTCAAATAAAAGTATTGTTGAGTCTTATGATATTTTCAAATCAATATTATCTGAAGCTATTGATAAATATGTTCCTCTAAAATATTTTAACAAAAAACAGAGAAATCCTTGGGCTACCAAGGAGTTGGACCAACTTAAAAATTCAAAAAATAAAGCACATAAATTATTTAAAAATTCACAGTCTCTTGTTAACAAAGCTAACTTTTTTAGATTGAGGAAAGAGTATGAATTGTTAAATAAATATCTTTATAAACAGTATATTGCTCGAGCGGAGCAAAATATAAAGAATGATAGTAAAGCTTTTTGGAAATTTATAAACAGTAAACGCAAGAATACGGGCATTCCGAAAAATTTAAAACTCAATGGTAATTTTTATAATGATGTTCAATCGGTATGTGATGGTTTTGCAAGTTTTTTCAATTCGGTTTATGATACGCCAGGTTCGGTTTCGTCGGAATTGAATGACAATATCAATGGGAGATTCCCGATTGCTCAAATAGCTCATGGACGTCTTAGCAGTGCTCTTCAGATTTCTGAAGATGACCTGCTATGTGCTATGACTGAGCTTGATATTAGTATTCAAGCCGGACCTGATTGCATTCCTAACATTTTTCTAAAGAATTGCATGCAGTCATTATGTCGTCCTCTAACGAACATTTTTAATATGTCATTGTCTACAGGTGTTTTCCTTGATGAATGGAAGATATCTTTTATTACTCCTGTTCATAAGAAGGGTCCAAAACATCATATAGACAATTATAGGCCTATAGCTAAACTATCGGCTATCCCGAAGCTTTTTGAATTAATTGTTAAAAAGAAAATAGATGTCTTGATCAGCGAGTTAATATCGCCATGTCAGCATGGCTTCCTTAAAGGTAGATCAACTACAACAAATTTAGTTTCCTTTACTAAATTTGTTGCTGATTCGATGGAAGAGAGCATGCAGGTTGATGTTGTGTATACCGACTTCTCGAAGGCTTTCGATAAAGTTGATCATAACATATTACTTCGCAAATTAGAAAATTTAGGTATACAGTCGACTTTTCTCAGCTGGGTGAGATCCTACTTAACTGATAGGACTCAATTGGTGAAGTTAAACGGCTGTACATCGCGCTCTATGATAAGATGTACATCGGGAGTGCCACAAGGAAGTCATTTAGGGCCGATATTCTTTTTAGTTTTTGTAAATGATATCATCCAAAATTTTGAATACGTGCGGGTATGGCAGTTCGCGGATGATATGAAAATTGCTATGAAAATTGGCGACGTAAGCGACTGTCTCAAAATGCAATGCGATTTAGAGAAATTGGAAAATTGGTGCCGCGATAATAATTTAAATTTAAATGTTAGTAAATGTAAAGTTTTGAGCGCGTTTAGAATAAAAAATCCTCTCTTTTATGAGTACTCCATAGCAGGTAGTGTTCTTGAAAGAGTTTCTGAGATATCCGACTTAGGTGTGATTTTTGATCAAAAGCTTTCATTTCGACCACATACCGATTACATTTTGTCAAAAGCGAATAGCATGTTAGGGTTTGTTAAACGGAACGCGCGCGAATTTAATGATCCTTATACTTTGAAGATTCTATATTCTTCATTTGTTCGTTCGATTCTTGAATATTGTTCAATTGTGTGGAATCCTTTCTATAATGTTCATATCGAACGTATAGAGAGAATTCAACATAATTTTACTCGTTTTGCTATTTACCAAATTGGCTTGCGTTTTAAGCCTGATTATAGTACTCGTTGTGCCTTATTTGGTTTACAAACGTTAGCTTATAGAAGGACTTTCCTGAACGCGATGTTTATAAGAGACTTGCTATGCTCTCACATTTCGTGTGAAGATATTAAAAATTACTTTGTAGTTAGAGATGTCTCACACGATTTGCGGCGCAACAATCTTTTTATTCAGCCTTTTCATAGAGTGAATTATGGTCTTAATGAACCGATTACACGGTCTATTATCTTATATAACAGCTTGAAGGATATAATTGACTTTCACTCAATTAACAAACTTATTTTTAAAAGGGAATATTTTGATAAATTTCCATTCTAATTAAACAATCTGCTAGGGTTCGCACTCGATAGATTGATAAGTCACTTACGTTGAGTAAGTAAAGTGATGCAGAGAGGCCCAGTCCCGGGATGAAAGCTTCTGTGATGCACAATAATATAAAAAAAAAAAAAACGTCACATCTGCTGGGAACGTTGTGATCTACACGGATAGCCAACCGGCGATCAAATCGCTTAGCTCTGCTTTGGTCAAGTCGAAGACAGTACTGAATTGTCGCAATTCCCTCTTAGAGATGGGTAGACTTTTCAACATTTCCGTGTGCTGGGTGCCTGGCCATAGTGGCTATCCCGGCAACTGTAGGGCCGACGAACTAGCTCGGGCGGGCTCGACTGATGAGACCAGCGGGTTGTTGCGTAGTACTAGCATGCCTCTTGCTGCTTGTAAACTGGCTATTAAAGATGCGGCATATGATAGGGCTAGCACCAGATGGAGCAACGGTAATACCTGTCATGTGGCTAGACAGATGTGGCCCAAACTGGATCCCAAGCGATCCTCTGGGCTGCTAATGTTAAACAGAAATCAGCTGAGAACTGTCATAGGAGTTTTAACCGGACACTGCCTAATTGGGGAGCATGCTAGAAGACTTCGTCTTCCCCACAATGACTTCTGCAGGAGCTGTGGGGACGAAGAGGAGGAGGAAACTATGTCTCACCTTCTATGTACCTGTCCCGCCCTTGCAAATTTTAGGAAGGACCTTCTTGGCTCCTACTTTTTCACCGATCTGGATGACCTGAAAGAGGTTAGTGTGGGTCGGCTTCATCGATTCATTGTGTGCTCTGGCTGGTTTGACGAGTGAGTTGGTCTCAGGTTGCTGAGTCTTAGGGGTATCAAAACGGATCCAGTGGTGGTCTATGTGTGCTTTTTGCGTTATCTTTAAGCAGCCCTTTCAACCTAACCTAACCTAACTCACCTGACGTTTGCGTATCTAATTCGTTTAGATTGGGTGTTATTGATAGTTTTGCAAAAATAATATTTGTAAGACAGGCGTATATTTGGTAGAATCGCGCCCGTTTGCCATACCAACCAACTATAAAAATATTTGACCTAATTTTCATGTCACTATCGACATTCTATCGAAGTTACCGTTTGGTTTTTCTTTGTAAGAAAATCAATATACTTACCGTATACGTTTTGTCTGGAGTATAATATACCATTTTATGAACTAAAGTATGATATATAATTTTGTAGGAAATTTGATATAAATACTTTGATTTAGGCCCGCTTTCTCAATGTCTGGTTAAACTGCCAGTTAGCTATCCGGGACACTAAATTTAACCTTAGCGCATTCAACGCTCAAAATATGATAATGCAGTCCACAGCGCAGCTAATACAGTAGAAAGTCAGCTGATTTTCTTGGCAGAATTCTGTCACCTGTTCAATTCTATTCTACGTCTGTGCCACCTTTCAGCATTATTTTGCGGCTGAGTTGGTTTCAGATCCGTTTCCTTCGAATGAATATCCAGAACTTCCTTGTTCCTTGTGACCAGTTTAATTGTCTCATCTGAATGTGCAAACGTAAACAGTTCTACTAGCTGTCAAAATCTCAGCAGCCCATATCAGTTGTTTGGAATTATTGTCCGATAAATTCTTAACCGGAAGATGAGTGCCGTTTAGCGTTTATCTACAGGATAAGATTTAACTAGACATTGAGAAAACGGCCCTTAGTCTTGCAACTGCTTTTTTAAATCCCTTAATTTTCGAAATATTCCAGAAAAACCGGGGAAACCCTCTCCCCTGCACTTCTGTCATTCATATCTCAAAATAAGGAGATTCAAGCTACATTATCAAATCAAAATATAATGTATTGTAACAATGACGTCAATAAAACGGTTTACATCCTCCTCTTATTACTCGACTCGTCCTCTGCTCGACCTCTGTACTACCTCGACATGTTCGCGAAATGATCTCGGCAAAATCATGCAACAGAGATGTGGAGCATACAAGCATGCGAAAAATAACTGAAATAAAGTTTGTTTACGTATAGGGCGCCACCTACACAATTACATGCGACGCCAAAGTAATGTATTCCTCGAGATCTTGATGATTGAATATTGATGGCAAGGGGATGATGGCTAGGTGATAATGTTTGGGTGATGATTTGAATGTGAGCCATCAGCTCAGTGTATATCTAACATGTGTATGTACATGTAGGGGGCCTGGTCCGTATTCATGATTGTTGCATGTTGCAGTTGCACCGATTCCGTGTGAATTTCAAGCAGAGAAGGGGTATAGGTGGAGTCGAGTATTAAATAGAGACCCTTAAGGTTCAGCCACACAGAACGCGTTATAACGCGACGTTCGGCGTTCCTGTACCGTCGCGTTACGGCGGTACGGTTGTATTGCACTGCATTGCATCATCCCTGCCACACACGTGGCGTTATCACTCAGCGTTACCTTTCGGAACGCGACGTTAACTTTTCGGGTTGTACAAAATTTCAAAAGTAACGCGCGTTACCGGCGTTCTCCTTATCAGAACTACTCATGATTGCTGTACAAACTCAACCACAGTACTGGATCGCCCGCCCAGATAATATAACGCGTTCTGTCTGTCAAACAGACAGAACGCGACGTTCATGGAACGCCCCTCAACGCGGCGTTCGGCGATATTGGCTACGTCACACACGCAGCGTTATCTGGGCGGGCGATCCAGTACTGTGGTTGAGTTTGTACAGCAATCATGAGTAGTTCTGATGAGGAGAATGCCGGTAACGCGCGTTACTTTTGTAATTTTGTACAACCCGAAAAGTTAACGTCGCGTTCCGAAAGGTAACGCTGAGTGATAACGCCACGTGTGTGGCAGGGATGATGCAATGCAGTGCAATACAACCGTACCGCCGTAACGCGACGGTACAGGAACGCCGAACGTCGCGCTATAACGCGTTCTGTGTGGCTGAACCTTTAATGTTAACATAATGTTTGTTCTGTTGTGCGTTTTTTGTTTTTTAAGATTTGCTAAGCAACTTTTCGTCTACGATCGAATATGTCATTTTTTCCACTTTTGTGGTCCGAAGTTTGTTATGCTCGATCAATATGTAATTTGACAACCTCTATATTTTGACAAAAAATTCAGCTCGTTCTGTAAACTTTAACGTTTTACGTTTTGAGGAGATATGAAGTACTTTTTTTTATTTTTAAATAAAATTTTAAAATAATATTCAAACATCGCCTCCGAATGCCCCCCCCCCCCCCATTGCATAATGGTTACTTCAAAATTACCAGGAATTAAATGTGCTCCATATCTCTTGTGATGTGGCACGCCACATACCTACTGCTTCAGGTTGGGCGGTGCCGCCAGGTTTTTGTCCCTATTAAGGATCATCGAATACGAGTGGTTGGCTTCTTTCCTGGTGCCACACTTAATTCTAGAAACAAAAGAAAAAGCTCTGTTGATGTGTTAATAAAATTATACACTCGTAAATGTCAAATAAGTTATTATCAAGAATTCTGCAGTCGCATTTAACATTTCCACAATATAGAGTCGGCTAGTGACAATATTGATGTGTTAAGGCGTGGGGCGAATGTTGTTTCACGATATCGTGACAAAACTTTCTTCCTTATACGGTCGTATTATGATTACATCATCGCTTCGTTAAATGCCACGCGAATAACAGGAATACAACATACACATGTCGCATTCATGTATTTTTTTCTGTCATCAATGTGACTTAACTTCTTCTTATTTTTACATTTCGCTGTTGACTCGTCAGAAATTTTTATTACTATTGAAGATTCCTACAAAGTATATTGTGTGTCATTTTCCAACCAATTCTTGAAGGCTTTGTAGTAGCTTCGTAAATGCTTTTAAGTCTTCTTATGGCAGTCGCCGGGATGTCTGCGAATCATTACTGAGTACTTGTACTGTGCTAGTCTAAAGTTTGTTAGTTTGTTGAGCGTTGTTGCAAATTTTGTACGTACGATAGCGTTGAAGCACATTTTCAAGAAAAAAACTTATCTTTATATTATGTGGTAGATTCGGATTGGATCTTGAAACTAACCTTCCTCTTCTTGTTTAGATGTATTTCAGAGTAATTGGCGGAATTTCGCATCTCATTGAGAGACCGTTACCCGGTGCATGAAGGCGTCAGTTTTATGTCTTATCCACACCTGTTCCGAAGGTTCGAAACCCGCCGTGGCCATGGTTGTTTGTGTTGTCTTCTCCCTGTGATGTTGGGCGTAATAAGCCACAGCTATTCCCGACCTTCGCGGAATGAGGCTAAATAGGCAGGAGGTGTTACATGCTAAAAAACGTCAACTATAGGCGTGTTTTTTTGTACTGCGGTGCAGGTTAATTGGGGGCTATCCGGGTTAACTTACACATATTACACAAATAACATACCCTAGTTGCCTGTGTAATGTGTGTAAGTTAACCTGGATAGCCCCCAATTAACCTGCATCGCAGTACAAAAAAACACGCCTTATGTAAATCTGTTAGGAGTAGTTAAGGCACTATGCTCCACTAGTAACCCCTAGCAAATATGTAGAATACTTCTTGGCAATACAATTTTATTGCATATTATGCATTTGAGTTTCAACGTTACTTCCATTATCCATAATATTCTGTCTTGGACTGACAAAACCTTCCATATTTACCATAAATGCTGTCATCCACATCTCATTTTTTTATTACACTTCAAGACGACAGAGTGTCTAGCATATGTGTTCGATGGCATATACACAGATATGAATGGGATGAATTAATAATAACAAGTAAATAATAGTGAACTTGTCGAATACTTATTCATAAAATATTTGGTTGGTTATAATCGGAAGATTTTCGTTTTATACTTGATTCGCATTTGATATAAAATCAAATAGTTTTTAAGCGTCAAGATAAAAATTGCATATGCCTGTAACTCCAAGAATGTGTCTGCCAACCGTACTAATCATCTTTTAAATCAAATAAAGCGTTTTCTCCTAAGCCTTTGGCCGTCATTAGGGTTTGGTTGGCTAACTAGCCGCCACTTCGGCACGTAGATCTGCGCCCATCCTCCATATGTTCCACGATATTTCCCCGGGCTCACTACACAACCTAGTTTCCGTAAATCGCGCACAATGGTACACCACATGTTCTGGGTCTTCGGCTACTTCTGGACGTTTCTGACAATCCGGTGAGTCGTGCAACTTAAATCTGTGGAAGTCATTGTCCTATGTCCTTTCGATTGATTTCTGTAAACGTCGGCCTTCGTAAAGTCGCTTCAATCTCTCCACTAGGATGTCTATTGGGGATCATTGATGTAATATTGTTCTGTATGAACACACATTGCTACGATGTATCGCGCTGGTCCTTTTGGTATTGCATGCGTAACGAAGTGCCTCGCCGGCCCCGGCGACGCGTACAGCAGGATCGATGTGATGACTCTAGACAGTAATAACGTTCTGGTCGGTCTAGAGTCCTCTATGTTTGACATCATTCTTGTCTGCGCTAGCGTTGCATTCGCTTTTTACACTTATACACTCATACTTATTTTTTCCTGGCTTGGGGATGATGGTACTGCTTTCGACTCTGCTCTACGGAGAGTTCCTTATTCTGCGTTTCCTATTGAAGACGGCTTCTGTTTCATGCTTCGCCAACTTTAGACCAGCCTTTTCCAAAAATGACTTAATGATTGTAATTCGCTGCCTTTAGGCACTGGAAAGTCCAAGATGTGATTATTCATGCACAGTTAAAAATCCTGGTCTATTATCAATGCTAATTCGGGTTACATATATGACGACACCAAAATTGTATTAGATTTTAATAAAATGAAAGTATTACAATTGCTTCCGTAAACTTCACTGGTTTAAATATTAAACTTTTCTGGCATTATTTTTTTAATCAAATTGTTGGTTTAAAATTTAATCTACAGATATTATAATCTATGAAAAAATATTAATTTTACTGCGTTTTTTTAACTCCTCTAAGTTTTTTCTCCATTATTTTTTTTTTTTCAATTTTCTAAACTTCCAAATCCTTTATTAAGCCCATCGCAGGCTAGCCAGCTAATCTTTAACTTTTTTCGCCATGACGCAACATCGAACCTGTGAACTCCGTGTTGTAGAGTTGCGACCTAGACCACTCGGCCACGCAGCATAACATTTTGAGCTGACTGCGAGTAGTTATAGTGAGACTTGAGACTCAAAAAATATACTTTGTGGGGTTTACCTTTTAATTAAACTTAGATTAGAAAATAATGCGAGAACAAAAAGAACACAAAAAGGTTTGAATTGTATTAGAATTTATTACAAATTGTTTCAAAATGGAAGTAAACTTTGAATTGTATTAGAATTTATTACGAATTTGGTTTAAAATAGAAGTAAACTTTGGAAGGGTTTAGATTATAGAATTAAAATTATTAAAAATGGTGGTAGTCCAAGACCAGGTTTAAAAAAAATACCGAGATTTTTAACTGTGTGATATTTCACAACAGCATGCTTGAGATAGCTTCTGCTCCGGCTAGTCACTATTTTTTTCAATCTCACAAAACTGCAAATGATAAACTCAATTGCCCTAACCCCTTGTGGGGCATAGCGCGTCAACTGTTCCATGTGGCCCAGTTGACGTTTCGTTGGCATAAATTGGTTTCGGAGAATGCAGTTGCCAGCATGCACCTCCAAAAATTATACCTAGATATTGAAATTTGTATTTATCAACGGGTGACGTATTACATCACACATGAATCTTCTTTACCACTGACGTGAACAATAACCTTCTCGCCATTGATGTCCCCTAGTGTGTAGCAAGCACTGTCAACATGGTTAGACCATTCACTAACAAGGGACTTAACGTAGACTTCGCAAAATCCTCTCGACATATCCCTTATGCCCAACTTTCTGCAGAGCAAGGACGGCTCTTGGACTCTCTGTACTTGATGACAAAGACTATTCAAGCACTTACCACTAAGACTATAGAGTGATTAATTGACATCAATCTACGTAGTTGTATTCCATTTCGCCTGTTGTCTACCTCGCAGCATGCTTACTGGAAGGACATATTGGTGAACACCGCACTGAATTCTATTGTTAGCTATATTGAAAAATCAGTCATAAGGAATACAACATAGTAATTTGTCTGGACATCGGAGGTGCCTTTAACAACATCTTGTCTGGGACCATCACTGGGTAATATGGGTGATTCGTTCTGTAAACTAATTAACCTGGTATTAGCATCCTGGATTATACAGTCCAGTTTGGGAGAATCTAATGTGCGTAGGTTCGTTTGTAGGGGTACACCTCAAGGCGGTGTGCTCTCTTCGCTTCTATGAGACCTGGCTATCAATGGACTGCTTTTAGATCTGGAAGCATTGGACTGCTGGGTTGTTTCCTATACCGACGATGCTGCAATTGCAATTTCAGGTGAATTTCCGAGTGTTTTCAGTGAGGTACTGCAGAATGCTATATCGATTTTGGGCAGTTGAGCTAGTCAGAGTGGAGTCAGGGTTAATCCTGACAGAACGGAACTTGTGCTCAATGTACCTTCGCGCATCAAACCTCTGATACTGGAGGGTGTTAGAATGGCTAATCTTGACAAGGCTAAATTCCTTGGTCTCATTCTGGATAGGAAGTTGGGATGGAGGCCAAATATTCAGGAACGTGTTAACAAAGCCACTACAGCACTTTCCTCTTGCCGAAGGGCGATAGGTTGGAGCTGAGAACTGCAACCGATATTGGTCTTGCACGCATCAGCTCTCCCGCCCATTCTTTTACATGGCATCTATGTGGTGGACGGCACTGACGACCTATAGGACCTCTTTTGGGGAAAGCACATCGGCAGGCCTGGATATGCTTTCAAACCTCCCCTAAGTATATTTTTGGTAGGAATTACGTGAGCCTGATTCTCTCAAGGAACATGTGGGAAACTGGTGCTCTCTCTTTTCCAGACTCCATCAATATACAGTCATTTCCACAAGACCGTATACCTCACAAAATAAAAACAAAATGTTACAAGTAAGAAATTTTATTTTTTATTGAAAGTAAATACAAAATACATTTTCGCAATTATATTTAATACCTGGTCCAATCGTCGTCACTATTGATTATTGACTGGCATCTTCGGTGACAACTTTCGGCCAATTTTTCCGCGTAGTCTGTCGATAAGTTCTTCCAAATTTTTTGTAGCGTTCGCCTTAAATGTGCTGCTCCTTTTATTTGCTTTCCTTGAAGCTTCTGCTTCATTAATCCCATTCTTCTTTCCAGCGTGTACACAACCGGCTTCTATGTTTCGGATCGTTATCTTCTTGTAGAAACCAATCGGTGTTGTCGTTGCCATATAGCATCCTAGCAGACTTCAATAATCCTTTCTTGTACAAAATGATCATCCTTTCAGCAGTAAGAATTCCGGTAAACGTTATTAATTTTCCGAAACCGCATGCAGAAAAGCATCCATAAACATGGACCTTCACAGGGTGTTTAACGGTTCGGTTCACGACAGCTTCTCCTTTCTGTGACCACACTCGTCTCCTGAACGTATTTACAGCAAAACTTGATTCATCCGTAAAGATCACGTTGTCCCAATCACGATCGATGTTTTCCTTAGCCCACTCTACACGTCTTCGCTTCTGGTTTTCGGTAAGTAATGGTTTCATCAAGGCATACCTGGTTTTGATGTTTTCCTCTTGTAATCTTCGCCGAATCGTATTCAAGGACACGTAAATATTCTTCTTCGATAACATTTCCTTTGCTTGCACTAAGGTAGTAACGGACGGATTTTTCTTAAAAATATCAATGATGGCCTTGAAGTGCTTCGGGTTTTACCCCTACCAGGTAGATCGTCTACATTTCCAGTATCTTTGAAACGCTTTATCCACTTATTCACAAACTGTGTCGAAACTTTCAGGTACTTTCCGGCCGATGCAGGTGTCATTTTTGGTCCTTTCGGATGACTTACTAAAAACACAGCTTCGAATCGTTTTTTGTAAATCGCACTCATTTCACTTGACGTCTTATCACTCTCCTACTTGAACTTAGAATGACCAAATTTATACAATGCGAAAAAGAGGAAGAATGCAGGTAACTAAAAGTCCCCCAAGTCAAGTTTTTCTCGGTAGTTCGCCCCTATACCTTTTTATATTGAGTCCGCAGTTCGCCCCCACGTGGGGGCGTGTCTATATGGTGGCTGTTTGAATTCAGATCCGTGTCAGATCCGTGTCGTTCTTTTCACAAGTGACCGGTCTGAGAGTGAAACGAACGCGGCTAATATTATCACTGGGCACTGTCTGCGAAGATGCTGACAAGGAGGAGAATACTTTTAATTTTCTTTTTACCTGTTCTATTGTACCTTGGCCGCAAGAAGGAGGATCTTTCTGGGGGACGCTTTCTTCTTTCTATTGAAAGACAAAGGGACTGTCGGTTTATTGCCAGCTCTGGCTGGTTCAATGAATAAAATCTTCAATGGGGTAGGTATATTCAGGTGGGTATTATAAGGGGCTTTTTGGTGTCCTATGTGTGCTGTTTCATTCACGGCAGCCTCTTTAATCGAACCTAACTTGGACACGACAGATAAGGCATACGGAAATATTGCATTCACGCACTATTATGCATTATTTCGTATGGACAATCTCCGTAAGCCTTAAACCCTAGACAGAAGATACGCGATAATTATCATTATCAGATAATTATGTTTGCGAAGCACGTCTGTCATGTGCTGTTTCACGATGATAATTGAAAGACATCATTTCGATCGTCATTAACATAACGTCATTACGACTTAATTACGTTCACTTTCAACCGCTCGCCGCGCCATTCTTTGGAAAAAATGGAAAGAACAGCTGGTTTTCAGTTGTCATTTGCAATTGTTTGCACCGCAATGTCATCCGTTCACGTCCAAAACCGCACAAATCTTGTTCTGGTTCCCGCTAGTGCTAGTCCCATTATTGGTGTCGACCGTCTGGAGTGTGTTAGAAGGTGTTCTTCTTTCTTTGAGTACAAAATTACTGACCATGATTATCAACCATCCAGCAAAGAGATTATGACTACATTGAAACCACCGAATCCGCTCGACTCCACCACAGAGCCCGATGGGAACATTTTGCTGGGACGTTTGGTGGCTCCTCTGGCCGAGAACTTTACCGTCAGCTACATGGTTCATGGATGGTTCATTCTCCTCCGTCTCACTAGCATTTTGCTCACATTCGATACTTTGACAGTTCGAACGTAATTATGTTTTTCACGTTTTTCACGTTTGGACTTAATGATCATTGACGCAAACATGTTTAACGACGATCGTCTGTCACGGGTTTTACTTCGCCACCTCCCTAGGTAAGTTTAGACGTGCGACTATGAATGTCATCGCATACTTGATCATCACTGAGTCCGTTGTGATACTCTGGACATTCACCGAATTGCATAAAGAAATGTAACCCTTGAACCAGCGGGAAGTTCCATTCCTCCTTCCAGCTTAGGCAGGGCAGTCACAAAGCAGATTTAAAGTACTTTCCTCTTCATCTTCATCATCGCTACTGCTACTGTGGGGAAGTTGGAATCTTCTGGCGTGCTCGTCAATCAAACAATGCCCAATGGTAACTCCCACCAAAGCGCTAATTTTAGATGTTTCGAAGAACCACCAGGATCGATTCTCGGCCATAACAGTTTTATTATATGTGAAGTGCTGCTAGTACTCCATTTAGTGTTGGCCCTTTTTGTTATTTTACAGCCTCGAAATCGCATTCTAATTTTATGAGGCTCCATCACGACGTCTCTATGCTCTGCTCGAGGAAGCTCAAGACTACCTAGCTCAGCGGCGCCTCCCTAACTTTCAAATTATCTGCGGCACTGTGCAAACTTACACAAAATTCGTTCAAATTTCGCTAACGTAGCTCGCAGATTGAGCCATCAGCTGGACTACCTAAATGCAAAGTCTTTTGAATCCGGCACTACTTATCTTATAATGCTGGAAGGTTTTTTTTCAATCAGCAACATAATTGATAATAATTTTTTTTTATCAGTAGCGCACTCGATCACTTTTTCCCTGAAATTTGCCCCTCCTCCCCAACACAACGTCTTAAAAAATATGATTGTTAGCTGCGTTCGTTTCACCGGATTTCGGTCTATTTGCATAGAAAACGACAGATCGGTTTTAATCCAAGTTTCATATGGGATCTCATTGGATCAGAGTTGAAAGTGAATTGGTTGAACTTGTTTCGCCCCCATATAAATGTATACTGAGTCCACATTCGCTCCCACGCAGCGAAATCTATGGTAATGGTGGCTGTTTAAGTTGGCTCGTCGAAGATCCGTAGTGTTGTGTGAAACGAACGCGGCCTATGTCATCACTGAAGAATTCCAAGTGTTTTAAACTAATCATATTGCGTTCATTGAGTTCTGCTATACTCCTATAATTTTTTTAAGGTTGGCACATATTGATCCAAAACCACAAACTTCAAGTCGTCCGTTTCTTTTGTCTGCATATCATTAATGAACCAAATGAAGGTTCACGACCATGACCAACATGCCCTTAACCCCTTTCATAAAATTCATCCGAAATTCCCCAAATGAAATCGAGCTAATCCCGCATATCCTGGAGCATAATTCATAAATGATCCCATATGTGGGATAAGGTTCTTTTGTATTTTCAGAATTTCATGTGATGAAGAGGGTTCTGCTAAAGCACGAATGTTTTTGATCTTGATTGCATTAAGGGGATAGCGAACCTTTTTGTTTCACGAACAATTGGTTTTGTCCTTTCCTTTTTGATTGTTATCTCTTGAATGTTGTTATAGACGTTTCAAATTAATTTGGAAATATTGGTGAAAGTGGATTGACTTATGGACAATGAAAGTACAAATGGACATATTCCAGAGTAACAGAATGCTTGATAAGTTTCATCGTTTCTTGTTACTCCGTGTTGGGAGACTTTTTAATGTGGTGATGCTTGACTGTATGAATATAGAACCTTACCATGGATAGTGGGGACAGTGTTGCGTCCGGATAATTTTTTTCGTGATCCGGATCAGATTACGGATCATTGCCAAAAATTTTATCCGGATCGGATCATCGTGATCCTATGATCCGAATTGCAGGATCGGCTCATTTTTTTTGCTGTAAAATATGAAGTAAAATTACTACTTTGCCTTAACCCCTAGCGGGGCATAGTGCGTCAACTACTCCTGCGCGCCATCGTACTCTGTTCTGGGCAATGGGGCGCAACTCCCCAAAAGACTTACCCAGTACCTGACACTCCTTTGCCACAGATCGACGCCATGTGATTCGAGGACCCCCTCTTGGTCGGCCTTGGTTGGAAATGGGGTTCCATTTCATGGCATGCATAGCAATGCAGTTATCACTCTTCCGCAATGTGTGACCTAGCCACTGCCATTTTCGCCTGCGTATCAATTCGTCGATTGGCATCTGACCCGTACGCCGACTTAGCTCTTCATTTGATATTGTTTCGGGCCAGAAAATTCTTAAAATTCGACGGAGACATGAGTTGACGAAAACTTGCAGCTTTCTGGTAACTCCTACGGAAACTTTCCATGTACTGCTCCCATACAAAAGCACTGATAGTACCAGGGAGCGAAACAGGCCCAGCTTGGTCTTGATGCTGAGATAACTGCCCTGCCAGATTTTGGACAGCATGCCGTATGCGCGTTTAGCCTGGTTGATACGACGAGCGATGTCCTGCTCCGTACCACCATTTTCGGCAACAATGCTACCCAGGTAGACGAAGTTGTCCACCTTCTCCACAGGCTGCCCATTAATATTGATGGCAATAGGTGTCGGATTTCTTTTTCGCAACGGCGGGCTAAGAACCTTGGTCTTGTTGGTATTAATCTTTAGCCCAACCTTGCTTGCCTCCCTCTCGAGATCTAACGCCATTGCGGACAGATCCATGATTTTGTGGGAGAGTAGGCATATGTCGTCAGCGTAGTCAAGATGTTGTAGATAAGATGTCAAAGTCCATTGAATTCCTCTGTCGAGTCCGGATAGGGCTGCATGCAACACATCGCCGATCACAATGAGGAATAGGATCGGTGAGAGGATGCACCCCTGCCGAACTCCACTGCGAATCTCAAAGTCCCCCGACACCTTACCTTTATGCAGAACGCGACACTTCGCGCCGTCATAGGTTGCCTTAATAATAGCCACAAGCTTCTCAGGGATGCCTCTCCTGCGCAAGGCCGCCCATATAGAATCCCGGTTCACACTATCGAAAGCCTTTTCGAAATCGATGAAAAGCAAGTGAAGCGGAGAATCGTATTCAGCGCATTGCTCGATGATGATTCGCAAGGTGTTAATGTGATCGACACAGGAGAATCCGGATCGAAAGCCAGCCTGCTCTTCATCAATTGTGCTTTCTAAGTGGGCCTTTAGTCTTTCCAGGACGATTTTAGCTATTATCTTGGCATATGAAGTAAAATTGATACAAAATAAAATTGAATTAAAACGATTAAATCGATTGTGAATAACTATTTCTTTTTATTTCTCGATTCAAAATGAAATAAACAATAGTACGAAATGAAAGGAACAAAAGAAAAAATAGGAAGAAAAGAAACTATGTATTTGTAATCATCGATCAATTTTTGATTGTATTTAAGCATCAACAAGTGCTCGAATGTTTTCGAAGATAATCTGTTTCGGTGCGCTGTGAATATTTCAAGATCAGTACTGAAAATTCGTCCGACAGAGGCAGACGAAGGCAAGGTTGTGTCATATTTCAAAAACATATTTTTTATAATGTCGAACTTATGCACGCACCCGATTTTGTTTGTCGTGTCGTTTATGTAGTCAAGGAACCGATTTTCAATTAAATTTGCCTCATTTAAGTTGTCGTCCGTTGATTTCCCGGACATTTTTTTCAATTTTTGGGAAAAGTCCTCTTCGTCTGTGCTGCCGGATGTTTCGCTCCCTGGTTTTCGCCCTTATTGTAGAATTTGTGACATTCGGAAACTATTTTTTTTTACCCTTTCAAGCTCTTGTGGGTCTTCGATCCGATTCAGTTTGAGTTTAGGCTTACTGCAGCGATGGCATCTGGAATGCTTTTTTTATTATTTTTTTTTGTCTAAAAAGTAGCAGACGAATTCTTAACTAGAGTCACACTTGAAGGGGGAAAATTGGCTATGTAGTACGGACAACATTTACCGCGGCGTTCACAAAGTTTAACACCAAATAATTCGTGAAACATTCCCTACCCTCATACAGGTTTTTACACTAGCGCATGATTGACACCGTGTGTTGGTGTGTCGAGGGGAACCGCCACATTCTCCTGTGCACACTAACACACGATGTCAGTCGTGCGCTAGTGTAAAAACCTCCGGCTCAGCTTTGCGCGTTCCGTCTAAAAAAATAAAAATCTCTGTTTTAGCGATCAAATTGCATGTGGTCAGAAGTTTCTGTGTATCATGCATAGAGGGAATTATCCTGCTTGGTGATCCTCAGACCTCCGTGATCCTAGATCGGATCACGATCCCGGACCAATAATCCGGATTGCGGATCATGGTCCGCGATCCGGATCGCAGGATCGGCTCATTGATCTAGGATCAGCGCAACAATGAGTGAAGAAACATCGAAAATAAAACATCAGTGGCAAAACATGGGATATAAAACACCAAAAATCAAAAGTAAAGCATCGATGGTAGAGACCATCGTTTTGGATGTCGGATCTACCCTAAATAAAATTCAAAGACTTGCTTGCCTTATGTCTACCGGAGTCATTCACTCCTGCCCATCAGCGGCGCTAGAGATACTGCTACACCTTCCACAATTGCATGTACATGTTATAGTACAAGCAAAACTGACGATCCTTAGATTTAAGGCTTGCGATGTCCTCAGTAAGCTGAATCCGGAACAGGGAAGTTGGCTCAAGGAGAGCTGTGTAACCAGTATACCATCGGACCATCTGGTGAAAAAAGCTTTTTTAACACAAATAACCTGCTCCACAAAGTTCTTCATCAGACAATTTCGTTATTATAATGGTTGGGGGAATACGGCACTGCAATCTGGAGCAGGGAGAACTGGTTGGAGGAACATTCCACACTCGAATATCAAAGACGGCTAATGGTACAGGATGTCCTAACCAAATACCGTAGCATGAATATAGCTATATTTGTTGACAGCTAGACAGTCATCCTGGCGCTTAGCAACTGGTCTGTCTCGTCCCAGCTAGTGCATTTCGTAACTGCTAGAACGTACTACAGAAAGTTGGCTCTTCAAACAGAGTAACGTTATACTAAGTTGCTGGCCACGTTGGCATTTCTGGAAATGAACAGGGTGGCGGCCAGGATGGTCTTAGACAAGTTCTTTTGTGGACCTGAGCCCTATTGCAGGATTCCGCTAAGTTCCGTTGATAAATGCATTAGAGAGTGGGAGTGCACTGAAGCAACCGTATTGGAGTATTTTCCATTCCTGAGGAAAGCCAAGATGTTCATATCTGGTTACTCGCTTAACTGAACATATCATATCAACTTCTAAGAATGCACCGTAACAGAGTCAGAAGCATTTGTGACCTTCTAGCTGGTCATTCTTGCCTAAAGCTTGGATGCGAGATCAACTGGACGCACTCCGGGGATATCCCCGTCCAAATTTCGGGGAACCCACACTGCAATCCAATCCATCGCAAGCTAGACGTCACTTTAAAAGTCAAATTCGATGACGAACTCAATTTTCATTTATCCGATTTAATTTCACGCACCGTCAATTGTATTGCATAAGTTTTGCATAAACACCTTGGCGGCCGTCAATACGTAAAAACGTTTTCTTTCTTTATGTATTCAATGTTCTTGCAATGTGCAAGTGCGAATTATTTCAATGAAAATTGGAATTTTTTGTGACACGTCTGTAGCTTAGCTCAGTAACGCACCGGGCATTTTTTATACTCGAAACACGGTCGTCTGCGGATCAAGCCCCGCAACAAGACGAAATATTTTTTGCTATCAAATTCCCTCTGTTTAATTTCTCCAAGCTTAGTGGTTTCGTATGGATAGAAGCACTCATCCGGTCTTACATCTTTGCAGCTATCCATGTACAAGACGACCACGAAAGTGTGAGAATTCTGTTAGTATAAGCCGGGAAGGTGTGATTTTACTTGAAAGCTCGACCGTGGAGGTCCAGATGGTGTGAAACATTTATATTAACTCACAAGAGGTTGTTGAGAGAGGGTGAGAAGTCGAGACGTTTCTGCGAGGGCGATGATGAAACGTAACTGCACGTTCTTTGCGAATGTGAGGCATTGACCCAACGTCGCCAAGTACACCTTGGCTTCGTTTTCCCTGAAGCAGATGACATTGCTTCGATCCCTTTGAAGCACGTTTATTAGCGTGACCAAACTTAATCGACAGGCTTAGGCATGTTGGCAGACCTGGAGATATAGCACAAGAGACTTTTTAGACTGAATGCGAGTGGGCCTTTTGGCGCCCGCCAAGAAGAAGGCCGTAAGATGGATCAAACATCGATGTTTGAAAAACATTTTATACATTGTTGTAAAGTCAGTATGTTAACGATTCAATAATATTTTTAGAATTAGTAGTGAAATTCAAATTTTATATTTTTTCAAATATAGCCAATTTTATTAAAACCGAGTAAAATATTTTATAATGTACGAGTATATTTAACATAATCACGAATAAAAAATGTCGTTTACCACTGCATTCAGAGAACACCGAAACACCTTTGACATGCACTTACTATACAAACGCACGATTGTCGATATTTTTGTGACTTCTTCCTTTTCTCGATCCCTCGCAAGACGCCGACATGATGGCAGGATGCAGCCACATTCGAAAGGAAACATTGGCGAGAGCATGAAACGTGTCTGGCTTACGTCCTGTTATACATTGATGAATCGGCATATACCCTCCATCCAAACCATCCATCTATGTATCTATATCTCTATACTGATTACACATATGTTTCGGTCCTGAGGTCGGGACAGGGTTCCATTGAGTGCTTCCCATTCATAAATATCTTTTCTGCACTGCCTGCCATAATAAATGGAATGTCTCGGAACAAGATATAGTCAGACGGAGACGAACGTGTCGTCGTCAATGCTTCAGTCGCCTTCCACTTCTTTTCCCCTCATTCCTGTTTATATTTTATTTTTTTGTGTCGCTTAGTTTCTTCCTTCGGTTCCTAATTAAGAATGAACCAATGCTTTTGTTGTTGCATTTAAGGACCTTTTCCGCAAGGTTACCACTTGAATATGAATGCCATTTCCTTTTGTGAAGATATGTAACGTGGTTGAAAACCGTTCGCGAATGGTTGTGCATCATCAGTGGAAAGGAAAGTTGAAAGGTGGTTGGTTCAGTACTTGTATGTATGTATCTAGGAGTTGCGCATGGAATTAATTAACGACTTTATGAGATGAAAATATTCAGAGACATGGTAGCAGGGTATGCATTTTATAGGGAATCGAATTTGTATAAAAATTATTTTATAGATTACATCATCGATTACATTTTCGATGGTGTTTATTACGCGGCACGCGGTGGCTGGCTTTTCCTATTGCCCCAAGTATGGAACCAACAAGCCGTTGCTAATATCTACATAGAAGGGCGTTAGCGTCAATTCGTATATTGGACCAACTCAACACACATTACCGCATTGGGCAACATTCATCCGCCTCTTCTTCTTTTCGTGATTGTGCATCTTTAGAAACGACAAAGTTTGTCCCCCCCCCCCCCTTGCTTTTGAGCCGATCGTTCCTGTGGCAGATATAATAATAGCCCTTCTAGCCAGGTAATGATGACGTTATCAATGAACTCTCATGATGAATGTCTGGATGTAGGCATGCTCCTAAAACCGGTAAACGGTTACCTGTTTTTTTTTCTTGAGTATCGATTTTCTACAGCATGAGTCGGTTTTTAATGGTTAAAGAACCGATACTAGTTCCCGGGTGTGAAAAATAATGGATTCGGATTGTGATTTGTAGCGAGATGAATCAATTTGAAGTTGAATGGAGAGATATGAATAGCGAAGTTTGCGAGAAGAAGTTGAATTAGAATCAGTAACTATTATTATCGGATGAGACTTGAGAGGAAAATGATCAAGACATGACACCCGACATTAAAATTCGTTCTGAAGGCTGGTACTAACCCTTTCGTGTGAAAATTGTGAATCATGCACACAGCGGTGCTTTGCACGACATTTGAAATTCTCCTTCTCACTCAAAAGAGAGCGATCTCCTTCTCTAATTTATCAGCCTCTGACTAATTGAAACTAAAGACTGTGTGTTACTACATATATAAAATTTCCTATAAAATGACATTTCCATCATTGAGAAATTCATCGTAACTAACAACAGTTTCAATTTGAGAAAAAAAATGAACTTTTCATGGAAAAATTAAACCGCTATTTAATAACGGTACTTTGAAAATCTACAGAAGTTAAACCGACCGATAAAATAACAGAGAAAAAAACTGTAGTTTTGAAGTTTTTCAAAATTAATGAATACAGTTTTTTGAATGTAAGCTCCAAAGCCTCGGTCAATAGAACCCCCTATTGACGGAGGCTTTGGAAGTGTAGGGGAGAGGGGGTCAATTGTGTTTTTTACACCCTAGACTTTATAAGTATAGGCTATATTGTTCTTGCTACACCTTAAAGTAGACTCCGGAGGTATAGAAGTGTGTATATATAAATGATCAGGGTCACCTCCTGATTCGATTTAGCCAAGTCTCTCTGTCTGTCCGTTCGCTCGATAACTTTCGATAGAATGAAGCTAGAGCCCTGAAATTTTGGTCATAAGTTGACAGTATGATCTAGTTGGTTGGGCGTGATCCGCCTACCTCCCCTACATATGTAAAATATTTAAATGTATCAATAACTCCAAATTGAATAAACGTGAAAAGCTCTAGCTTTGGTACATAGCTCGAGAAGTTAATTTTATACTCTCCTGGAAAAATGAAACGATCAGTTAGAAACTAACGGCAATTTTCTTACAAAGAGCCCCGTACTACCCTACTTTTCACGTTTTTTGACTATAACTCTTGAATTAATTGACGTAGATATCTGAGACATCTAATTTTTGGCATCTAACCTTCAGATGAGAAGCTGCTTCAGTTTTAGTAAGATGGGCATGATCAGACCAAAGAAACGCCTGCCTCCTCCACAAATTTAAGAAAATGAAATATTCATTTAACTACGATAACTTTCGATAGAATGACACTAGCGGGTTGAAAATTTGGTTGAATGTTGGTGGTAAGATCTAGTTAGTTGGTATTTATAATAGGCAATATCCGACAAAAGCAGCCCCTATCTCCCTAGGCTAAATGGTACTTCGAATAGGCGATAACTTTCGATTGAATAAAAATAGCAAGTTGTAATTTTGGCCAAATGTTTGTAAAAGAATCCAGTTGACTGGTGTTGAAAATAGCAATGGCCCACAAATGATATCTCAAATATTTGGTAACTTTCCATAGAATGGAGCTAGCGACTTAAAATATTCGTCAAATATTTGTGGTGTGAGTTAGTTGATTTTGGGAATGGGCAAGATCCTATCTCCCCTATAAAGTTGTGGTAAAAAGGACTCACTCGTCTCAAATGGCGCCCCACCTTCTATATAATTGTTCTTTCATCGCAGCTTCATCGACTAATTTCTACCCAAACCGATTATATTGGAAATATACTTTCAATGCATGTGGCCGTTGCATATTTGAAGTTGTTGTGTCACCACTAGGTCTGCACAAGTCTAGGGTATATACGCTTTGGACTCCAGACTCTGTATTTTTTCAGTTTTTCTTGAATATTTAAAAAACTATAAGTACAGAAAAAAGATCTAAAGGTAAATTAAAGCACATAAAATTTCCTACAAAATAATATCTCATACATTAGACCAGGGCCGTCGAGAGGGGGGGGGGGGCGGAAGGTGCGAAAAGCCCCGAGCCCGAGTTCTTCTCGGGGGCTCCAAAAATTTTAAAAATTGAGAAAAAAAACGTATCTACGCACTGAGCTTTTTTTTTTTAGCTCCTTGCCCTTTCATACCACTCTGACGCACTGAGCTACCGGTCGCCATATATGGGCCCCTACAAAAAAAAAAGAAAAACGTATGTACGCTTTGAGCTTTTTTTTTTTGTTCATTGAGCTACCGCTGGCCATATATGGGCCCCTACAAAAAACTCAGGTTTTTATCCAGCCCGTGAACTAATATTGTTTTTCACGTGAAACAATTAAAAAAAAAAAGAAACGTGATTTTATTGTGTTCAAGATTCGCTAATTTAATGGTGGTACCACACTACTCAAGACTCGGCGAGTAGCGATCAAATGTCGAAGGCTTTATACCAGGCCCAACCACATGACTAGGCTTTGCTTGGCGAGCAACCGCAGCTTGTGGGTAGGACAAGTATTTCCTCGGTATTCGCCAACCAATTGATTAATACTAGCTGTTGAATATTTTTCCCGGCATGTGGCAAGGTCTCGGCAGTTGGAGATTACTTTGCATTTAGTCGGTACTCGTTGAGTCGCGTGCTAGCACCATAAAACTCTTCTTCCCACATTTGCGCCAAAATGCTATCCACGGACTAAATTGCTTCTTCGCTCTATTTGAATATTAAAAAGATTTTTTTTCATAAAACTCCCAAACTTGAAGAAATTTGTTTCTGGGAAGCGCTTCGTATCCAATGGAAAAGAGAGGGCCGTAGATGAATATCTTCGCAACCTTCCAGACTCTCACTTCGGGGAAGGAAAACTGATGTTGCAGAAACGCTGGATCAAGTGTGTTGATGTCAAGGGAGATTATGTAGAAAAATAAAATCATTTTTTAACTGAAAATCGCAGCCTTTCATTGTCAGGCCGAGAACTTTTCACCCTACCCTCGTACTTCAACAACTTTTCAAAATAAGCTAAATATAATCTCTCTATGATTTGAAATTAAGAAAAGCGCATACGACATTAAAACCTCGCTTTTTTCGTTTTCGCGGAAGCAAATTCGTCGATTATGTCGTCATAATCTAATCTGGCCGTAGTTTCGCTTTCTATTGATAAAATCGCGACATTTGACAACCTGTGTTGACCCATCGTTGACCTTAAGAACGATTTTATTGCAACTAAATGCTTCCCTAAGCATGATTTGGAAACTATTCGTCCACGACGATGTTCGTGGCCATGGATGTGCAGGAGGTGCATGCTGGCAACTGTATTCTCCGAAACCAATTTATGCCAACGAAACGTCAACTGGGCCACATGGAACAGTTGACGCGCTATGCCCCACAAGGGGTTAAGGCAATTGAGTAAAGGACATCATTTTCACTTTTCCTTAAGAAAAGTAGTATTTAATAGATGAGTAGTATGATATTAACCGAATAGTTTGCGTTAAAAAAAATTGTGGACCGGGGGGGGGGGGGGAAGTCATACAGAAGTTTCGTCCCGGGCGCTGAATACTTTAGCTACGCCACTGATGCTACAAATTACAAATGTCTCGTTTTCTGAAACATCAAACATAGGTGTATCATATGATATACCGATGGAAAAAGGAGACAGCTGGTGGCTCAGAACTGAAATCCAGGATCTTAATTCTTGGCTCAGCGTATTTCAATCCGAGATCCATGCCATTAGATTCTGTGCCTGAGGCGTTGTAGCCATTAGTGCACTCTTGTTTCACAACCTCTCATCGAGGCTGACGAAAGAGTACTCATTTTCGTAGCCTTCGCTGGTTCGCTGCCAGAACGAGGGACTGGAACTAGGTCGATTGTTGATTAGTTCTTTGTATTTTAACGACGCTCTCCATATGAATAAAGCTGATTGGAATACTGAGTGAGATGTCCCCCCAGCGAAATGTCCACCAACACTATATCGGCTCTGTTTTTCAGACGTCAATTTCACTAATCGCTTTGACTGTTTAACATGCTGCAAAAAATTTCTAGTATTCACGAAAACACCATTTCCTTAATGTCACAGCGTGGCGGATAAATTTTCAGAGCTCAAAATACTGTTTCGAAAGTAAAACTATTTTTCGTATCTTGATATAATAAAGAAAACCTGTAAATCCCATTTGACTCCGTAGTTGAGGTGCTTCCGTCAAACCTTCAATTAGCAGTGGCTTGACTACATCGGTAAGCATTTATATTTCGGGTTTCTTATCTGACCCGCTGAACCCAAAGTTCTAACGATCTAGCCCTTTCCAGGAAAAATTTGCCGAGCTGCCAATCAAAGGAAAACTGACCCCCTCTCCCCTGCACTTAGATAATATATTTAGGAGGCTGGCTTTATTACTTTTGCAAAATTTTAGAACTATTTGATTTTTTTTTCTATCATTTTATCGTTGTCCACACTATAAAAAACAAAAAAATTAAAAAAAAAATTCGGAAAAAAACGGACAAAAATACCTTTAAGGCCCTTTGTGTTTGTACTACACTTCTGAGCCCTCTATCAACGAGGACTTTGGAGTATATATTCAGCAGACTCTCCACACCAATTGTGCCAAATTTCAAAACTACACGTTTTTTTATATTTTCATTTAAAGCGTGGACCACCTGTTAAGTCAGGGTTCAAGTCAATTTGTTCCATCCTGAGACCACTTTTGAACGCATAATATTCGATAACTTTCAAGTCTCGAGTCCTTGACATTTTTTGTCATTCGAGAGCGAACACATTGGGATAACTTTTGTAGATTTTGTAGACAACTCATTTGGAAGTACCGTTATGAAATATAGATTTAATTTTTCCATGGAAAGTTGATTTAAATTTTTTTTTTTTAAAATTGAAACGGTTGTATCTCGGAAGTGACGGTGAGTTTTTCAGTGATAGTGTGTTATTTTATAGGAAATTTTATGTATTGTAGTTTCAGAAAATGGTCGGTTTTTGGTTTCTATAAGCCAAAGGCTGGTAAATTAGAGCTTTCTCCAGAAAGTCTAGCTTTTTGGCAAGAACGACAAAAAAGTTAGAGAGACCATTCGGGCGGAGTTTTTCCACTAACAGAGTGTATAATTCACACTAGCCCTATGGCGATTTTGAAGCGGGACACCCTGTATGTATACTTATACTTTTATTCTAAATGCAACATCTTCATCACACCAAAGCAACCTAAATCCAGGACTCGAGGACGCCTACAACAATATATAAAGGAGCCCAATCAATATCAGTTTAACTGACGATATTTCTATAGGAGAAACGGACGGAAATCTTGTAGAAATAACTAACTGATAATTTGAAGCGCTGACGAGAATTTCTAGGAAAACTGACGATATTCCTACAGGAAAACCTCAAGATAATCGTCAGATACTCGTATTTCAAATTATCGTTATTCTTACAGATTTGCAGTAGCGCAGATGAGATTTTTCATCAGTTTCTCCCGCAAAGTTACCGTCAGTCCGTTTTCCATGCAGGAATATCATTAGATTGATAGTAAATGGGCTCCTTAAAACTATACCGTGAACAACTTCCTTCTGGCATGTGTTGTTTCAGTTTTCTTATACATGCGGGCAGCTCGTGTATATTTCCGTTATTCCTAACTTCCCGTCCATCCATTTCCGTCCATCTTAACACATTGGCTCTAATATCCGATTGAATTGGAAATTGACGAATCCGCAAGAATGCGACATTCTTCCAATTGATTGTTAGCATGCAGTCTGCCGTACACATTTTACGCCTACACCGATCAACTTGAATGGGGGTGATTAACAGCAAAAATATCTTATGTCGGTCTTTGTTTCCATGAGCATACGTACATGTGTATGTACTTAACAACACCGCCATAAGTTGTTATCGAATGAGTTTTTCTTCCGGTCTTAGTTCCGGACGAGACCGGAACTAATTTTTTTTTTGTGGTGCGATCACCGGAAGAAAAACACCATATGCAGCAGCGGACATGTGTACGTGCTCTAAGCGGTTTACGCGGATCATGTTAAGATGAAATGTATTTCGGAACCAGCATCTTGTCGAACTGACTGTGACTGTGACGGGACGGTCCCTTTTGCTGCTTTGTAAACTGTTTTTGTTCTCTTCCTTTCCGAACATAGTACGTCGGAGTCTATTGTATTTTCAAAAAGA
Organism: Chloromyia formosa; assembly: GCA_964017055.1. Lineage (NCBI taxonomy): Eukaryota > Metazoa > Arthropoda > Insecta > Diptera > Stratiomyidae > Chloromyia > Chloromyia formosa. The sequence goes on along the minus strand of OZ024814.1, from coordinate 43,780,424 downwards.
TACTTGAGAACGGTAGAAAAATGGATTAAGATTTTTGAAACGTGACAATGCATGTTTTAAGAGTTAGTGAGATGCGGTACACGTATGACCCATGCGATTCTGAATAAGTCCTATGGACAGATGGTATGAAATGACTAGGGGAAATGTGATTATATGCACACACGGATATTTTTGAAAGCAGCGCTTCCTAATAAAGCATTTTTTTATTTGTACGCTTACATCCACCTCAAATTAAAAAAAAATAACTTACATTATCTAGGCAGCTGTCGCTTCACATTTAACATTTGGGAGGTTCCCATGTGTTCCAATACATGTCATCGGAAAGTAGAGGATTTCAATGTTTATGTTTTCCGTTGAAACCTAACGTTATTCTTGGCAATAGGATGATATCTGAAAAGGTAAGGAATTAAGCTAACCACTTTCCAACTGGCAAATTTTTATTGAATATCTGTTTACCACAAGCCTGTTTCTGTTATTGTAAGACTTATAGTACAAGGCCTTAAAAATAATTAGGCTCTTCAAAAACATTCTGCCACTGCACAAAGCAGTGCTTGGGGGAGAACATTCCTGAGCCCGCTAAGATTTCAGACTGTCCATCAAAAAGCCCAGATTTGAACCCCCTGGACTACCGATTTTAGCCATATCTAGGGATTATGTATTCCCAACGGAACATAGAAAAGAACAGAAAAAGGCGCAGGCTACTGACCCTTAAAAAGGTATTGCGGCCATAGACAGTCTATTGTGTCATATCCTTTTAATTAAGCAAAATAACTTCCACCCCTCGTACGAGGGCTACTATGTATTTTACAGTTTTCCTGATAACGGCGGCAATTGCTGGGCATTCGTATGTAATTTGACAAGTGGTCTCAATGTCCTCCACACGAATTATTCAACATTTGGTCCTCAAGAGTCTATTATTCTATGTCTATTGAAATTGAAGGGGCAAGTGGATAAAGGTGATATGTGACATTTGCGGAAAATCTTCTTTTGATAATGCCTAGTACTAACATTTTCTTTTCGTGCGAAATATCATGCAAATACTGTCTACAGGACGAAACTTTATTGTCAATAGGACGAACATTTTGACAATGTTTGTATGAAATTTCGCACGAAAAGAAAATGTTAGTACTAGGCATTATCGAAAGAAGATTTTTCGCAAATGTCACATATCACCTTTATCCACTTGCCCCTTCAATTGCGGACGCATTCCTTATTGGAGAGGTGGGCAATGATGAACGTACAAATACAAAACCACGAACTCATTTTTTTTATGTTCATACCAAAGTTTAGGGGAAATCCTTTGATGCAAGAGCACAGCGTTGGCGGTCAGAGATTAAGGTAGTGGGGAGATGGGTTGGGTTTGTATAAGGTGACAGTGTACATTCCGTTTAAATTTTTGCAGGTCGTAGTTGCAGGGGAATACAAAAGATGGTCGATTGTTCCACATTTGTGTTGTCCTGGATACGAACGAGTCATAGAACTTGGCGGTGCGACTGCTGCTGAGTTCTTAGAAGATGAGAGTGGGCACAACTGGCAAGTCGGGTGTTGCATAAAGGAAAAGCACGCTCAGGAATGAGTTTGTATTTCATTACAGCAACGGCGGTTGTAGTAGCTATAGAAGAGTGAGAGACAGCCGAGACTTCGCCGGTGCTCAAGCGGTTCGATTTGAGATGTTATGGATTCATCGCCAATAAGCTTGAAAGCTGGACTTTGTCTAACGCGGATAATGCGGTTCTACCTGTGCCTACAAGAATGGGTTGCGCGGCAGATGAAGCACATCGCTTATCGGAAATTAGACTACATTGAGGCATTAAACTCTACTCGATTCGCTTTCCTCCATGCTATAATTTACGAAATGTCTTCATTTAGTGAGTCAAACATGCGATCTCTGTTGATAGATGTTGAATTTCGGCAAGAGTCAGCTACAGAGTTGAAAGAGTAAGTGTAGTCAAGGGTGCTATCGTCTGCAAAACTATGGATTTGGGTTGTAAGTCACGCTTAGAAGATCGTTGATGAAGAGAAGGAAGAGCGTTAGTGAAAGTACAGTACCTTGGGGACCCCTGCGTTGAGGGTATGGCAATTTGATCTAACTTCATCATGGACGACCTGAAGCGAACGGTCGTGAAGGAAACTTTCGATCCATTTAACTAATTTTGGGTCCAGACCAAAAGCCTGGAGCTTAGCTAGAAGAGCTGAATGCCAAACTCTATCAAAAGCTTTCAAAATGTCGAGGGCAATGATTTTAGCTTCACCAAATTGATGGATACAGTGATTCCATCTTTCGGTCAGGTATGTCCGTATGTCATTAGGTTGCCGGTGGAACGCGAAGAACGGAAACTATACTGCCGATCATTGATGAGATGGTGTGAGTCAAGGTAACTCACTAGTTGGTTGTTAATAAGGATTTCGAAGACTTTTGATAGGGTTGATGTTAATGCTATTGGTCGGTAGTTGGAGGGATCACATGCTTCACCTTTCTTGGGGATTCGTTGGTCATGAGCTAGCTTCCACGATGATGGGATATGGGAACACTTCTGTTGAATAGGACAGGTAAAAAAGTTTTCACAGAAGTTTGGCTAACGAGGAAGCATAGTGTCTGAGAACTAAGGGGAAGATGCCATCAGGTCCAAATGATTTTGAGGTTAGGTTAGTTATAAGTCAGTGGCGTAGATACCTTTCTGCCGGGGGAGGGGATAAGTTGTCGTAACCATTTTTGTACCCTTCACGGATGTGAAGTGGGTATATTAACTTTGTCGTGAAGTTTGCAACGTACAGAAGGAAGCATCTCCGACCATATAAACTATATATATTCTTGGTCAATATGATGAGACGAGTCGATTAAGCTTTGTCCGTCTGTCTGTTTCTATGCAAACTAGTCCCTCAGTTTTAAAGCTATCAAGGTGAAATTTTGTAAAAAAAGCCTTCTTTCTATTGCACGCTATATATATGTCGGAACCAACGGAATCGGATCACTACGGCATGCCATAGGAACCTCTCATAGGAACAGTGAAATTGGAACAAGTTTTACTAATAATTTCAAAGTGGCAAATGCACCATATATGGTATAACTCGAAAGTACTTAGGTTACATTCTATTCCAACGCAATACTTTACTTACTGATATGTACTAACCTTTATCTATGTTTGAATATTGAAAGTCTTAAGTTGACTGGAGTGGGCCGCTGCTATTCTAAGCTTCTCACTAAAGATGGGCCCACTACCAGCGTTTTATTTGGCATAAGCGCTATAGGACTTTCGTCCACATGATGGATCAACTCATCAGGTGCTGCTTTGATCCATCGGGGAAGCAGAGACATTCCTTCATGTACCTCAGGTCATTAATAATATGTATCATCAACACATGTTTAGCACTTAGCAGCAAGCCTGGCTCTATGTTTACGCAGACTGTCGATTTAGGGAGGGTGTCATTATGACGGTGCACGAAATTTCGTTCCTATTTGAACAAGACGCTTCATATTCAAAATCATACGGTATCTTTAAGGTACGTTCTAAAAAGGTTTCGGTTTTTGTGTCTCGTGACTAATGGCACCACGCGCCTATTCGATTCTTCATTTCGATTTCTTTGATTAGATAAAATCACACTGGTCCCACGTTGGACGTCAAATATGTTCAAGCCCTTTCGATCAATTTTCGACTATTTTCCACTGCAGCCTTTATCGACCACTTTCTATTGTAAATTTCCACTGATGTAGGGTCGAAAACAGGCTGAAAGTAGCCTTAAGATATCCTTATGCCTGATGTTAAGGTCTAACATGATTTCGAATTTGCGTGTTGTAACTGATGAAATTACATCTAGCGAAGCTTTTAGATTTAAGTTAAAAAGCTGTATTCAGGGTTCACCACTTTCTTTATTAGTTTTGGTGTCAATCACCCAAAGTCTGCACAGGAAAAAAATATTTGGCTGCTTTTGACACCAGTGGCTGGATCGTGAACTTTTTCTATCCGTTCGGTGAATTAATACTCTTGGAATACACTGCTTGATTAGTGACCCCCTGACATTGCCCACGGACCCCCAAATTGGTCTTAATCTGCCACGGGCCCACTTAGCGGCCTCAGAAATCCGTAGGGACCACAGAATCAAAGTATTAACTGTGGTGTATTCGAGTTAGTACAAGTTCTTGGTGTGTTTAGACCGACGGGTGCACCATGTATTACCGATGTCAGCTATTGTTTTGTTGACATTTCGGTAATTCGGGATTATTCATAATCCAGGCGAACTGGTAACTTTGAGCCAGACATTAAAACTCATGTCGACAGCAGAAAACGCAAACGTTACACGCGATGACAGCGGTAGTCAGCTCAGTACTGCATAGCAAGTGGAGTTAAAGTTAGTCGTGGTGCTAACTAATCCAGTACATTTAGACTGTGGTGAGTTTCTTCGTATTAATTAATCTTACAAGTAGTTTCCACGGTCTGAACATAAGTACTCAATGAAGAACAAATTTTCGAAGATGTCGTCTACGTCCTTACTAGCTTTATAGGTGCGACAACTTCAAACAGGTAGTTTTATGTGAATGACTGCCACCACTAATTCGAAAGAAACGAAAAATTGAATTTCTTCGGCATTCCCAAAGCTAACTTGTCGATACAGCGAATCCTGCTTGTCTTTGAATTGAAAATATAAATACATATTCCAAGAGAAATAGGCAGAATATACTCCTATAATTATGACAATCGCACATAAGTGAATTGCGCCATTTTATCTTTCAATTTTTATTTCGAGCATACTCGTATTGCACGTCTTATTAAAAAAAAAGTTTTATTGCTAATGAAATTTCTATTTTCGTGGCAAAGACATCCGGTCTAAAATACGTCTAGAATTCGTTGCATAATATTTATTTACTTTCCATTGAACAACCATACACATTGGCACAAAAGTGCTTATGGATTGGTAGGAAGTCGCGTCATTCATTCAATAGTTTTTAAAAGGCTACAACTACTAGAAATTGTAAAATACATAAGTTAAAAATACCGCGACACTAGAACTTGAATCCAATACATGCGCAATGAAGATGTATCGAAAACATCTACAGAAAGTGTAAGGGTATAAACTATAAAATTCGCATCTGATCTGAATATTACTTGGACATTGGCTTCATACGTAAGTACATACAGATATACATACAAAAAGGGGTATGTAACAAGACCTAGAATTATTTTTGGATTGATTTTGAGTCATCTGAATTTATTTATAAGTCCAAGATGCGATGCGGATGATAGTAAATAATGTCTGCGAATAATTTTGTAATTAAATTTTCAAACTAGTAGTTGTAATGCTCCCGCCCATCTCGATGGATGCAAATATTTTGTATGAATATTGGATGAGGATGAGTTTAGTGACGATGAGAATCATGTGCATTGCACTTTTCTTAAGTCTCCTCCCAAAAGTCGATATATGCATCTCTTTAGTGGCCAGCAGTTACAATTGGTTATTTCTGGAAAATTTGCTAATCCAATAGCTTAAAAAGTTTTTTTTTTGGAAATTTGACTTACTGTGCCAGTACCTGTGCTTCAACTGGGCTTCGTACGCTTTGAGGTGACAGCTGGTTACCCAATCAGTTTTAGTGTGATTTCACACGACGAGTCCATTATTCGGTAAGGTGGTGAGTCGTCCATGCTCTTAGCCCGGGCTCATCATCAGTAGAGGTTTAAATCAGCGCTTCTAATCAAAAGTCACTCGAATCACTCACCAACTCATGAATTCATGAAATCACCGAACGATGGTTTTTAACACGGGCTCAAATAGACGTTTTCAGACGATTAGTCACTTATTCGGACTGACCAACTCACATTTTGAAAACGTTCATCTGAGCCTATAAAAAATGCATCATACCGCCTTCAATTTATTCCATAATACTGCAAAGTATCCTTGAGTTATCTTTCAACCCTTTTCCGTGCAGTCGATTAGCAACACGCCATCACTATCGCATAAATCATTTACCGATAACTTTCTCGACTCGATACACCGGTAACCTCAAGGTCTCGGTCGCCACTCTATAATATGTACTGCATCTAGTGAGCAGTGGTTCAATCGGATAGGAGGCGCATGCTAGTAACTGAACCATCCAGAATTTTTATGGTATCGAAATAAGGCATAGCTATGTAAGAAATGTTGACGCGCCCATGAACCCGGAAGAAGCAAAGCAATATACATGCACCAACTTCGAATTCTTTGCAGCAAGCAGTACGAGCCTAATGTTTTGGCTGTTACTAATTTACGTAAACCTCTATCATCAGCTCTTGCGCACCATCGCACTCAGTTCGATAATGGGACGCATCTGCCCCCAGCAACGCATACTAGTCGGCAGATCGGCGTCATGAGTTTCTAGGACACCTGCTTGTTCAGCCTTCAGTGGGAATGGGGTCCCATTTCATGGCATGTCCAGCAGTGCAGTTATCACCTTGCTGGTAACACTTCCGAAAACTTTGATGTCCTGTTCCTATACAACTACACAGACAGTGCTAGGGAGCGGAACAGTCCCATCTTAGTCTTAAAGGAGCTGAAAGTTCGTTTGGCTGCAGCATCAGACGACAATCGAAGTAGCATCGAACTCCTTTACCGTCAGAAAGCTTGAGAAGTTCAGCGTAATGTGCGACGCGATAAAAGAGTTTATGCGAATTCTCTTTTAGCCTTAGCAGAAGAAGCTGCAAGAAGTAACAACTTAAACGCCGTATACGGTGTCATCAAGGAGTTTACAGGTGGTCGTAACTCCTGCCAACATCCGGTGAAAGATAGTGATGGAAGAAGATCAAATGAGGCGGTGGAAAGAACACTTCGCCGCGGTCTTGAACCGTGTAACCTCTGGTGAAGTTCCCCCTCATATAGATAATTTAGCTAACCATCAAAATGTGCGTATACGGTCCACTGCCCCGAGTAAAGAGGAAATAGTCACTGCAATTATTGCACTTAAACGAGGAAAGGCCGCCGGACTCGACGGTGTCCCTGCCGAACTTTATCAAGCAGCGCCAAGCGTAACTGCCGATTTGCTGCACCCACTTGTTGATAAAGCGTGGAATACAGAGACCTTTCCCACTGAGTGGAAAGAAGGTTTGATCATCAAACTTCTAAAGAAGGGTAGCCTCACAGACTGTAATAATTGGAGAGGCATTTGTGTGCTTCCTGCCGTTGCCAAGATAATAGCTAAAATCGTCCTGGAAAGACTAAAGGCCCATTTAGAAAGCACCATTGATGAAGAGCAGGCTGGTTTTCGATCCGGATTCTCCTGTGTCGATCACATTAACACTTTGCGAATCATCATCGAGCAATGCGCTGAATACGATTCTCCACTTCACTTGCTTTTCATCGATTTCCAGAAGGCTTTCGATAGTGTGAACCGGGATTCTATGTGGGCGGCCTTGCGCAGTAGAGGCATCCCTGAGAAGCTTGTGGCTATTATTATGGCAACCTATGACGGCACGAAATGTCGCGTTCTGCATAAAGGTAAGGTGTCGGGGGACTTTGAGATTCGCAGTGGAGTTCGGCAGGGGTGCATCCTCTCACCGATCCTATTCCTCATTGTGATCGGCGATGTGTTGCATGCAGCCCTATCCGGACTCGACAGAGGAATTCAATGGACTTTGACATCTTATCTACAACATCTTGACTACGCTGACGACATATGCCTACTCTCCCACAAAATCATGGATCTGTCCGCAATGGCGTTAGATCTCGAGAGGGAGGCAAGCAAGGTTGGGCTAAAGATTAATACCAACAAGACCAAGGTTCTTAGCCCGCCGTTGCGAAAAAGAAATCCGACACCTATTGCCATCAATATTAATGGGCAGCCTGTGGAGAAGGTGGACAACTTCGTCTACCTGGGTAGCATTGTTGCCAAAAATGGTGGTATGGAGCAGGACATCGCTCGTCGTATCAACCAGGCTAAACGCGCAAACGGCATGCTGTCCAAAATCTGGCAGAGCAGTTATCTCAGCATCAAGACCAAGCTGGGCCTGTTTCGCTCCCTGGTACTATAAGTTTCCGTAGGAGTTACCAGAAAGCTGCAAGTTTTCGTCAATTCATGTCTTCGTGAAATTTTAAGAATATTCTGGCCCGAAACAATATCAAACGAAAAACTAAGTCGGCGTACGGGTCAGATGCCAATCGACGAATTGATACGCAGGCGAAAGTGGCAGTGGATCGGCCACACATTGCCGAAGAGTGATAACTGCATTGCTTTGCATGCCATGAAATGGAACCCCATTTCCAACCAAGGCCGACCAAGAGGGGGTCCTCGAATCACATGGCGTCGATCTGTGGCAAAGGAGTGTCAGGCACTGGGTAAGTCTTTTGCGGAGTTGCGCCCTATTGCCCAGAACAGAATACGATGGCGCGCAGGAGTAGTTGACGCGCTATGCCCCACTAGTGGTTAAGGCAAAGTAGTAGGAAAGTAGTAGTTATAAAAAAAATACTCTCCTACTTCAAATCGTTTACAGCGTAATAAGCTGCAAGAACATCGCAATGGTGAGTAAAGACGAGGTAGAAGAATTGGTTCTTGAAACCGAACTGAAAATGGATTCCGATTCTAGAGAATTTGTCTCATCACAACGATGCTCATTGTGACTTGGTTGAATCTGAGTCCTGTAAATGCACCGCCAACGAAATTGTAGGTGCAAGAAGCTAGGGGTTTATTGCTAAAATGTGTGCCTCAGTTATGAGGAGGGCTGCAACAACATCCCAGCGGTGAGTCAAAACCAGGAAGACGAATTAGTCCTCCAAACCAAACTGAAGATGGATAACCCACCCATTGAACCTATAGATATTTAGTATAATAAATATTTACCATTAATGACACAAATATCTACACATAATGTCTACGGTCACCCAGGGAAACTACGTACAAATTTGTCTTTTATGTCCTTTTTGTACATGACATCATTTACATATATCCGTTCTGTCCAGAGCATTGGTCTCATCTGACCGATTCCAAAATATACATATTGGCAATGGCAAGGTTTGGCCTCAACTGGTAGCGAAGCTGCAAGAACATGGCAGTGGCGAGTAAAGACCAGGTAGACGAATTAGTCCTTGAAACCGAACTGAAAATGGATTCCGATTCCGGAGAATTTGTCTTACCACATCGATTCGGAAAATACCCATATTGGTTAGGGTTAGTTTCTGTTCCACTTAATGTCTAAAAAGGTGCTGTTGCCCTGATATGGACCTGAAGCAGCACCGAAACGACACTGATGCCAATAACCCTCTGTGAATCTTGTTCAGATCACCAATTAATACAACAAAAGTTCAAAATTTGCGTAAGATTTTTCGAGTCACATCGACGTACAGTGACAGTAACTCCCGTTTTTAGAGTTTTTTGGTTTTAGCACCCATTTTCGCGGCACTCGCGGCTAAACCATTGATCAGAAAAAAAAACTTTCTATAGATTAAAAATAGAGCATTTTATTTTATCCTCTTTAATCTTATTATAGGCAACTTTTAAGTAAAAGGCATAATTTTGGAATTAGTATTTTGGAAAAACAGAAAAAATAATTTGTTTTTTTTTATACTTTTTTTTAAACATTCTCCGGGAAAATTTTGGTTGGAAAGCTTCAGATTTGTGTTCAGCGACCCCAAAAACATAATGGTACCAAATATCAAAACTGCACCAATACTTTCTTGTATTTTCTACCTAATTCTTAGACTAATAAGCCTTCCACCATTGCACTTTGAAAGGAAGGACTTAAAACGTCTAAGAATGCGTTTAACGATATTATTTGAATGATGTAAGCATCCTAGTAACATATTAATAGCCGCGTTCTTTTGCGTATCTATTACATTATCTATGCATTACACAAACCAAAAGCGACTTGTTGTTTGTGTAATGCGTCTTCTTAATAGTGATGTGTAACACAGTAACGAGTCGTTCTTTTTGAACGGCTCAACAGAATGAGCGAAAAATTCGGCAGAACGACATAGCCTCCAAGTCGTTCAATTTAAGAATGACACACTGTAGAATGAATACTCAAATTATCGCATAAATACTACGCAACGCATAGAAAATCCACGCTTATTCAAAATTTCTGATTACATATATGAATTACATTCATTCACATTCCATCCTAATATCTATCTGAAACTAAAACCATCATTATCTATCTATCTACCAAACCAGTCCCATCTAAATCCATGCGTAATCATCTCTATGCAGTATGCAATGCACGCATTGTGTATACTTCTAAATATTCAAGCAACAACCCAGGCTGATGCTGACTGCAAGCAAATCAAAAATCATTTGCTTACGTCGCACCGCACATCCAAGTTTCCCCAAATACATAAAACAAGCCCAACATTCTAAAACAAAAGTAATCGTCTTGTATCATCATCTCAAGATTAACTTTAGATGAAAACGATACCAAACCAACAACCAGGCAATTTCCTCTGTATACTGTGGCACGAACTGAGTTATTCGCAATGTGAGTTTTGGGTTTTTAACACAAACAGCACACTTCTATATTTCACTCACTCTGCTGTGAGACCATACTGGGCTGTGGTGATAACACAAACATTGATTATTTGTGTAATTCAGTATAGACTCAAATTCAGATGTTTCACTCTCGAAGCGCATACTGCAATTACTAAAATTCTCTGCCAAATGAGGAATTCATGGCATGGAGTTTTTAGAACAGAGTGGAATGATTTGACTGACTCCGAATATAGGGTCAAAAAAGGCAAAAAAAAATGGGGGCGTCATCTTAGATTGGCAACCCCGTTTTCATGGGAAATAGTGGTCCGATCTGGCTGGCTCGAACTAAAGGGCATTGGGGGTCGCTGACTCGGAATCTGGGGTCAAAAAAGGCAAAAAAAAATTGAGGTCGCCCATCCCGGATTGGCAACCCCGTTTTTATGGGAAATAGTGGTTCGATCTGGCTGGCTCGAACTAATGGGCATTGGGGGGTCGCTGACTCCGAATGTGGGGTCAAAAAAGGCAAAAAAATGGGGTCTTCCATCCCAGATTGGCAACTTCGTTTTCATTGGAAATAATGGTCCGACCTGGCTGGCTCTAACTAAATGGCATTGGGGGTCACCGACTTCGAATCGGGGGTAAAAAATAAAAGAAAAACCTGAATTTTCAAAAACTACGACTTTTATTGAATATGTTATTAACCAAGTTTCAGACTCTTTGCATGACTCTTTTGAACGACTCATTGGAAAAAGTTAGAGCTTATGTGCTGGCACAGTGAAAAGAGTCATTATGCCCATCACTACTTCTTAACCCTACTCTACACTCGATAGATACGCAAAAGAACGTGGCTTATGACGTTTTCGGTTGTGCTTCTGTGGGAATTCACATCTTCGTTGCTTCTCCCGAAATTGGAGATCTAAGGCTATTACTTTAAAATACTCCAAGCTTAGTCGTTTCTTACAGATAGACACACTCTTCAGGGCTTCTTTGCAGCTATCTGTGTTCAGGACGACCACGAATGTCTAAGAATTCGATGTATTAGTGTATGCCGTGAAGTCGAGATTTTACTTGAAAACTCGATGATACAACATCTTTAGACTTTAGAATGAAACCAAGTCTATCAAAACTTCTAATTTTCACGGGAATATAATTCACACCTGCATACGAGTGTTGCAGAAAACTTGAATATCTATATCTATAAAAGTGCATGTGTGTATGTATGATCGCTTATACCGCCTAAACCGCTGCACAGAATGACATGAAAATTTGTACAACGATTCATTATGTCACTGCGCAGGCTATAGGCTTGGTCCGAGTTGCAAATTCTTAGTAACTGTGTTGTGAAAAAGAAAATACTTTATCATAAGGCAAGAAACAGACACAAAGCTTACTAAGTCAATAGTCAAACTTCGAATATACGTTGACAATCGGTTTTTTTTTTTTTTGAGTTATTTTGTGGTCAGGGAAATTTGTCGTTCTCAAACCGTGAGTATATCATTAGCGATTATAATTTGTACGCCGTTCATCGACTGTAAGTACCGATTAATCTAATCCAAATGTAAATGCACTGTTAACATTCTGTTAACATACTGTTAATACACTAGCATTCAAAATTGTCACAATCGTGAGCGTAGCGAACCCTAGATGTTGTCCGCGGGCGACAGCTAGTATGATATAAAGCATAATGTCTCGTTTGCGTATTAGTATAAATACATTCATATATTTTTCGAATTGTTTTTTTTTTCATGAATTAGTTTTAATGTTCTGATAAGTTGCACAAGCTGTTTTTCCATATTTAAAGTAAATAACCACCTTGCTAATGTCCGATAACCCTTCGGCTCAAGCATGTTTCCAGACGCATTTCATTCAAGTTTCAATCTATGCCCATTGACTAGAATCTAGAACTACCAGAATGTATCCTCTTCTATTGAACAAATTTGTTTACGATACAATGTTAAGAATAGATGGCTCACGCGCAAGATACAAGAAATTCATTCTTTTGGCTAGATGAGGATTGTTACTAAAGTAGCTGGCAACAAAATAATTGAGAGCATTTCTAAATTTAATCGGGATACACGATTTTTTTTTCCTAAATTTCACTTTACGTTTCTCAATGACATTAAAATTCGGCTTGTGGGATGTCTGTCAACAGTTGATTTCATGTTCCTTACATCTGACGTCATTACGATCTGATTTAGTATAGATACAATTTAGTATTCAGGGTCTTCGATTCATCAACAGTGAGAATGTGTTGCGCTAATGAATGAAATATTCCGAACTTCCCCGCTAGAATGAAAATTTAAATTTAGATTTTTAATTCAATAATGCAAAATTGAGTCAGAACCATATGCTTTAGATAAAGGTGAATAAAATGCAGTAGACTAGCGTTTCTCTTACAGAATACATGCTAAACATCTTATGAAGCATATTCATTAAGAATTATAATTATTTGAAATTTTCAGTTCATTCATTCTCAAAAGAATGAATGCCTAAATACAGTAGTTTATCAAGGTTGTCAAGTTGGTACCTTTTTAGTTCCCTTGCTGCCCCTGGTAACAAGTGCCAATATTTGGTGATCGAGGGAGGGACTCAAGGAGTTTTGGAACTTGGCGCGATTTGTTGGTTGGTACTAGAAGTTTGTACTAAAAGTCCCCTCCTCTGGGATGTGAGCTCGCACGGCGGGAGGGGGCTAAAGGGAGTTTTGTTTATATTTTGCTTTTATCTCCCTAACTATTAATCTTAGAAAAAAAAATTCTAAAACAAAGTTGCTAGTTTTTTCGAACGAAGTGCAAAAATCATAGTTTTTGTGAAGTATTTCATCAAATAGTGGGCAAAACACCAGTCCCACCAGGAAAATGAAACGGATTGATTTTCTGTATAACTAAATAAGCTCTAATTTGAGATAAGTTGGATGCCCGTAAGTATGAGTGCTACCTTGAAAAAAGAAAAAAACCATCATTTTTGTGAGAAATGAGGTTTTTTCGGTCCCCATCATTTCCCTCGTGGGACTAGTATTTTACCTGATACTTAAAGAAATACATCACAAAAACTATGATTTTTTCACTTTGCGCGAAAAAAACGAGCATTTAACAAAGAGCATTTTTCAGTGTTTTTCAAATCAGATTATATCGAGAACTGTTGAAGTTACGATAAAAAATAGAACGTTTTTTCTTATGTATTTTTTCTGTATTCTTTAACCCTTTCGCGGACGCATGAAAATGTCGATTGGTTCGTAGAATCACACCTGCTGTGACTTTTGTAAAAATTACGACACACGACGGGATACGCCGACAAAAGTGCAAATACACATAAGTGATTAAAAATCGTTTGTACAAATTGAATATGGAAGTATTTATGGAACATTCCTGTTTCGGAAAAATTACGAGAATTCTCTCTATTTGATTAGAGAGAACTTTCACAAAAACCAAAAAATTTCCGCTTTAGGGCCTACAAATCCCCCGCGTGGGTTCTAGGTTCCTACCACCTAAAGCGGAAATGGACTACCTCTAGCGGAAATGCCGCAATGAAGGAATTTTAAGAATTCTCTCTAAATTGAATAGGGGAATTCTCCTAATATTCGCGAAACAGGAATGCTCCGTATTTATTCATAAAATGTATAACAAAATAGTTTTCCACGGAACATTGTAAAATAAAGAAAAATCTTCGATTTTTCAAATGACATACTATATAAAAAAAAAACATCTTATTATTCAAATATCTCAATTTTGGAAGTATGTATCTTCCTAAGATTTATGAAAATTTTCGAAACACTGTCCAACACATAGTGGAGGATTCCTTGCACCTTCTTTACATCTGAAGGCTGTTTCTTTCCGTATTTTATTTTTAGAACATTGTCGACACCTTTGGTACAGTTTCTTTCTTTTCCGTTCCTGTGGTTCAGGAATCGATTCAAGATAATGCAAATCAGAAGACGTTGCTGAAGCTATTGGGCGTGTTGGAAGTTGATGACATCCCTCGTTTAGCGTATTGTGAGACAACGTCCCGTCCAGTCGTTACTGAAGCTGGTAGATCTATAATTTCTTTGATTAAAAATCTTTGAACTCTATGTAGGATATGTTACATGTTTTCAATACCCTTGTATAGTATATTAAACATGCATTCCATGTTGCAAGATCCAAGAAATGGAATAGCACTTTTTTGTACCGCCTAACAGATTTTCTGGGTGAGGAATAGTATGAAACCATTTGATCACATCTATCAATTCCCGACATATTGTCATTATAAAGTGCTATTTATGCAGGTTTGTTTTGATTTTCCCAAATCTGTTTGTCGTGGCAACCATCTTTGGATGTTGGTGTGTCGTAATGGATAAAACTTCTCGATTATCTTGTAACGGACGGTTTGGTGGGCATCCGAAGATGCCCGTAGGGACGGAGCCTAAGGTAGCGTAATTGATCGTGAAGGTCGGGCTGTGCCATCTGGCGAAGAAAAAGACTCCTCAACGAGCTAAGCAGCGGCCTATGCTTGCTCTAGCTCAGTTCGGGAGATGTGGGGTTTTTGCCGCTCGTTGCCCCTGTCCTTTACGTATTAACAAAAATTCATAGGCCTGGGGAAGACAACACAAACAAGGGAGGTAAAAATGGGGAATAAAAAAAATAGTCGATAAGAATGGAATGGTTGGCGGACGGATCAGGCACCCATGCGGTCGAATTTGGGTCCAGGTGTAATGGGACCCTCGGCCTCTGGTTTCGTACCACCAACAGATCACTACTCATCAGGTGCTGCTTCGATCTGCCGGTGGGAGCAGCACTACCATTACATGGTGATATGGTTCATTACAGGTGGTTCATTACAATCTCTTCATTTGGAAATATATCTATTCCGATTTCGTCGCCATATATGCTCTCCTTTCGATAACTTTTTATTTATATCCTTTGGGTTTTTCTTTCGATTAGCAAGTAAAGTCTCAGTTGAATGGGTTTTCAACGTTAGAAGAGATTCGGATAAGTCGACGCTATTATTAAAGTTATCCATAAAAACATGATGTCCTTTGTTAAGATACGGTTGAAGAAGTCGTAGAACTATTTTATATTGTCTACTTTCGAATAAACTGAAGATTTACCCTGGTATATCTCGAAATTGAAGACATAGCCTTCACTAGAACAAGGCTCGTACAGTTTTATTTCGAATTTAGCTTTCTTGCCTTTTACATATTGACGAAATGAAAGCTGACCTTTGAACAGTAACAAAGACTCGTCTAGTGAAAGGTTTTGTGGTGGCTTATATACTTTTTGGAAATTGTCAATGAGCAACTGCATCATCAGGCGAACAGTTAAAACTTCTAAGAAGATGTTAAAGCGACGTCCAGACATTACATAGGAATAAATAGGATGGAAATATAAAGTGGATCGTTGGAAAATAATTTTCTTATTGTTGGAAATTTAGTTTGACTTTGCAGCATGCACAAAGCTAGAAATTTCTTCATTTCCTCTATAGTCGTCGATTTAAATGTTGAAAACCTACACTTACGTGTTTGTGGTCTGCTAATTTCGTTCATTTTTTTCTAATCCTCATTCGTTGAATTTGTAAGTATTTCGAACACTTGATTGTCAAAGAATAGTTCGAAAATATTTAACGCTGATGCAGTTGGAGGAACATGATCACTAGAGAAACATGATCACTAATTCCGCAACCAGATGAATCAAAATTCAAATCTAGAATGGGTTTCTCATTGCTTACCCACTCATTGCCTTCTTCACGTTCTTATCCAGGTTCAGTTGACGTTTGTTTATGTATCCGTGCTGGGTGTTCCGTGTGATAACTGTCGTCACTGTCCACACTTGAATATTCATCTGGATTATAATTGGGATCATCCTCATATTCACTGTCATCGCTAAGAGGATTTTCCGATGTTTCCGAAACTACCTCCTCATCGGGATTAGCCAACATCTCCCTCAAACGATTTGCAGCCGTTCTTACGGACCCATAGTTTTCTATAAATTACAACTTTCATAGAAAATCAGCAGTAGGATAACAATTATCAACTTTTACTTACTTCAAAATCTTCAAGCTATATTTCCGGCTCACTAATAAAAAAAAATCCTCCTAATGGGACGATAGATTTGCAACTAATGCAAGTTAAATGTATTTCTTGTCGGTATATGCCGTCATGCCGTTATAAAGGCCGCCATACTTGACCGCAGATAAAACATGATGAAAGATGTTCAAAATATTAGAAAACGAACTTCTGATGGGACGCCGAAAAGGGCAACTTATCTAAATCTATGTGAAACTTTCGACGGGATATGCCTGATTGTCCCAGAAAGCGTGTTCTGACGAGACGGCAAATGCTGTTATGTCCATATCATATATCATACATACATATCAATGGAAATTTGTGGGCTTATGCCGTCGTTTCCGCGAAAGGGTTAACTTTGTCTTAGAATTTTTTTCTAGAATTAACAATTACGGAGATAAAATCAAGATAGCAAAAAAAAAACTCCCTTTACCACAATCCCCCGCGCGAGCTCACACCCCACATGCGGTGACTTTTAGTATAAGATACTTCATAGTACTCAATTGCCCTAACCCCTTGTGGGGCATAGCGCATCAACTGTTCCATGTGGCCCAGTTGACGTTTCGTTGGCATAAACTAATTTCGGAGAATGCAGTTGCCAGCATGCACGTCCTGCACATCCATGGCCACGAACTTTGTCGTGGACGGGACTCGAACCCGGTAACGCCGGTAGTCAAACCTGAGACTGATGCCTCAACACACTGCCCTACCGGTCGCCCTCCGGTCGCGCCTCCTCCTTGAATTTTTTCCCACTATTTTTATTCGTCCACTAAGGTACGTCGTGTTTTTGGAAAAAAAAATAACTGCAAGCACAAAGAGTTATACTTCTCAATAGTGCAAGTTTTCCAGTGTTTTCTTGGGAATACCATCAAAAAAGCTAACATTGGCAGAAGATTGTTGAAAGGAAACTGCTAACGGCACGTTTAGATGCAGCGACAGACGACAGTCGAAGTTGGATCGAGCTCATTTACCTTCAGAAAACTCGAGAAGTCCAACGTAGTGTGAGACGCGATAAAAGAGAGTATGCACACTCTCTTCTAGCTTCAATAAAAGAAGCCGCAAAAAGTAACAACCTAAACGATGTATACGGTGACATTTAAAGGTGGTTGTAACTCCTATCAACATAACGTAAAAGACAGTGAATAGAATAAAGAAGTGCGACTATTTACCCATACCCTTTTGTGCCATAGTCCTTGAGAAAATTATACCAAGAGACCCTCCACTATTCTTACGAAGACTAATATCTCTTTTTCATTAGTATTCCTAATATTTGCAGAGTTAAAGACGATCCGCCCGAAGAGTGTAAACCTTGCCAGTGCAATCGCTGGATATTCACATCAAATGTGATGTGTGATCTCAAAGTCCTCCAAATAAAGCCGACATTCCATCTCTCTAGATAAACCCATCTTATTTAGATGATATCTGACCCAGTGGTGACCCGAAAGGTAGCCCACAAGTAGCCTCAAGTCAGCTGGACTTATGTGAGTAGTGCTCCATAATCGAAGGGTCTAATCAACTCCTTCGATTGCCGCAGCCCTGCAAGGTCATCCCAGTAGTGCTATCGAAGCCTTTCAGACCATTCTTTAATTATTACCTTGGCTGAAGCCAGGCCTAAACTTACTTAGATGAACATCAGATAAGGCGGTGGAAAGTTCATTTTACTACGGCTTGTTTAATTTTTGGCGAATTTCCCCCTCTTAGATAATTAAGCGTAGTGGAGTTTGGCAGGGGTGCATTCTTTCGCCAATGTTATTTCTCTTAGTGATTAGCGTTGTGTTCTATGCAGACTTATCCGAAGAACATAGAGGAATTCTATGGACCTTTACATCTTATCTGCAACATTTTGACTACGGAGACAATATAGCCTAATCTCTCATAAAATTTTAGAATTGACCGAAATGGATCTGGATCTTCAGAAGGAGGGGAGCACGGTTAGGCTCTTAGCCCACCGTTGCGAGTAAGAAAATTAGAAATCCAACTGCCATCAGTATCAATGGTCAGCTTCTGGAAAGCGGGACCAATTCGTCTACCTAGGTAGCATTGTTGCCGAAAATGGCGGTACAGAGCCTCGCTCGTCGTATCAACCAGGCTAAATGTACCTTCAGCATGCTGTTTAACTTTCATCTGGTCGCACGGACGGTGATTTACCGCCCTATTCTTTAAAACACGCATAAATTTTGTCTGAGGGTATGCAAAAGGACGGCAAGGTGTTTTTGCTCTCAAATTATACAGCAACACTCGATGCAGGAATATTGTTTGCTGGCTCATAATGATCATGATCTGGATCATTAGCAATTGCTAACGCAAATATCATTTTACCATATCGATTTTCATTTATGATATATGTGGCATTACGACTGTTTTTACGTACGATACCAAAATTGTCCTCTTAAATAACACAGCCCTGCAAATTTAAACTTTGTCTCTGTTGAATGAATGCGACCAAGTGTTTCCGAAGGAAATTATTGCGCTGAACAAGAATCCGGAGTTCAAAATGTTCCATCACGTCAAATTTTCGAGAAAAAAGGTGTTGAAACCCCCCAAAATAGCGTTTTTGGCAGTTTTTGAAAAATTATTGTGCTAAAACTATATATGTCAGAAACTTCGCTCTTATCAGAAATTAACGCTTGAAGTATGCCCTTTCAAGCGAGCTTAGATGAAATTGATTGCATCAACCCTTTAAGTAGGGGGTGTGTTTTTGTCTAAGAGTGTTTTGAAAATACTAACAAAAAACTACCCAGGTGCAATCCTCCGATTTTCTTAAATTCGATTAATTTTTAATTTGTTCATCCGTCATTTTTAATTTTTATAATTGGACATTTTATTTGAAATCAGCAACCCCGAAAACCCCCGAGTAATAAGTTTCGTGTACATCTAACAAATTCTTTCTGAGAAACTGATTTCATCCCTTAAACCTTAAAAGATGTTTCTACCCTTAAAACTCAAAACAGGCCTATATAAAAAAAGACCTGTAAAATATTTTTCGTTATTTTAGTAGTGTACCAAGTTTTGAGAAAATCAGTGTATTGCACCTGGGTAATGTTTTTGTTAGTATGTATTTTCAAAACACTCTTAGACAAAAACACACCCCCTACTTAAAGGGTTGATGCAATTAATTTCATCTATAGCTCGTTTGAAAGGGCATACTTCAGGCTTTACTTTCTGATAAGAGCGAAGTTTCTGACACATTAGTTATAGCACAATAATTTTTCAAAAGCCCCTCTTTTTTCGAAAATTTGACGTGATGGAACATTTTGAACTCCGGATACTTGTTCAGCGCAAAAATTCCCTTCGGAAATACATGGTCGCATTCATTCGTCAAAACGGATGCAGGACTGTGTAATCAATAAATTAAATAATTTGTTAGACCCTTTTCACATGTGGTGTACATGTTTCTCTTTCAATTGATTCCATTTTTAAAGATTTAAGGTGAAGCGTTGAGCCAAAAGGATACGAAAACAAGAAGATGTTAAATTAAAGTAATGAGATCCTGAATATATTCCAATTTCATCGCGTCTTGGCTGATAGTGGTTTTACGGCTGTAGCGTATAGAGCGAGCGAGGCAAACTTTCTATGGCGATTTACTGAGGGTAACAACCCTTTAAATTGCGAAATAATCTTTTTAAGCAATATGTAGTGGGGTGTTGAATTTACCCACTATTGCTTAAAAACATGAACCGCTATGCGTCGCCCGGTCAGCTAGAAATGTTCCGATGCCTGTAGGAGGTTTATGAAATTGAAATTTTTTTTTTCTTTTTTTTTTTTGAAATTGCATAAGAAATCATGCGGTGAAGTCCCTATCCGGTAGCTTCTGGACACCCTGTATACGTATCCACATGTATATGTATCCAGTTGAAGCAAAATCGAAACTCGTCCATGAATGATCTATATGTCTATGAATACTATAATATAAATTTGCTCGACTTCGTAGAAAAGAAATTAAAGAGGCTCACTGTGTATTCGCTGATTATTCACTATCACTACTACTTCAAGTCAAACCAACAATCTTTTTTTTTTCTGATTTAAGCATAAATCCTGCCCTGCCGTCAATGCGTCCAATTCAAACAAAGTGACCAAGTAGGAGAGTAGACATCTGATTTCGTCAAGATCCAAGAATAAATCTTCGCCATGGAGCTTCCAACGATTGAATGGTCAAAATTATTCTAATTCCATTCACACGAAGCGCGCAATGAATTCAAAGTGAATGGGTGCGTTCATGGGTGTTGTGGGTACGAGTCTGAATAGCTAACCAGCCAGTCAAACATACGCTGAATGATGAAAAGTTCAATCACCATATCACTTCCGGGACGGGACATTACCAAGCATAGAAATTATAAAATAGTTTGCTTTATTGTTCTGCGAGTAGTATACCTTTGTCGTCAATAACTTCCAACGCTATAGTAATCTAATGGTAACTACTGTCTTTATTATTCATTGTCACACAGCTCTTCCGATAGTTGGCTCTGTTATCACTTCGGTGATGAGCTCGCTGCATTCAGTCAATAATTATTCTAATGTATTGCTGTCATAATGTGGCTTTTCTGTGATTTGGTTGTTTATGCGTATGATCAAAGAACAACCACCATTGTTTCAGGAAGATTATGACGGACAATGTAGACTCTTAGAAGTATAGTGACCGCGAGGCTTACAAGCGCAGTGCATTGCAACGAATTATTCATATTTTGTATACCTTCCTACCTGTCATTAATTTATAACAGTACATTCTAGATTTAGAAGGTATAGATCTGATTCATAATAAATTAGCGCCATGTGGCGTACGGTGACATCAAACTATGATACTTTTGGAGTATTATTCGTAGGAATAAAGCATGCTAATTTACATTTCATTATTTTTATAATTTTTTTTTAACAAAACCCTATTTCTTATTCTTTACAGTTTGTTGATATCGGTATTGTAACGTCGATTGAATCGAATCATAAACAAATTGAAAGTGCTCGTAAAGGACAAGAAATTTGTATAAAAATTGAACCGATTCCAGGTGAATCACCAAAAATGTTCGGACGACACTTTGATGAAACCGACATGCTAATAAGCAAGGTAAGTGTGAATATCTGACTTTACAAATATATGTACATACATACATATATGCGTAAACGAATACTGCGGTAAAAATGTATACATACATACGTATGTTAGTTATTTGATATTTTCGCTGGTGCTCAATACTTCTAAAATTAGTTTAAGCAAGCTAGCCTTCGCGTGAAGGGTACCATACCTTCGTTCCGAGTCATGGTACATTTGCCACTTTGAAATTAGTAGTAAAACTTGTTCCGATTTCATTGTTCCTATGAGATCTATCTGAAATAGTACGCCGATTTCAACGAAATTTAGGAAAATGGTTTGGTAGTCAATGTGATTAAATATATGAAATTTGGTAAAGATATCTTCGGAAATAAAAAAGGTTTTCTAATAAAAATTTGTTTTTAGAACGATCGTTCCTATGACAGCTATATGATAAAGTGGTCCAATTTCAACCAAATTCGGAAATGTGATTTGACTATAGATACATACTATTGTTTCTTATGAAATTTGAAAAAGATATCTTTAGAAATAAAAAAGTTCTTCACACAAAGACGAATTTTTGGATCAGTCGTTCCTATGGCAGGTGTATGACGTACGAGTAGTGGTCCGATTCCGTTGGTTCCGACATATATACTGCGTGCAATAAAAAGAAGGCTCTGTACAAAATTTGAGCGCGATAGCTTCAAAACTGACGGACTAGTTTGCATAGAGACAGACAGACAGACGGACAGACAGACAGACGGACAAAGCTTAATCGACTCGTCATCACACTGACCAGGAATATATTAGTTTATATGGTCGGAGATGCTTCCTTCTGTGCGTTGCAAACTTCATGACAAAGTGAATATACCCTATCACATCCGTGAAGGGTATAAACATTGCATATATGTATTAATGCGGTAGGACTTTCGTAATCGACTCATGTCATGTTTTGTCAAAGCGATAATTATTGAAAAAAAAATGTCAGGAATAGCCATTAATTTCATTTGGAAATGTGTACTTACTCTTTTTTGTTTTATAAATAAGTTACTTTAATTCGTAAATGAATTTCACGAAGCTCCGCGTATACAAAACCATCATACGACTCAAGCCTCCGAAAACATCCTAAACACATTCCACCGGAAAGTCCTTCGGCGAATTTTCGGAGCGGCTTACAACTGAGATGGATGGCGCATTCGGTATAATCATGAGTTGTGTGAACTGTACGATGAGCTGGAAGTTTCGGAAATCGTCAAACTACAACGTCTTGAATGGGCAGGTCCTGTACAATGAATGAACGATGTTTGCATGCCTAAACAAGTAATGAACGGACGACGAGTCGACGGAGCGAGGTTGCGAGGAAGACCGGGGACTCGTTGGGAGAGCTCAGTATTTGCTGACGCCGAGCAACTATCGGGCTTTCAAGATTGGAGAACGCGGTCACGTAACCGAAATAATTGGAGGACAGCGATCCAGGCGCCCAAAGCCCGACGTCGCCACGATGATAATGATTTCTTAGCGCAGACATTTGTTTCAGTGACAGCCATCAATACTACTTTGCCTTAATCTCTAGTGGGGTGTAGCTATTCCAGATATTCCTGCGCGCCATCGTACTCGGTTCTGGGCAATTGGTCGCATCTGCCCCCAGCGACGCACACTCTTTCGCCACAGATCGACACGATAACTTTCTTGGACACTCCCTTGGTCGGCCTTCATTGGAATGGGGTGCTATTTCATTGCATGTCCAGCAATGCAGTGATCACCCTTCCGCAATGTGTGACCTATCTACTGCCATTTTCCCCTTAGTCGATTTGCATCTGACAACGACATCAACTCAGTTCTTCATTTGATATTGTTTCAGGCCGGAAAATTCTTAAAATTCTATGAAAATACGACTTATAGCTTTCTGGTAACACTTGCGGAAACTTTCCATGTGCTGCTCCTGTATTCCTATATAACAGCACAGACAGTACAAGAGAGCAGACCAAGCCCAGATTGGTCTTAATGTCGACTCATGACTTCGTTGAATTCTAAGAAATTTCTAGCCCGAACCAATATCAAATCAAGAGCTAAGTCGATCTACGGGTCAGATAACAATCGACGAATTGATACGCAAGCGAAAATGTCAGTGGATAGGTCACACATTACGGTCGGATACGGATGATAACTGCATTGCTTTACATGCCATGAAATGGAACTCCATTTCCAACTAAGACGGGGTCCTAAAATCACATGGCATTGTTCTATGGCAGAAGAGTGTAAAGGTAACTACAGATTGATCTGACGTGACGTGGGAGTACGTGGGCCCACATCATATAGCGTGTGATACAAAATTCTAACATAGAATATTGTGTGCTTATGTGCACCATTGGGCTGACGTGGCGTGGGAACACGCTGGATAATGCAATCTGATGCAACACGCCTTATGGCGCGGCAGAAGCATATCAAAACTTTTTGATATTTCGTTAGACGTGGGAAGGCATCAGAAGAAGGAATTGTGTGTATCTGTAGTTTGTCGTGTACTGTTTGCGATTTTTTAGGATTTTCATGCGCTACGCATCAGGCCAATGCAAACACTGCATCATGTCTGACGTGATCCCATGAAGCCTGAGCAATCTGTAGTTATCTTAAGGCGCTGGGTATGTCGTTTGGGGAGTTGTGCCCCATTGCCCAGAACAAAGTACAATGACGTGCAGGTGCGATTGACGCGTAGGGGTTAAAGTATAGTAGTATGCTCAAACATGGTGCCACCGATGAAGAGAGGGTCGAAGTTGCTGGACTCTGGAAATCACTAACCGTTATCGTTACGATTACCAAGACCGTGTCTTCTCCGTCCATCGTTATCAGCACACGCTTTGACATTCAAATTTCTCATAACCGTTAGAATGTCCTCCTTAGAGCTAAATTATACAGCCGCCTTTTTGCCGTTTCGCCGTTTTTCGTCGCAAAAGCAAGCACCGCGCTGTATTTTTCGTAGAAATATGGATATTAACAAACTAATCCAGATGGCAGAGTCACAATCAGCTTTTGTACTTTAATGTTTAAACCGAAGCCGGGTTCGTTAGGTATTCTTATGCTGAATAATGAAAACATTTCGATTGAAAAACAGACACACTCGTTATTTAATAACCGAACTATACACACGCGTCACTAACAACCAATCACTAACTAGCTCAACTATTCGTTTCCGTCGGATCTCTATAACGACGCTTCAACTGCTTTTCGTTTCCGGGCAGATAACGATCTACAACAATTGACTTCCGACTGACTTTCAACTTCGACTGATTTACTTCGCTCTTGATGACCTTGGCTTTATATAGCTGATCTCCGACTCCAGAACAATTTAAATGGCTCAAAATTCTGCTCTCTCGTTCTATTGTCACTTGTTATTAAAGGTTGCAGAAGGTTCGCGACTCCGCTAGTGCTCGTTCTATTATTGTGACATCGATCGTTCGAGACTATGGTAGAGCTTAGTACAGTTCGTGTCATAACTGTGGCGTCCTCCATGCATACAACAGTACCTTCATATTTTTTATGGTGCTCCACACGAATCTGAGTTTTTCCAACTTTGACTAGAGAACTTTATTTTTTTTTCTTAACAAAATACCCATTTTCCACAGATTGAGCGATTATTTTAAGGTAGGCTATTTTTAATGTTGTGAAAAAGACAGGCTTTTTGTACCCATACAGTTCCAAGCAAAAAGCCGACGAGCATCCTTAAGAGCCCATTAAGGGGTGGTTTTTCTTGTAATGTCAATCGTCTTAGATGTTTATCATTCCGTAAAACACGTCCTACCGTGTCAATAAGTGCAAACTTATTCCCAAATAGACCGTATTCACGCGGCGAGCAGTTGGAATTTGAGACTTTTCTAATATTTCTTGTATCTCCAGTATATGTAGCCAATTTTTTGTACGCCCTTCATATTTTTCTCTTAGCTGACCTGATCCTTAAGGAAGTTACACACTACTGACTTACTTTTTCCATTTTCCGGCAGTTTCCCTGTATACTAGCCCTCACTCTTTATAGGTAACTATTTTACCTTGTTCTTCAAGCGTCAAGACTTTTCGTCGGCCCACACAAAATCCTTTAAAATACACACAACAATGGATTTTTTTTCACAACTTCTCTTTGTTTGGAAATGCTACCGACTACGATATAAGAAATAACGGCATGAGATGATAAATAATAATGATAAGATGTAAGATAGACACAAACTACATAAAAATCTCCTCCCTACTCAAGTGCGTGGCAGTGTATCTATGTTAGTTCACCCATTGGGTGATTTGAGGAAACAAATCGTGGTGGAGAATTTTTTTCTTTCGTTTTTATGTTTTTTTTTATCTCTCCATGCTAAGAAAACTGACTAGGGAGATCTTCAACATCTGCAACAAACATAGATTCTGGCAGCCTTATAAGGACTGCCTAAAAATATACAAAAATGCCATTAGGGCGGCGAAAGTCCAAGCGTGTTAGGACTTCTGTCAATCTTTGGATAACATCAAGGACACAGCAAGGATTAGCAAGATCCTGTCCAAAGAGCATTCCAGTCTGTCCTTAGTGAAGAGAACGGATGGCACTTGGACAGAATCCACTGCCGAATCCCTGGAGCTCCTTTTGAATACACACTTTCCTGGATGCAAGGAAACTTGTATGGAATGCCCGGAACTGCGTAACGCGAATTGCAAACAAAGTGAATATGTGCTTTCCATTATCACAGAGGAAAGGATATACTGGGCAATCAACAATCCCTACAAATCACCCGGGCCAGACGGCATACTTCCTATTA
The DNA here is from genome assembly GCA_964017055.1 of Chloromyia formosa. NCBI lineage: Eukaryota > Metazoa > Arthropoda > Insecta > Diptera > Stratiomyidae > Chloromyia > Chloromyia formosa. Next base: position 43,754,157 of record OZ024814.1, on the reverse strand, counting down.
TGCTTCAGTAATTGCATGACTTAGTAGTTCCCAGGCTACTGGTGTTTTTTTAGAAGCTGTCTCCTACTCAACCACGTCCCCCAGTCGTGGCGAAGGGTTCGAGTCGTGTTCATACCGAAGGCAGGCAAGCGAGGGCATGAAATAGCGAAGGGTTTCAGACCGATCAGCTTATCCTCCTTCGTACTAAAGACGTAGAGCGTATCATTGACTTACACATCCGACAAATCCTGAAAGGATCACCGCTTTCGAAGGCTCAACACGCCTACCTCAAGGGTAGATCCACAGAAACGGCTCTCCACGAGGTAGTGCGCACCATCGAACAGAGCCTCCAGTATAAGCAATATACATTATCTGCTTTCCTCGACATAGAGGGTGCATTCAACAAATGTCCGCATCGAATCTATTCATGATGCCTTATCAGACTTGGGAATCGAAGCAGGGATCGGCAGCTGGATAGTAACCCTGCTAAGATCTAGAATAATTCATGCGAACTTAGGAAACAGCCACCTAACCAGATATGTATGTAGAGGGACACCTCAGGGAGGCGTCATCTCCCCGTTGCTCTGGCTAGTTGTCATCAATAAAATTCTAGCTAGGCTTGACAGAGAAGGGGTTAAAGTGGTCGTGTACGCGGGTGATGTGGCAATCGTAGTGTCAGGGATGTGCCTCTCCGTGATTAGTCAAATCATGGAAAGGGCCCTGGGTATGGTGAGCACCTGGGCTACAAGCTGTGGCCTGGGCGTCAACCCAGATAAAACTGAACTGATGCTATTTACCACAAAAACCAAAGTACCACATTTTACCCTTCCTAAACTAAACGGACAGCCACTTCAATTATCGCCCAACGCAAAGTACTTAGGTGTCATTCTAAACACGAAGCTCAGCTGGAAGTTAAACATTGAAGAACGGGTAAAGAAGGCCTGCATAGCCCTCTACGCCTGTAAGAAAACCTTCGAAAGGAGATGGGGCCTTAAGCCATCAAATTCTTACATATGGATCGTTTTGGTCTGGTGGCCAGCGCTTGCTAAAAAATATAAAATAACATCACAAAACTTGGCAGGGTGCAAAGAACGGCATGTCTTGGTACCACAGGTGCCATGTGCGAACATGCCCAAGGGAAGCGCTAAACGTGATCCTGCACCTTCCACCTATCGACCTCTTTATCAAACAATTGGCGGCGGGCAGTGAAGTCAGGCTCAAAGAGTCGGGAGGCTGGACTGCTAAACCGTACGGCCATAGCGACATTCTAAACCAGTTGCCACAGGATGTGGCCAAGGTGAATACCGACTTCACCGTGCCCAAACTAAGTTTTGGGAGAAACTTCTCTGCCAAATTCCCAACCAGATCTGAATGGGGAGAAGGCGAGGTGGTGAAGAGTTTGACATCATGATTTTCACCGACGGGTCCAAAATGGACTGCGGCGTCGGTGCAGGGATATTTTTTGATGCACTAAATATTTCGGAGTGTTACCGCCTCCCAGATCATGCCAGCATCTTTCAGGCGGAAACCCTCGCAATCATGAAAGCTTGTCACATTCTCAGAGACATACCAGATAACCACAGCATCGCCATTTGCTCGGACAGCCAGGCCGCTATCAAGGTACTGAACTCGGTAAGTGCATCCTCCAAGCTTGTCGAGCGATGTGGCGCGTAGTTAGCTTGCCTTAGCAGACGGCTCAATATTATCCTGCTCTGGGTTCCTGGTCACAGGAACATAGAGGGTAATGAGAGGGCTGACGACCTAGCCAGAAGGAGCGCCGTCCTAGACAAATCTCAAGCGGAGCCTGTTTGCATTCCGCTGTTGACTGTTAAGCGCAATATATCCAACCACTACCTCAAGGTTGCGGATTCCAAATGGCAGAATCTGCACACCTGCGCCGTACCAGAAAGATATGGCCCTCCTATGACAGTAAGAGAACATCGGAGCTTATAACCAAATCGCGCAGAGATGCCGCCAGGCTCACAGCAGTCATCACGGGGCATTGACCTATAGGGGATCACGCAGTCAGGCTCGGTATCCCCTACAACACGCATTGCCGAAGTTGCGGTAATGAAGAGGAGAAAGAAACCCTCACTCACTTCCTATGCGAATGCCCAGGCCTTGCTAGGACCAGACATTGTACATTGGACAAGGCCTTTCTTGACAACCTAGGGGATGTGTCGGGGGTGAGGATTGGGGAGTTGCTTTACTTCCTTAACTCCTCCGGTTGGATCTAGGCAACATCTCCTGTATTTTCTGACTATCAGCTAACAAAAAATTTTCTCGAGGTTTGTGGCTTCAAAACGGCGCTTCTTGCGCTAATTGGGCTATGGTAAGGTTTTGCCTAAGCCACCACTTATACCAACCATGTTTTTATACCCTAGACTTTTAGTATAGGGTATATTGTTTTTGTCACGACGGAAATATGTAACACCTTAAAGGAGGCTCCGGAGGTATAGCAATGTATATATATAAATGATCAGCGTCACCTCCTGATTCGATTTAGCCATGTCTGTCAGTCTGTCTGTCTGTCTGTCCGTTCGCACGATAACTTTCGATAGAATGAAGCTAGAGCCTTGAAATTTTGCTCAGATGTTGGAAGTATGATCTAGTTGGTTGGTATTGAAAATGGGCATGATCAGGCCAAGGGAACGCCTACCTCCCCTACATATGTACAATAGTTAAATGTATTTATAACTCCCGATTAAACAAACATGAAAAGCTCTAGCTTTGGCAGATTGCTCGTGAGGATAATCTTTTACTCTCCTGAAAAAATAAAATCGATCAGTTGAAAACTAACGGCAATTTTCTTACAAAGAGCCCCGTACTACCCTACTTTTCGGGTTTTCTGTCTATAACTCTTGAACCAATTGACGTAGACACCTGATTTTTGGCATGTAACCCTGGGGTGGAAAGCTGCTTGAGTTCAAGTAAGTTGGGCATAATCAGATCAAAGGAACGCCTACCTCCCCTACAAAATTTCAAAAAATTAAATATCTTTTTAATTACGATAACTTTCGATAGAATGACACTAGCAAGTTGGCAATTTGGTGGAATGTTGTTACTAAGATCTACTTGGCTGGTATTGAAAATGGGCATGATCCGACCCAAGCAACCCCTACCTCCCCTACAAATGCAACTTCAAATAAGCGATAACTTTTGACAGAATCAATCCAGCGACTTGAAGTTTTGGTCAAATGTTTGAAGTGAGATCGGGTTAGTTGGTATTCAAGATGGGTTAGATCCGACCTGAGAAACTCCTACCTCCCCTAGAAATGAAACTTAAAATAAGCAATAACTTACGACAAAATAATGCTAGCGACTTAAAATTTTGGTCAAATGTTTGTAATAGGATCCAGTTGGCTAATGTTCAAAATACGTAAAATCCGACCTGCGAAACCCCTACTTCCCCTACAAATGAAACTTCAAATAAGCGATAACTTTCGATAGAGTGAACCTAGAGACTTGAATTTTTTTTTAATGTTTGTAACATGATCTTATTTGTTGGTGGCAATAATGAGCAAGATCCGGCCCAAGGAACCCCTGCCTCCCCTACAAGTGAAACTTCAAATAAGCAAAAACTTTCGATAGAATGAAGCTAGCGACTTGAAAAATTCGACAAATATTTGTAGAATGGGTTAGTTAATTGATTTTAATAATGGTCAAGATCCTCCTGAATGATTGCCAACCTCCCCTATAAACTGGCCATATAGGAAACTCACGTTTAATGCATATGGTCGTTACCAATTGGTACATACTTTTGGTATCACCACTAGGTCTGTACAAGTCTAGGGTATATGCGCTTCAGACTCGAGCGAAGCTTCGGCCTGGGTTTTTTTTTTGAGTGTTGAACACGAATCCGGAGCTTCTCACCAAAATTTCTTCGTGGAACATGGTCAAAATCTCGAAAAACCTTGAAATTTTGGTACTTTTTTGGTTTTCCGCAAGTTTAAAACCGTGAAAATTTGCTGATAAATTGAAGAGCTTAAAATTTTGCGTTGAATGAGCTACCTAAGCGTCAAATTTGGTCTCTAGTAGTGTAGCCGCAATCAACAGCCGAAAAACGTCGATTTTTCTTAATTTTGCGAAAAACTTTGTCATGGTCACATTTGAACGTCTGTCATTTTAAAACGGCTATTGATACGTAAAAATGCACAAGTAAAAGTTGTAGAGCATGAAATTTTCCGTTCAGAAAGTACCTATTTTTTTTTTTAATTCTTGTAATTTAATTTTTCAATTCACAAATTCGCAATATGTAAATGAAATCAGGTTTTATGGTGTTGTTCCCTTATAACACATTTTCGTACTTTTTAGTGTTTTGTAGTAAATACAAAACCCTTATGAAATCGGTCAAATGTCTGTCTGTCCGTCTGTCCGTCTGTCCATGGAATATCTCACGAACGGCTGAAGCTACATACATGAAATTTTGTAGGAATGTGTAGAATTACTATAACTCGCCGGAGAAAGCGAATCGTCGTAATAGGTCAACTTTACGGGGAGGTCCCCATAGAGGGGAAATGAAGGTCGAAATTTTTTTTTCGTTTGGTACTGGCAAGTGGGGTATCATAAGAAAGGTACCGTCGAGTACATTCCATTTTTGGAATTTTTTTCAAATTCGAAGAAACGAGAAAAGAGGGAGAGGGGAAAATATGTCGTCCGAGTTTGTCCCCCCCTTGCATTTCGAGACCGTTATACTTAGAAATATGAAAATTTGCAGAAAAGCGCCATTTTACTAGCGTAAAAAACCTAGATTTCTAGAATTTTGAAATTTTATCAGAAAAGGTTAATAATAGTACATTTCTATAGTTGCAGTTAGCACACCCCTGCACCCCTTACGCGCATCCGAGGTCAAAAATATTGCTGGCCAATGATAACCAACATCATAGGCAATAATACCTCTAAGTTTCATAACAATCACATAATATTTAATAATAGTACATTCATTTAAATTTTGAGATTTTGATGCCATTCATACAAAAAATGCACATAACATACTCGTACGAGTACTATTACTGTATACTTGAATATTGTTTATTGTTTTTCGTAAAGTGAATTGGAGTTAACCATTTCTGAAAGGGTGGAGATTGGTGGTATAGGAGTGGTAGGGGAGAGAAGTTTAAGAGGGGAGGTAGGTGGGTTGCTGCTTTAAGGGAGGTTCCCATAGAGGGGAAATTAAGGTCAACACTTTTTTTCATCTGATATAGGCAAGTGGGGTATCATGAGAAAGGTACTACAGAGTACATTCCATTTTTGGCGACTTCATCAAATTCGAAGAAAGGGTAAAAGAGGCAGAGGGGAAAATATGAGATCATATTGTAATTTTTCAAAAGGGGAATGATTGGTAGGAGAGGTGGGAGGAGGGGAAGGGGGAAGGAGGGAGGGGGGGGGGGGGTATGCTCGTCGCTGACTCTATTCTCTATAATTATTCAAACAATTTATTTTCAATATTTTTTATGCAAACTTACAATTTGCAATATTGTCTTAACCTGAATGGTTAAGCATCTCCAAAAGTAGGACAGTTCATCTCCTATTGGCATGGGACACTACAAAACCCTCGGATTGCGGGCGTAGCCCTCTATTTTCCGGTTTCATTTTTAATAGGTGCTGGTAATTCTCCAACAATTTGAATATTGAAGGTTGTATTTACATGTATATATTACAAGAAGTTGAATAAAAAGTACACTGCAGGTTTACAGCCCTAGTTTTTTTGGAAGGTCCGGTTTGTGGGGACGGTGGTCTGGGTTCCAGTGCACGGAATTCGTCGACTAACTCTTCCAATATCTCTTTTAGGTTCTCGTCCATGGTTGCAGAGAGGTCCACATTCTCAAACTTGCCCTCACAGTTTTTACAAAGCGGGAGCAATGTAAACCTTTTTGCAGCCACAGTTTTCTTCACATGCCTTCTTGCATTTACAAGAAATGATGCGCAGTAGGGCATCTGGTGCGGCTTTCCTCGTGGTTGCTACAGGCAGGATTCCACTTTTGGTGATTTTCGACCCCCGTTTTTCGGGCCTTTTGTCAAAGCCAAGCCATATCTAGACTTGTTGGTATACCCTCATTGAATGCTGCTGGGCTGCGTCCTCAGTTGGTGGAACGTGGAAGTCAGGCGATGTTGAATCGCGCCTTGAAGGAGCACGTCACATAGCTTTTGTATCTCAGCAGATTCAATAAGGTAAATAAGGGGGCGTCTTTTTGCCCATACAGCGCCCTAAAGAAGGACTCTCTTGCCGTGGCTATACTGGACGAGCTGCCTGGGGATATTGAAAAACTTTTATGACGGCTGTCAAATGTGAATTTCTCTGGAGGATGTTGAGAAATTTGATCTTCCCCTGATCGCATGTAAAAATAGTATATTTTGAGATATAGTATTACTTTCTCAATGCGAGATGAGACGCGTACAGGGTTTGCGGCACATTCTCTTTTGCTGGTTTGAGGAATCGTGGTAAGGAGGGCATCTGCTCTTCCCTGGTTTGTTTGCACTCTATCTGGAACTCTATGAATTGCTCCATGAGCATTGATATCCGGCGCCTTTTGTTAGAAGAGTTGTTCAGGAAAGTGTATTGGGCAACTGTGGGCACCATCAGTTCGGTTACTTCTACAGATTGTTTCTTGGTTGATCTTGTCAGATGTTCCATGCGTTTCGTACTGGTGTCAGCAGCTTTGTCAGCGTAGCCGTCAGAAACTATAATTGCGGTTGACCTATAGTTGGACCTCACGTACCTCATGTAAATTTCACAGATTTGCGCATAAGTCTGCCCTTGATGCCACCTCACCCGGTGCAACAAGAACCCTCCATCAATGACATATTTTGTGTTGCTCAAGTTCCATTATTGTTGATTCGGTTCAAAAGCATTGCGCAAGCTCGATTTTGTACATTTTCTCATTTCATTAATGTCAAAAAGAGCCTCAGGGTAGGGAGACATTTCGTATGTCAGGAATAATAATCAAAATATGATTATTTTGCAATGGCGATTCGATGGCATAAGTCAGTATTTAGAACTACAGTCTTTTCGTTGATTTGGATAGCACTGTTCATCAACGCAAGAGGCTTCACTCGATAATCTCTTTTGAATTTAACTGCCCGAAAATCGTCTCCAACTATCCGGTTTATCCCTTCCGCGTCCACCTCTTTAGCCAAGTGGCAGTCTACCCTTTCATCTCCGACAATAGCAGTACTTATTAATGAGAGGTCTGATGTTTCTGGGAAAGGGGGATGTTCATGAAACCATTCCATAAGCTTTTCTCGGTCAACCTTGTCTCGCTTGAGCCTTGAGTCTCCACTGTCTACATATTGTTCAGAACTTGCAAATTCCACGCCACTGAACATTTCCACTTCCCCACACATATGCTGCATTACTGCCATCCCTTGAGTCTAATTAGTCAAAACGCTTACACCTACTCTTCGACCACGAGTGAGACCATCACTAATCTTCAAGTATTTTATGAGAATACTCGCTCAAAAAGTGATTTTTTTTTGTTTCAAATTTCTGATTTTTTTTTTACTAAAATATATCAAAAAGATTACGTACCTTCTGTACAAATTTTACATTTTCACGAATTAATAACCGTTTTCAAATTACAGACGTTCGAATGTGACCATAACAGGGTTTTTCGCAAAGTTGAGAAAAATCGACGTTTTTCGACTGTCGATTGCGGCTACACTACTAGACCGAATTTGACGTTCAAGTAGCTCATTCAACGCAGATGCTTATGCTCTTCAACTTATCCGTATTTTTTTCGCTAGGATGCACGGTTTTTAAGTTATAAGTGAAAAACCAAAAAAAAGTACAGAAATTTCGAGGTTTTCCGAAATTTTGTCCATGTTTCGCGAAGAAATTTTGGTGGGAAGCTCCCTAAAGAACATAAAAAATGAAAGAAAAAATTCTTCACCACATTTTGTTTCCCAGAAGCCCTTCTGAGCTCCCAATGACTGGATTATGTAGGTTCGAATTCCCTAGCTCATTAAAAAGCGGCACCAAAAGCTTCTAAAAAAGGAATTTTCGAACAACGAACTTTGTAAAAACTAAGTTATCAAAAATTGAATTTTTTTTTTGGAAAAAAAGTGAACAATTTTCTACTTGCTGCTGGTTTTCCTAAATATCGAGAGAAGTATTTTACCTATTCTGTGAGGAAAGTCATGCAAAATGAATTTGTTCAAACGTTAAAAAGTTTGTTGACGAACCTCGGATTTATGAAAAGAATCGTTTATCCTGTGAAACTTTCCATGTCAAAATCCTACAAGTGTTTCTTCGTAGGCAACAAGTATTTTTCTGTCTTAATCATGAACATTATTTTTTGACACACTTGATTACCTGGTTGTACCCAAAATTTTACATATTTCTATTTGACCAATATTAAATAAATGGGTATAATATTTACTAAGATCTATGTTTGTCGCCTTCGTTGTTAGCCTGTCAGTCTGCACCGACACCCATTTGGCCGTCGATGACTAACGATTCGAACTGACTCATATTTGCGGTTGAATCGTCCGACAAATGGAATTTTGCTTGCATAATGGTGAATCACCACATCAACTATGACAACTACTTGACTATGTGTCTGTCTATATACTCGTACAGGAAGTGTATGAAATGGGTCAAAATTGTTTGTTGGGACAATCATTGGATAAGTAACAACCGAACGGCTTTTGAAAAAATATGATAATGTTTGTAGTTTAGTTTATTTACTCACTATTAGGAATGAGAAAAAGATTTCGATTCTAGAGCTGCACTATCATCAGTTTCGTGTAGTTGTATCTCCTGCAAAAGATGACACTCAGTTACACCACCTACAAGTACGTTTGAATGATGTGAACGCAGTCCAACGTAAAATGGAAAACTATTATCTAGTATCTACTCGAGTCTCAACCTCCTTTTCATAAACGTCCCTGTCCTAATTTCGGGATTTGATTTCCAACTGTAGTCTATTGCATGGTTGTGTGGAACGCGGGTAGTGAGTGCAGCATAGTGCAGTTTCAAATTGACGTCATAGGGACGACGTCAATGTTCGTTCTACCCATTCTAGCTTTAACCCCAGCCACTTTTCATGGTCCGTCTAAAGCTTTCCTGCTACACATATCCGGCGAAGCCATTCACCTTGCGTGGACGTCATTCGTTGTGCAATGACCTCGTTTTTGCAATCCATAGAAAATGTAGAAAATGTACGATTGCACTTTTGAAATTATTCTAAGCATTTTTCGTCTGCTAAGTTCTCACGGTTTAGTGGTTATCGGATAAAAGAAAATAAAGTTTCGTTGCTGTTTTTTTTGTCATGAGACGTTATTCAAGAAGATATCTACATTCTATTATCAATGAAGGGGGATTATACTTTGGGAATTTTGAGCTGAGTTCGTTTCAAGACTTTAACCTTCGTGGAATTTTTGAGTAGTAGGAAAGTCTCTACAGAAATTAGTAGTTGCAGATGTTTTTTTGAGTACTACGGCTATTAAATCCCATAGTTGTTGTAGTAGCGACGTGCTGATATCCAATAATTGTGTGTGTCACAAAGCTTGATTGTCCATATTTTCCTCAGTGTCCAGGTGTAGAAACGCAGCTGCCTCAATAGGATTATCCCAAAGCGCAGTAGAAGTTAGGCGCTTGGGAGCTGCAGGACAGTTAAGGATGTGCTCAGCATCGTGTGGAGTGAGGTCACAGGCTGGGCAGAAGTTCTGTATGTTGTTATCAATGCGGGATAGGTACGAGTTCAGACGTGAGCACCAGCCAGAACGAACTTGGGCGAGTGTAGTCCTAGTTGCTCTAGGAAGTCGTAGTTCGTCTGAAGATTTAGCAGGTGGTTGTGCATTTAGTACCTTGTTTGGTTTTCTGTCCGCGATTGAGGATAGCATTTCTTCACTATGCAGTGTTGTGATCTGTAGCTGGCGTTATCGAAGGGACACTCTTAAACCTTTGGATCTACCGGGGTCCCTCATATTACGTCTTAGGCTGAAAACACACCGCATAAAACAAAACGTTTATTTCTGTCTCAAGAAACAACCGACCATTGCTTCTTATCAGGCAGCACACACCAAAAGAAACGAAACAAAACAAACGTCTTTATGTATTAATGTTCTTGCAAATGTACAAGTGCGAATCATTTCAATGAAAATTGGAATTGTTTGTGACACTTGGTTTCATTCTGCACACCAACTTAGTATGCGTCTGTAGCTTAGCTCGGTAACGCACCGGGCATTTTTTGCTACTCGAAACACGGTCTCTGCGGTTCGCGCCCCGCAACGGGACCAACTATTTTTTATTCTCAAATTCCCTCTGAATTAATTTCTCCGAGCTTAGTGGTTTCGTATGGATAGTAGCACTCATCAGGTCTTGCATCTTTGCAGCTATCCATGTGCAAGACGACCACGAAAGTGTGAGAATTCTGTTTGTATAAGCCGTGAAGGCGTGATTTTACTTGAAAACTCGACCGTGGAGGTCTAGATGGTGTGAAGCACTTATATTAACTCACTGGAGGGGTGGATAGAGGGTGAGAAGTGGAGATATTTGTTGCAATTGTAAAATTGCCAGGGAACAAATATCTCCACTTCTCACCCTCTCTCCACCCCTCTAGTGAGTTAATATAAGTGCTTCACACCATCTAGACCTCCACGGTCGAGTTTTCAAGTAAAATCACGCCTTCACGGCCTATACAAACAGAATTCTCACACTTTCGTGGTCGTCTTGCACATGGATAGCTGCAAAGATGCAAGACCTGATGAGTGCTACTATCCATACGAAACCACTAAGCTCGGAGAAATTAATTCAGAGGGAATTTGAGAATAAAAAATAGTTGGTCCCGTTGCGGGGCGCGAACCGCAGAGACCGTGTTTCGAGTAGCAAAAAATGCCCGGTGCGTTACCGAGCTAAGCTACAGACGCATACTAAGTTGGTGTGCAGAATGAAACCAAGTGTCACAAACAATTCCAAAACAAACGTCTTTGTCTCGATGCGTTTTATGACTGGTTGTCGATAATGCATGTCTGGATATTATCAACACACACCGAATGAAACAAACATGCTTCAGACAAACGTCGTTGTCGATAATTGCATACATTGCATTAGGCGCAACACACACCGCATGAAACGAAACAAAAAGACAAGAAAAGACAGAAAGACATGTTTCGTTGCCACTAGACGGCCAGTTGTCTTTCAGAAACAAAAATTCGTTTCCGCTTAATAGCTGGTCATTTTATGTAAAATGTCGCAAATTATGGACGTCGACGCCGAAAAGTTGTTGATTTTAATTGAGGCAAGAAGCCCAATTTATACAATAATTATAGAGTAAAGGAGCATGCAAATATAATTGCAATTGATAAGCTATGGGTAGAAATAGTAACCGAAATGAATTGTGAAAGTAAGTTTATTGTATAGTATTTCATTTTATTAAACATAGGTACTACTAAAGCACGTTACAAATTCAATTTTGTCTCATCTCAACACACACCAAACGAAACAAGGCAAAAAAAAAACGTTTTGTTTTGTCTCACTGTGTTTCGCTTGGTGTGTGCTGCAATGAAACACGTTTTTTTGTCTTAAAAGGCAAAAACGTTTTGTCTGATGCGGTGTGTTTTCACACTTACATGACGTGGCGGAGGAGTTCTGTCCATAAGGTTAGAGTAGGGATGGTCAGCCAATCAGATGCTGCTTCGTTAGAAGTGTATTGTGTCTTCTTAGGGGCATCATTCTGATTTCTTGGTGAAGGTGGTCCTGTGACGACATCAGTAGGCAGCCTGCGACAATTGTAAAAGGTGCATTTTGGCAGGTCTGTACGTTCCTCCATTGAGTGTCGCATAAGTTTCTGACCAGATGGACGCTGCTTAATTGGCATGTAAGTCGTTAGTAGGGTCTCCTTGTCCTTCCCCCAGGAACTGTCAGCTAGAGCTTTGAAGACTTTGTTCTTGCTTCTCATCTTGTCACAAATGGTTGACGCATGGGCCGAGGAGGTAGCCATGCTGTCAAGGGTGACACCGAGAATTTTAGGGTGGTTAATGGTGGGGGTAGTTTGACCGTCTACTGCAGTATCCAGTTGTTGCCTTACTTCTTTGGTCCATGTGGATAATAGCGTAGCGGTAGACCTCGGCGCAGACAGTGAAATTTTTGCTGACGAAGAAGGTGTTCAGTTCGTCGAGATACCCACTTATCTGTTCGCACATTTGAGTGTTGTCGTTGCTGGTCGCTAAAATCGTGGAGTCATCGGCATAATTGACGATTTCAAGTCCGTCAGGTGGCGTAAGGAGTCCTGACATGGTGGAGATAACTCTCCTCCTTGGGGGACACCCTGTTTAATTCATCTTAGTATAGATTTGCCAGATCTAAATTCTACGTAGGACTGTCTGCCGGCAAGATAGTTGGCGATCCACTTTATAATATGCGGTGTAAGCGATGTGCAGACAGGAGAAACGCGTGGCTGACAGTATCAAAAGCCTTTGACAAGTCTAAAGCCACCAGAATCGTTCGTTGGCAAGGACGTGCTTGGTTGAGGCTATTGTATTGTATTTTTGATGTAATGACATCCAAAGCCGTCGTTGTGCTGTGCATCCTTCTAAAGCCACGTTGGAGGTCGGTCAGCTGAATCTGAGCCGCAATTATACGGTGGAGCAGCGCTTCTATGGTCTTGGCTACTGGAGATAAAAGTGTGATGGGACGGTATGATTCGCCTAGTGTTGGTTTTTTTCCTGGTTTTAGAATAGGGATCACTGTTCCTTTCTTCCAAAATTCGGGAATGATAGACGATGAGATGGGGAGGTTGATCGTGGCCGTTATGTATTCAAATGCTCGTGTGTCAACTCCCAATATCCATTAAAATTTTAATGATGATAACGTGTAAACATAAACATTGCACATTAAACTTATGCACACTCATCCCCATTTCATTGTTATCTGTGTTCTTAGAGAGAATTGTTTAATTTTACGCTCTCCGTAGTATTTATTGAGTTATGAAAAGTACTTACGGAATATACTCCAGGCAATAAGACTTTCTAGATAGAAATGTCGGTACTACAAAAATGAACTATGAACAACGAATGTGTCATTTTTCAATTTTTAGCATATATCTCGCAAATCGTTAGCTGTAGAAAAAAAGTTACATGACAAAATTAAAGAGCACTAAATTTGCTATAAGATTGTTATACATCATTATTTTGTATTTTTATAGTTTAACAGATATATGTATGTTGGTAATTTGAAAAAAAAATCACTATTTTTTTTTTTTTTTCAAGTTTTTTTCCCTTTTATCTTTTTTGTCATTTATTGGACAAAAAAGTTGTAGATAATAAAATTTGTCACAAAATGCGTATAAATTCATTGTTATATCTGCAAGTATAAATCATCATCATTTAGGCAAAAGGAGCCAGTTGCTAAACAGCTCCTAACCGGATTCTCTTTCTCATCAAAAAGGGTTTTTACTATGATAATTTTTAACAGGGAATATTTGTGGCCGCTTCTTTTGAGACTTGATTTTGCCGTGTGCTCGGTAAATGTTCATGCTACCAATGTCCGGGATACCACAAATTCAAGCTTATCAAATTATCTATCTTGAGAGATAAATACGAGTACAGTCAAAATCGTTTATAGCGGCATCGGATACAACGTCATATCGGTTATTACGTCCGATTTTATGCAGCTATTTGCGCCGCCTAATCAAACAATGTTAATAAGTATCGCTTACAACGTTATCGGTTAGTACGACATATCGCTTATAGCGTCCATATATTGTAGTCCCTGGAACAAATTATATCGGATACAAAGGCGACTACCTTTCCAGTTTTTGTCAATTTTTTTTTTATGAATTGTCGAAATATTCCCATTGTTTGCGGTATTGTTCCTTTCATGGGAAATACTAGACCTTTTCAGATCTGTAATGGACGTGGGGACGGAGCCTAGAGTTGCCATAATTACCGTGAAGCTCGGGCAGTGCCATCTGGCGGAGAAAAAGGCCTATCAACGAGCTAAGCTGCGGCCTAATCTTGCTGTAGCTCAATTCGAGAGACGTGGGTGGGATTAACGCTGCTCGTTACCCCTATCCTTTACGTATTAATAAAAATGCATAGTCCTGGGGAAGACAACACAAACATGGAAAGCAAAAATGGGGAATAAAAAAAATGTAGCGGTAAGGATGGAATGGTTGGCGGACGCTCAGTTGCCCTTGCCTTCGGGGCAACCGGTAGCTCAGTGCATTGAAGAACCAGTCTCATGTCTGACTACCGGCGTATCGGGTTTCGAATATCGTCCACAACATCCTTCGACTTGTTGCACGTAGGCGGCTAAATGATGGAGCAGGAGGTGCATGCTAGCAACTGCATTCTCCGAAACTAGTTTTTGCCAATGAAACTAACTAGGGCACATGGAACAGTTGACGCGCTATACCCTATATGGGGTTAGGGCAATTTAGTCGATCTGCCGGTGGAAGTAGTGCTTCCAGACCAGAATATGGTTCATTACAGATCATTCGCACGTCGAAATAAATCTGGCCTGTTCCAAAGCGAATTTCCACTTGTGTTGTGCTATTGTATGTTGGTAAACCAACCTCAATTTTTGTTGTGGTGTGTGCCCGAATTCTTGAATAATAATGTCACGGAGACAGTTTTCAATCGAGAAAAAAGCACACATATTGTAGTGCTTAGCAGCGGGAGAAAAAAAAATCAAGAAATAGAAAAAAAATCTCGGGGTAAGTCACTCCAAAATTACCTCGATTAACAAGAAACGTTAGACAATTTAGAAGTTGTTCAATGAGGGATGCTCGAGTCAGAAAAGGGCTAGACTCAGCAATCATTCAAGTATCGAGAACGCCCTCCGAGAATACTCCCATAAGCAGGCCGCTGTTGCAAAGTAAAGCTAATGCCTTTGCTCAGATGATGGGGAAGGATGTTGTGATATTCAGCGTAGGGTACAACCCTAAAAAATCGTCACAACATTGTGTTTCGGAAAGTTTGCGGCGAATCCCTAAGCGCGAACGAAGTGATAGATTCGGGGCTTAAAACCGTTTTTCCCGAAATCATAAAAAGAAATGAAGACGACGCAATCTTCAATACAGATGAGACGGGTATATTTTACAAATTAACTTCTGATCGAACCATGCATTTTATAGGTGAATCGTGCAGCACCAATCCAAAGAGAGGATTGGTTGCTGCAAACATGAGTGGAACAGTTAAACGACAACTTTTGGTGATCGGCAAATATGCAAGACATCGTTGTTTTATGAATGTTAGTAGCTCACCCGTGCTTTACAAAAATAATAAAAATTCATGGATGACGAGAGAATTATTTACTGCCTGGATAACAGACTGGGACAAAGAACTAAAAAACAAGAACAAAAAAAATCGATTGTTCGTTGTACCGCACACGATAACATTTCTTTAAAAGCAATCAAGTTAGTTTTCCTTCCTCAACAACAAACTTTTACATTTTTGAATTGGAAAAAAATTGCAGCTTATGAAGCATGCACGCCAAACTCAAAAATCAATTAAAGACTATTTCCAAAAAAATATGATTTCTTTGAGTTATGTGTATATTTTTTTTAGTTTTGTGTTATTTTCTTTCAATTAAATTTGTGATATTTAAATTACATGTGTACCCAATGTGTTAACTTTAATTTGTGATATTTTTACTTATGTGCTGATTAGCTGTCGTTATTTTTGTTTAATATATATTTATACACATATGAAGTTGTTTCACTTCGTTTCAAGTTAATATCGGGTACAACGTCTATCGGTTAGAACGGCGATTTTTTGATGGTCCCCTCAAGGACGCTATAAGCGATTTCCACTGTACTTCGATTGATATACAATACCAAAATAGAAATTTTTAATTTTTTGTGAGCAATTTTCCAAGTTTCGAAGAGCTGTTTACTGGAATATTTTTCACACATTGATACGATTGTGAAACAAAATTTTAGCAAATTTATTGCTTTTTTAAAATTGTATAGAAAACTTTTCTCTAAGGCACATAATAGTACTTCAGAAGTTATTCAGAAATTTGCGCATTTTTTCCCCGGTAGGCTAACTTTAAGCTAATTGTTGTTTTTATTATATAACTGTTAGTCCTACGTTCTTTGTATCTCAAATTAAAGATAACTTAATAGCCTATTATATTTCTGACAGTCTTTTTCGTACGTACTTTTCTCGATATTTCACAATATGCATCACCAAAACGGACGGAAAGTATTTTTGAAATTTGGAGATCTTTTTTTCTGAAAAGCTTACACGTTCAGAGAAGCTTTATGGATGCAATTTTAGAAAAATATTGGAAAACACAGTGGTAGAAACTAAGACGACACTCTTGGGCCAGCGAAAATAAAAAAAAAATGTTAATAATTAACTGATTTGAAAATGTAATCCTTTTTTATATTTTTATTTGGTTGGTTGGCTCAAGCATAGATAAACAGACTACTACTACTACTGTAGTAGCCCAGTTCTTGGGCTTTAAGTAGAACGGGATATGCACACAGGAAGTGGATCTGGGTCTCCTTTTCCGCTTCATCCTTGCAGCTTCGGCAGTGTGCATTTTATGGAATTCCCAGTCTGATCGCGTGCTTTTTCACCGGCCAGTGCCCTGTTATAATGGCTGTGACCCTGAATACGTACGGTCGGGCTCTCCTCAGGAGAGCGTCTGTCTTTCGTAAGTCGTATGATGGCCAGGTCGCTCTAGACGTGACGCACGTCGACAGCTCCATCTGTTGCTAGCCTGTTTCAGGTAGAGTTTAAGGATCTCTCTCTCTTCACAACATTGAGCGATGCGTGGATCACTATCGCATAGGACTCGTGAAGAGCGGAGCCTTGTCTCGGAAGTTCATCCACTTTCTCGTTCCTCGCTTTATTACTGTGTTCAGGAACCCATAGAAGAGACATGTTGTAAAGTTCGGCCAGTCCGACCAGCTCCATGCGGCATTGTCTTACTAATTTGGATGAGATTGAAATTAACTATGGAGCCTTGATCGCGGCTTGGCTGTCGATGAAAATGGCGACGGTATTTGTGCTGACAGCAGTGCGCTTTACCTATATAGATCGACACGCCAGTATTTTAGCTTGAAACACACTTGCGTGGTCTGGGAGGCGAATTCAGCCGTTGTTGGGAAGCCAACTGTGCAGTGTCGCTCGAAGTCATCTGCGGTGGCAATTTACTCTTTTGGGAGCAAGTCCTGTACTTCCCTCGGTAGAGATTTCAGAATGCTACCGTGTCCATATGGTCGGGGAGTCCAGCTCATAGACTCCCTAAGTCTTACCGCGCTACATGCAGCATTTGGTTCTAAGTGAGAGTAAATGTAAGATAATATTCAATGCGTCCGCGGCACAAGATCGCAAAGCACCTGTGACTCCAATGCACGCGGTTCTCTGGACTTTGTTCAGCAGATTAAGGTTTTACTATATATTGTATTTTACGAAGAGCTGGCCACCATACCTGCGCTCCATAGGCGATGATTGGTCGAACCACCGCGGTGTATAACGATAGCACCATCCTTGGCTGTAGTCCCCAGCTTTTGCCGCAGGTCCTCTTGCTGGCGTAGAGGGCTATTTGCGCTTTCTTGCTGCGATGTTCGATGTTTAGCTTCCAACTAAGTTTAGAGTCAAGGATGACTCCATGGCATTTAACGTTGGGAGTTAGCTTTAGAGTGTGGTCATTTAGTTCTGGGAGTCTGTAACGGACGGTTTGGCGGGCATCCGAAGATGCCCGTGGGGACGGAACGTAAGGTAGCATAATTTACTGTGCCATCTGGCGAAGAAAAGGGCTTCTCAACGAGCTAAGCAGCGGTCTAAGCTTACTGAAGCTCAGTTCGGGAGACGTGGGCGAGGTTTTCGCCGCTCGTTGCCCCTGTCCTCTACGTATTAACAAAAATTCATAGACCTGGGGAAAACAACACAAACAGGGGAGGTAAAAATGGGGAATGATAAAAAATGAGGCGATAAGGATGGAATGGTTGGCGGACGGCGCAGATTTCCTTGCGTTCGCATCAGGGTCCAGTCGTACTGGGACCCTCGGCCTCTGGTTTCGTACCACCGACAAATCCTTACTCATCAGGTGCTGCCATAGATCTGCCGGTGGAAGCAGCACTACCAGACCAGAAAATGGTTCATTACAAGTCGGAACTCTGGTATTTTGGATTTTGTAGTAAATAGCAGTGACGTGCAGTGGAAATTTTTCATAGTCAAGCAGTTGGGCGCCCTAAAGCCAATTTAGCATAAACAAAAATGGACTGTATAATAGAATATGGACAGTCACAAAAACATTTATACCAAGCGGCTTTAAGCCTTAAAGAAGAAATCAGGAAAGATATAAATAAAATATTGGCACATATATTCGGAATACAAAAAAAAAATAAATAAATAAAATATTACTAATAAAAAATATGATAAATAAATATTATGTTAATTAAGACTAAGAAAAATTCAGGGGTATTTGAAATAAATAAATATTCTTTCGCCATTGCCATTTATTTGTATTCCAAATCTATGCGCCGTTCTTTAAGTAAAAACTCTTTAATCACATTATCAAAAAAATCGTTTTCTCTTCGCATTTGTATAAGAAGATCCTTTTCAACCGCAATTAAAGCAAGATCCGAAAGTCGTTCTTGGGATTGGCGATTTCTCAAAAATGTGTGAACGCGCTTTAGTGTTGAAAATGACCTTTCCGCAGTTGCCACTGTGACTGGAATTGACGTTAATAATTTTGCTAAAATATGAACTTGCTTAAAACCGTTTGCGACATAAGGCCGTTTTTGAAAATAATCGAGAATTTTACTAGGATTCGCGTTTTTAAACTCATCTGAAGAATAAATAACTTTTAGCTCATTTTTCAACTTTATTCTGTCGAAAAATTGACCGTGATATTCAATAAGTGAGTCAAAATTTTTATCGGGAAAATTAGACTTGAATTTAGAAAAATAATTCGGTTCAAGCAACTCTAAAAATGAAAGATCTTTAAACGAATGGAATCGATCTCGAATTTGCCCGAGAATAACATCTATAATCTCCCGAAATATCCGCCGTAAATTTTGTAAAGGATCTATCGCATTTCTACATTTCTTACGTGGTGGCTGATATTCTGCTGTAACTGTCGAATAGAAATTATCAAACTTTTTAGAAAAGTCATTTTCAAGCCAATTTTAAAATTCAATAATTTTTTGGCTTGCATATGAAATGTTTACCACTTTGCTCTGAATAATATTAAATAATATATCAGTTTTCGAAAAAATTTCAGAAAAAATTAACAGATATAATTGAAAATCTGACTCTGCGAATTTTTGTAAGTATATATCGGAAAAAGTCAAGGAATCGCCATCCCAGTGTTGAGAACCATTCGAAATTGTCTCAAAAACTGTACAAATTTCATGCTTATGTTCAAATATAACGTTAATAATACGCGATTGATAATGCCAACGCGTTTTGGAAACCGATGGTAAACGACGATTTACTATATTTGCAAAAAGGTCCGACCTTTTAGTGGATGTATTAAAAAATGATGCGATTTTATTGATGTGCGCGAAAACTAATTTAATTTCCGGAATAAACTCAACTGCTTTAGACAATACTAGTTTTAGTGAATGAGCGTAACATGGAACGAAAATTGCCGATTTATGTTTTTCCCGAATTAAAGTCTGAACTCCACGAATTTGAGAACTCATTACTGCTGCGCCATCGTAACATTGTGCAATTAATTTCTTATCGATATTAAAATTTTGCAATTGTTTTAAAATGTGAGAGCTTATTGCTGTAACTGTACGATTAGCGCTTACATCCAAAAATCCGATAAATCTTTCTTCAATCTCATTTGATATTGTATATCTAAAAATCATCGTTAATTGTTCCCGACCGCTAACATCTGGCGTTTCGTCGACCATTACAGCTACAAATGGAGCCTCCTTTATTTCCAAATTGATTTTATTTCGAACCACATTAGCTATAGCGGAAACAAGATCGTTTTGGATTCTATTAGACAAACCCGAAAACGCTGCATTTGCTTTTATAGAATCTATGTGGGACTCAATTATCGGATCGTACAAACTCAAGAAATTTACGGTTTCGATAAAATTACCACGATTATTTGAAGAAGAGTCTTCATTATTTCCGCGAAAAGGAAGCTCCTGTTTTGCCAAAAAAATTACAGTATCGATTAAACGTTTCAAAATACTACGATTACGCTCAACTTTTTCATTATGCAAACTAACAGATATTGCCACCTGGTTACTAAGCATAAACTCTATACGCTGAGAACCAAAATTATCTAATTTAATTAACGACTGAAGATGTTTTTCGGAACTTGAATGCTTTGCTGCTGAGCCCGTAAAATTATTCAAATCACTAAATCCAGCTTTATTCCAAACAGATTTTTCATTCGTGAACAAAAGACACGGCCAGCAAAATAACTTATTTAATTTACAGCTTCCCGTTAACCAAATGTACTTTTCATACGTTTCGATATGGAATTTTCGCGTAATATTTTTTAATTTAAACTCTAAACTAAGATCTGGCTTCGGTCTATCCGATTCTATAATTTCTCTTTTCTTGGCAAAGGAAAGAGTTGAAAATCCCGCTTTTAGTACGAAATCCGTCGCGCAGCAATACTCCGACATAATGCGAAAAGAAAACTTACCACTTTTATCACAAATCAAATCAATTAAATCACTATAAACGGTCAAAAAAACTTCAAATCACAATTTAATCAAAATCACCCGATTGCACTGATTTCCTCTTTTAAATTGCAACGGAAAATCCATTACATAACAAAAACAAAAGCTCTACTGGAAAAATCAAATTCCCATAAACATTCCCTGCATTGGCAACATTTCATTAACAAGCATCATTGGGCTTTATCCCACACACAAAAGCAGTCGCGCCAGTGCTTGACTTGTCTCATATAAATTTGCGAACAAAACAAAAAAAAATCTTTGCCCAATGTACTACCGAAATCCAAGATTCCCATTTTCTGGAATCAACATGTCTCTAGTATTTGGATGCACACATGGTACATGCATCTAAAGATCTCGGCACATTTTCCTATTCTAAGTTTGGTGTCTATGGTGTGCAAAATGTGGGAGGTTTGAATATTATCTAAAGTAATTGAACGAATGTTTTTTAACCAAAAGAAGGCGCGGATCAGAATTTGAATGTGTAAAGGAATATTTGAATGATAATATGTATTCTTCAGCTTAAAGAAAAACATTGACTGAAATGATGATATGTGTATTGGTGTAAGCAAAGTTTATTATTGAATTGCTTATTTCGGTAAGTCAAGCAGTTTGGAATTGCTTACTACGAGTGCACGTCACTGGTAAATAGCTAGCTCGGTTTCACGCCTAGTCCGCATTCTGCAGTCCTGGCGTTAACCTTGTCCAGGGCTACACTCATGATGTCGCTCATCACCGATAGGAACTTACCCGAAACTAGGATCACTACGTCGTCCGCGTATGATATTACCTTGGCTCCTGACGCTTCCAGTCTTCTCAGGAGTCCGTCCGTCGCTAGTAACCAAAGCAGAGGAGAAATTTTTATTTACTTTGTACAATATTATTATATATAAATAAATAAATAGTTTTAATTAGTGCTTGAGTTGAGTTTTATTTTGAATTTCCAATATGTGCAAATCTATCGTATAAACCCGGCCACACATTATCGAACACGAGCATGGTACAAGTGGACAATTTCCTTTAGATTTGTGTGAAATATGTGTGTATGTTTTGAGCCACTCGGTGGACAGTTGTACCACGTTCGTGTTCGGAGTGTGAGGCCGGGCTAACATTGTCGAGACATTGTATAAATTGAACGTGAAAGTGTACAAACTTTTATAGCTATAGACAGCGCTTTGGTCTAAAATTGTTAAAAATATTTTTTTTTGGTAGTGCTTCAAGATTGAATTGGACAAAAACCCGTCATACGGAACCAAATTTCGTGTTTTTCAGAAAATTGCTTAATCTTGAAAGACACTATCTTAAAAACTATGATAGCTATTTTAACCGTTTTGGGTACGAAATGTCTAGAATTTTATTGACTTTAAAAGATGCTGTCAGGTTTTCGCCGAAAAAGTAATGCTTCCGTATTAAAATGGGCAAAAAAAACATGGAAAAAAATTCGTTTGAAAGTTTTCAAGAACATTAGATTCATGATAAGACCTCAACATATCAAAAAATCAGTACTACCCCATTTAATGCGAGATGAAATGTACGGACAGACTGGACTATTGCATTGAGCATTAATTTAACGTATTGCATTAAACATATATTATTTATATTGTATTTACATAGATTTGTTTTTACATTCCCATTTCAGATATCTCGTCAAAGTATTGATGCATGCAAGGACTATTTCCGTGATGATTTGATTAAGGCTGACTGGGCTCTCATGGTTGAACTGAAGAAACTTTTCCAAATTTTGTAACTGCTTTATAAAAAATGTCGATGTTATGTTTACAACAAAAATGTGTCAATCCGGTCTTTTATATCCTTTCCATCGATACCTATTATATCTTCTAATCTATTCGCGTAATTATTTAAAGCAAAATAACTCTCGAAAGCATGTACTTCCTTTATTTATACGAATTTTATTTTTTGTATGTATACACTTCTAATTTTAAAATAATTTTGACTAGTTACTTTTTTGTATCTATGATAGACGACAATTGATCACTTCGATTCTAATTGTAATTGACTATTACGTGGGTCCACCATATTGATGATTCGTATATCAGGCATTGCATGAATGATCATTTCAATCTGTCGACGATATTATGATTCCGTCGTTAATTCATTGAACATTGCACCTTTTCTCTGTTTACAAATTAACTAAAGCAAATGTCAATGCGGTCGTTGTGCATAAGTAGCAACTTTGATAAAATTGTAAATATTGGCATGGAATGTCTCATTGTTTTCGAGATTGTGTTGCAGACAAAATATTAGCCTGAAGCAATTATGGCGAGGCGTATGTAAGCGGAAGTTGTTGGCAACAATGTATACAGGTTGATTACAACAATTATTAACTATTTGATATAATATATATTTTTTTCTATACCTTAATTTCGTCAATTTTTGAGATTTTATGTGAATAAATAAGAAGATGTACTGAAGATTCTACATGTGGTTTTACTCGAAATACGTACAGGGCCAGCGGAACAGGTAAAACTCGTGTGTGGAATTTTGTAATAGAAATTCATGCTACCCTTCTCCGAAATTTGTTTAAAGTGTAACTTTTATAGCGATGACACATCAGTGGGTAGTGAATCGAAAAAATATAATTTACCAGTACTGCCACGCAGAAGGAAGAAGCGCTCGCGTCGCTGTGGTACAATCTCATACGAGTAGATTTGTATTGTACATAATGTTACACAAAGCGAAAAGAGTTTGACAGGTACTTCTTGGCTAAGTGGTTAGCGAGTTCGGCTTGTGAGTAGTTGGTCACGGGTTCGACTGCCAACGTATTTTTCATTTTTTTTTTCTAAATCAGGCTTGCGGCAACAGTCGGCACTCGCTGTGTACTTGAAACACAGCGGGTGCCGACTGCGCCTGTCGGCAAAGCGGGAAATTCGGTGAGGATCGATCATTGCAGGATCGAATTGAATATTTTTAATATGATACGGAACCAGTTTTCCGGGCAACGATCATCGAGCACCATGCCACGTATATGGCGTTTCACACGCCGTCGCCCTTAGCAGTCACAAGTGCGACTACACTGTATTTGTTCTAGCTTGGCGGCAGTGACAACATAATCATCAGCTTTTCGGGCGACGACCATCGACTTGCTAAGGGCGATGGTATGTTAACGCCATATACGTGGTATGGTGGTCGATGGTCGTCGCCCGATGAATTGGTTCCGTTTTATGTTGCCACTAGCGCCAAGCCAGAAAAAATACAGAATTTCTGAGGAGGTGCATGCTGGCAACTGCATTCTCCGAAACCAGTTTATGCCAACGAAACGTCAACTGGGCCTGGGCCACATGGAATAGTTGGCGCGCTATGCCCCACAAGGGGTTAGGGCAATTGAGTAGTAATCTGCACGTTGTAGTTTCCATTCGTGATGTAAAAATTCATATCCATGTTGTGTTTGCTGGCCTATACAAAGCAAAACAACTGGTTGTTCCCGGTCACGCCTCTCACATTAATGCGAGCTACGATGCGGAGGCGTCTGACGAGACGTGCCTCTCATTAGTGTTCAAAACCGGGAAACACAACATTTTGATTACATACACTTTTGGTTATGTGAGGAAATATGTATCTAATCAGAATGTGGGATATGGCATTTCGATCCACATTAAGAGCGAATGTGGAGCGAGTCTATATATCACGTAATGTGTACGACGTGTTTAGAAAAGCTCAGTGGCTGATCAGTTGGTCGATGAGGCTTCCACACGGGGGTCCCAGGTTCGGTCCTCCATTTAGACTTCTTTTTTTTTATATTTTTTTGAACACTATATTTAAATAATTTATGGTTTGCGGAAAATTTGTAACTGTATGGGCATAAAACATGATTCCAAAACCCTATTCACCCGAACCAAATGGAGAGGCGAAATTTCGGATAACGAAATTTTGTGCGTGTCATTTGGGTAGCAAGGGAAGACAATAAGGTGGGTCGCGACCCCAAAATTCTACCACACACAGTAAAACCACGTTGGGGGGCAAAAACTCCTCTTCCATAGTCCTCCGCGTGGGCGCCCCCTGGAACGGCAGTGGTCACTGACTATTGCCAACCAACGTCAAGCCGCCAGTGATGGGGGTGCGATGATTTGGTTGAGGTACCCCTGTGGTGTGGGGTGTGAAAAAAATACCACGGCCTTTCCCTTTGAGGGCCTGTCGTTAAAACCGACAATCAAAGGACAGGATGTGTATGCCAGCAACTTGCACTATCCGAAATCTTTATATGCTAACGAAACGTCAACTATGCCTCGGATAAGGACTGACTCAACGGTTACGACTTTTAGCTATCGTACAATGACAAAGATTGGATTCTGGAATGTGCGTACTCTCCTGGACAATGGATCAGAAGGTCCCCAGAACGCACGATTTCTTCAATTAGAGAGTGAATTTCTGAGGTACAAATTAAACATCTTAGGAGTTAGTGAGATAAGATGGTGGAACAGCGGAGAATTCATCTCTCCAACGGGCAGCACTGTAATGTTGTATTCCGGTAAAGCTACCGGTAGTCGTCGTGAGTCAGGTGTGGGGCTCCTTTTAACCAGAGCCGCGCGAAACTGTCTCTTATCCTGGGAACCGGTCTCTGACAGGGTCTTGACTGCCAGGTTCCGGACCAAAATGAGGAACATCTCAATAATACAATGTTATGCCCCTACTGAACCCGACAATGTCTTGGCAAAAGACTCCTTCTACGAAGAACTAAACGCCGTTCAGAGCAGAACACCTAAAGGTGACATTATAATGGTTATGGGTGATTTGAATGCGAAAGTTGGCGCTGATAACTATGGGCTGAGACATGTGATGGGGAGACACGGTCTTGGTGATCGTAATGACAACGGTGAAAGATTTGTAGAGTTCTGCAACTTTCACAGTCTCTTCATCGGTGGTACTATGTTTGAGCATAAGGACCACCACAAAATCAGTTGGTCCTCTGTTGATCGGCGCAGAACACAAAATCAGATCGACCATTTTGCCATTAGTAAAAGATTCAAGAGTTGCCTCCTGGACGTGCGAAACAAGAAGGGTGCCGATATTGGGATGGGAAGAGACCATTATCTTATGATCGCTAATGTTCGATTGCGTATTGCAGCCGTGCGCCGCCCCAGCGACGAAAGATCCAGGCCCCGCAAATTCAACACCGCTCGACTAAAAAATCCAGCTGTCTTACAACAATATAATGACCATCTTGCGCAAAAAGCGGGTGAGATAACTAGTCACCCAGATAGTGACATAAACGAAAACTGGGATGCCATAAAAAATGCGTTCATTGATAGCGCAAATACCATCCTTGGCCCAAACCCGGATTGCCGGAATAAGCCCTGGATGTCCGACGGTTCATGGCAGCGGATTGTTGAAAGAAAGGAGCTGAAAGTTCGTTTGGCTGCAGCATCAGACGACAATCGAAGCAGCATCGAACTCCTTTACCGTCAGAAAGCTCGAGAAGTTCAGCGTAGTGTGCGACGCGATAAAAGAGTTTATGCCAATTCTCTTTTAGCGTCAGCAGAAGAAGCCGCTAGAAGTAACAACTTAAACGCCGTATACGGTGTCATCAAGGAGTTTACAGGTGGTCGTAACTCCTGCCAACATCCGGTGAAAGATAGTGATGGAAAGCTACTTATCTTGGAAGAAGATCAAATGAGGCGGTGGAAAGAACACTTCGCCGCGGTCTTGAACCGTGTAACCTCTGGTGAAGTTCCCCCTCGTATAGATAATTTAGCTAACCATCAAAATGTGCGTATACGGTCCACTGCCCCGACTAAAGAGGAAATAGTCACTGCAATTGTTGCACTAAAACGAGGAAAGGCCGCCGGACTTGACGGCATCCCTGCCGAACTTTATCAAGCAGCGCCAAGCGTAACTGCCGATTTGCTGCACCCACTTGTTGATAAAGCGTGGAATACAGAGACCTTTCCCACTGAGTGGAAGGAAGGTTTGATCATCAAACTTCCAAAGAAGGGTAGCCTCACAGACTGTAATAATTGGAGAGGCATTTGTGTGCTTCCTGCCGTTGCCAAGATAATAGCTAAAATCGTCCTGGAAAGACTAAAGGCCCACTTAGAAAGCACAATTGATGAAGAGCAGGCTGGCTTTCGATCCGGATTCTCCTGTGTCGATCACATTAACACCTTGCGAATCATCATCGAGCAGTGCGCTGAATACGATTCTCCGCTTCACTTGCTTTCCATCGATTTCGAAAAGGCTTTCGATAGTGTGAACCGGGATTCTATATGGGCGCCCTTGCGCAGGAGAGGCATCCCTGAGAAGCTTGTGGCTATTATTAAGGCAACCTATGACGGCGCGAAATGTCGCGTTCTGCATAAAGGTAAGGTGTCGGGGGACTTTGAGATTCGCAGTGGAGTTCGGCAGGGGTGCATCCTCTCACCGATCCTATTCCTCATTGTGATCGGCGATGTGTTACATGCAGCCCTATCCGGACTCGACAGAGGAATTCAATGGACTTTGACATCTTATCTACAACATCTTGACTACGCTGACGACATATGCCTACTCTCCCACAAAATCATGGATCTGTCCGCAATGGCGTTAGATCTCGAGAGGGAGGCAAGCAAGGTTGGGCTAAAGATTAATACCAACAAGACCAAGGTGCTTAGCCCGCCGTTGCGAAAAAGAAATCCGACACCTATTGCCATCAATATTAATGGGCAGCCTGTGGAGAAGGTAGACAACTTCGTCTACCTGGGTAGCATTGTTGCCAAAAATGGTGGTACGGAGCAGGACATCGCTCGTCGTATCAACCAGGCTAAACGCGCATACGGCATGCTGTCCAAAATCTGGCAGAGCAGTTATCTCAGCATCAAGACCAAGCTGGGCCTGTTTCGCTCCCTGGTACTATCAGTGCTTTTGTATGGGAGCAGTACATGGAAAGTTTCCGTAGGAGTTACCAGAAAGCTGCAAGTTTTCGTCAACTCATGTCTTCGTCGAATTTTAAGAATTTTCTGGCCCGAAACAATATCAAATGAAGAGCTAAGTCGGCGTACGGGTCAGATGCCAATCGACGAATTGATACGCAGGCGAAAATGGCAGTGGATAGGTCACACATTGCGGAAGAGTGATAACTGCATTGCTATGCATGCCATGAAATGGAACCCCATTTCCAACCAAGGCCGACCAAGAGGGGGTCCTCGAATCACATGGCGTCGATCTGTGGCAAAGGAGTGTCAGGTACTGGGTAAGTCTTTTGGGGAGTTGCGCCCCATTGCCCAGAACAGAGTACGATGGCGCGCAGGAGTAGTTGACGCGCTATGCCCCGCTAAGGGTTAAGGCAAAGTAGTAAAACCACGTTTAACCATTACAACAGGTGCGGCGACTGGCAGTGAGCACCCGCTGAGTTATAAAGAACGCGTTCCCACTGTCGGCAAGGCGAGAATCACGACGGAGAGGATCGATCGCCCGACGGGTTCATTTCAGCATCGATTCGAATATTTTCAATGAAGTATTGGTGGCCAGGTGTGTAAATTTCACAGTGGATCTTCGAACCACCACATTTCGATAATATTTGGACTACGTATTTTGGTATGCAATCTGAAAACATATTCAAGACGGATATGATTACTTCGCTCAACAGTAAGTGCTAATGTAGAGTGAGCCCATATGGTACTATAATGGAAAGAGCTCGATGGCTTTGCAGCTGCTCTATCAGACTTTCGCACGGGAGTCCCCGGGTTCAGTCTGGGAGCGGATTGACTTTTGTTTTTCTTGATCTTGCTACGTTTTGTATTGAATTTTTTTAGTTCGTATTTTTCTCATTGGCGCTGGTGATGTTACAAAATATTACTAATATTAATAACAATGGCTGATAACGGTCGAAGTGAAAAATATTTTACTGTACCAGCAAGCAATGTGATGGGAATTAAAAAGTGTTACAAATTACAAAAAATATAGCAATGGGCAAAATTTGTGCGGTCTCCAATTGCAAAACCGCGTATCTAAAGCAATCACATTGCTTTCCACTCAATCTAGAGCTTCGAAAAAAATGGATTGACTTCATAAATCTTCCGGAAACGCATGGTATGTGATACATATTCCTACAAATAAGTCAAAATAATTGCTAATTAGACTGCTTGCGATTACAGAATGGCATACTAACAAAATCAGTAACTATTATATCTGCTATGAACGTTTCTCGCAAAAAAATATTTCTAGAGCATCACAACTTTCGTTTGATTTATTTTAGCTATTATGCAGGATTTAAGGCATTCCAGGAATGGGATGATGCGAACATGACCCCAGTGTCTATTGTTCTATACATACAAATCCAATTTCATAGGAAGACTTTCTTTAATGCAACGCGATGTTTTCATATACATTTGTACATATCAAGTGAAACAACCACCTCAATTTCAAAAAAACTTGGTCATTGGCCCGCGTTCTGACAAAAAAATTCTGTAGGGTTGTAAAGACATTACCACATTCCCTAGGGTAGTGGAGGCGTGGGGCGCAGGGCCGGATTAAAGGCGGGGCCCCCACCATCCGTAATGAAAAATTTACAATTATATCACATGGATTCCTACTCAATTTTTACTTCACCTACAAATGTTTTAACGACACAAACGACGATTCTATAAATGCGTTATATATTCTTTATATATGCAAAAACCCCGTGCACCACTGTACATTTTTGGATACATTGACATCTCATGCTTCCCTTATTATGCAAGAGCATATTGCCTGTCCATTTTGTTGCGAGTATATTTTACCATCAAAAAAAGGACCCCACCATTGTGTGGCCCCCGGGCCCCTAGAATCTTAATCTGGCCCTGCGTGGGGGTAATGTTAAATAAAAGTCGTAAATGTTAGTGTTATATTTAGAGTTTTTTGTATTTCTGAGATGAATACTTTTGATGGCGTATTTTCCATCATCTTCAGGAAATCTTTAATTATAAAATCCAGTATGCTGGCAGCCTTAACAAGATTTTTAAAAGTTACAGTTTTGACGCGCGGTAATCTTAGCGCGCATTCAATTTTTGTTCCAAAAAAAAAGTTTCTAGAACTTGACGAAATTACGAATTTATGCATCAAATATTTTAATTTAAAAAAATCTTTTCTTTTTCATTGAGTTCTTCATGGTTCTTCATAGGTCGACTTAAGGGGGGTCTCAGTCGAAAAATCGGAAGATATTTATTTTTTATTTTACATCATTACTTCGGAAATATTGAGGCTAGTTTAATGAACTGTTTTTTGTTTGATTTGTATAAGTTTTTTCTTGTAAACAATCTGTGAATTTATTGAATTCCAGCAAGCATTAACGAAATTACAACCATTCAATGCCTCATTTTCTCCTAACCAAGACTCATCGAGTTAATATACCTTTATACAAAAACTACTAAAGCTTTTTAAATTTTTCTTTTTTTGGGCATAAACGAAAGAATACCGAACATTTTGTCGGTTTATTTATTCAGATCAACTTTTTTGGAACGCTTGACTTGAAATTATTGGTGTGAGAAAATTTAACCCGTTTTCACAACCCTTTGATTTTTTTCCCGATTTTTTAATAGGAATTTTATAAATATAAAACGTTAAAACCTTCAGATACTATTCAGGATTGATAGATGCCAAGAAAAGGTACATTGAAGAGTAAAAAACGTGGTATTTCAGGAGAGCACTTTTTCTGATGGATGAAGTTTCATGACGTATTTCAGTCTGAAATCGATACTTTTGTTATCGTTGAGACCAGGAATCATGTCTAATCGATCGGTGCGTTACCTAAATGCCAACTTATTTTGTAGAAGTACTTTTAAACAAATATAGGGTGACCAGATAAGAGCGATAGGAAAACAAATTTGAATAAAACAACAACGGTGTAACATATCACATTGATTCTGGCTTTATTTAAAAGCTACATTCATGTCATTATGTATGGCATAGCACGTTATTGAAATAGCCGCCTCGGCTTCGCTGACAGTGATTCAAGCGGTGTCGGTCCAATTTTTGATGACTCGGTCCAATAACTAAATTCCGGCAATAGCGTCTCGAATGTAGGCCTTGAGCACGTCCTTGTTAGCATAGATTAAGGACGTGACGTAGTCCCAGAGAAAATAATCGAGGTGTGTCAAGTCGTTTGATCGCGGCGGCCAATTGATGAACGCTCGACGTAAGATGACCCAGTCGCCAAATTTCTCCTTCACAGCTTCGAGCGTTGCGTCGCTTGTATGGAATGCAGCGCCGTCTTGTTGGAAACACAGATCGGATATATCGATGTTGTCGAGCTCTGGCCACAGAAAGTCGGTTAACATCGTTCTATACCGAGGACCATCGACGGTAACGGTGTCTCCTTCCTCATTTCGAAAGAAATAAGGTTCGATGATGCCGCCGTGCCATAAACCGCACCAGACAATTAATCTTTGTGGATGCAATAATGCTTGGTGGAACACTTGTGGATTGTGGTCGCTCCAATAACAGCAATTTTGCTTGTTAAGCCGCTGAGCCAAAAGTGGGCCTCGTCCGAGAAGATGATTTTTTGGTCAAAAACCGGATTTTCGGTCAACATTTGCAGCGTCCAATTAGCGAATTCACGGCGTTGTCTATAGTGTCCGGCTTTAATTATTGCGTCAGCATGATCTTATACGGATGCAGGCCCAAACCCAACCATAAAGTAAGCCGGGTTGACTCTCTGGTGATGCTCAATTCAACTGATCGGCGCCGAATCGACATTTCTGAGTCTTCATCGACACTGGCCGCTACAGCGGCTATGTTTTCTTCACTTCGCACCAACCTTTGTATGGTTGGTGGCTTAATTTTCAAAATAGTGTACTCACGCTCAAACTTTTCCACGGTGCGACGAATTGCCTGCTCACTGAAGCCATAATGACGACCGAACTCACGACGAAATTCACGTTGCGTTTTAACGACTGAGCCGGAATTTCGATAATATTTTTTAATAATTTCCAAACGTTCGGGAAGCGTGAAATGATGCATGACGAAATGGCAAACCTTACTGAATATTTTCACAACTGAATGTCAGTGGTAACTTTGACAGCTGCTGAAACATATCAATTGGAAATACTATCATTTTCACCCTATATTTTATTAATTTGTTCAATATTAGAGCAACTTGTACAATTCAGGTCTGTTACAATGCCATTCGCTGTTTGTTGTTCAGGAAAATAATTTTTTTTATCCATTTATAATTCAGATATTTTCACCATTCACCAACATGACCAGAATGACATGTCGCAGGCACTACCGAACCATTTTAGTATTTATTTGCATAGCAATAATGGTGAAATGAATCTTTCCTTGTCTGATGACAAAATATCTATAGGGTGTAACGTTCCTTATGGTAAATAATATACTTTAATGGTAAATAGTAGTTTTCATTTGAAGAAAATCTACATATACCATGGACACTCTTTCTGTAACCGTTGCAGAGTAATAGCATTTTTTGTAAATTGTGTGGAATTGCCGAACAAATCCCAATTTGCCACTTTCCCAATTATTTAATCCGAGATTCGACCTCACTTTCTGAGAATATTATACATAAAATTTCATATAGAAAATCTTTTTCCGGCTGCAAAAATCACCGTTACCTGAAAGATAGAAATGTTCAAACTTTGAAGAAAATTTGAAAATCGATTTTTGATCGGAAATTCAAAGGATTATTCTCCAACTGAGAAAATTGCAAAGTTAACAAAAGTTGTCCCATTATGTTAGCTTTTGAACGGCATACAAATTTTAAGGAAAAAAAAAATAACTTCAACCTTTACTTAACAGATAGCTATCGCTACAAATGAAAAATAGGACAAAAAAAATCTTGTAGTTTTGAAATTTGACTCAATTGATTTGGAGAGCCCTCTGAATATATGCTCCAAAGTTCCAGTTGATAGGGGGCCCGGAAAGTGTTGGATAAAGGCGGTTAAAAGTCAATTTTTCCTTTTTTTGCTTGAATATTTCGGTTTCCTAGTGTAGACTTCGGTATAATAACGGGAAAAAAAATTGTGTAGTTTTGAAATTTCGCAAAATTAATAAAAGCAGTCTTTTGCACAAGGTATGTTCAAAAAGTAAGGTGACTTTTCAAATTTCGCAGGCAACGTAAACTCGATTATCCATTTTTTGTTATTGTTATGTTGGCAAACATGTCCCGAACATATGTTCACAATTTCAAGTACATAGCATACTTCGTTTATTTTTGACAGATAAAAAGGTTAGACGTGTTTTGTTGTGCTCGGTGATTTTGTATTATTATAAAAAATGGAGCAAAGAATTTGCATCAAATTTTGTGTGAAAAATGGAATCAAGTGCTCTAAAACACTTGAAATATTGACAGTGGCGTACGGTGAGTCAGCTCTAAGTAAAAAAAATGTTTACAAGTGGTACAAACTCTTCCAAGATGGCCGAGAAGATGCCAATGGCGAACCTCGCTCTGGACGCCCCAGCACGTCAACAACAGAAGATATCGTCGAAGCTGTGAAGAAAATTGTTTTTGAAAATCATCGAATTACCATAAGAGAAGTTGCTGAGGATGTTGGCATATCAGTCGGCTCGTGTCATGCAATTTTTTCGGATGTTTTGGGCATGAGACGTGTGTCAGCGAAATTTGTTCCGAATCTTCTGAATTTTGATCAGAAGAACCGTCACATGAGCATCGCTCAGGAGCTCTTGAATGACGTCAGTGATGATCCTGATTTGCTCAAAGGGTCATAACTGGTGACGAATCATGGGTATATGGTTATGACGTCAAAACCAAAGCCCAATCGTCCCAATGGAAGCACCCAGGAGAGCCAAGACCGAAAAAAGCACGCCAAGTCCGTTCAATAGTAAAGTTTTGCTCACTGTTTTTTTCAACTACCGTGGCGTAGTGCATCAAGAGTTTTTACCTCAAGGTCGTAAGGTCAATAATGAATATTACCTTAAAATTATGTGCCGTTTGCGAGAAGCAATACGAAAAAAACGTCCGGAATTGTGGAAAAATAATTCATGGCTTTTGCATCAAGATAATGCACCTGCTCATTCATCGTTGCTTGTCAGAGATTTTTGGGCCAAAAACAAAACGACAATCATGCCTCAGCCACCATATTCACCGGATTTGGCCCCTGCGACTTTTTCCTGTTCGCAAAACTGAAAAGACCTATGAAAGGACGGAGATTTGCAACGATTGATGAAATAAAAACTGCATCGCTGGAGGAGCTCAAGGCTATACCAAAAAGTGATTTGAGGACTGGAAAAAGCGTTGGCACAAGTGCATCGTATCTGAGGGGGAATACTTTGAAGGGGACAACATAAATATTGATGAATAAATAAATATTTTTTCATAAAAATATAAAGTCATCTTACTTTTTGAACACACCTCCTATGCTCCAAAATCTCCTTTGATAGAGGCGTCAGAAGTGTAGGGAACCAGAAGTCAAAGGTCCCTTTTTCCAGTTTCCTTGAATATTTCGAAAACTATGAGCTCTACAGAAAAGAGTTCTAAAGGCGAATTGAAGCACTTAACATTTTCCACAAAATGGTACGAGGGTAAGGTGAAAAGTTGTCGGCCTGACACAGAAATACCGTTACAATCAGCAAAACTTTATGTTTCCTGCCTGGGTGCACATGTAATTAGTTCGTATGACAAGTTTCGATTAACCGTGGTAACAACTAACTGCAATGAAAAGTACATATGTATAGGTATATGCTAATTAGTTTTTAAAGTACATAATCTGATGTTTTGTCAGAATCTTCGCATTGTAACGCTTACGAGTAGCTATATCGCGCTACCGTGTATAAATTTTATGAGTTCGAAATTTAAAAAAAAAAATCTAGTCGCCCCTTTCGGTTAAAGCGGGTTCCGGTTGACCGAGGTTCGGTTAAGCGGGGTTCTACTGTAATTCAATTCAATTATTTTTTATTTCGTATTCTACTGCAATTTGATTTACAAGAATTTAATTTAGATACCGGTCATGGCCTTAACTCTTTATTATTCAGTATTAAGCGCAATCAATTCAGTTGATTTAGTTCAGTTAACTAAATAAGGTGCCAATTAAGGAAAAACCTACAAAAACCTTTGATAACAAAAAAAAAAAGTCCGAAGCGTATATACCGTAGACTTATACATACCTAGTGGTGTTACCAAAAGTATCAATTCGTAACGACCATATGCATTAAAAGTGAGTCTCCTATATGGCCAGTTTATAGGGGAGGTTGGCACTCATTCAGGAGGATCTTGACCATTCTCAAAATCAATTAACTAACCCATTCTACAAATATTTGTCGAATTTTTCAAGTCGCTAGCTTCTATTCTATCTATCATTGCTTATTTGCAGGGAAGGTAGGGGTTCCTTGGCTCGGATCTTGCCCATTATTGCCACCCACTAATTAGATCATGCTACAAACATTTAAAAAAAATCAAGTTTCTAGCTTCACTCTATCGAAAGATATCGCTTATTTGAAGTTTCATTTGTAATTATTTTTTTTTTAATTTTGTAGGGGAGGTAGGCGTTCCTTTGATCTGATTATGCCCAACTTACTAAAACTCAAGTAGCTTCTCACCTCAGGGCTACGTGCCAAAAATCAGGTATCTACGTCAATTGGTTCAAGAGTTATAGACAAAAAACCTGAAAAGTAGGGTAGTACGGGGCTCTTTGTAAGAAAATTACCGTTAGTTTTAAACTGATCGATTTTATTTTTCCGGGAGAGTATAAGATTACCCTCACGAGCAATCTACCAAAGCTGAAGCTTTTCATGTTTATTTAATCGGGAGTTATAGATACATTTAATTTGTTTACATATGTAGGGGAGGTAGGCGCACTCTTGGCCTGATCATGCTTATTTTCAATACGAACCAACTAGATCATACTGCCAACATTTAACTAAAATTTCAAGGCTCTAACTTCATTCTATCGAAAATTATCCTGCGAACGGGGAGACAGACAGACGGACAGACAGACTGAGATGGCTAAATCGAATTAGGAGGTGACCCTGATCATTTATATACATATATATATATATATACATTGCTATACTCCGGAGCCTTCTTTAAGGTATTACATATTTTCGTCGTGACAAAAACAATATACCCTAACCCTATACTATAAGTCTAGGGTATAAAAACCTAAATACATACATATATATAGAATCTTAACCTACAAATTAAGTCTAAGCTTGAGTAACTAAGTTACTGTATTACGTATTAACCAATAATCTAATAATATTATTGTTAATATGAGAATTTATGGCAATTTAAGTGTACTATTGTTAACTATTGCATTATAGTCCGAGTTTTTGTTTCGCTGTGCAATCTCACAGTCGAATAGTAGAAAGGGTTGTTAGTAATATGTTTGAGGATTTTGTTTTGAGTGGTTTGTAATTGATTTTTTATGGTTTTCGCATAGAGACCCCATAAAGAAGAGCCGTATGCAGCAATAGGTTGTATGACCATCTTGTAAATAAGAAGCTTATTTTCAAGAGACAGTTTCGACTTCTTGTTCAAGAGTAGATACAAGGACCAGAAAGTTTTGACCATTTTCTCGGAAGTCTTTTCGATATGTGGTAGATTAGTTAGTTTTTTGTCAAAGACTAATCCTAGTTAAATTATTTCCTTATTCCAATTGATAGGATCGCCAAGAAAGTTTAAGGTAGAACTCGGAAAGTTTCTTTTTTTTTTCTTTTCTTTGTGAAGAAAGCCGCTTGTGTCTTTGAGGTGTTGAGTTTTATTTTCCACCTGAAATAGAATTGGTACAAACTTTTCAATTGAATATCGAGTTTTGAAGAAATAATGGTGGGATCATCACCATCACGGAATACAGAAACATCATCAGCAAAACATGCTATATGGCAGTCGTTGGTCTTCGGTATGTCAGCAGTAAATATATTAAAAAAGGACACGACTGAGACATGATCCTTGAGGAACACCTGATGGCATTGTTTTTGTGGCTGAATATGACTCTCCTATTTGGACAGAAAAGGTTCTGTTTACTACTTTGCCTTAACCCCTAGCGGGGCATAGCGCGTCAACTACTCCTGCGCGCCATCGTACTCTGTTCTGGGCAATGGGGCGCAACTCCCCAAAAGACTTACCCAGTACCTGACACTCCTTTGCCACAGATCGACGCCATGTGATTCGAGGACCCCCTCTTGGTCGGCCTTGGTTGGAAATGGGGTTCCATTTCATGGCATGCATAGCAATGCAGTTATCACTCTTCCGCAATGTGTGACCTATCCACTGCCATTTTCGCCTGCGTATCAATTCGTCGATTGGCATCTGACCCGTACGCCGACTTAGCTCTTCATTTGATATTGTTTCGGGCCAGAAAATTCTTAAAATTCGACGAAGACATGAGTTGACGAAAACTTGCAGCTTTCTGGTAACTCCTACGGAAACTTTCCATGTACTGCTCCCATACAAAAGCACTGATAGTACCAGGGAGCGAAACAGGCCCAGCTTGGTTTTAATGCTGAGATAACTGCCCTGCCAGATTTTGGACAGCATGCCGTATGCGCGATTAGCCTGGTTGATACGACGAGCGATGTCCTGCTCCGTACCACCATTTTCGGCAACAATGCTACCCAGGTAGACGAAGTTGTCCACCTTCTCCACAGGCTGCCCATTAATATTGATGGCAACAGGTGTCGGATTTCTTTTTCGCAACGGCGGACTAAGAACCTTGGTCTTGTTGGTATTAATCTTTAGCCCAACCTTGCTTGCCTCCCCCTCGAGATCTAACGCCATTGCGGACAGATCCATGATTTTGTGGGAGAGTAGGCATATGTCGTCAGCGTAGTCAAGATGTTGTAGATAAGATGTCAAAGTCCATTGAATTCCTCTGTCGAGTCCGGATAGGGCTGCATGCAACACATCGCCGATCACAATGAGGAATAGGATCGGTGAGAGGATGCACCCCTGCCGAACTCCACTGCGAATCTCAAAGTCCCCCGACACCTTACCTTTATGCAGAACGCGACATTTCGCGCCGTCATAGATTGCCTTAATAATAGCCACAAGCTTCTCAGGGATGCCTCTCCTGCGCAAGGCCGCCCATATAGAATCCCGGTTCACACTATCGAAAGCCTTTTCGAAATCGATGAAAAGCAAGTGAAGCGGAGAATCGTATTCAGCGCATTGCTCGATGATGATTCGCAAGGTGTTAATGTGATCGACACAGGAGAATCCGGATCGAAAGCCAGCCTGCTCTTCATCAATTGTGCTTTCTAAGTGGGCCTTTAGTCTTTCCAGGACGATTTTAGCTATTATCTTGGCAACGGCAGGAAGCACACAAATGCCTCTCCAATTATTACAGTCTGTGAGGCTACCCTTCTTTGGAAGTTTGATGATCAAACCTTCCTTCCACTCAGTGGGAAAGGTCTCTATATTCCACGCTTTATCAACAAGTGGGTGCAGCAAATCGGCAGTTACGCTTGGCGCTGCTTGATAAAGTTCGGCAGGGATGCCGTCAAGTCCGGCGGCCTTTCCTCGTTTTAGTGCAATAATTGCAGTGACTATTTCCTCTTTAGTCGGGGCAGTGGACCGTATACGCACATTTTGATGGTTAGCTAAATTATCTATATGAGGGGGAACTTCACCAGAGGTTACACGGTTCAAGACCGCGGCGAAGTGTTCTTTCCATCGCCTCATTTGATCTTCTTCCAAGATAAGTTGCTTTCCATCACTATCTTTCACCGGATGTTGGCAGGAGTTACGACCACCTGTAAACTCCTTGATGACACCGTATACGGCGTTTAAGTTGTTACTTCTAGCGGCTTCTTCTGCTGACGCTAAAAGAGAATTGGCATAAACTCTTTTATCGCGTCGCACACTACGCTGAACTTCTCGAGCTTTCTGACGGTAAAGGAGTTCGATGCTGCTTCGATTGTCGTCTGATGCTGCAGCCAAACGAACTTTCAGCTCCTTTCTTTCAACAATCCGCTGCCATGAAGCGTCGGACATCCAGGGCTTATTCCGGCAATCCGGGTTTGGGCCAAGGATGGTATTTGCGCTATCAATGTACGCATTTTTTATGGCATCCCAGTTTTCGTTTATGTCACTATCTGGGTGACTAGTTATCTCAGCCGCTTTTTGCGCAAGATGGTCATTATATTGTTGTAAGACAGCTGGATTTTTTAGTCGAGCGGTGTTGAATTTGCGGGGCCTGGATCTTTCGTCGCTGGGGCGGCGCACGGCTGCAATACGCAATCGAACATTAGCGATCATAAGATAATGGTCTCTTCCCATCACAATATCGGCACCCTTCTTGTTTCGCACGTCCAGGAGGCAACTCTTGAATCTATTACTAATGGCAAAATGGTCGCGCGGCTCTGGTTAAAAGGAGCCCCACACCTGACTCACGACGACTACCGGTAGCTTTACCGGAATACAACATTACAGTGCTGCCCGTTGGAGAGATTAATTCTCCGCTGTTCCACCATCTTATCTCACTAACTCCTAAGATATTTAATTTGTACCTCAGAAATTCACTCTCTAATTGAAGAAATCGTGCGTTCTGGGGACCTTCTGATCCATTGTCCAGGAGAGTACGCACATTCCAGAATCCAATCTTTGTCATTGTACGATAGCTAAAAGTCGTAACCGTTGAGTCAGTCCTTATCCGAGGCATAGTTGACGTTTCGTTAGCATATAAAGATTTCGGGTAGTGCAAGTTGCTGGCATACACATCCTGTCCTTTGATTGTCGGTTTTAACGACAGGCCCTCAAAGGGAAAGGCCGTGGTATTTTTTTTTCACACCCCACACCACAGGGGTACCTCAACCAAATCATCGCACCGCCATCACTGGCGGCTTGACGTTGGTTGGCAATGGTCTGTGACCACTGCCGTTCCAAAAGGCGCCCACGCGGAGGACTATGGAAGAGGAGTTTTTGCCCCCCAAAGATTGTATCATTTTATTTAAATAGGTAGTTATACCAAAATTAATTAATTTGAACAAAAGTCCATTATGCCAGACAGAGTCAAAAGCTTTTTGCATATCCAGCGCCACAACACCAACAGATTTGTTGTTTTCAAATGTTTTTTTAATATGTTTGTACAGCCGGAAGGCTTGATGGACAGCTGAATGTTTCTTCCGAAACCCAAACTGGAAATCAGGTATAATTCTCAACCTTTCAATTATGTCATAGTCGGGATAATATTATTTTCTCGAGGATTTTGCTCATAGCAGGTACGGATAAAGGGCTTATTGGTCTATAATTTTCCGACAATCTCGGATCTTTGCCTGGTTTTGCAATAGGTATTACAGTGGCATGCTTCCAGCAGGAAGGGAAGTAAGATATCACCATCCAGGCGTTGATTATGTAATTGAGCCGTGCTAATGCCTTTTTAGGAAGATTTTTCAAGACCAAGTTCGATATTTTATCGAATACAGGAGCCTATTTTTCTTGCATAGTACACAAAAATCGATATAAATTTAATAAGTACAAAAATACACCTCACAGAAAAAATGAGCCACCTAAATAAAAATAAAAAGCAAATATTGTAGGGTGCCCCACTTTAGATGGTAAATATTTAAATGGTACATAGCCGTTAATTTGTGGAAAATTGACACCAAAGTGGACACTCTGTCTTTAACCAATGCATAGTTCTAGCATTTTTTGTAAATTGCACCAAAATACTCGACTTTCCGAACAAAATCAAAATTTGCCAGTTTCCCAATTATTTAATCCCAGATTTGACCTCACTTTGTAAAACTATTTGGTCTACAACTTAATAATGAGACTTTTTTTAGAGATGGCAACACCGATAAACCAATGGTAGTCCATCTTTGACATACATACCATTTGAAGTTTGTATTCATAAGCTGTCAATGTCAGTATAAACATTTCGTGTTGATTGTTGACAACGTATTTTACCGGACCATGGAAAGTTTCGAAAATTCACGAA
This sequence comes from Chloromyia formosa, assembly GCA_964017055.1. Taxonomy (NCBI): domain Eukaryota; kingdom Metazoa; phylum Arthropoda; class Insecta; order Diptera; family Stratiomyidae; genus Chloromyia; species Chloromyia formosa. The sequence continues at coordinate 43,713,749 of OZ024814.1, read as the reverse complement.
AAAAACAACATTTGCGGGAAGTTTTACTTGGACATTATTTTGCTAAGAAGACTGCAGCTCAGAGTCATAAATTGCTCGTGGAAGTTTACGGTGACGATGCTTTTTCGCGTGCACAGTGTTTTCGGTGGTTTCATCGGTTCAAAAATGATAATTTCGACATTACCGACGAAGAGCGACCTGGCCAGCCAAAAAAGTTTGAAGACGAAGAATTGACGAAATTACTCGAAGAAGATTCGTGCCAAACTCAAAAAGAGTTCGCAATTTCGTTGGAAGTGACTCAGCAAGCCATATCGAAGCGGTTAAAATCACTGGGAATGATCCAAAAGCAAGGCCACTGGGTTCCGTACGAGTTGAAGCCAAGAGATGTTGAGAGGCGCTTTTGCATGTGCGAACAACTGCTTCAAAGGCAAAGACGGAAGGGTTTTTTGCATCGTATTGTGACCGGCGATGAAAAGTGGATTCATTATGATAACCCAAAGCGAAAGAAATCATGGGGACCGCCCGGGCACCAATCAACATCGACCGCGAAGCCAAATATTCATGGTTCCAAGCTTATGCTCTGCATTTGGTGGGACCAGATCGGTGTTCTTTATTATGAGCTGCTAAAACCGAATGAAACCATTGACGGGCAGCGCTATCGGCTGCAATTGATGCGTTTGAGTCGAGCATTGCGTGAAAAACGGCAACAATTTGCTGAAAGGCACGACAAAATAATTCTTCAGCATGACAATGCTCGCCCTCATGTTGCGCAAGTCGTGAAAACGTACCTGGAAACAACCAAATGGGAAGTGCTACCCCACCCGCCGTATAGCCCTGACATTGCTCCATCCGATTACTATTTGTTCGCTTCGATGACTCATGCGTTGGCTGATCAGCACTTCACTTCATTTGAGGATACTAAGAACTGGCTCGATTCATGGATAGCCTCGAAACCCCAAGATTTTTTTCGCGACGGAATTCGTAGACTTCCCGAAAGATGGGAGAAAGTTATCGCTGCTGATGGCCAATATTTTGAATAATTTAGTTATATGAATAAATCTATGAATAAATGCCCAAAATTCCAAAAAAAGTCTCATTATTAAGTTGTAGACCAAATACATAAAATTTCAAATAAAACGTATACAATTTCCCGGTTTCGAATTCACCGTTACATCAAAGATACACCTGTTCAAACTTTCAAAATCGATTTTTCATCGAAAATTCTAATGATCATTATCATTTTATAACTGTACTTTGAGCTGAAAAATCTGCAAATTTGACAAAAGTTGCCCTAATGTGTTAGCTTTCCAGCCGTGTATTTCTTTGATGTGTTTGGATTTGAAAATTTTCGAATAATATGTACTAAAGGAAAAAACATGTTCTGGAGATGAAACAAATTTACTTCACCCTTGACTTAACAGGTACCAACTTAACAGGTACCAACTGAAAATTGGAAAAAAGGATCGTATAATTTTGAAATCTGACGCAATTAATGTGGAGAGTCCTCTGAATGTATGCTCCAAAGTCTCTGTTTATAGGGGGTCCGGAAGTGTAGGGGAAAGGGAGTCAAAAGTCCTTTTTTACAGGAAATCAAATTCGTGTTGTTTTGAAATTTTGGAAAATTCTACGATACATGGCATGTAAAAGACAAACACACTTTCCTTCTTGCATTGAAGGGGTTTGGCAGCTCTTGAAACGGGTCGCTCCGCTGATTGTGTTCGCGAGATTAAAAATATGGAACATACGGAAAAATATTTACGATATTAACTTGATATTAAAAATCAAATCAAACTACGAAAATTCCGAAAAAATTGCGATAATTAGTAAATAGCTCATCCCGTGATACAGGCGTCTAGAGATGTCGCCTGCTGATATGCCGCCTGATATACATATATAAAGATTATGTGCATATAGAAACTAACATTCTTTCATCGCCATTCATATACTAGCAATTGATTCATTAATATCAAAGTAGCTGCAAGCACTGTGATACATAAAAGGAAATTGAATGAATTCTCCCCCTGACCCAAAAATCATGCGCAAATACTCGTTTGAAAGTTTCATTCACAAGATTACAGTTTAGTTGGGGATCGATACAAACACCCCTCTGCATCATTAAGTAAGTGCATTGGCATGGACATCAAGGAGAAACTGATTGCTATGAATGAGGATAGGTAGCCTTGCTATGACGCATGCACTGCATCCCGTATGCGGTATGCATCATCGTCCGAATTAGGTCAACGAAGTTTCATTGAACTTTGGGGGGTTGTTTAATGGAATAAATACGTTATGGCATGGGTAGTGGAGGAATAATAGAGCCAGCTTTCTATTCCTCGCTATAATACTGAAAATAGTGAATGAACAGCATAATATTATGAATGTAATCGTATATAGTTTCCACCATCAATGAAGTTTATACTTGTGAATGAACAACTATTCAATATTTCAATATGGTCTCCTATTTATAAAATATATACGTTTAAAATTAATACTCGTATCCTTTTATGAGCATCAATTTTATAGAGTGTTTTACCATTCAACCACAATAAACAATATAGAAAATATGCTTGTAAAAGCATTTTCATGAGCAAAAACATTCTTATATTGTTGATAGCCACTGGTTTTATGTTATAAAACGCACCCTCAATATCAAGAAAAGGTAGCGCAGTGTGTTGAGGCATCAGTTTCATGTTTGACTACCGGCGCTTCGGGTTCGAATCCCGTCCACGACGACGTTCGTGGCCATGGATGTGCAGGAGGTGCATGCTGACAACTGCATTCTCCGAAACCAGTTTATGCCAACGAAACGCCAACTGGGCCACATGGAACAGTTGACGCGCCATGCCCCACAAGGGGTTAGGAGTAACCAGCGTGTACTCCTTGTATTCAAGGGACTTTTCGCTATGGCCTACTAAGGCATGCAACGCCGTATCCACCGATCTACCCTTCCAGTAGACATGCTAGGAGGCAGACATCAACCGATTGGTAATGGTGTCACGTTATTAGTCTCTCCAATATTTTCAACAGGCAGAACTAAAGGCTAATAGGTCTAAGATCCTTTGGTCGCGCGTGCAAAGCCTTACCCACTTTCGGGATAAAGACAACTCTGACCTCCCTCCATAAACAGGGTATATGAACAAGCTCCAAACAACCCCTGAAAATAGATTCGATCCAGGGATATACAGCATCCATCGAATGCTGAAGATCCGCGGGAATAATACCGTCAGGTCCAGCAGATTTAAAAGTTTCGAAATAGTTAATTTGATCGTTACTAAGAGTGTGTAATGATCCTATGCAGTGGTGCGCCTGTTTTAAGTTAGGCTTACTCGATGTACTTCTCTGTTAAATTCCATAACTTTATTTGGCAATTGTTTTACTTTCAACACACAGATCAGCAAGTCGATTCGATCTCGAGCCCTTTTTGAAACATCGGAGAGATGTTAGACCCTAAAAATAAATTTCATTGTAGAGCTGGCAATAGCTAATTAGCAGTCTTTTCTGTCTTAAAGAAGTGATATACTGGACAGCACAGTAAAATTAATAAGTATGTTATAGTATACTCTGACTTATGGTTGATATGTAGAGCGATCCAGAGCTATCCGAACACTGAAAAAGTTTCGACCTCCAGTTTAAAATGACGACGGAAAATAAAACAACTGAAATATTAACTTATATTTAAGATTCATATTAACATTCGATCGGCCTATCCATATTTGTATTTAATGATATAAACTATTCTTAACGATGTATGATATACATTAACACATGATATTTCACTGTATGCCAGACTAAAACCGAAAATGTCCAAGTTCCGGCTCAAAGATCATCAAGTTACCATTTCAAGATGGCTACAATTTGTTTAATATAAAAAAAATTCAAATTTATTTGGAAGCCGCTTATTTATTATACAACGTTTTCCGTTTCATGAATGAAACATCAATACTATTGCTGAATGTATGTACATATATATATGACTGGTATCTATGTCAGTTCCAATTAAGACACAACGGACGTCATTTTGTGGGTGGTTCTCGTTGATGTTTTGGACAGTACTACTTTTTGGGGCTGTGGGACAATATTATGATAATGCCCGAAGTCGTTTAATGAATGAGCTGCTCGCATTTTGAACGGTTTTTTTTTAAGCAATAGTTTACAAATTGTATTATTCATGGATACCATATGGGTAGTATCAGAAGTATCTATAACTCCCGATCTAATAAAAGTGAAAAGCTATAAGTTTGGTATATAACTCTGAAAGGTCATATTATACTCTGTCACAAATATTCTATTGGATACCAAGGGTACTTTCCTTAGAAAGAGCAAAGTAATAATTTATTTTTCATGTTTTGTTTATAACTTCTGAACAAATTGACGTAGGGAACTAATTTCGCATGTAAACTTAAAATGAAAAGTTGATTCAGTTTTAGTGAAATGTCCATGATCCTTCACCGAACACATGCCTCCCCTACAAATAGGCCATTTATTTTGAAAGTGACAAAAAGTCGGCTAAATACTTGAAAGCTTTGATACATCCGACAGATGCGCTGTTATTATAATCTACTAAATGAAATCAAATCAATCGCTGGTATCCTAAGCTTGCAATTGGATTGTTTATGGGAACAAGGGTCATCACGGCTATCAATGTTTATAGCACTGAATTCGTAATTGGCCCTTGTCAGACAGGACGCTTCCACCTATTTCTTCCTAATATTTTCCGGAACAATATTGATACACAAATACTATTGATTTTTTTAATATACTTAAAAAAAGCTGAACATTCTTAATTCGCAACAATAAAGAGAATTCTCTCTATCGGATTAGAGAGAATCTCTCTATCGGATAAGAGAGAATTTCAGAGTGAGGTGTCTAGGATAAATGGGGTTTTTATCTAGGTTTGCCAATTGATATGCTCATCATGATTGCGATAGCTAAGTCGACGATTGTTTGACAATTCTTTGACAAGATCATGCCAAATTGACAATTATGTGGGTAGCCGTCCTTGCACCCAGACCGATCCAAGCGATTGTTTATGTTTGTGTCACACTGAGGGTTGTGATCCTTTAAGCGCGGAGCGAGTAGAACCCACTCAAGAGACTGTTGGTTCACAATCTTTTGTGTGTGGAGATTTACTATCAATTAATAATAATTATTATCCGGAATAGTCCCTTTTGTGACTAATTAAAGTTCAGATTTTTTCTTTAAGCTCTGCCCGCTACCCTTGCTCCGCGCGTAAGGAATCACAACCCTTAGTATCGCAAAAATATGAACGCTTGCTTCACTAGCTCTGCGTGGCGTCTGAGTTGGTGTATAGCAAATCAACTCAGACGCCGAAAGTATGTACACAAAAAGAAAACTACTAATCATGATGGGCGAACAGGACCATGAAATAAAGCATGGAGAAATTGTGCATGCATGTACATGTCAATATGAACACTGTCGACTTAAGCGAAAGTATGTATACGCTTTAATTCGAATGCACACTTTCTCCATGCTCTACCTATATTTCGGTGTCGCTGGGCCAACCTAGACTGAACCCCATTTATGCTAGGCAACTCTTTTCCGATAGAGAGAATACTGCTTATTGTTACGAATCAATACTGATCCTGTATTGACGATGTCGGTCAACGTAATTCGTCACTACCGGCGCACGCATCGCTTCATAGAAAAATATTTGAAAAGCGACTGACAACAGTCAGTTACAGTTGAAACGCCATTCCGTACACTCGTACTATTTCACCATCTCACCACCTTAGTAAATAAAGTGTACTACTTTTCCTTAACCCCTAGTGCGGTATAGCGCATCAACCACTCCCGCGCACCACCGTACTCTGTTCTGGGCAGTGGGGCGTAACTCCCCAAACGACTTACCCGGCGCCTTGCACTCGTTTGCTGTAGATCGACGCCCTCTTGGTTGGCATTGGTTGGAAATGGGCTTCCATTTCATGGCACGTGAAGCAATGCAGTTACAATCCTTCCGAAATATGTGACTTGTTCTCAGCCATTTTCACCTGCGTATCAGTTTGTCGATTAGCATCTGACCCGAACGCCGACATAGCTCTTCAACTGATTTTGTTTCGGCCAGAAAATTCTTAAAATTCGACAAAGACATGATTTGACGAAAACTTGCAGCTTTCTGGTTACTCTTACCGAAACTTCCCATGTACTGCTCCCATAAAAACACACAGACAGTACCAGGGAGCGAAACAGGCTTGGCTTGGTCTTGATGCTGAGATAACTGCTTTGCCAGATTTTGGACAGCATCCGTATGCGTATGGTTGATACGACGACCGATGTCTTGATCTGTACCACCATTTTCGGCAACAATGCTACCCAGGTAGACGTAGTTTTCCACCTTCTCCACAAGCTGCCCATTAATATGAATGATAAATTGATTTATTGATTTATTTGATTTATTTGATTCTGTTTGAATACACATATTACAAAAAATTAAATTGATTAGGTTCTAAAATACAAAATATAAAATAAAGATAGAAATAGTTAGGATTTAGGATAATGAAATGTGTAATTCTGACTGATTTTGGTCATCTCACAATGAGCATAGCTCGTGGTGTGAGATTGTTCAATTAGAATATTTTATATATTTATCAAAGTGGTTTATTCACGTTAATAAATTTGAGAGTAATTTTTTTTCATGTTAGTTATAATTCAAACTCTAAAAGCTTGTTAAATTGGTTATATACTGGAATCTAACAAATATTTTTTAATTGATTTCGAAAAACAGTAAAAATTAGTACGCCTAGAAATGATTTCTGGTAAACTGTTAAACAAACGTGGTCCATAATAAAAAGCATTGTGTTGTGCAACGCATGTATTATATCTTGGTTGTTTGAGTACTCTTCTAATTTGCCTACGTGTTAAGTATCTGGTTTCCTCTTCGAGTGGAAATTCATTAGGGTGTTTATACACAAATTTTAGAATCTTTAATTTATGCATATTCGCTATAGTCAAAACTTCAAACTCTCTATATAAATGCTGTGTTGGATATAAAATTGGTTTCCTCAGACAAATTTTAATAATCTTTTTATGTAGTAATTCTAATGGTTTTAAATAGCTTTGTGAAAGACCACCCCAGGTTAAAATTCCGTAGTCTATTATGGATTGAACCAAAGCAATAAAGATCATTCTTATTCTGGCAATAGATAGAATCGACCTCAATTCGACAAATTTATAGATTGTTTTTCGCAATCGACTGCATATATATGAAATGTGTTCACTCCAACGTAGATATTTATCAATTATTATACCAAGATATTTAACGCTATTCTTTATTTCTATATATGTACAATTATTGGAAGATGCACAGGAGGTGATCTATTGGTAGTAAGACAAAAAGGAACCAAAATTGTTTTCTGAGTATTTATAGAAACTAAATTAGCTTTAAGGTGTTGATATCTTGCATGCCCTTTCTTGCATATTCGAATGTTTTCTCCCAGTTTCCTCCATTAAAAATGGCTACGGTGTCATCTGCGAACGCAAACACAGAACAATTTTGCAAATTTAATTTCAAAAGGTCATTTATATATATAAGGAACAGGATTGGCCCTAAAACAGTTCCTTGTGGAACTCCAATTGTTATGTCGAGTGCTGAGCTTGTATGCTGATTTAGGCGCACTGATTGTTTTCTCCCATTTAAATAAGATCTGAAAAGATCTAAAGCCAGGCCCCTTATTCCAATATTATACATTTTCATAAGCAGCATTTTGTGATCCACAGTATCAAAGGCTTTCTGAAAATCCAAGAATATTCCTAGACTTGCTTGACCATTATCCAAGTTGGATACAACTTTTTTGGTAACCGCATAAATTGCATCTTCGGTGCTCCTAGAGTATCTGAAACCATATTGGGAATCAGATATGATATTTCTTTCTTCTTGAAATTTTACTAATCTAGTTTTAATGGTCTTTTCAAATATTTTGGAAATGCTGGGCAGAAGTGAAATTGGCCGATAATTATTAAGATTTTCCATATCATTACCTTTATGGAGTGGTATCACTACGGCTTGTTTAAGTTCTGTCGGAAAATATCCGTGGCTCAAGCAATTATTTACTAAAAATGCTAAAGGTTTAGAAATATGTGAAGCATTTTCCTTCAAATATTTGGAATGTAGACCATCAGAACCAGGGCTTACGCAAGGTTTTAGCTCGTTTATCACTTGAATTATTTCACTTTCAGAAACCGGGCTAAGAAACAGTGAACTGCATTGTGTACTTGGGTTGGAAAATGCTGGTTGCGAATTTGAAGAATAGCTTGTTCGGACACGGTTAGATATTTCATGACCAATATTAACAAAATGCGCGTTAAATATATCAGCCACGTCTTCTATTCGGTCACAGCTTATCAATTCACCTGATGCACTTCTTATGTCGTTGGTAAATTCGCTTTTGCTTCTCTTTGAATCTGTCGCCTCATTTATTACATTCCAGATTTTTTTTATATCATTGCCACAGTTGTTAATTTTAATTTTATAATAGTTATCTTTGGCAGATCTGATTAGTAATTTCAAAGTATTTCTGTATTTCTTATATTCTTTATTTAAGTTGATATTAAACGGCTCTTTTCGTGCTCGGAAAGCTAATTTATCTCTAGTTCTGATTGCTCGAACCAGAGAATTTGTTATCCATGGTTTTAGCTGCTTTAACCTACTACTAGGTTTATTTTTAGTATAGAAACAACTATTATAGATGTTTAGTAGTGTATTGTAAAAAGTGGTGAAAGAAGTTTGAGGGTTTGATTTGTTATACACCGCTTCCCATGTTTCCGCCTCCAATTTATGGCTAAGCTGCAAGGAATTTAGTACTTTTTCAGTTTGGTGTTTTGGCTTGTCTGGTGAACTATTGACATGAGACTGAACAATCTTTCCAACAGTTAAATAGTGGTCAGTAATATTTGCGGGATACACTGCTGTATGAAAAGTATATTGTTTTTGACATTTTAGAAATAAATGATCTACACATGAGTCGCGCGTGGGTGAACTTCTAGTGCATCCATACAGATAGTTCGTAAAACCGTACCCATGTAAAATGTCCATGTATTTATGTTGAAGTAGGCTCATGTTACTTTGTAATATGTCAATATTAATATCCCCAACTAATAAATGGTTTGGAAATATCTTATTGTTTTCTAAGAATAATTCTAGACCGTCAAGGAAAATATTTAAGATAGAGTCATTAGGTGATCTATATAGTGCAGTAACTAATACTTGATTTGTTCCTATTTTAAGTATTAAATTAATAGAATTAACTTCATTTAGGTCAAAATTCATTATGTTATAACTAATTCCTTCTTTCAAGTAAACAACTAATCCATCGCATTTATTAAGTTTGTTAGGTTTGACTATTTTCTTAAATCCCGGTAGTTGATAGTTTATATTGTCTTGTGATAGCCATGCCTCAGTCAGAATTATAATTTCAAAATCTACTCTAATTACAGATAACAGCAGACATAATTCATTAAAGTTTTTTGAAATACTTCTTATATTCAAATGAAAAATTTTAAAATCTAGTGGATCGTTAAAAAAGTGTTTACATTGTCTATTATCATTAAGTATTACTGTGTTTTTATTATGATCAAATAACAATAAATTATTTATTGTATCTGCCATTGTGCTAATTGATTTTGTTACATTTATTAAAAACTTAATTCAAAGCTGAACTATCAAGATCCATCTCACAAGTAATTTTATAAATTTTTGAATTGTCAGCTTTTCTTATAAAAATGAGATCATCCTTGACCCAAACATATTTATAATTATGGTCTTTACTAAATTGTTTAGCCAAATAAAGAAGTTTCTTGTTACTTTTTGTCAAGTGGACATTGACGTAAAAAGGACTGTCGGGAAAACTCTCATGAACCGTATTACATTTCAAATGCCTTTTATTATTTTTCGAGACTTCTATCCATTTGCTCCTATGTTCAATATCTTTAAACTTGACGATAATATTTCGTGGCTCCGATCGCTTAGAATTTCCAGAAACCAATCGTTTTATAGATATCGGTGTAAGATCATCAGTTTTCAAGTTTATTAATTCCGCAATCTTTCTCACAACTTCAGCTGTATTTTCATTAGGAGTCTCCGGTATCCCAGAAATTTCCAATTCTGAACATAATTGTTGTTGCTCTATGCGATTAACATGTTGTGTCAATTGCTTGACTTGGGACTTCAATGTTGAATTTTCTTCAGTTAATTTATTACAAGTTTTCTGTAATTGTAAACAAGCTTCTTCGTATTTAGTTATCTTGCCATCAAAATCGTCGATTTTATCGCAACAATAGTCAAGAGACTTTTTGTATTCAGCCATTTCACTCATAAATAGTTGTTTAATTGCTGCGAACTCAGTCTCAGTCTGCTTTCTGAGGGCAGCTATGCTCTCTTTTATTTCATTAACAAGTGTAGGCACCAACGCAGTCTCCGTCGGTCCAGTCCGACACATTTGACATTGCTAAGCATTTCGTCGGTCTTTGTTCATCCTTCGGAAACCACTTTCCGTCAACGATGCACAATAGAAATGAGTATTCTTCTTACAGGTAATGCAATTTAATGTTTCATTCTTGTCGATGATATTTTGGTGACATACAGTGCAATCCATACTCGTAATATTTACTAATCGCGCGTTGGGATATTCAGTGTGATGTGTCACAGAAACTCGTAAGAATACAATTTCGATAATTGCGACTTACACGTATGATGGTTGAAATACTCCGTAGGAATCGTGTCCGGGATGTTAAGTAAATTGAAGTGCTTGCTGGTTGTTGTGCTAATTAATCGACTTTATGTGATATTTAAATTTTATAAAGTAACTCCGCAAAAAGATCGTGTCGACACTTTGACGTTTGACATTTGTATTTTATATTTAATAGGTGTAGAATTTCTTTTTCGCAACGGCGAGCTAAGAACATTGGTCTTTTTGGTATTAATCTAAACCCAACTTTACTCCTCTCAAAATCTAGCGCCATTACGGACAGATCCATAATTTTGTGGGAGAGTTGACGTATGTCGTCAGCGTAGTCAAGATATTGTAGATAATATGTTAAAGTCCATTGAATTCCTCTGTCTAGTCCAGATAGGGCTGCATGCAACACATCTCCGATCACTATGAGAAATAGAATCGGTGGGAGGATGCACTCCTACCGATCTCCACTACGAATCTCAATGTCCCCCGGCACCTTGCCTTTATGCAGAACGCAACATTTCGCAGCGTCATAGGTTGCTTTAATAATAGCCACAAGCTTCTCAAAGATGACTCTTCTGCGCAAGGCCGCCCATATGGAATCCCGGATCACACTATCAGAAGCCTTCTCGAAATCGATGAAAAGCAAGTGATGCGGAGAATCGTACTCAGCGCATTGCATTCGGCATTGGAGAATCCGGATTGAAAGCCAGCCTGCTCTTCATTAATTGTGCTTTCTTAGTGAGCCTTCAGTCTTTCCAGAACGATTTTAGCTATTATCTTGCACAGCACAGAAATGCCTCTCCAATTATTACAGTTGGTAAGGTCACCTTTTTCGGAAGTTTCATGATCAATCCTTCCTTCCACTCAGTGGGATAGGTTTCTGTATTCCACGCTTTATCAGCAAGTGGGTGCAGCAGCTTGGCAGTTACGCTTGGCGCTACTTGATAAGGTGCGGCAAGGATATCGTCGAGTCCGGCGGCCTTTCGTCATTTCAGTGCAATAATTGCAGCGACTAATTCCTCTTTAGTCTGGGCAGTGGGCCGAATACGTACATTTTGGGGCTAACTTAATGATCTATATGAGGGAGAACTTCACCAGAGATTACATGGTTTCAGACAGCGGCGAAGTGTTCATTCCACCGCCTCATTTGATCTCCCTCCAAAAGTAATTTTCCATCACTATCCTTCACCGGACGTTGGCAGGAGTTACAACCACCTGTACACTCGTTGATTACACCGTATACGGCGTTTTAGTTGTTACTTCTTGCGGCTTCATCTGCTGGGGCTAAAAGAGAATTCGCATAAACTCTTTTATCGCGTTGCACACTACGCTGAACTTCTCGAGCTTTCTGACGGTGAAGGAGTTCGATGCTGTTTCGATTGTCCTCTGATGCTGCAGCAAGATAAACCTGCAGCTCTTTTCTTTCAACAATCCGCTGCCAAGAAGCGTCGGACATCCAGGGCTTATTTCGGCAATCCGGGTTTATGCCAAGGATGTTATTTGCGCTATCAATGTACGCATCTTTTAAGGCATTCCAGTTTTCATTTATGTCAGTTAACTCAGCTGCTTTTTGCGCAAGATGGTTGGTATATTGTTGTAAGACAGCTGGATTTTTTAGTCGCTAGGACGATGCACGGCTATACGCAATCGAACATAAGCGATCATAAAACAATAGTCACATACTATCCCAATATCGGCGCCCTTCTTATTTCGCATATGATGCAACGCCATCTTTTACTAATGGCAAACTGGTCGATCTGATTTTGTGTTCTGCGCCGATCAACAGCAGACCAACTGATTTTGTAGTAGTTCTTATGCTCAAACATAGTACCGCTGATGAAGAGGTCTGTGAAAGTTTCAGAACTCTACAAATCTTTCGCCGTTGTCGTGACGATCACGATCCCAAAGATCGTGTATCCCCATCATATGCCTGAACCCATACTTATCAGCGCCAACTTTTGCATTCCGATCCCCCATAACCATTAAAATGTCACCTTTAGGTGTTCCGCTCAGGACGGCGTTTCGTTGTTCGTAGAAGGAGTCTTGCCGAAACATTGTCGGGTTCAGTTGGAGCATAGCATTGTATTATTGTGATATTGCCCATTTTGGTCGGGAACCTGGCGGTCATGATTCTGTCGGAGACAGGATCCCAGAATTAGAGACAGTTTCCTGCGGCTCTGGTTAAGAAGAGCCCCACATCTGACTCACGACCACTATCAGTAGCTCTCTCTTATCTCACAAACTTCTAAAATGTTTAATTTATACTGTGGAAATTCGCTCTCTATTTCAAGAAATCGTGCACTCTGGGACCTACTGATCCATTGGCCAGGAGAGTAGGTACATTCCGGAAACCAATCTTTGTCATTCTACAATAGGCGAAAATCGTAACCGTTGAGTTGACGTTTCGTTAGCATATAGAAAATTTGGCATACACATCCTGTCCTTTGTTTGTCGGTATCTACGACAGGGCAGCAAAGGGAAGCCCGTGGTATTATTCTTACGCCCCACACCACAGGGGGAATGTTTACCTCAACCAAATCATCGCACCGCCATTACTGGCGGCCTGACTTGGTTAGCAATGGTTAATGACTACTGTCGTTAGAGGGGGCGGGCGCCCACGGGGAGGACTATGGAAAGGGAATTTTTACCCCCAAAACAAATCTCGGATTAATTGATCGGGGGAATGGAAAATCCAAGTTTTTTGACACAAATTAAAAAAATGCTGTAACTCTGTAACGGTTAAAGAAAGATTGTCCATGTCATTTTGTTGAACACTACTATCTACCATTAAAGCATTTACCAACGGGAACGGGATACCCTGTATAATATGTATATGCAAATTATTGCTCACCTAAAACCTCATTTTCAACAATAAGACTCCTCACATCTTCTATATAGTAATACCGAGAGAGCGGGAATTTTAGTTGTGCTTCGTTGAAACAAATCATACACTCAAATGCCTCCCTTTATTGTATCTCTGAATAGAGCTACTTTTATCCATTAGAAAGGAAGAAGGGAAAAGACAAGAGATGTTAGCGCTTCTAAAAACTTTCAAACAACTTATGCCAATAAATTTTCGATTGATAGCCTTAGATTCACTTTGACGGTGAACTGATTGGAAATTCAAGCAAGCGCTCCAATGGATTTGACATGACTCCCTTTTATCTTACAAAAGGACCGAACAACCCTCAATCGAATAACATGTTATTTTTAGAATCCATACAGGATGCCACATCCACTTGGAATTTATTATCTATTCCTTACTTCTCCCAAAACTGTAGATTCTAAAAATAGAATATCCCCACTCGTCGAGCAAGGGAAAAGTAGGAATCAGGTCATGGAATTCTGGAGCTAACAACCCCTGAACAAGTGAACAAACTTCACCATTGAAAAATTGTGGGTAGTGAGGCGAGGCGTGGCAGGAATACAGTTAAGAAAGGACAATGACTTGGCTTGGTTGATATAGTCAACGTCATATAGTGAAAAATGTTAAGGCTCTTTGCGAGTGACGTCATAGTTTAAAATCTAGGTCAATCTGAAATTGGGTCGGGCTAGGTTTCGTATATGTAGTGGTGGCTGTATGAATGAACGACCAGTGAGTCCTGTGTGACTCAATCATATTTTTTCTGGAAAATGCTTTCTCCCACCACCCCCATAACGTAGCAACCATTTGGGTTGATGAATATGTTTGTACATACCCGAATACATGAAAGTAAGGTGGGGTAATGGATTGTTTGTATCCGTATTATACGAGTATGTTGACGAATACCGTTTGGATCAGCTATAAACCCAATTGAATCTATTTATAGATGTACTATGCAGGGAATATCATATATTTAGGGGTGGCACTCCTCAAGGACTTTAATTTCTGCACTTTAGGGTGCCATAAATATTGTCTGGCACTGACGACACTCAGAAGACTTTCGAATATGAAATGGCAGGTTTTCTGTTTGCTTTTACTTAACACTTTGTTGACACTGTTCCGATCATCCATTACGGTTTCGGGCTAATTATCCTGAATTTAGCCAGAGGTCAACATAAAGAATGAAAAAAAACATCTATTTTAGTTATGAAGAGGATGAGGAGAAAAGGGTCGGTGTTAATAGTGAGCTACATATAACATTCTATTCTGAAAATTGTTGTCACATCAGGCGCGTTCTTTTGTACTGCGGTCCGGGCTAACTTGACTTTACAACACGCAATTACAACAATTCGTTAACCTATAGAGCTCTACAGGTTAGTTAACCCGCACTGTATAGATATGACGGATAGATGTAGCTGGAATCGCTAAAAGGTGATTTTATTATAGAAAATTAAAATTTTTCGCAGTTTAATTTGATTGTTGGTATCAAGTTTATTTTGTAAACATATCGTAGGTGTTTTGTACTGATATGATCTTTATGATCTCGCAAATACAATCAAAAATTATGAAAAATTAAATTGGCGCCAGGGATCCATTGCACTTTGACATTTAACTTAATTAACGTGCACTCGAGTATACAAGTACGCACCTATTATTGTCGAGTTCTTTGGTCACTATATAATAACTATGTTAATATCAACATTAATAAAAAAAATGTGCATACATATTTGTCGGACTATGAGCCCACTCAGCTGTCTGACAAATGAGTATCCATTTGGGGTAAATAACTCGGTTGAGCGTGTTGCTGATCACATACCTCTACACAAAACACACTATCATGATCTAGTAAATTAGATGATGCTATCTCATCTCGAGGCCTTGGTCCAAAATTGGACTCTTGCGCCAGTTGTTAATGCTATTGGGCCATTCAGGTCGTGGACCCACACAGTAAAAAAATACCTAGCGAAAATTCATCGATTCGGTGTGCCATTACGTACCAAATACTTTTTGTTCGAATATTATTTTACACTTTTAGACAATTTTTAAAATATCCCGAAGGGATGAGAAATTATTCATCAAAACGGTTGAAACAAAGCATCTATACAGTGAATCACGGAATACTTTTATTCAATCGATATAAAGCTCGGACACCAACCATTGTCACAGCGAGATTCGAGCACCCTGATTGAAAGTAGATCCCCCCAACATTTTTTAACAGTCGACGCGGCGCCCCTGCCGGAAATCACCTGAGAAGTATTGCAGTTTACCTTAGGTTTAATTCGAGTAAAACCGAGCTTATCATATTCAATATTGAGCGCACATTAGCTACAGTTGAACCTCCTGGTTTTGTAAGAGGTGAGAATATCCTTCACCAACAAGGTGACCATGATGCCATGCCATTGCGCTCATTATAAAAGCCTGGATGAAAGGCATCATGACCATTATTCTAGCCATGGGGCTAATGTTACTTATGTATTTTTGAAGTATATGATGAAACGATACTTGACCCGTCGCCACCTTCTACATGAGTAGCAAGCCGGCTTGATGAATTTGTCAGTGCGACTGCAGGTCGCGAGTGGCCATGTATCGTTTCATCAAGGGTCATTAAGGTGACAAAAAATATCTGCTCTTAGCAGAACTTGAACCCGAGACCACACGAACATTAGCAAATGTCAAAGCTCTCGGTGTTGACTCTCGTCAAGTATGTCATCAGCTACGGACTGCTGAATTCGTCAACGATAATCAGCAGGTCGCATGGAGTCACGTATCTTTTAATGGAGGGCGAAACAACAGCCGAGAGCGCGACCAATTCATAAAGGTAGCGAACGAAATGGGTATGTAAAAGTCCACACGCATATCTTTGCATGATTTCCTTCCCTCATTGCTTTTCCGCGGAAAAAAATTGTCGGCTGGTGAACGATGATTTGCAGGACAGCGAACGAAGCGGGTATATGTTTACACGCATATCTTTGCATAATTATATTTCCCTCGCGGCTTCTCTGCAAAAAAAAAGTTTGTCGGCTAATGAATGATGGTTTGCTGGGCACTATACCTATATAATGGATAATCCTGAATGCAGACTAAATCCGAAAAGTATATTTTTTTAATGCTATCTATCTATCAGATGACCTCCAGGTTTTTGCTGGTATGAGAGGTGATATACTCTGAGGGATCAAACATAAACTTATCATACCGATTTCCTGATCAATGCATCGTAGCAGGCACCTCACATTCGACAAATTTTTACAGTAGTCCGCATGGCGCCACGGTTCGCACGTTCGTCTTCTATGCACTGGGCCCCGGTTCGATTCCTACTGAATACAATAGTATTCGGTAAAAAAGGGAATTTACGTGTCGGACTATGAGCCCACTCTGCTGTTAAATGAGTATCCATTTAGTGGTAAATAACTCAGTTGAGCGTTTTACTGATCACACACCTCTGCACATAAAAAACATACCGTCACGATCTAGTAAATGGTATGATGCTAACTTATCTCAAAGCATTAGTTCAAATTGGACTGTTGTGTCGATTTTAGACAAAAACCTAAAGTTTTGGTGTTTGTGCGGAAACCTTGAACCAGAATAGAGATGTTTGCGGTTAATATTGTATTTTCGCATAAGCACCAGAGCTTTAAGTTTCTGCTAAAAAATGTGTTCAAAAATTCGCTAATGTGAGGTATGTAAATGGCGATCAATGAGACCGTGACGTGCCTTGTTATACCATATCCAAGAGGAACATCCTTATCTGTTTCATAGTTGGCCAAGATGCGATAAGATCCTTTGATCCGAATCCGAACTAACCACTTCAAAAACATTTGCGATATGTCGCTCATTCGTTATACAGGGTAATTTCTCTCATAAAGTCGTCTGCATTGAATATGGCTTAATGGGATCGGAATAGTGAATTTCATGGGTAATGCAACCCAAACTTTCTTGTGTGATGAGGTGTGTTGATGTATACCAACTTAGTTGCTAAAGGGACTATTAAAGTTCAATTAATATTATCTTTACATTAAATTTTTAAACTTACAAACCAAGTCACTCCATTTTCTTACAGTTCTATTAGAAACCCATCTCTTAACTTTTCCTTTAAAATAATTTCTCATTACACTTCGCCAGGTAAAAAAACACAGGATGTTATTAATAAAGTGTACACACTCTATTCAATCAAAATTGTCGGTCGGCGGCAAGCGCGTATCACAAATTTGGCCGTTTCAATGACAACACGAACCGAGCCAAGTGGTAATTAGTGCCGCCATTCGTTGATCGTACTAAAGATTATATTCGCGTGGTGCCATTCGAACAGGTGACAAATATGGCCAGGACAACTTCTTCGAATTGCAGAATCAATTCGACAGGTACAGGTATCACCGTTTGCGGACGCACCTTTATTGGTTTTGACGGAAATTGAAATCGACGCGACGTGATGCGAAATATGAATTTTGATTGGTTTACAATGAAAATATTAAAAAAAGAAACTTATTGGCAAGCGAATTCGATTAGCAAACAATGGGGTCTACTTGAATTTAAATTAAATATCTTTCAGCTTTATTTGCCCCGTGATTTAAGAATGGAATGCGCATTTGTTTAACCGAACATGTGGCCACTTCGCCAAAATGGGTGGACTCGATTTTCTAATCCAGTGGCGATTGAATTGATTTGAGTACGTGTCTAATGCTTGAGTATGGTCAAGCTGCGAAAATACTCAACGAATACTCATTAAAAGCAAATAATTTGTTAAATTTGCTGTCATCAAATTCAATGGAAAATTATGAGCATATTCTCGTACGTGGTTAAAATTCGAATATCACGACCCTTGAGGGTAATGAACTTCATTATGTAACGTGTTCTCAATGAGTATCGACTATTAACGTCGATTTACTTAAACTTACCTGGAGCTTTAAAGAAACAGACAGACATACATGGCTAAATCGAATCAGGACCTTGATCATTTATATCCAGAGCCTCCTTTAAGGTGTTACATATTTTCGTCGTAACAGAAACAATATACCCTATACTTTATAAAATCTAGGGTATAAAATGCGAATATACACACTCGGCGTTATCTTTCACATCTTTTTTTTTATCTATATCTAAGACAGACGGACGGACATTTCATCGATTTTACCACAAAACCCTAAAAATAGATTAATTTATATTTATATAAAATTTATACATTTATGCATCTTCCAAAATCGCATTTTTGGCGGAATTAAGTGAATTATTAATCCACATTTAGGGGAGTCCTGTGAATTATCCCCTTCCTTCAATTTGGCGGGATTTGCCATTGTAAAAAATCCTCATTCTCATGCGAATTGGTAAGGGATTTGCCTTTTTTTTTACAAATCATTGGGAAGCATAATTCGCCAATCCTTTTTTTCAGGAACTATTGTAGTATGATTTCGATGCTCTCTGAAGTAGGTGCTACTGATGATCTCCAGCCTATGCCAACGGATGGAGCGACTCACTGTAGTCTAGTCATCAGGTAGTTCTCCTAAAACAAATTGTAGTGTAGCTTTTTTTTCATTTATGTTTTTTTTTTGGAGTGCTGATTATGAACCTGAGGTTCGCCACAATTTTATTTTTGGTATTTTAGCTATAGCAGAGAAAATGAAACCGGAATATAGAGGGCTACGCCCGCAATCCGAGGGTTTTGTAGCAAGCACTTATATTTGTACGCAAGTATCGGCTCCTTGCTTCTTTTGGTACCACTTAGATGGATAAAAAAAAACATAATAAAAATGTCTGACCCATCATATAGTATCTTACATGCCCATTCATATTAGGCGATTGTAATGAAACTTAGAACATATTGATGTTGGTTATCCTTGGCCATCTGTACTTTTTATCTCGGACGTGTTTAAGGGATGTAAGGGTGCGCTAACAGTAACTATGGAAATAAACTATTATTAACCTATTTTGAGGAGATATACAAATTCCATTATTTCCCGTTTTATATGCTATTCGGAACCCACCTTCCTGAAAGTTTTCATTTTTCTAAGTGTAACGGTCTCGAAATGCAAGGGGGGACAAATCACGATCTAATATTTTCTCCTCCCTCACTGTTCCCCTTTCTACAAATTTAAAGTAAATGCCAAAAATAAAATGTACTCAACATTACCTTTCTCACAACACCCGACTTGCCTATACCAGTCGATAAACAAAATTTGACCTTAATTTCGCCCCACCCCCTCCCCCGCTCGTTATAGTTGGCCAATTACAACACATCGCCCCCTACCAATCTTTACCTTTTCATAAATGTAATTAACCATAATATGTAACAATAACTGCAATTCGCACTACGAAAAACAACATGCAAGTAGTACTCGCACCTTCGAAGCCGGTAGGTGTATTTTTTGTATGAATAGTGTAAAAATGCCTAACTTTAAGTGAATGTACTATTATTAAATATTACACGATTGTAATGAAACTTAGAGACGTTATTGCCTATGGTGTTGGTTATCATTGGCCATCACTATTTTTGGTCTCGGGTGTGCCTAAAGGGTGCAGGGGTTAACTGCAACAATAGAAATGTACTATTATTAACCTTTTTTGATGCGATTTTGAAATTCTATTGTTTTTAGTTTTTTATGTTAGTGAAATGCCGCTTTTCGGTAAATTTTCATATTTCTAAGTGTAACGGTCTCGAAATGCAAGGGGGGGGGGGGGACAAACTCGGACAACATATTTTCCCCTCTCCCTCTTTTCCCGTTTCTTCAAATTTAAAAAAAATTCCATAAATGGAATGTACTCGACGGTACCTTTCTTACGATACCCCACTTGCCTATACCAGACGAAAAAAAAATTTCGACTTTCATTTACCCTCTATGGGGACCCCCCCTTAAAGTTGACCTATTACGACGCATCACTTTCTCCAGAGAATCATAGTACTTCCACATATTTTCACCAAATTTCATGCATGTAGCTTCAGCGTTTCGTGAGATATTTCATGGGCAGACAGACAGACAGACAGACGGACGCATGACCGATTTCATAAGGGTTTTGTTTTACTACAAAACCCTAAAAACGGAAAGAAAAAACATTTTTTTTAATAAAAAATATAAATAGAACAAAAAGTCAAAACTTCTCCATAATTTGTTTCAGAACAGTTCCTAAAAGCACTGGCTAGGCTACTAGCCCATCATCAAAAAGGGACTTGGACAGCACGAAATGTACCATGCTCATTTTAAACAATTTTAAGCTACAACCACCTACGGATAGCCAAGGCCCGACGTCGGGCTGTCGCGCCACGATGTTGATGATGACCTACGAATAGCAAATATAATTTTATGCGTTTAATTACTAAAGGAATCATCATCATCATGGCGCGACAGCCCAATGATGGGCTTTAGTCGCCTGGATCGTTGTCCTCCAATTATGTCGGTCACGTGACCGCGTTCTCCAATCTTGGAAGCCCACTAGTTTCTCGGTGTCAGCATATACTGAGCTTTCCCAACGAGCTCTCTCTCGCTCTGTCGACTCGTCGTCCGTTGATTGGATGGTTGTACTGGGATGCGCCATTCATCTCGGTCGCAAACTGCTCCGAAAATTCGCTGAAGGACTTTCCGTTTGAATGTGTGTATCATGTTTTCGGAGGCTTGGATTAGGGTCCAAGTCCAATATTATAGCACTGTTCAAATGATGGTTTTGTATACGCGGAGCTTCGTCTTTCTGTGCACATGCGCTTCGAATTCATTATGGGGACCGAGAAAAAAGTCTTGTTTGCTAGCTGTATCCGTCGCTTGATTTTGTCAGTTTCGTCAGTTTCGTTGGCGTCTTTTGACGGGCTGCTACCCAGATATGTGAAGTCGTCTACCAATTCGATGATGAAGTCTCTCCTACGTTGATGCTCGATTGTGCTGGCGTCCTGGTTCTTGATTGCATCGTTATTTTTGTTTTGTCCTCGTTGAAGCGTCGTCCAGCTTCTTTTGCAGCGGTGTCAAGAGTAGGCAGAAGTTCTTCTGCGTCGGTCAGTTTTCGGGACATGGTGTTGATGTCGTCTGCGTACGCTATCGATTGTGTCGACTTGATGAGTAGCGTTCCGCTGTAGTCCGTATCCATTGCCCGAATGGCGTATTCAAGAGCTAGGCTGAAGAGCGTCGGTGCCAGTCCATCGCCCTATTTCAGACCAGTGTGTGTCTCAAAATGATCAGTCAACCTGTTCTGGATCCTGACCTGTGAGATGGAATTGGTCATCGTCAACTTTGTTAGTCGTACTAGTTTTCTTGGTATACCAAATTGCAGCATGATGTTGTAGAGCACACCGCAATCGATACTGTCGTATGCTTGCTTAAGGTCGACAAAGTAAATGTCGACATAAAATTTAATTTAACACATAACATGTAATTTGATTAATTTCAATTGCGACTCACTGACCGCAATACGGTCGGCCCAAGCGTAACTCCAAATTATTGGACTCTTGTATAGATTACACATTGAAGGGCCCACTATGTACGAATGTTCGTTGACCACCCCTTTAACATTCCACATTTTCATTAGATATCGTTTCGTCCTATCTCAACCGAAGCGTGAGAAAAACACATAAAATTCCACGTACATATATCCTAATCGAAATGTCATAAAAATTGATAGCCAATTGAGTCAGGAAAATTATAGATATGCGGCTACATAAATATTTATTTAAATTGAAGTACTATTTTTGTGTGAAATAAACTCGTAAATTACGATGTTGCACTGTTCATAAAAAGCCTTTAATGTTTGTTTAGTTTGATATCAATCTTATCGATATGGATAAAAATTTTTAAAATAGTTTCCCTTAGTAACTAAACTAGAAAACATCGAAGGCAAGCAATATTTGTATTTGGTGCAAGGCCTTGAATGATTTATTTTAATTAGAATTGGTAAAAAATGGTTATAGAATTCACAAATCCGTTGAAGGTAGGGTAGTAGAACGAATAATATGGCGGTCACACTGCCTGCGCTGCCGATCCGAGTGATGAGTTGCGATCATCGCCAGAAAAGAGATAGCCTTCTATTTTATACGGAATCGCGACGTGTATACTGTGCGCGATGGCGTGCAATGAAGAGTATGCAATCAAATACCACTTTGTGATTTAATGTGAGTTCGAGTGATTATGGTACTTTGCGATTTTGTGCGATTCCGCGTAGTGCTTTAATTGCCTTCACGAGTTCATACGAGAACCATTGTAATAGTCTTTGCAACTTTCAGCGAGTACGAGTGCCAGCTTGTGATTGAGCCCGTGAAAAAGTGATAATCGCTTTGACCCATCATTGGGTGCGCCACCACTTCTCATCTATCGCATTCATCACAGCATCACATGCAGTGGGAACACCCTCCACATTCCAACCTTTTTTTTAAGAAAAAAAACATCGCATAGCCGGTATTCTAATACCTTTGACACACGTTGTGCCCGAATTATCATTCCGCGAATTATGAATTGCTGGCAATGACGAATTGGACATACACACTTTACTGTGAACGTCATTCCAACTGTCATTGCGAAATCGGCTTAGCACTGATTTTTTCGAATAAATATTGTTTATTTCGTTTAACAACGAATATATCGCTTAGCAACGAGTGAATATTATTTTTATTGCATAGCAACGAGTGAATATTTTTGCTACTCAATGACAATTCGTGGCACTACATACACAAACTGAAACTGGTCGTGAAGACAGCCGATTGACAGTGGATGAAATGTCGGCGATGTTTCCACAAATCTCCAGATCTCTTTTACACGAGACAATTACGGAAACGCCGGGATTCCGAAAATTGTGCGCAAGATGGGTCCCAAAACAACTGACGGAACAACACAAATTGATTCGTTCACTATACTGTGAGACCCTAAGAAACCTCAAGAGAGCAATTCAAAACGAACGGAGAGGAATGTTGAAGGGAGTGTGTTTGTTGCACGACAATACATACCCGCACATGGCCAACTCCACTAAGGCGCTTTGGAATTCGTTTGGTTGGGACATTTTGAACCATCCTGCATACACCCCTGCCTTGGTGCCTTCAGATTTTCACCTTTTCACCTTCCTTAAGACTCACTTGGGTGGAAACAAAATTTCAATCGATGAGGAGGTGAAACAAGAGATCTTGAAGTACTCAATTGCCCTAACCCCTTGTGGGGCATAGCGCGTCAACTGTTCCATGGGGCCCAGTTGACGTTTCGTTGGCATAATCTGGTTTCGGAGAATGCAGTTGCCAGCATGCACCTCCTGCACATCCATGGCCACGAACGTCGTCGTGGACTAGATTCGAACCCGAAACGCCGGTAGTCAAACATGAGACTGATGCCTCAACACACTGCGCTACTGGTCGCCTCCAAGGTGGTGGTAGAGTTCTATGAGGAGGGAATCTAAAAACTCCTGCCACGGGTTAAAACCTGCATAGAACGGGACGACGACTACATGGGAAAATAAGCAACATATAAATAAATAAATGTTTGTTTTTATAGAATAGAAAAATTGAGTACTCTGTCTTTTTGGACATGCCTCGTATATAGAGCAATCGTGAATTTACGGCTGCCTAGCGCGTCAATGTTAGAAATGGTCTTCAATAATTCCAACTACACATGAGTCTAACAAAATCTACTACTACTACTACTCAATTGCCCTAACCCCTTGTGGGGCATAGCGCGTCAACTGTTCCATGTGGCCCAGTTGACGTTTCGTTGGCATAAATTGGTTTCAGAGAATGCAGTTGCCAGCATGCACCTCCTGCACATCCATGGCCACGAACGTTGTCGTGGACGGGATTCGAACCCGAAACGCCGGTGGTCAAACATGAGATTGATGCCTCAACACACTGCGCTACCGGTCGAGCCACGAGTAGAACTCAACAATGACAAGTGTCAATTTTATTAAGGTTAAAAATTCACAATAACTTTATAAAATACAGATGAGTGAAATTCACAGTTTAATATTTACAACATCTACCTTTTTTGATTCAAGTTAAGATAAATCAATTTAGTAACAAATTTGCAAGATTCGCTATTAGAAATTCAACATACCTAACTTGGTTTAAATCGTTCAGGAAGCTTAACAATACGACTTGAACGAGTGCAAATTTGTTGATTATTATGCGCGTTACTAACCCTGCGCTCATTATTGTTAGTGTGGCTTATTTCAGCACTTTCATCATTATATTTTTAAGAATTATCATTATCATCAATTAGAGAATAATTGAAAGAAGAATTTTTTGATTTTCGTATATGGTATTTATTTCTAACTATAAACTGACTTTGGCAATTATCTTTGACAATGTATGATCGGGGTTTATTAGACGGTTTTACTATTTCAGCGTGTTTCCATTCTCGACCAGTCTGTACTAATACTTTATCACCCTTTTTAAATTAACTTCGTCGGGTTGTTCGTTTGTCATAATACTTTTTCATTAAATTCTGGGCCTCTAACAATTTACAGTGAACATGATCGGTATGTTCATTTTTATACATTTTTTCGGACTCGCCGTCCAAAAATGATGTCATTTGGTGATAATTTAACACCGAGTAAAGGCGTATTCCGATACTCCATTAGCAATGTCAGATATGGTGTTCCGGAATCATGCGCTTTTCGAAGTATCATTTTGGCGGTTTGTACAGTCCGTTCGCTCATGCCATTTGATTGGGCATAGTAAGGACTACTGTCGACTATTTGTATACCATACGATTGAGTATACTACAAACATTCCCTTGCTCCAAAAGGCTGGTTATCAGCAATAACTGCCTTTGGATGTCCAAATGTCGTGAATATTTTATGCCAAATTTGTATAACATGGTATGCTGATTTGGAAGGAAATTCTTGTATCTCAATCCACTTCGAGAAATAATCACACAAAATCAGATAAGATTTTCCCCCGAAATTTGCAAAATTGCATCCAATCTTTTCAAACGTTCACACACACCAAGAAACATAAACAAAACTGTGGCAGATGCATATTGTAACACGTTGGGTGCCATAAATCTGCAGCCAGATGCTGCTCATGTCGACATTCCTCGCAGTAAGTCAAAAGCTGGAACGACCTTGTTATTCCTGCTTATACTACATGAGCCGAACTTTTGCGACTTAGATATTTTCTGTAAGTGAAAACTACAATATTTTGAACTTGCATTTAGGCTTCCTTTGGCGGAAAAAAAGTCAGGCAATTATTTTAAATAAGATTTTTATAAGTAAGTTTAAGTTCAGTACTTAAATTGTATAACCCTGTATTTTGCTTTATGTGGTTGAATTGGTGAGAAATGTGTACTAAAAGTCCTCGAGAAAACGAAGTAGGCTCGAGTACATATCTTGGTGAAACCACAAAAAAAAAACTATTTTGGTTTTCTGGAATTATTTTGAAAATGGCTAACTCTAGCTTAACATTTTCTTAGACAAAAGAAAAAGTTCTTACAAATTTCTGCGTATCTTATTAGTTTTCGAGATAATCTCACATGAAAAAAAAAATATTTTTTAAGCTTCATTCTTGAAATTCTAATTTCTAGGCCCTAGAGATTAGCCATAGTAAATTTGGAGTAATTAACAAAAAAAAATGGAAATTATTTAAAATACGGAGAGATAGCCTTTTTTAAGGAATTTTCATTACCATAAAATTTTCGCTAGAGTATGTATGATAAACATTTAAAAATCATTCTATCAGTTCCGTACCACGTCAATTTCCTTGTCTACAAAATCAAACATGTTTTTGAAAAAAAAAAAAAATAAAACAAAAATATTGATTGCCAATTGGTTTCAATTGACGTACATCCATCCTTGATTCCGTAAATCGTTTCCAATTCAAAGTTGCTGAACACAAAGTCAGACTCTATTTGCACCGGCCTTTAAAATACTAATGACAAACACAGTAAACTTACTTGGAATTCTCCTTATTTTCATTATTATATTAATAACATATATAGTATACATACATTCGCCAATTATCAACCAATTAGATTAATGTGCGATAGCCACGAACACAACATCCACAAATATAGGTCTTCATTTATAAAAATCATATTTACAAATTAACAATTGAATCGGTTATTGCGAAAAAGGGTTAACTTCCAAATGATGATAAAATTTCGACGCGCTCGGTGACCGTGTTCGTTCGATCACCGCTCTTCGATCTATAGCAGGGGTCGGCAAACTTTTTCCATTAAGGGCCGGATTTTTAAAATTTTAGTTTAAGCGGCCGGGTAGCAAATTCGAAATTCAACTGCTTACTAATGTGGTCAACCTACTCCCGATGAAGGTCAAATGGAAGCTTTGGAATTTTACAGTTTATAGTCAAACAGATTTCGAAATAAGGAACGGTTTTTCATCGAAAGGATATATTTGGGATTTTCGTTGGTTTAAACATATATTTTGTATTCCTTTTGTTTTAAATTCAAGTTTTCGGCAATATGGTTAAGTTTAAAAGCGTATAATATAATGTGTATATGAATGACGAAATTTC
The DNA here is from genome assembly GCA_964017055.1 of Chloromyia formosa. Lineage (NCBI taxonomy): Eukaryota > Metazoa > Arthropoda > Insecta > Diptera > Stratiomyidae > Chloromyia > Chloromyia formosa. The sequence continues at coordinate 43,686,799 of OZ024814.1, read as the reverse complement.
CCGTGTATTTTTTTTATTCCTTCCTGCTCATTTTCACAGCCATTGATTTTTGAATACGTCTATAACTTCTATGAGATCGAAAGTATTGTAATGGACGGTTTGGTGGGCATTAAAATATGCCCGTGGGGACGGAGCCTAAGGTTGTATGGTGACCGTGAAGGTCAGACAGTGCCATCTAGCGAAGAAATAGGCCTATCGACGATATAAGCAGCCTATGCTTGCTGTAGCTCAGTTCGGGAGAAATGGGCGGGGTTTTCGCCGCTCGTCGCCCCTCTCCTTTACGTATTAAGAACAATTCATAGGCCTAGGAAAGACAACACAAACAAGGGAGGTAAAAACGGGGAATACAAAAATGAGGCGATAAGGGTGGAATGGTTACTACTCAATTGCCCTAACCCCTTGTGGGGCATAGCGCGTCAACTGTTCCATGTGGCCCAGTTGACGTTTCGTTGGCATAAATTGGTTTCGAAGAATGCAGTTGCCAGCATGCACCTCCTGCACATCCATGGCAACGAACGTCGTCGTGGACGGGATTCGAATCCGAAAAGCCGGTAGTCAAACATTAGACTGATGCCTCAACACACTGCGCTACCGGTCGCCCCGGGGTCTAGGTGTAATAAGGCCCTCGGCCTCTAGTTTCGCACCACCGACAGACAGATCATTTCTCATCAAGTGTTGCCATCGATCTGCACTACCCGACCAGAATATGGTTCATTACAGTATTGAGCCTGATCTCTAATCAAAGTTGACGATAGTCGTTAAGTCTACAAGAACGAATAAAGAGCTGGGCCCTATTGCACCAACCAATTATCAATTATCACTTATCAACTTTTCAAATTTTATGCTAAGTTTCTGTTGCACCAAACAGAGAATTTCAAATAATATTTGATAAGCAAAAAACACTTATCAATTTACTTTTCGAAAATTTGCTTAAATGTAAGTGATAAGTGGTTGGTGCAATGGGCCCTGATGTCATGTAGTATAGGTGATATTTGCTCTTTAAGGGCGACTGTACATGCCTGCACCGTAGCACCGCTCATGAGTTTGTCAACCGCAAAGATGGTCTGAATCGCAGTTTGCTCCTCGATAGGATCGGACATCCAATACACGTCCACCTTTAGCGAAATTGTTAATTCTGTCTGTGAATGCATCGATGCGGAAAACATATGGAACTTACGATAAGATTCCTACTGCAGGCGAAGTCGATTAACCGTTGACTGTTATAATTGCATTCATCATGGAGGCTATGTCCTGCAGTGGTTCCCCGATGCCAACTTTTGTTTCCAACTTTCGCATTAAATTCTCCCAGTAGCATTTTGACGTCGTTTGTTGGAATTGAGTCGAACAGTGCCTCCAGGCGGTCATAAAATTTGTCTTTCACTACATCTTCGGTAACTTCAGTCGAGGCGAGCATGTTGATGAGCCACAAGTTGAAAAAAACGTGTCACACACAACCTTTCATTAATAGGTTTGAAGTTAATAATGTGCGGCTTGAGCTGGTTGCTCACTATGAATGCAACTTCAAACTCCTTGTGACCCGATGGTTTGCCGCTTTTGTAAATTGTGTTTGAATTCATGTCGTTTCTCTCGATGTCAATCCAATTTTTTTCCTGGACTGCAGCGATGCTCAGTTTGTAATTCTTGGCATGTTGAAGGAGGGCCTTCACGGCCTCCGGTTTGTTCAGGGAGCGTACATTCCAGGATCGGAAAGAATAATCCGTTGAACGTTTGCCTGGTCGTCGTTGTTGATCCGTCCAATCCGAGGCTTTTTTCCAGGTTTCTTGACATGGAGTACTTTGTACAAGGCTGGGTTGTCGGCCCCTCGCTAAATCCTATCCAGGGGTAGCCTCAGTGGTAGCTGCTTCAGGTGATCCATAACGTGCTAGATTTCAGACAACTACTCGTATGTTGCAGCTCTGACTACGTAATCCATGATACCCTGCTGACCTGAGTCGCTTAGGTGTTACTCAGCCATTCAGGCTACAGCTATCCTTTCCTCCTCTTTCCACAACAATGGCTTGGGACAGGCTTCAGCAGAGTTATGGTTCTTAGTCCGCTGTTGCGAAAAAGAAGAAATCTAACCCTTTCCTATCCTATCAGTATCAATGTACAGCTTGTAGAGAAGATGGACGAATTCAGCTATCTAGGAAGCATTGTTGCTGAAAATGGGGGTACGCAGCAGGATGTCGCCCTTCGTATCAACCAGGCTAAATGCGCATTCTACTTACTGTCATACAGTTATTTCAGTATTAAGATCAAGCTGAGCTTGTTTCGCTCCCTGGTACTGTCTGTGCTGTTGTATGGGAGCAGCACATGGAAAGTTTCCGTAAGAGTTACCGGAAAGCTGCAAGTTTTCGTCAATTCATATCGTCGTCGAATTTTAATAATTTTCTGGCCCGAAAGAATATCAAATGAAGAGCTGAGTCGGCGTACGGGTCAGATGCCAATCGACAAACTGATACGCAGGCGAAAATGGCAGTAGATAGATACATAGATCACACATTGCGGAAGGGTGACAACTGCATTGCTGGATTTACCATGAAATGGGACCCCGCTCCCAATGAAGGCCGACGAGAAGAATGCCCTAAAATCTTATGGCGGTAATCTGTGGCGAAAGAGTGTGAGTTGCTGAGTAAGCCATGGGGGCAGTTGCGTCCCATTGCCCAAAACCGATTTCGATGGCTCGCCGGAGTAGTTGATGCGCTATGCTCCACTGGGGATTAGGGAAAAGTAGTATATCATCCGTTTCATGAACAAAGAACTTACCTAGGGAATCTATCCCAATTTAAATTTCGGATAGATGGTAAATCCTCCAAATGTATTCGAATAGTGGGGGACTCAGATATTTTAGATAATGATTTGAATATCACTTCCAAAATCAATTTCGCACACACCAAACTTCCTTGAAAAATTCCGTAAACTTAATTTGTATAATCTTAATAAAAAAAAACTCATTTGTAAGTATGTTAATCTACTCTAATTTTGTGCCAGCCTCTTTTATCAATACAACTCAACTGATGAGATAAAACAATCAGCTAAACAAGCATTGAGTATGTATTCTTTAAAAAAAAAAATAACATCGTGAATTATCAATAACGGCCAACCGATATAGTGTATTTATAGGCAGTTTACAAACACAGCACACCTTTCTATATTTAGCATTTGAATGATTCGATTCCTTCAAAAGATTGCCTTCCGCGACATTCCCATCGCGGCCAGTGTCGTTGATAATGTTTCAACGGTTCCCTTCACTTTTCGCCTCCATTCAGTAACGCTAAACTGAAGGATATAGGGTAGTCTTGCCCGCCACCCACTTAATTTCCACAACCTTGGCCTTGAACACAATTGTAAAATACTAACCGCCCCTGCAGGACCTAACAAATACAAGTGCAAGGTAACGTTGTGGTATTCTCGGGTAAACTTGTTAGTATTATTATAAATTTTTATGAAAACAAATAAAAAAAAGAGCACACATACACAAATGAGTACATTTGTTCCTCAATGTGGTGGTGTTAAGAGATTTTCCGGGTTTCCATGGAAATTGCAAACATAATCGAAAAGTGCGTAGGTGACTTGGGGAGGAGTTGATTTTGGCCAATGCCATGGTCTAGGTCACGCCTGATTTGAAGTCAACACAAAATTTCACTCGAGAACATCCTTACACGGAAGTGTCTTTGGACCGCCTGCTCCAGCCTACCGCCAACGCACGGGGTGTAGTCCTTGAACATACAAGTTTTCAGTTTTTCTAGAGGCGGTTGGCTTCTAATGCCCACCTTCGACAATATTCTGCTTTTCCCGTTGAAAACTTAGATCTGAACATGTAAACATGTTTTTTTTTTAAATTTGCAACCAAGTAATTGGTGGAAATTGTTTGTACAACATGAAGTCGCTCAGCCGACCTTGAAAGTCCATAGTTCGTGAAAACTAAACTCCTCAGATACAAACAAAAAGACCCTTTGAAGTCTACTCCGGGAGGATTGTATGTGTATATGATGGGAAGCGCTTTAAAGTACAACTAATTCATGACTTCATCGTCTACTTAATTAATTAATTGTGCTAAATGGCATTTACTATACTTGGAATTGAAGTCACTTGATAAATTGAACTTTTTGGATGGTGAGTCATGGGCGGGAATTTTCCCTAAACCAAATCGATAAATTTTACTGGACTTCAACCAGAGAAAAGCATGTGCATGCGCGGATTTTATTCAATTTGCAATTGCATTGAAATGTTTAATCCGGCATTTGGATTTATACTATGACTTTTATTTTATTAATTGCACTTGTTTTGCGACAAGATAACTCTTTCAATAGATACGGTAAGAAAACGCTTTGAGATCAAATCAGTATTACGACAGATTTTAAGTTTCCTTGTTTTAGCTATTTTTGTATTATTGATGGAATCTTCAAATGAACGAAACTGAAGTTTCTTTTTCGAAAATCTGCTCCCGTTTCCAAGAAAATAGAAGATGACTAGAACTGGCCAATGACAACTAAAATTTTTGATTTTCGCATGTAGTTACCCCAATTTGAACCCGCATATACAGGAAACGCGCTCGGTGGCCGTGGTCGTTCGGTCACCACTTTGATTCCGCATTTCCTGGAAACGGAAGCAGGTTTTTGAAAAACATCTTCAGTCTTATTAATTTGGAGACTCTGCTAATAATACGAGGATCCCGAATCTTTTTGTGGAAACCACTCTGCTACTACAGAAACCAAACAAAAGGAAAGCGCACTTGCCACATCCCAATGGGGATTTATTAATTACTGCAGTTGAACAAGAACAAGGTTGGAATAATTTGTGGAATTCTGAAGTCTTAAATGTCACCCTAAAACCATGTCGTCTCAGTTGCTTTGGCGAAGCTGATGTTGAGATATCACAACACATCCATTGCGAGTGCAAAGGTCTTGCCCAACTACCCAACGAGTGGTCCCGAGTAATATTTCCTTTAGTCGAAAGGTCGCCACACACGACAAATATTTCGGTCGCGACCATGCATCGAACCACGTCAAACTCAATAGAAAAAAATCTCATTTCAACCGTTTTATGATATTTGATGGTTCGATGGAAGTTCGGTCGTGGTTCTGCGCGGTCATGTGTGTCGACCGGAAGACATTTCCTCTACTAAGCCTGGCTAGATCAGTCATCATCATCATCGTGGCGCGACAGCCCGACGTCGGGCCTTGGCCGCCTAGATCGTTGTCCTCCAATTATCTCGGTCACGTGACCGCGTCCCCTAATTATGGAAGCCCGGTAGCTGCGCGGTATCCACACATACTGAGCTCTCCCAACGAGATCTCGGTCGTCTAGGCAGTCTCGCTCCGTCGACTCGTTCTGCATTCATTACTCTCTTTGGCATACGATCATCGTCCATTCTTTGTACGAGGGTTGCCTTTTATATTTCGGGATTAGAGAACAAAAACAAATATTAATCATTGAAAATCGCTTTATTGTTTTTCAAAATATTCCCCATGAAGATCTATACACTTTTGCATGCGTTTGAACCAATTGCCAAAGCAATTTTGCCACTCTGATTGAGGTGTCTCCAAAACATGCATTCTGAACGCAGCAACCGCTTCTTCAGGTGTTGAAAAACGTTGACCTCTCAGTTTGTTTTTTACGTACGGGAATAAAAAGAATTCATTCGGTGCCAAGTCAGGACTATACGGCGGATGACCCATCAAATCTATGTTTTGAGTGCTCAAAAATGCAGTTGTTTGAGCTGATGTGCGAGAGCTCGCATTGTCGTGGTGAAGAGTGATCCGTCTTCGGCGGTTGGTTTTCCAGGTTTCTTGGAAGACAACTGGCAAACAAATGGTTGTGTACCACTCAGAATTGACTGTTCTGCGTAGGCCTGTTCGGTACTGAGATTTCAGTACCGGTACTTGATATTTTCAAGTACCGGTACCACAAGCGGTATCCCGGTACTCACAGGTATTCGTTCAGTACCGGTACTAGTACCGGTTTTTTTCAGTACCGAGTCTTTTCAACCATGAGCCGGTTTTTTTCAGTACCGGTACTGAGTACCTGTTCTTTTCAGTATCGAGTCTTTTCAGTACCGGGATCCCGGTACTCAGTACCGAGTCTTTTCAGTACCGAGTCTTTTCAGTACCGAGTCTTTTCAGTACCGAGTCTTTTCAGTACCGAGTCTTTTCAGTACCGAGTCTTTTCAGCAACGAGTCTTTTCAGTACCGAGTCTTTTCAGTAGTACCGAGTCTTTTCAGTACCGAGTCTTTTCAGTACCGAGTCTTTTCAGTATCGGGATCCCGGTACTCAGTACCTGTTCTTTTCAGTACCGAGTCTTTTCAGTACCTGTTCTTTTCAGTACCGAGTCTTTTCAGTATCGGGATCCCGGGATTCGAGTACCTGTTCTTTTCCATAAAAAAGACTCGTTCATTGCTGGACCAATTCTTCAGGTTTTTGGAAATTGTTATTGGAAATGTTCATAGAGTCGTGTCGTGCATTGAAAGATTTTTCAGATACACATCGTAGTATAGTATGTTAGTTAGTACGCACATAGATATACGAGTATGTACATTGTTCATACATAATTATACCCTAGACTTTTAGTATAGGGTGTATTGTTTTTGTCACGACGGAAATATGTAACACCTTAAAGGAGGCTCCGGAGGTATAGCAATGCATATATATTAATGATCAGGGTCACCTCCTGATTCGATTAAGCTATGTCTGTCTGTCTGTCTGTCCGTTTGCACGATAACTTTCGATAGAATGAAGCTAGAGACTTTAAATTTTGGTCAAATGTTGGAAGTATAATCTAGTTGGTTGGTATTGAAAATGGGCATGATCAGGCCAAGAGAACGCCTACCTCCCCTATATATGTAAAATAATTAAATGTATCTATAACTCCCGATTAAATAAACATTAAAAGCTCTAGCTTTGGAAGATTGCTCGTGAGGATAAACTTCTACTTTCCTGAAAAAATAAAATCAATCAGTGGAAAACGAACGGTAATTTCCTTACAAAGAGCCCCGTACTACCCTACTTTTCGGGTTTTTTGTCTATAACTCTTGAACGAATTGACGTAGACACCTGATTTTTGGCATGTACCCCTGGGGTAAGAAGATGCTTAAGTTCTAGTAAGTTGGGCATAATCGGATAAAAGGAACGCCTACCTCCCCTACAAATTTCAAAAAATTAAATATTCTTTTAATTACGATAACTTTCGATAGAATGACATTAGCGAGTTGAAAATTTGACAAAATGTTGTTAGTAGGATCTACTTCGTTGGTATTGAAAATGGGTAAGATCCGACCCAAGCAACCTCTACCTCCCCTACAAATGCAACTTCAAATAAGCGATATCTTTTGATAGAATGAAGCCAGCGACTTGAAATTTTGGTCAAATGTTTGAAGTGAGGTCGGGTTAGTTGGTATTCAAGATGGGTTAGATCCGACCTAAGAAACCCCTACCTCCCCTACAAATGAAACTGAAAATAAGCAATAGCTTACGACAAAATAATGCTAGCGACTTAAAATTTTGGTTAAATGTTTGTAATAGCATCCAGTTGGCTAATATTGAAAATACGTAAAATCCGACCACCTACTTGCCCTACAAATAAAAATTGTAATAAGCGATGACTTTCGATGGAGTGAAGCTAGAGACTTGAAATTTTGGTCAAATGTTTGTAGCATGATCTTATTTGTTTGTGACAATGATGGGCAAGATCCGATCCAAGCACCTCTACCTCCCCTACAAATGACACTTTAAATAAGCGAAAACTTTCGATAAAATTAAGCTAGCGACTTGACATTTTGATAAAATATTTGTATCGGGATCTAGTTGGTTATTATTAAAAATGCGCAATGCACGAAACATCTACCTCCCCTACAAGTGAGCAATAAGCAATAACTTTCGATAGAATGAAGCTAGCGACTTGAGAAATTCGACAAATATTTGTAGAATGGGTTAGTTAATTAATTTTGAGAATGCTCAAGATCCTCCTGATAGGGTGCCAACTTCCCCTATAAACTGGTCATATCGGAAATTCACTTTTAATGCATATGGTCGTTGCCAATTTGTCCTTTTGGTATCACCACTAGGTCTGTACAAGTCTAGGGTATATACGCTTCGGACTCCGGGCCGAAGCGAAGCTTCGGCCTGGTTGATTTTGAGTTTTGTTAGGATTGAGACTGAGATGAGAGTATTTAGTGTATTGGGAATAGGATATGTAATTGGGTATGATATAAATATGAAATACATATGAACGAATATGTATATGTACGTATGTATTGTACATAATATAATAATATAATGCGTTGCATTGGTCAATAGCCGGCAATACATACACGCTCTATCATCTGCAAATGTACGCCAATTCGATCGCCCCATTTTTTTCCGAATGATTCGCCGCGTTCGCAATCCCCTGCAAAATCGCGTCACCTGGGTCGCCCAATTTTTTTGCGAATGATTCGCGGCGTTTACAATCCCCTCGAAAATCCGGCACCTGGGTCGCCGAATGATTCGCCGCGTTTGAACGAGTAGTGAAATTTAAGTAATTTTGTGCGACCAGACGGTTCGTGGCGTTTTCGGTTTGCAGATGATAGAGCAACAACAATTTGTATGGAGACGATGTCTAGTTGGGTGCGTTGTGATTTTGCAGATGATTCGCCGCGACCGAATTTTTATGGGTTATCTATAGTGGCGGTAGTAGTATGTAGCTTACATAATAAAATATGAGAAGGATGGGTCCACGCAGATATTTTGGTCCTGCTGCAGGTGTGCGTCACGTTAGACTGCCGCTGAAGGCATTTTGAGTCCTTTGGTAACGAAAAAAGACATGCTTTGCAAGGAAAGCCCGATCAGACGAGTATTTCCCCATGAAAACAGGGTGGCCATTCAGGGGTGGGCAAAAAAAAAGTGCTGGATGCAGATATGCTAGCACGAAACGGCTGCAGGTACATGTACAAAGAGTGAAACGGGCAACCTAGGGCTACATGCGGGGGCTCGCAACGCCCTATTTCCCCATGAAAACAGGGTGGTCACTCAGAAGTGGGCAACTCACACAAGCGACTGCTAATTCACAACCCGCAGTATCGCACAAGTGTGCATGGATAATTTCGGTTTGGAACGAGCTTGGCTAGCTCCCCTCCTAGGGCGTTGCGAACCCCCGCATGTAGCCCTAGGTTGCCCGTTTCACTCTTTGTACATGTACCTGCAGCCGTTTCGTGCTAGCATATCTGCATCCAGCACTTTTTTTTTTGCCCACCCCTGAATGGCCACCCTGTTTTCATGGGGAAATACTCGTCTGATCGGGCTTTCCTTGCAAAGCATGTCTTTTTTCGTTACCAAAGGACTCAAAATGCCTTCAGCGGCAGTCTAACGTATTCGTCTCAGCACCCCTAGTCATACAACACCCATCTTGCCTATATATCTCCCCTCATCGATAAACAAATCCTTTTATCCTGACGCACACCTGCAGCAGGACCAAAATATATGCGTGGACCCATCCTTCTCATATTTTATTATGCAAGCTACTACTACCGCCACTATAGGTAACCCATAAAAATTCGGTCGCGGCGAATCATCTGCAAAATCACAACGCACCCAACTAGACATCGTCTCCATACAAATTGTTGTTGCTCTATCATCTGCAAACCGAAAACGCCACGAACCGTCTGGTCGCACAAAATTACTTAAATTTCACTGCTCGTTCAAACGCGGCGAATCATTCGGCGACCCAGGTGCCGCGATTTTCGAGGGGATTGTAAACGCCGCGAATCATTCGCAAAAAAATTGGGCGATCCAGGTGACGCGATTTTCCAGGTGATTGTGAACGCCGCGAATCATTCGCAAAAAAATTGGGCGACCCAGGTGACGCGATTTTGCAGGGGATTGCGAACGCGGCGAATCATTCAGAAAAAAATGGGGCGATCGAATTGGCGTATGTTTGCAGATGATAGAGCGTGTGTGTATGGCCGGCTATTGACCAATGCAACGCATTATATTATTATATTATGTACATACGTACATATACATATTCGTTCATATGTATTTCATATTTATATCATACCCAATTACATATCCTATTCCCAATACAATAAATACTCTCATCTCAGTCTCAATCCTAACAAAACTCAAAATCAAATATGTATGTACAATGTACATACTCGTATATCTATGTGCGTACTAACTAACATACTATACTACGATGTGTATCTGAAAAATCTTTCAATGCACGACACGACTCTATGAACATTTCCAATAACAATTTCCAAAAACCTGAAGAATTGGTCCAGCAATGAACGAGTCTTTTTTATGGAAAAGAACAGGTACTCGAATCCCGGGATCCCGATACTGAAAAGACTCGGTACTGAAAAGACTCGGTACTGAAAAGACTCGGTACTGAAAAGACTCGGTACTACTGAAAAGACTCGGTACTGAAAAGACTCGTTGCTGAAAAGACTCGGTACTGAAAAGACTCGGTACTGAAAAGACTCGGTACTGAAAAGACTCGGTACTGAGTACCGGGATCCCGAATAAAACCGGCTCATGGTTGAAAAGACTCGGTACTGAAATCCCGGGATCCCGGTACACAATACCGGTACTAAAAAAACCGGCTCATGGTTGAAAAGACTCGGTACTGAAATCCCGGGATCCCGGTACTCAATACCGGTACTAAAAAAACCGGGATACCGGTACTCTTAGTTTTTGGTACCGGTACTGAAAAAAAACCGGTACCAAACCGGGATCCCGGTATTAGGAACAGGCCTAGTTCTGCGTTGTTCTAGTGGTACGGTTGCGACATGTCCAGTTTTTCCGAAAAAACAGGCAACCATTTGCTTGGAAGTGCTTCGTGCGCGAACAACTTTTGTTGCGTTTGGCTCATCTTGAAACACCCATACTCGACTGCTGCTTACTTTCGGGCTCATACGCGTAAATCCACGATTCATCACCTGTCACGATGTCATAGACGTGTTTCGAAGCACCGCGATCGTATTTTTTGAGAATTTCTTTCGACCAATCGACACTAGCCTTTTTCTGGGCGATTGAAAAATTGTGTGGGATCCAACTCGAACAAATTTTTTTGACAGTCAAATGTTCATGCAATATTGAATGTATGCTGGTCCCACTAATGCCTAAGGTTGTCTCAATCTCACGATAGGTCACATGACGATCTTGCAATATCAGTTCGCGCACAGCATCAACGGTTTCCGGAAAAACAACTGATTTTGGACGACCTTCACGAAATTCGTCTTGGAGTGAACTACGACCTCGATTGAATTCACCATACCATCGATAAACACTGGTCCTTGATGGAGCTTCATCGCCAAAAATTGAATTCAGTTCATCCATGCACTGTTGCTGAGTTAATCCACGTCGAAAGTTGTAAAAAATAATCGCACGAAAATGTTCACGATTGAACTCCATTATTTGGCCGAGATTAATCTTTTAAGTTACTGTAAAAAACACAAATAGCGCTCGTATGTCAAAACGTTCTGAGTACGTATAACCTCAAAAATGTCAAACTTTACGATAGAGCTGTCAGTTGCCAGATTGCAACACTAGCGTTGTCCAATCCCGAAATATAAAAGGCAGTCTCCGTACATGCCCTGCCCATTGAAGTCGTTTTAGTTTGACGATTTTCGAAACTTCTAGATCATCGTACAATACATACAACTCATGGTTGTACCGGATGCGCCATCCATTTCGATCGCAAACAGCCCCGAAAATTCACCGTAGAACCTAACGTTCAAATGTGTCTAGCATGTTTCCGGAGGCTTGAATTAGGGTCCATGCTTCGCAGCCATAGCATAGCACTGGTCGTATAATGGTTTTGTAGTCGCGGAGCTTCGTGTTTCTGTGCACATGCTTCGATTTCATTATGGAGAGAACCGAGAAAAAAGTCTTATTAGCTGACTGTATCCGTCGCTTGATTTCGTCAGGTTCGTCGGCGTCACTTGACAAGTTGCAACCCGGGTATATGAAGTTGTTCACGAACTCGATGTTACTCAATTGCCCTAACCCCTTGTGGGGCATGGCGCGTCAACTGTTCCATGTGGCCCAGTTGACGTTTCGTTGGCATAAATTGGTTTCAGAGAATGCAGTTGCCAGCATGCACCTCCTGCACATCCATGGCCACGAACGTCGTCGTGGACGGAATTCGAACCCGAAACGCCGAAACTCGATTTTGAGGTAACCCCCATATTGATGCTCGGTTGTGCAGGTATCCTTGTCGTCGATTGCATAATTATTTTAGTTTTACCCTCGCTAATACGTAGTTCAACTTCGTTTGCAGCGGTATCGAGTGTATGCAGAAGTTCTTCTGCGTCAGCCAATCTTCGGGACATGATGTTGATGTCGTCGGCGTACGCTTCTAATTGTGTCGACTTAATGAGTAGCGTCTTACTGTTGTCCATATTCTTAGCCCGAATAGCGTATTCCAGTGCTAGGTTGAAGACCGTCGCCCTGTTTCAGACCAGTGCGTGTTTCAAATAGATCAGTAAGTCTATTGTGGATCCTGACTTGTGAGACGGAGTTGGTCATCGTCACCTTTGTCAGTCGCACTAACTTGGCCGGTATACCAAATTGTAGCATGATGTTGCACAGTACTCCACGATCGATACTGTCGTATGCCTGCTTGAAGTCGACAAAGATTTGGTATACGTTTACGTTGTATTCCCAGCACCTCTGGAGTATCAGTTTGACTGAGAAGAGCTGATCGGTTGTGGAGCGCCCAGGTCTGAAACCGCTTTGATATTCGCCAATAATTCGTTCTGCGTACGGTTTTATTCTATTTTCCAGAATTTTCGTCAAAATTTTATAGAACGTACAAACTAGTGATATTCCCCTGTAATTCTCACACCACAGTTTATCTCCCTTTTTATGAATTGGACAGATGATGCTTCTGCGCCAATCGTCTGGAATCTCCTCGTCCTCCCATACTCGCAGGAGTAATTGATGTATGGCATTAACTAGACCCGTTCCACCGAATTTCAGCAGTTCAGCTGGAATCTCGTCAGCGCCCGGTGCTGTATTTCGTTTTAGTGACCGCAACGAGAGATCAACTTCCTCTACTACCGGGGGTTGTATGGGTGGGCCTAGATCAACAATATCGTCGAGAGCTTCTTGTGTGGGGATGTTAGATGGTAGGTTCAGAAGTTCTTCAAAATAAGAGCCCCATCGTTTTTTAATGCCATCGGTGTCGCTGATGATGTCTCCTTCCTTGTCCTTGTAAAGGCTAGTCCTGGGTTGGTAGCCGTTCTTAATTGTATTTACTAGTTTGTACGCTTGTCTGGTGTTCCTATTAGCTAAGTTTTCGATTATATTCAGAAACTACTCGTCAAAGTATTTACGTTTCTTACATCTAATTATTCTATTCGATATTCGCCGTAGCTCGTCATAACTTTCTCTTGCGGCTCTGATTCCTCGTTGAATCCATTGTCTGTAGGCCTCGTTTTTCGCGTCTAGTGAGTTTTTGGATTCTTCGTCGAACCAGTCATTTCGCGCTTGATCAGTCAATTTATCAAAAAGAGTCCGCTGAATCATAAGATCTAGACCAGCTTCTCTTCTTCTCTCACCGCCTACCCCTTTATCTATCTGTCTAATACTTTAAAAATATGTAACTGTAATTCGAACGACGAAAACTAAGTACTTGCCAAACAAGAAAACCACCACTTTACCCGCAGAATTTTGGTTTATGTATTTTATTCTGAATACAAATTTCAACTTTGCCACCCCAAAAAAATTGACTGTATCCCCGGAAACTGCCCGAAACTTCATAAAAACTGTTCTCTTTTAAGTCGGATTCCCTACAAAGAATCTCTAAATGAGTTTTGCGTCAGATAGGTAATAAAGGCGCTAAATGGCGTTCAGGTTCGACGGCAATTTCAAAAACTTCTCTCTCCGATTAAAACGAAATATCATTGGAAAATCAAATATGGAGGCAACTTTTGCAAAAATTGCAACAAACAATTTAATTTCATTCGAATTTTTGCTTTGATAAATATCGCAATCAGGAAAGTAGCATTCTATTTGAAATTGTATAGCTTCAGAAAATCGGGATCAATTTAAGTTTTCAAAGAGGAAACTGACAAATGTCGTTTCTTGTTAAAAAATTCATTGCACAAAAAGGCACCATTGTGAATTTATGGCGAATAACTGATTTTCGCAATGATTTTGATACCTTCGGTGCACTGTAACGTTTTACGTATTTATTTAAACAAAAAAGATTGTATGCAAAAGATGTAGAGAATTATGTATCGAATAATAGGCGCGTTTTTTTCAACATCCATACAGAGCAGAGTAGGTTAAGACTACACAATAACACTAACAATTTGATCTAAGCTGCCCTGGATCAAGAATGCTGCTCCGAACAGTTTACAGTTTGGGAGGCACATAAAGCTCATTTCCTGTCAATAAAATGTACGTTTTGTATAATTATCTGGAATAGTAAACATACGAAACCATTGTACTAAGTATTCAGTTTTCTCTTGAAATTTGAGTTGACATTTGAATTCTAACTAAACTAAGACACACTCCCAGCAAAGATATGCCCCATTTTCGTGTTGGCTACCCTAATTTGCTCTCGATCGTTTTTTTGCCGCTTAACCTGTTCTACTCTTCTCCGTACGAAAAAAATGCAACTAAATTAAACATGTAATTTTTACCCTGCCCATATAAAAATATAATGAACGGGCGTCCTATCCGATGCATGCTGTATGTTTGTTTATTCATCGGGGTACTTCCTGTGTTCTGATTTTAACCAAATTTGGTGTGTAGGTTGCTTGTATGACCCTAAGTACGGCCCGTGGACCGCATTTTAGATTATCGACTGAACTGACGGTTTATTCTGTTGTGTTCTCGCCTAAGTCTTCTCACTCCTCCTGGCATTTCGCATGGTCCGACTTCAACCAAATCTGGTACGTGGCTTCCCTGGGTTATTATAGGTTGTACATGGTGATATTTTGGTCATGCTGCAGGTGTGCGTCAGGACAAAAAGACAGAAACCAAACCTGATAAATATGGGTATCTCCTGAATCAAGGTGATGTACTAATGTACCAGTTTTTATGAAAGCATTTTAAGTCTTTTGGTCAGGACAAAAAAAACTTTTTTTGGGTATGAAGTGAAACCTCGCCAACATGCGTATTTTCTGAATGGGGGTGATGAGCCCAAAGTGTTGTATAATGATAGATTTATGTTGAAAGAAATTCGTCAATAAAATGCGAAATCTGGATACAATGTTCAATGAATATACGTATTCAAAACAAATTAAAAATCAAAAAAAAATTTCATATTAAAAGTGAATTCATAGAACATTTTGCCAAATTTCGAAATAATTTAAAAGCTTTCTACGAATAAAGTATTTGATCCTTCCTTTATTATGCCAAATAAAGGAGAAATTATTAATTCTCATTGCCATTCCTAGATACTGAAAATCATGTCGAAAAAGAATGTGGTACATTATCCCCATGCTAGTCTAACATAAACAGGCTAATACAGTAAAAAGTCTTATAGCTGCATATTTGCATCAAAATGTTAATCCTCTCCATAGTGCTCATATTCGCCTAGCCCTCATGAATAACGGATAACATCATGATACGCTTCCCGGCATTGCCTCACCCATTCATTGAATGACGGAGCTTTTCCAAAGCAAATTGTCGACACTCAACGACCTCGTTCTTCCTGCCAACAACAATATTGTAAAATCATCGCTTCCCACCCATCCCCTAATATTTTATTATCAATGGACAGACATCCCAACGAAGCACGGAATGACGCAGTCGCTATTTCATTCATGAAAAATGCTACGAAAACTCTGAATGGTAGTCCTTGCTGCAGGACTAAACTCTTGAATGCCACAACGAGTCACTTCTCTTTTTATTTTATTTTTTGCTGTCAGTTGAGCTTTAATGTCGTATGAACGAACACATCCTCACATTTTTAGGTCATAGCAGAGACATCGCGACAGAATGCGTTCAAAAGTCGCCGTTCACAAGCTGGTAATCGTCAAGGAGTTAGCGAAGTGACCCGAACTCTTTCGGCACGACAGCTAAGTGACCCGAGACTTGAGGCGCAAGTGCGGAAATACTCGTATGCTAAGGACTTTTGGTGGCGCGTAGGAGTCCCGCACAAATTCAAATCGAGTCTTGTCTCAATGTTGTCAGGAAAACTGACACGAACGTTCGGATTTAGTCAGCTACTAGTTAGCCCTAAAACTACCCTATGCTGATTCCACAGAAGCTCATCAAGTTCTAACCGTGACACTTGAATAGGATCAGTGTAGTGTAGTGGATGTAATTAGTTTCGAAATGCAGTAATGAGTCCCATAGTGCCTGATTATAAGATGTGAATGATGTTGCTTTTTTTGAAATTGAAATTTTAATTGAGAATTATTGTGATTTTGATCCTATACAGGATATAAAAATCTAGGAAGGAAGTTTATTTGGAAAGTGTGTAGGTATTGTTCAGTGAAAGCTCAAAAATCTTAACATCAAATAAAAAGTTGAAGTGAAAGGTTGAAAAATAAGTAGGCGGAATACATTTTTTAAGGTAAGTTTTTGAATAATAATCTAAGTTTCGTAACAAGTGGGAAAATATCTAACTAACATCACATAGTAAAATTTATTGATTTTTGTGACAGATTAATAGTTACAAACTTCAAATTATACGAGTACAATATACGGTTTTTCTTAAATGAGTTTTCGGATCCTGTCATTTTATTTTGGACAAATTTTCCTCTAATTTTACACCCATAGCATCAAAAAAAGTTCATTCAAATAGCACTAACAAATACGAAAGTCGTTCGTTCGTTTTCAGTTAGAATCGAATTATCTATATTAGTTCAAATGTTTTTGGTGTCTATAGAAGTGAGAGGCATATTTCACCATTCTGAGCTAAACTATACCGAGATGATCGTCTGGTTCCCTCCACACTTCATATTTTATTATAAGGCTTCTAATATCTGCCATCATTTTCTTCGCTATTGTTCTTCTGAGGAAAGGTTTGGATGAAAGCTCCTCCGTCAAAAGTCTTCACAAAGCTTCTTTCCTTTGTTTTTATTTTCCTTGACGTAACGAAAATTGCCTGATGATCGCTATGAATGAATCATGAGACACAATTCTCTTTGTGAAAGCAGTTGGTTTTCGGCATATACAAAACATGAGTTAAACAACACCAAATGTTCCTGGTTGAATAAATTAATAAATAACTGGCGCAACAGTCCAATCTGAACCATGGCCTCGAGATGATTTAGCATCATCTCATTTACTAGATCGTGACGGTGTGTTTTGTGCAGAGGTGGGTGATCAGCAACATTCTCAAGCGAATTATTTACCCCATAAAGGGGTTGCTTGGTTGGTTAGAGTGGCTGTTACTTTACAGCAGGGAAAGAAAACACAAGTAGCGCTAAGTGCGCCGTTTTGATGCCACACGCCTCATAAGAGGAATAAACCGTTGCTATCAAAAACGTTCAGAGGTATTCGTCCTCAGATCCATCCTGTGGAGTTAAGAAAACGTATTATCTCCCCGAAACTCTTCGAGGAGATGTCGGATATATACATGTAATTGAAGAAAGCCCTGCCCAGTACTTGATGTCTGATTCTTCCAAGAGCCGGACATTTGCACAAGAAATGGATCAGAGTTTCCTCCTCCTCCTCATTCCTGCAGCTTCGGCAGAACATGTTGTAAGGTATACCCAATCTGGCCGCGTGCACTCCCACCGGCCAATGCCCCGTCATAACCGCTGTAACTTTTGCGACATCCGAACGGGTTCTCTCAGAAGGGCATTAGATTTGCGTGCATCATATGATGGCCATAGTTTCTTAGACATGCCACACGTCGTCAGTGCGCCCCATCTTTCACTAGTATATTGCTATGCCCATATGGTTTGGACGTCCAACTCCCTTAGTCTGACAGCGCTGCACGCCGCGTTGAATTTTATTTGTAGGTCTGAAGGGAGTAGACCTAGGATGATAGTAAGTGCATCCACTAGACATGAACGCATAGCTCCCGTGACTGTGCAGCAAGCGGTTCTTTGCACTTCACTCAATAGGTCAATATTATACTTCTTACAAAGAGCTGGCCACCATACCAATGCTCCGTAAGCGAGAATAGGTCGCACTACAGCCGTGTACAGCCATAAAGCCATCTTTGGCTGAAGACCCCAGCTTCTGCCGCAAGTTCTCCTGCAGGCATAGAGGGCTATAAAGGCTTTCTTTGTATGATGCTCAATGTTCATCTTTCAACTAAGTTTCGAATCGAGAATGACTCCGACACACTTAGCGTTGGGTGACAGTTTTAAAGAGTGGCCATTAAATTGTGGGAGTTGAAAGCTCGGTTTTTCTCGGGCTCACACTAAGGCCGGACTCTACAGTCCAAGTGTTTACTATGCCCAAAGCTCCGCTCACATCCCCCCAGCTCCGATTGAATCGTTCTGCTGTTTGGCATCACTACTATCCAGCTGCTAAAACAAGGGACTTCTGAATGATATCAGTTCGGATGTTATTAAACGCGTCCTCAATGTCCAAGAAAGCGGCTAGAGTGTATTGTTTGTAGTAGAAGCCATACTCAATCGTTTCGTACCACCTCATGGAGAGCCGTCTCCGTCGACTTTCCCTTGAGGTACGCATGCTGGGCTTTTGGTCGAATATGGCTATCGAAGATTCGTTCCAGTGCCTTAAGGGGTACTCATTTAACAAATGAGTGGGCTATTAGTTCGACACGTAATCCCCTTTCTCGTCGGCAACTGCTCCATTCAGTAGGAATCGAACCGAGACCCAGTGCGTAGAAGGCGAACGTGCTAACCGTTGCGCCATCCGGACTACTATGTTCCTGGTAGGTTGGATAAAAAAGGACAGACCTCTTTACCTAGGCCAAATAGTATAGATTCCACAAGAGTTATCACTCCATAGAAGTTTCACCTCTGCCAGGAGATTTGTATGTATTGATAAATTGTATAAACATAGTATAAACTACACACAATAGACACACAAGAGAATCAATACATACAAATCTACCGCCGGAGGCGGAGTCAGCTTTCTTGTGAAGTCTATACAATTTGTCAATACCTATAAATCTCCTGGCAGAGGGGAAAGTTATATGGAGTGATAACTCTTGTAGAATTATCAATCCTCTTTGCCTAGGCAAACAAAGAAATCGCTAACTAGCAGTTGTGTAGGTTCCGGGAATTACAAATGTGCCAACGTCGAAAACATTGTCAGCTATACTTCACACACAATACTGTAGCAAGAAGCGCGCGCATGCTTGTTCCGAAACATAACTTTAAATAGTTCCGCGACAGTTAAGACTCAAGATCACTTCCCGTATTGGGAACAACAATGTTTAAAAGATGATGACTACGAGTATTCCTAAAATTGCTAGTGATCCGACCAATGGAACGCATGAAAATGAACGTTTAAAAATGAATATCAATAAATTCTTCTAGGACTCGGTGATTGACATCGAAAATTTTCGTGGAGAGGTATGAGGATGGTTTGGACGGGAAGTTTTTGGAGGTTTTGCAGTTGGATGGATGGACAGTCGTTTAGAAAGTGAGGAAGGGTAAAGTGTTGTGAGGATGACAGAAGTTGCAAGGAGACTTTTGTTTTTTCTCAATAATATGGCCAAATCGTAGTCTCATAAATTGTATTATTTGACTCGCGTGCTGCTAGTTACATTTCAACCTGCATGTCATCCGCGAGGTATGGCTTCCGCCAGTTCTGTCCTCCAGTCATCTCACTTCAAACACCGCGTCCACCAGTTCGTGAATTCGAGCAGCTAGTTGCTGCCGTTGTCAACGGAGTTCGGCCATCGCTTCTTCGGTTCACCTTTGCCTACTCCCATTAACGTCTTTTTGGTCATTCGTTGTACACCATAGAGAATAACTATGGAGGAGCAATCCGCATATACTCAACACTAAACTATTTGAAGCAATTCCAGTCGTAAAAAGTAAACAGAGAGACACACGCCCTCCACTGCGCAACACCCGCGCAGTCTATACAAAAGCACAGGAAGCACTTAAGATGTCATCCCCTCTCCTACTTCTACTAGTAGAACAATAACATTCCAGTCTGTCTCTCTGCCGCGGAACACCCGCCCGGTCCATATAGAAGAGAGATGTCAAATTTCCATCCCCCTTCCTACTTCCTCACTTGTGCCGAATTCTTTCGTTTCTCTCGCTCTTTTTCATTTTCTCTGATACTCTCTCTTCAAAGTTGTACAATGTACACCCATTTGAACCACGTGTACAACCGATTGTGACTTTCGTATTTTAACGAATTTGGAGACATGTGATTTCGTACGCGTCGCTGTTGTACCTTCTTCGCCATTGGTCATCATCACGCCAACAGCAACAACATTTTGATGACTTGGTTGTCAAGCTTCACCTCCGCAATGTTCGATCTCTTTTTGCGGAGTTGGGTGAGCACTTTAGTTTTTTCTTTGTTGACGTGTAGAGAAATTTCCTTTGCTGCTCGATCAAGAGAGTTTCTTTCGCAGTCACCGCTGACATTGACAGGATATTGATGTCATCTGCGTAGCCCACAATTCGAACATTTGTAATTATTGAAGAAGGGTCTACGTTATTTGCGCCGGCAGCTTTCGTATCATTACATACTCAAGTGCTATGTTAAGTAGTGCCGCGAGGTAGTTTCGGTGTACATCCGTATTGGATTCGTAGCATTTCTCAAGCACTTGCTTTCGCGTGAAAAGTTGATAAGTGGTCGATTTGCCTGGACTAAAGTGGTAGATTTTCCTGGACTAAAGCCTTGCTGATATTCCTCGATTATCTGTTCAGCGTACGGTTTGATTTAGATTTCCCAGATTTTCGAAAAATTATTATAAAACAAAATAAAATAAATAACTGGCGCAACAATCCTATTTGAACCATGGCCTCGAGATGAGTTAGCATCATCTCATTTTCTAGATCGTGACGGTCTTGTACAGAGGTGTGTGATCAGCAACACGCTCAACCGAGCTATTTACCCCATAAATGGGTACTCATTTAACAGCTTAGTGGGCTCATAGTCCAACACGTAAATCCCCTTTTTTATCCAAAACTACCGCATTCAGTAATAATCGAACCGGGGCCCAGTGCGTAGAAGGCGAACGTGCTAACCGTTGCGCTATCCGGACTAAATTATTATAGGGCTTGTTAATTACCTGGACCCCTCTAGAGGCATCTCTAGCATTTCTCTAGCGTCAACATCTCTAGCATTTCTATGACTAGTTGGCGTTTCGATAGCATATCTAAAATACTTTTCGGAAGTGCAGTTGCCAGCATGCACCTCCTATCCGCGCCGTCTTTATACTGACAAGCTCGGAGCACTGTGAGAGTTCTATTAGTACTCACAGCCGGTTTTTGGTCGTCCCTTTTTTTGTGAATTGGGCGTATTATATTTCCACCCTATTCTTTTTGATTGGTTTCTTCTAGCCAGATGTTTCGAATCAGCGAGTGTATGGTGTTTTTGATGGGTGCTTGTTGGGTGTTTTCAAAAGCTCTGCTGGTATTTCAGCGATGCCAGGCGCTTTGTTTTTTTTTCAGTACGATGGTGGCTGCTTCGACTTCTTCGAGAGTTGGGCGTCCGTTGGAACCATCTGTCGGTTTACAGACTGGTATAGCGTTCGGTGGCGTATTATAACTCGGATTGAGTAATTCTGCTCTGAACTGCGCTACACACACAATACGGATATTGCCCATTGATCACTTGTGGCCTAAAGTACACCTCTAGTCTTTTATATAACAGGGAGCTTTGTTAAGGAAACCGGGCGAGAACAAAGTACTTGGCATCAGAGCTTAGGCTGACAAAACTCCCCGCCAATCAGCGTTAAAAGCAATTAACTAACTTTACCAGGGTTCAATATACCTATACATACCCTAGAGCGAGGCGCAAACTAAGAGTACGAATGCTTTGAATCTGTTGTTACTGCACTCATTGTTAAAATGAAGGAGTGGCTTCAACACAACACCAACTGCTACGAGCAAAGTCCAACACAAATGTGGAATGCTTTGGATGAAATATTAGAAGATGAGGCTGAAAAGACACTGAGAGTTTCGAAAGGCCCACTCCACACGAACAAGGATACGTGGTGGTGGAATAACGAAACTAAAAAAGCAGTGCAGCCCAAATCGAATGCATTCACGGCTTGGACAACATGCAAGACAAGCAGTGAAGCCGAGAAGGTTCAACTTCGGGAGAAATATGGAGGGAAGTAAAGCGAAAAGAAAAGGCGATTGCAGACGAGAAGTTCTATCAGGAACTAGAAGATCTGACTGCGGATAAGAGATCGCCATTGCAAGAGAAACCTAAAGACAGTGCCAGGATTTATAAGGTCGCAGCCCAAAGGAGAAGAAACGCTTGAGAGATTTCAGGCGCCAAAGTACGTTGAAGACTCACAAGGAGTGCTACTGGTTGAAGACACTGCAATCTGTAGCAGAATGCGCGAGTATTTTGACGAACTTTTGAACGAAGAATTTCCGCGAGAAGCTGTTGAAGCTGTGGAGCCAAACATCACTGATATCGCTAATTTTCCAGAGGAGGAGGTGATAATAATAGGTGGCAATGATGCAAATGAAACGCGAAAAAGCAGTCGGACTGGACAAAATACCCTTGGAATTTGAGTTGAAGATGAATCATGTCGGGCTTAGATGGCTCACTGTTCTTTTCAACAAAATTAAGAGGGCAACCGATCCCTGATGCTTTCGGAAAAAGTTTCCTTCTCTCGTTTTATAAGAACAAGGGTGACTCACGCAAGCTTAACAACTATACAGTCGATGCTATTCAGTGCATACGTGTTACGATGGAAAAGTATCGTGATGCACGGACGGATTTGCACTTTGTGTTTATCGATTCGGAAAAAGCCTTCGACAGAGTTCCTTGTGATCTGATATGGGTGGCCCTAAGAGCACTTAAGATCCCCGAGGCATATGTATGTCAAATCATACAAGACATGTATGATGGGGCAACCACTAAATTTAGATGCACAGCTGGTGAGTCTGAAGAATTTCCAGTTAAAGTCGAGATGGGGCAACCACTAAAGTTAGATGCACAGCTGGTGAGTCTGAAGAATTTCCAGTTAAAGTCGAAGTTCTAATGGCCTCGAAATATCCCTTCTCTTCGCTGATGACATTGTCCTAGGTAGCGAAGACATCGTTGTTTGGCAGGCTGCACTGACCAAGTGGTGTACAAAACGGTCGTACGTCCCGCACTCATGTATGCGTATGAATGCTGGACTATGTACAAGACATAAGTAAAATGACTGCGACCGAGATGAAAATGCTACGGATCTCAGCTGGTGTCACCAAAAAGGATCATGTCAAAAGTACCTACATCCGAGGCGGATTGCCAACACAACACGCAGTGCAACGCGAAACCGCTGAGTGGTATGAAAGGGCAAGAAAGAAGAAGATCAATCCCTTTTGCGGCTGATGATTTTTTCTTGGCGGGAAATTTTTCACAACAGAGTTGTTTTTGGGAGATAGATTTTACTTGAGGTATTCCAGCAAATTAAATGATTGTTTCTCTATTTTGCTTTATCGATATCTCGAAAGCAATCGATCAACGCAAAAAAGCCGTACAAGTAACTTGTAGAGTGCATAGAAACTTTTAAAATGAGCCCCGAGTCGACCTTCTAAGGTCAATATTAACCGAGTTATTGCGACTTATTGCAAACAAAAATTTTACCGTTTTTTTTTTTATTCCAGCAAAAAAGCCACATATGAATCAGAGGTCGAAAACTTGAAGTTAAGCTTTTCTATAATATATACAATATAATATAATACAATAATAATATAATTTTACTGCTGAGTCGGTCTAGAAAATAGAACTCCCACTGCGCCCCGAGCTTGTCAGTATGAAGACGGCGCGCGGATAGGAGGTGCATGCTAGCAACTGCAAGTCCGAAGCGTCAACGAGGCATAGAAATGCAATAGATTTTGATGCGCCCATGCTCCTGGAGGGGTCAAGGTAATTGACAAGGGTTTCACAAATTCCAAGTAAGATTGAACCATATTGTTAATTCAGTCTAACGTCTTAAAAGGATTTGGTCACTAGAGAGTATGGAGTTTTTTTATAGGTATTATTTTACTGCTGAGTCGACCTAGAAGTTGGTCGCGACGTTTTATGAATGTTGGCAGTCCAGTTTCTTCTTCCAAACAGTAAAAGCTTTTGAAAAACCTGGAACTATAGAGTGTAGTTCCTATCCACAATCACGTTAAAATATTGATCTTCTAAGATGGAATATGTACTGCAAATCTTCTATTCATTATATCCATGTAGATCGTATGTTTGGGCCCAGCTCGTAAAGTACGAACAGCTACTATTGCTACCAATACGTGTATGTTGAACGTGAGTTTGATATGGGTTATTTCCCTGCTACCATCTCACAGTACATCGCAACCTGTCTACGGTAAAGACACTGACTTGTGAAGCAATGTAAGGTGAAGTATCAAAACCTGAGATACAGCCAAGGAAGTCAGGTCAGGGAGATGATAGCGTTACAAACAAAACGACCATAAGACAGTCAACTCTCCTGCAAGTCGAATAACTTCTACGCGAGTTCATACTATGAATGTGTGTTGTAGAGAAGCACACTTAAGCGCGACGAACTGGTTAAAAAAAACACATCCAAGACAGTCTCCAGTTTTGTTAAGCCGCGTATCTTAAGTCGAAATACGGAGGCAAATAACCAAATGGTCGTAAGACCAGTAGCTCGACTTTAAGTTGTTGTTTTTTATGGTACATTTTTTTTTCTTTTCTCCAGTAACTCTTTATCGTCATCGGACTTTTTATCAACGTGTCCGCTTCTTCTCCGTGTTCTCAAATGCGATGATCGTGTGGATATAATCCACGTAAGATTTTTTTTATTGCTTTATATCGCTCTTAGGTATGGGATTTATATGCACGTTACACACCTGGACTTGTCTGTGTACTTTAAGGTCTGTGTCTAATGTAAATATATATATTTATGTACTATATATATACATACTCGCACATAGACCCGTACATTGTGCACCATGAATATATTCGCGTTATTGTACGTTCTAGTGTGACTTAGGCCGTGTTTAGAAGCTGCGGGAGCCGCTGCGATTTACAAATTTACATTAAATTTAAATGGAACAAACCGCGACGGCAGCCACCGCGGGAGTTACCGCGCCGCGGTTTGTTGAGCGGGAAAATTGCATTTCAATTCAATGTAAATTTGTAAACCGTGGCGGCTCCCGCGTCGGTTACTGCGGCGGTTGCCGCAGGTGGCATAAACTCTGCCTTAGGTTTGTAGTAAAATCGAGATTTTCTGAAAGTCAATATTTTGTAATCCCCTGATCGTAGTACATACTCGTATATACAGGCCATTCACACATTTATGTACTCGTATAACGGCTCAGCTGAAATTTTGATATCGGACGTTTTTTTAAATGACTTCAACTCAATTTATATATTTTGGAAAATTTTCAAAATTACTTTCATTTGATCAGGTTACATTATTATTTCAACGATACTTTAATAAATGCGATCATTTTCTCAATTTTTGGAATTTTTTCTTAGGTTTTCGAACAACTTAAATATTAGTTAATTGTACATAAAACTAGCAATTATCGTCAGTTTGCATGGAATTGTACCAAAGACCCGCCACTCACGTCGTTGTTGTAAGAAATGACATGAAGGTTTTTTTGGGGAGGTTTGTACTACTGGCCAGATGGGGCTTTTGACAAGACCTGGTAAGAGTGACTTGGCAGCCAGCAGGAATACATTTTGAATTTAAAATATTACAATACTTTACCGTCTCAATGAGGGACGAACGACATTCAGCTATACCAACGAACATGGAGACATAGAAGGGGCACTCAGTACATTAATTTTTGTAAAACGGGATGCAAATACTCAGCCATACACATGGTTACCCATTTCTGACAGAAACCTAAACGGGAAATTCCATTGGATAGATAAGGACACCATCACTTCATAGACAGCTGCTCAAATGACAGCTGCCCACATTTTTGAATGTATTGGTAGTTTTTGCCCACAATTGCAATGGTGTGTGTGCTATTTTTCATAAATTTCGGGTTGCCAACAACCAAAAAACAGAAAAAAATTCGTATTGTCCGATAAGATTTTGTTCGTCAAGTAAACTCGTCGAGTAAATTCGTCGAAAGCTTTGACGGGATCTCAAATTAAAAAGATAAATGTGTATTGTCAACTGAAGACTGTTTCAATCATGATTGTAAACGTTTTTAAGAACTTTGCTGGTGGGATTAAGGCGGCTATTACACTATAGAAGTTCTTTTACAAATATCTTTGTCACACGATATTTTAAAAGAACTTTTATGAATGATATTAGCCGCCTAAGGGGGAATGTGTGCAAGCTTGTAAGAAAAGTACTTGAAAGAATCAACGTTCATGTCGCAAATCATTTCTTAGGCAGCTATTATAGCCGCCTTAGAGTTTATTTAGTCAGCATGTTGTTTACATAAGGCCCACACTTGTGGCCCAAGCACTGAATCTTGCCAGGGGCCTTTTTTTTTTAACTTTTCAACTACCAACTTTGCATTTTGCGCATTAATCTTTGTGGTGAAACGTCCCGTCGTCGTCAGACCTTCGCCGTGTGGATAGTTTCCTTCCAGTTATCTCAGCAATTTAACCGACTATCCTGATTATCCAAGCGGCCAAGGACCAACGACGAGTCGTTGTGCCAACAAAGATTGAAGTACAAAATGCAAAGTTGGTAGTTGAAAAGTTTGAAAAAATTTACATCACTTGATCTGAAACAATCATATGGCAAAGAGCCCCAGCAGGTAAGCAGCTTGCTGTAGTTCAGTTTGGAAACATGGGCGGTGTTTTCACCGCTCGTTGCTGCTGTCTTCACATGTCAAAGAAAACCATAGACCAAAGGGGATACAACAACACAAGAAAAAAAGGGACGATAAGAGGAAAATGGATAATTGCCGGTTTAGGTGTCCCGACACGCTCCTATGACTATGGCAAACTACAACTCTGACCATCACTTGATAACATCCCTTAAATTCTAATACTTTTTCCAGATTTTATTCATTCCAGTCTTCCTATCCTACAAAACTCTACAATAATCCTTGCATTTCGCGCATAAATTGCATGTGAGCATCCTTTGTTCCGCCCGGGTTCGGCTTGGCCCGCCTAGTCTCTTGGAATAGTTTGTTGGGTTTCGGCTTCTTAAAGTCGTCTCGTTTCACACGCAGCGCCGATGACACAAATCGGGTAACGTCCGCGCTCAGATTTCTGTAAAACAAAAGGACGTGAATATGAATAAGCTACGTCCGCTGGTAAAACGTGCAGTCTGACGTACCTTATTTACAGTTTGGCTGTAATCGCGGTCACGCCCTTTGAATCCTTCGCCTGAAGCTCGCCAAGTTTGGTCTTTTGATGGTGGTGCATGACACGCGTCGGACCAGAAGCATGTCTAGCGGTAGACCGGGTGGCACTCGAATGCCCAATCGTAGTGGCAGGCCTCCTGGCCCGGCATTCCTGGACGTCCAGCTGGCGGTCCTGGTTGACATAAACAAAAAGTTTTCATTTCAAGTTTCAGTCAGGTCCCAAAGATCTTTTCCATTTCCCCGAGTATCTGAGCGGGATCTTTGCCTTCAAGCACGGCCGCGCGGACCATTTGTCGTTGTTTTTTGCTCCTTTTGAGTTCCTTTTTGCGCGGCTCATTGACTAAGGACGAGGAAGGAAAAGTTAAACATTGTCAACATTGTCCATCAGCAAGATACTCACGAGCCTGATCCGTGTGATTGATGTATTTTCCACTTTTCGTGGTATTAATCGAACGACGTCCCATCGTGGCGAGATGTTAGTTGTACGTCTTTTTGCAAAAAAAAAAATAATTGAAATCGAAGCTATCCGAAATTAGTGTCCGATGTTTTACCATTTCGATTGATGAAAACTAAACCTCACCATAACAAGATACTTCTTCTTCTTTGTCAGAGAAGACAACGAAGATGTTGCGATAGACGAAGATATTTCGATTGTGATTTACTGAAATATAGAATTAAACGTGCATCTTCACTTTAATGATAACGTAATGATAACCTTGAATAACTTTTTAGCATAAACTTCCAACATTTTCACTTTACAATTTTAACAAAACCTACTCAATTAACAAATATAACCTCACTTTTGTTTGATGGCTTAGCAACATTCGGCCCTTTAAAGAGACAATTATTTGAGATTTTCGTTGAGTTTTTGGTTTCGTTCTAAAATCTGCCTATCGCGATCTCTTTCCGATTTACGAGATCATATAAATGGGCATATCTCTGTCTATTTTTTGCAATCCTCTCGCAAAGCGATTGTGTATGGATAGTGGAATTTAACACATAGATAATTACAGGTAGGCATGTTTGTTGGCTATACCAAAGAGGATTGATAATTCTACAAGAGTTATCACTCCATATAACTTTCCCCTCTGCCAAGAGATTTGTATGTATTGACAAATTGTAATTGTTCACAAGAAAACTGACTCCGCCTCCGACGGTAGATTTGTATAATTGATTCTCTTGTGTATCTATACTGTGTAGTTTATACTATGTTTATACAATTTGTCAATACAATAGAAATCTCCTGGCAGAGGCGAAACTTCTATGGAGTGATAATTCTTGTGGAATCTATACTATTTGGCTATGCTGTTTTGGATGGTAACAGGGCGGAGGGATCTTATTGCGGGTGGGCTTCACTCGCTCCTAAATATTAGGTTTCCATCGTACCTTTTTATCAAAAATAACCCCTAGGAGCCTTGGTTTTCAGCAGGTTTCCCGCAAGTTAGTAGAGTTAGTATTCCATCGCTTCTTTCCCTTTCTCAGCATGCCTTTTGAAAGGGTAGATCGGTGGACACTGCTCTGCGCTCATTGATAACATACATTGGAAAGTCTCTGAGTTGCAAGGAATATACGCCGGTTTCCTTTTGGGATATTGAGAGCGCCTTCAACAACGTCAAACCGGCGGCTATTTCAAATGCTCTCCCTTGTGTGGGTGTAGATGGCCCACTCTCTGAGCTTATTAGTCTGATGCTTACATCTAGATTTATTTGTACTAGTTTGGGATCATCAACAATACGCAGGTAGGTATGTAGGGGAACCCCTCAAGGGGCTGTGCTGTCCCCCCTTATGGAACTTGGTGGTGAAAAGGTTGCTCTTGGACTTAGAGAGGCTGGGCTACAAGGTCATTATTTATGCGAACGATATTGTCATTGCTATCTCCGGAAAGTTTCGCGGGGTCCTTAGTGATATAATGCAAAATGCCCTAATATTCCATGTTAATGGGCTAGGCAAGTTGGTGTTGGAGTCAATCCGGCCAAAACGGAACTTGTGCTCTTCACCAAAAGGAAGACTCTCCCTTAGCTGTTACCTCTATTTCTGCAGGGGACGAGACTGATCCTTAACGCAAAACCCAAATTTCTGGGTTCATCAGAAACTATCCTCGGAAGCAAATATTCAGGAGCGCGCCACTAAGGCAACTGTTGCTCTGTACTCTTGCAGGCAGGCTATTGGCCTGAAATGGGGCAAGCGACCAAAGGTGGTTTCCTGGTTGTAAGCCCGAGTATCAATCATACGCCCCATATTAATGTATAAGTCATCCCGTACCAGCGTCTAGTGGTAAACATGTTTGGTGGGTTGCCCCACAGTTGTTGAAATCATAAATTTTTTAAGTTAGAACCTAACCCAGGACCGTAGACATTTGAAGACGTTTAGAGAAAATCGCGTAACCGTTTAATATGTAACATATGTAAGTAGCCAATGTGCATTAATATCGCATTTGTGGAATCTACCTATATACTAATATTATAAATATAAAAGGACTATAACCTAATAACATAATATTCGGTGAAATTTGTGTTCCAATATGTGAATATTCGGTGCTTACGCCATTTTGGAGAAAATCTTGTAGTGAAAATAATTTAATGGAGTGTGTTTCACTGACTTAAATGAAATTGTGGGAGAGTGTTTTATAATATAAATTAGCCAATGTATGCATAATTAAATATTGTCCAATTAGCGGAGTTGTTGTCATCTTAATAAAAAGTTACAAAATATATGATAATCTATAATCACAAAGTTTGTTCTAAAATATATTATTGAACATGTGAATAACGGATATAATCGCCATCTTGTAAAAATCATTAATTGTAATTTCGTAATGACCAATGAGTTTTTCGGAGAATTATAACTGAATAAATGAATTAAGACGCGGACGCTATCTTTGAATCATCTCAAATTGAATTTTGTAGCAACCGGTCAATGGAAAATAATAGAATCATAATATCAATCAATATAATATAACAGTAACGACAAAATTCTACAATCTAAAAATACTGAGACCACAAGAGTCGAGGACTGGAAAGTCTCTGACCTGAAGTCATTTTCAGACCACAATTGGATACTTTTCACGGTTGATCTGAAGGTAGAGAAAGCTAACCCATACAGAAATCCCAAGCAAATCGATTGGAAGAAATTTAGACAGGTAATAACCTCCAAACTCTCGAGGGTACCCGGTCTTAGCATAGGGTCAGTACAGGAGCTGAAGTCCAAGATCGAGACCTTTGTAAAAGCTATTGATTTGAAGTACTCCAAAAGATCTCTTCCCCCGCTAAAACAGCAAAAAAAACTCTTCCCCCGCGGTGGAACGAGGACCTGATTAACCATCGAAAGTTGACCAGGGAGATCTTTAATACTTGCTACAACCATAAATTTTGGCAGCCGTATAAGGACTGTTTAAAAATATACGAAAATCCATCTGAGATTCCATGAAGAAATCTTGGAGGGACTACAGCGAATCAATTGAGAACGCTGAGGTTGCGGTGTAAGATTCTGCCCTAAACCCACAGTTGTCCGTCTTTCATTAAATGACCTGAGGGAGCCTGGATTCAGTCTGATGCTGAACTCCTCCTTCTCTAACTCCTTATAACAACCATCGACCCGGGCAGCGAGGATCGCTCTAGGGTCACAGATAGGCAAGATAATCAGTGTACCTTGCGGGAAGAAATCACATTAAAGTCTACTATAGCCTTCTTCAGAAGCTACATATCAAATACACATTTCCAAGACATAGGTACATGGTTACCTATGTATTTGTCACGTTCATTCCGAAAGCGGGCAGATGCGTCCATAAATCCGCGAAGTATTTCAGGCCTATCAGCTCCTTGTTAATAAAGACACTGGAATGAATCTTGGATGGCGAGCAATACGACAGCTTCTAAACAACTCGCCGATTTCAAATGCCAGCACACGTATCTGAAAAAAAAAAATTTCTGAGCTGGCTCTCTGGTCTCTCTGGTCTCTCTCTCTTTCTGCGTACTTCCTCATGTAGCACGCACGATTGAGCATGATATGCACTACAAACAATACACCCTAGCAGCTTCCTTGGAAATTGAGGACGGGTTTAATAACATTCGTACTGAGGTCATTCTCTACTCCAAACTTAGCTGGAAGACGCACAGATCGCCTAAATAGCCCTCTACTCCTGCAGGAGAACCTGTGGCAAAAGATGGGGTTTTCAGCCAAAGATGATTTTATGGTTGTTCACAGCTGTAGTGCGACCAATGGCCAGTTCTTTGTCAAAAATACAACTTCAACCTGTTCTGGCCAGTTCTTTGTCAAAAATACAACTTCAACCTGTTCTGGCCAGTTCTTTGTCAAAAATACAACTTCAACCTGTTGAACAAAGAGCAGACAACCGCATGCATTACAGTCAGATGTGCTAGGCGTTCATGCCCAGCGGCCGCACTAAACGTCATCTTACACTTACTATCTCTAAACCTACAAATAGAATTCAATACAGCATGTAATGCGGATTGACTAAAGAAGTCTGAGGGCTGGACTTCCAAGTCATACGGGCACAGTCGTATACTGGAGTCTCCATCTGTTATAGTACGGGAGATGTTCCCTACGCTATAGACTCCATGCCACCGAAGTAGATTTTGAAAAATAGTTCTCAACCGGGCTTCCAACGAGAGCGCAATGGATTGAGGAAGAAGTGGCCGGGAACTATGACGCCAGAATGTTCACCGATGGCTCAAAAATGGCTTTTTGTAGTTGGTGCGAAGATCTTCTCTGAAGATCATTGTGTATCCATGTTCTTTCGCCTCCCAGATTATGCAAATATATTTCTGGCTGAAATACTAGCAATAAGGGAGGCGTGTAGAACACTGAAGCGCATCAGAACAACCACTAGGAGCGTTGCTGTCTTTTACAGACAGCTAATCCGTGATTAAGGCCTTAGAGTCAGTGACAACCTCATCAAAAATAGTTAAACAATTCCGCGGGGAGCTGCCTGGGGCAAAACTTTTCAGAATCTCCCTTCTGTGGGTCCCAGGACATTGGAATGTAAGGGTAAAAGAGACAGCCAATCAATACAAGTAGAACAAATGCTCGTTTGAATAGAACAGCCCTCTCCGATGTCGCTAGGGTTACAGCAATCGCGACAGGATATTACCCAGTGGGTGAGCACGCTACCGGAATGGGCATTCCTCACAATTTTCACTGTCGATGCTACAAGAATGCACATCATAACATTTTTGGAGGAGAAGGAAATTTTATTTGCCAGATGACTGTTTGCCAACTCTCACAAAAAATTGGGAGACATTTGCTGTAAAATAGCATTCCCCGACGTAATTCAGAGTGATTTGAGACGACTTTAACGATCGAAATCTAGATTTTGAAATTTTCTGAAGATATGGAAAATCTAGCAGATTTGTGGCATACTTGGCCATGTCTTTCCTCTAGTCTTCCTAAATAGAGTGCTATAATGGCTCTGTTTGGCAAGCTCCTGGCTGTTGGCTTTGCAGTCAACGTTCCTATCTGGTATGAACCCAACGAAGTTTACCCTACCCGTGAAATCCAGTCTTATTTGCCCCTTTCAAAGTAGAAGGAATGCTGCGTTTCATCGTGAATGGCACAGTCTTAGTTTTACAAGGATTGACACTTAGCATTTATTGGTCCAGTTCGTCAACAAAGAAAGCGCAGGTTGCGTCACCTCGCTAAAAGTACCAAGGAATTTCCCAGAGATGGCAACGAAGACGTCATTAACATAGGCTGTCACTTTGCAGCTCAACTTCTCCAAGTTCACAAGCAGACTGTTTACGACGATGTTGCATAAGAGGGGAGTGAGGACAACACCTTGAGGAGTTTCCTTGCAAACACTTCTGCAGGCAGATGAGGTCTGGGTTTAGATAATACAATATAAACCGTAACATACAACATAACTTTATGGATATTTGGGTCAGTGTCCGAACGTTTAGAATCATGTCCCATATACTTTTACACCCCTATTCCCATCATCCGCATGTAGTAAATTTACTGGCAGCTGCAGTATTAAATATGAAGATGTGAGAATCTATCGTCAATCAAGGTAAACTCTTGAAATCTAGAAATATTGTACAAAGTCAGACCAAAGGCATAGAAAGTATATGTAAACGTGTCCGTGTCAATTTCCGCTCAGTGTCTCGAAAACTACCTGGTTCTTAAGATTTAGCAGCAAGATTGATATAAAGTTTAAACCTGATTTAAACCCCGACTAACGTACATACATACATATGTATTCTACTGATAAAATTCCAATGCAAATTTGTTCGATCTAAAAATCCACGCGAATATTTACAATGTAAAACAAGATCCGGTTTTATCATTACCTTTTTTCATTTTGGTTTTTTTTTTTTTCATTTTTAAATTTAATCAGTTTGTGTATCACTTCCAAGAAGGTGTGTTTTTATTAGGTCTTATATAATATCCAATTCTGAAATTGAAGTTTTCAACTTTATTTATCTATACACGGATAATATCAACAATAAAACATTGAAATGTCAAGTTGTCACTATATTTTGGGTTTGTAGAAGTGCATTGGAAAAATCATGAATGATAAGACCATTAAAAGAAAGGATTGTTGATTTATGTTTCTTTTCATGGAGGAGGTTTGCATTCCGTTGTTTTTTTTTTTGGTTCCGAGTGCTGCAGAAAGGGTCGCTAAGATTTATCTTAAATCGGGTTTCTTTTGGCTAATACAATAAATTGTTGAGACGTCTGTATATGCTGATTCAGATGAAATTTGTTTGCAACTTTGTAACATGTAGTAAACAAAGCTACCACTTTTGGAGTGTCTCATTAAAATATGCATAATATCGTATTTTTGCAATGACAGTATAAATGAATGAATCCTACTAATGGTTTCAGCTAAGACATATGGACATATTTATGTTACATTATATAATGTAGTAGTAATCGCATGAAAAAATCTTTATTCTCTTTTTGACATCATTAACCGAAATTTAGATTTTGAAACTGAGATTGAAAATGAAAGTTGCATTCATATGTACACGTATCGTAAAATTTTATGCAATGCAAATAAATTGTTATCCCCCGTGGTGTGGGGCGACCGGTAGCGCAGTGTGTTGAGGCATCAGTCTCATGTTTGACTACCGGCGTTTCGGGTTCGAATCCCGTCCACGACGACGTTCGTGGCCATGGATGTGCAGGAGGTGCATGCTGGCAACTGCATTCTCCGAAACCAGTTTATGCCGTCGAAACGTCAACTGGGCTACATGGAACAGTTGACGCGCTATGCCCCGCAAGGGGTTAGGGCAATTGAGAGAGAGAGAGAGAGAGAGAGAGAGAGTGGTGTGGTTTGTGTCAAAATGCGGGTAAACGGTCAGGATGTGTATGCCAGTAACATGCATCATCCGACATCATTGATATGCTAACGAATCGTCAAGAGGGCGTCTTAGGAGTAGTTGACCCCACAAGGGTTTAAGGTGCGTTTAGTCCTGACGCACACTTGTAGCAGCACTAAAACATCACCGGGTGGTGCTTAAAATCGACCAAGCAAGCATATTTACTTGAAATAGGACCTCGAAAAATGTCGGAAGGAACAAACTTACTTAAGGTGTGTTTTTTTGCACATTTATCTGGTGCAGGTTAAGGTATCTCTATGCGTTACAACAACAACAACTTAAACCTGTACGGGCCAGTGGGGTGGCTAACCTGAACTCGATAGATTGTACAATTGTACCAGAAAAATGCACGTATAGATATGCTTGTCGTTAATATGACAATTGGTGCCAGGTTCCGGATGACAGTTCATTCGTAATTTCTACATTTTATATTTTCTCGTCAATATCCGTACTATCTATAGTATTTCCCGATTGAGTTAATCCTTATCCCAAAAGAAAAAATCCCTTTCCCGAATGAGAAAATCCCTATCCCAAATGAAAAAAACTCCTTCCCAAATTAATTAAACTTTTTCCCAATATAATTAAACTATTTCCCGATTGAATTCAAACAGAGTGAATTTATTTGTAGATTCCGATATGATATGATGAATGACACCCCACACGACTATCTATGTTACGACCAAAAAAAAACTCCCTTTCTTAACTTTTTCGCATCCTTCCTACTATTTATCTGGTAGTTAAAACAAAACCCTTACGAAATCGGTCATGCGTCCGTCTGTCTGTCTGTTTGTCTGTCCGACTGTCCGTCTGTCCATGAAATATCTCACGAACCGCCGAAACTACATGCATGAAACTTGGTGCAAGTATATAGAAAGCGATGGTCAACTTTAGGGGGGGGGGGGCATAGAGGGGGAAGGTCGAAATTTTTTTTTTCGTTGGCAACCTTTTAGTTTCCGGGGCCCGGGCTGGGGAAATCACTTTTCACTAGGATTTTTGTCACTTTTTACTCGCGTCACTCTAAAAATCTTGAATTTGCAAAAAAAAAAAAACATTTGATTTTTTGTGATGTGCACAACATGTTATCCACTTGGCTTGTGAATCGGCGAGTCCCGCATAATGTGGTGCCGGCATTAGGGTGACGCGAGCGATAAGTGACAAAAAATTCGAGTGAAAAGTGATTTTTTCACTGCTGTGCATCAATGTTTGGAGCATCGGGAAAGGCAGATTTCCTCCCGGATCAAACAACTTTCCTCCTTTTCTTAAAGACCGACTTGTATCTTGACATTTTCTGCTCAACACAGGACAAAAACAGCACAAACATGCTAGCCTTCGGCTAGGCTGCCGAAGGTTGATACCCTTCACGCTTCGCGACTTACGGTGCATTTGCCACAGGGATTAGTAGTAAAACTTATTCCGATTTCACTATTCCTATGAGAAGTATATGAAATAGTGGGTTGATTTCAACCAAATTTTATTTGTTTTCGTGGTATAATATGATTGATTAATATGAAATTTGACAAAGATATGTTTAGAAAGAAAAAAGTTTTTCCAACAAAAACTTGTTTTGGGAACGGTCCTTCCTATGAAAACTATATGATAGAGTAGTCCAATTTCAACCAAATTCGGGAATGTGGTTTGGCGGCAAATACTATTGAACAATATGAAATTTGAAAAAGATAGCTTTAGAAATATAAAAGTTTTTCACACAAAGACGGACTTTTGGACCGGTCGTTCCTATGGCAGCTATTTGACGTAGTGGTTCGATTCCGTTGTAAAGAAAGAAGGCTTTGTGCAAAATTTCAGCTTGATAACTTTAAAATTGAGGGACTAGTTTTAGTTTGCATAGAACCAGAGTGACGGACGGACAAAGCTTGATCGACGACTCACCTCATCGTACTGACCAATAATATTATATGTATATACGAGTATATAGTTTATATTGTCGGAGATGATTCCTTCTATGCGTTGCAGTCTTTATGACAAAGTTAATATACCCTATCACATTCGTAAAGGGTATAAAAAGACACTAAAAACTCGTAAAATGGTTTATCGAGGTTACACAACACAGTAACAGGTATGTTTAACCTTCCTGCAACGTAAGCGGTAGAAGTCTCGTTGGTAAGAACAAAAATATTGATTTTTTCCTTTGACGTTACAAAAATTACTCTCCTGAAAAGTTCAGGTTTTACACCTTTCGGTACACATTTCTCATAAAGTACACAGTGTACAGTGTATTAGGATGGACTTTTTTTGTAACTATTAGGCAGGCACTAAAATGTCTTTATTTATCTCAAATTTCAAAATCCTAACCTTAATAGGTCCAGATAAAATTCCTCAAATAGACAATTTTGATCAGTGTTTTTCCGACAGACAAAAAAATATAAAAAATGTATTTTTATTTAATCTTTGATACATTTAAAATTGGACTAATCCTGTACAATACGGAAAAATAATCAGGTTATTAGCATATCTAGTTCATGAGAAATAGGACCCGAAAAGAAAATTTTCTCCATATGGATTTCCAGCTTTGCCTTATTTTTTCGTCAGCGAAAATTTAACTTTCCTGGTCTATGAAAAGAAACATTTATTTATAAGTATTAGTCGGTTTTTTTTATGACGCTTTTTTTGAGAACTTTGTGATGAAGTATTCTTTAATATTGAATTATCCTGTTCTATTTTGGTTTAATGTTTGTAGAAGGTTTTATAAAATTTCAATATGTCTGCCATGGATAATGTATTGCATTTATAAGCCTTGATTTTATGCTTACAGACTGGATACACAGGCAAGGCAGACGTGAAAAAAAGAGAAAAAAATAGGCTATAAGCCTTTACAAATGCCAATTTAATTCCCACCTTGCTATTTCTCCTTGTTTTTTCCATGTTTCAAATTTGCTAATACCGTACGAGTCTACGGGAAATTTCAATGATATTGGATCATTTGAATTAAAATATACTGCAAGGGGGTGGCGAGTTCTGTCTCTAAATCAGTAGCGTGGAGATTTCGTTTTTCGGAACTCAAACTCTGTTGGAGCTGGTCGATTTTGAAACTAAGCATGATTGTTGTACCCATCACAGATGGGATAGGGTATACTAACTATGTCATGAAGTTTGCAACGCACAGAAGGAAGCATCTCCGACCATATAAATTACCTATATATAATATATTCTTGGTCAGTATTATGAGACGAGTCGATTAAGCTTTGTCCGTCTGGTTCTATGCAAACTAGTCCCTCAGTTTTAAAGCTATCGAGTTGAAATTTTGTACAAAGCCTTTTTTTCTATTGCGCGCGTGCGCGGGCGTGTGCTAACCTGATGATGCGCCGTGTATAGAGGCGCATCATCAGGTTAGCACACGCCCCATCAGACTATGTAATATAATTTCTCATGTTGTTATTGTTGTTGTTAACATGCAGTTACTTTTTTGTATTCTACTTTTCTCATCTTCGTATACACTGTCACTGGCAAAAAGAACATGCGACGGAAAGATCCCGTTTTTGCTATTTCCTTTTATTTTCGATGGAAGAGGTGCTTTATTTTTGCGTCATCAAATAGTATAGATTCCACAAGAGTTATTACTCCATAGAACTTTCGCCTCTGCCAGGAGGTTTGTATGTATTGACAAATTGTACAGACTACACAGTATAGATACATAAGAGAATCAATACATACAAATCTACCGACGGAGGCGTAGTTAGCTTTCGTGTGTAAGTATTGATTCTCTTGTGTATCTATACTGTGTAGTCTGTACAATTTGTCAATACATACAAATCTCCTGGCAGAAGCGAACGTTTTATGGAGTGATAACTCTTGTGGAATCTATACTATTTGGCGTCATCAAGTTAGTACATGCAAATTCTTTTTAGTCGATCTTGAACATTTGAACGCGTATGACAGCGAAATTTTTTTTGCTGCTCTAGTAGTCTATTGACATTAATATGGGTAATGGAAAACAGCTATCCGTGGAAGAGAAATCCAAAATTGAAGCTTACAAGGAGTCAAGGCTATCAATAAGTGAAATATCGAAAAAAAATCGGTAGAAGTCGTCAAGTAATATCCGCATTCCTGCGCAAAAAGTCGGCATATGGTAAAAATAATAAAGATGGTAATAATAGAGTGATTTCCAATGCTGATAAGAGAGCGATTTTGAGAGAAGCATTGAACTCTCATGACTCGGCCGCAAAAATCAGGCCAAATGTTGGCGTTAAAGCGGACGAGATCTTCTATTCAGGGTTATAAGGGATGCTCTACCTTTAATAAGACTTAAATTTAAGAAAAAACAGCACTTAACCTGGCTCGAAAGGAAATGCGCTAGAATTTTGCACGAGTGCACATGATATGGAATTCTGATTGGCGCTGCATTGTCTTTTCGAATGAAAAGAAATTTAATTTGGAAGGTCCAGACGGATACGACTACTACTCCCATGATCTTCGTAAGAAAGAATACCAGTTGGATCGCCTTCATAGTTGGGTGGAGGGTGTGATGGTGTGGGGAGCCATCTGCTACTATGGTACGTGCGAGTTAAAGTTTTTGACAGCAAATACGAGTAAAAGTGCCCCGACCCACACTGCCCGCGCAGTTAAGTCGTGGATTGAGGGCCAAAATGACTGACCGCCCATCACTTATCCGACATCAATATAATAGAAAACGTGTGGGGATGGCTGGTTCGTAAAGTTGACGCGTCTGGAAAACAACATTCCAACAAAGTGGAGCTAATTGAAGGCATCAAGCGCGCTTGGTTGGTCATTTCTCTCAATTATATCGGAAAATTGTACGAGTCGCTTCCTACACGAATATATGGGATCATTCTCAACAAGGGAGGATCCACACATTATTAAATTCACTGAAAAATGTTTAAATTACTAAATGTTTAAGTTCAGAAATAAGTTCGTTGCTTTATGCCCGGTTCACATTATTCCAGTAACCAATCCAGTCCAGTAATCCAGTCCAGCGCTGGATTGCTACTGGAACAATGTGAACCGGCACTGGACAGCTATCCAATCGAGTCCAGTGACTGGATTGTCGGTCTACTTTTTCATTCCAGCTCGCCCAGAAATCATTGTCACTATAGTTACCGAATCAACAACACACTCGCCCGACTACTGGACTGGAATAATGTAGACGATATGATCCAGTCCAGCACTGGATTGCTGGACTGGATTACTGGACTGGAATAATGTGAACCGGGCATAAAGCGTAATAAAAAAGAAAAAAATTGGTGTGTGCTAACCGGATGACGAAAATTGAATTGTTGTTTTTTGTGTCATTTTTCGAAAAAAAATTATAAAAAAATATATTGAAAATGGAGAAACAATACTTTTTATTTTATTTAACTGAGAATGGAATCAGCCATAACCAACAATAATTTTACATTTTTCGCTCTTTTAGTTTGGTTGGAATCGAGCCGGAACTACTTACACGAGGGGGTGTGCTAATCTGATGACGCGCAGTGTATATGTCGGAACCAACGGTATCGGACTATTACGTGATATAGCTGCCATAGGAACGACCGCTTCAAAAATTCGTCTTTGTGAGAAAAACTTTTTTATTTCTAACGATATCTTCTTCAAATCTCATATTATTCAATCGTATTGACTGCCAAACCACGTTCCGAAATTTGTTTTTGATAAAACACTGAATGGTTTTAACTGGATTTGTAGGAATTTTTTTTCAAAGTTCTATACGTAGATAAATCGATTGTCTACCGATTGGCATTACGAGTACCAACTCAAAATTTTCTAAACGTGATGATCTCAAGTTTTCAAAATATACCCCTCAAATGTTTTTCTGTGTTCTCTATTATATATGTATGTACGTACACCGAATTTACTTTTCGAAATGCATAATTCAACACGCCAGATACGGGACATTTTCCATGCAAAATTAGATACGACATTCTGCACCAGAAATAGCACGAACGCAATTCCTAAAAATGGACCAAACCGTTCGTAGTCGTCAAAACATTGCCCCGACGCAGTCTGCGTTTGAACATTTTCAAAATTTCTGAAGTGCACTCTGTGCTGAAGCAATTGCAATATATTGACGTCTACTGGTGTAACTGCAAGCGAATTACAAGCGGATGTACGAATATGTACGTACGCAATGCATTCACGGACTATATGCACGCCTGCATATTATACGAATTTGCATATGGGGCCGCCGCCGACTTAAAATAACTTCGTCCGGACTAACTTTAGACTTTGCAGTTAGTAAGTTGACTTACGCCAACCAT
Organism: Chloromyia formosa; assembly: GCA_964017055.1. NCBI lineage: Eukaryota > Metazoa > Arthropoda > Insecta > Diptera > Stratiomyidae > Chloromyia > Chloromyia formosa. The sequence goes on along the minus strand of OZ024814.1, from coordinate 43,645,924 downwards.
ACTTGAATTATTTGCGACAAATTTATATGAAAATGAAAATTTGGCATGCAATCGAGGCAATGAAGTAGCAGCACATTCGAAATTACAATATGAGCACAAAATCACTTCAGACAGACTTTTCCATTTAATGAAGATGCGAATGTAGTTGAGAATGGTGGCGTTGGATACTCAGACATTTATGCAACACTTTTCGATATTGGATGGAATATGTAAAGTGCAGTAAAAGCGGGAGTAGTACTCACTTCACAGAATTGTAATTTATTTAAATTTTTCCCTTTTACATTATGTTTATAAGTGAATATACCTATATACACAATCAGACAAATCCACAAAAAGTCGGCATAGACTTGTTTCTCTTCAGATTTTTAGACAGACTTTAACACATCGAATGCCGAAATATTTACTACATGATCTGAAAAGTCCCGAAATTTTTCAATAGGTGGCACCACTAGAAAATGAACATGACTCATTTCGTGAGGATCATCTATCACTAGTTTATGTATGAAGTTTCATGGCATTTCGTCCATTCGTTTACAAGCTACAGTCGTTTGAGTGACGCTACTTTCGCCTTCGTAAAAAAATGGAAAAACATGAATATCGTATCTTGATCAAACATTGTGTTATGCTGGGAAAAACTTCTGAACAATCATTGCAATGGTTGCAGAAATATTGTCCCACATCTGCTCCTTCGAGAACAACAGTTTATCGGTGGTTTAGTGAATTTAAAATGGGTCATACAAGCACCAAAGACACACCTCGCTCTGGAAGGCCAAAAGAGGCTACGAAAGCGGAAATCGTAAAGCAAGTGCATCGAATCGTTGTGAATGATTGCAAAGTAAAGTTGCGCGAGTTAGCTGAGGTCGTGGGCATCTTGTGGAGCCGCGTTAGGTCGAACTCTCACCACCAGAGCAAATAACAAATAATGTAAGATACTCGTAACCAACTTCACACTTAGGCGATCTTTGTAGCAAGCAGACGTATTTGGAGTTCGCAATAAAATTATTATAATTATAATCGCGTTTCTTTTATTTCGGCTCCAATTTGTAACGCTACAAGTGGTGACCCCGACGTGATCACATCGATTCTCCAGCGTTTTTGAAGATCGAAACAGGCTTTCATCATATTTCGCCGAGCGATGTCGGATTCAGAGCAGGAGCCATTCGTACAAGCACAAGCAACGTCGCAGGAACCGGTAGAGCGTGTCGAAGCTATGCAAAATGTTAAGCTGCCACCGTTTTGGCAGCGACGCCCATCGTTATGGTTTGCCCAGGCAGAGGCGCAATTTGCGGCGCATAAGATAACTTCAGATACAACTAAGTTGCTATTATTGCGGGAATCGACTGCGTGTTTCTGGAGCAGGTCGCAGACTTGGTGGAAAAGCCACCACAATCGAACAAATACGCAATTTTGAAAGACCGCCTCATATCTCGTTTTGACGATAGTCCAGAGATTAAACTGAACCGTGTGTTAACGGAGGTAGAATTGGGAGACCGAAAGCCATCGCAATTATTCCGCGAGATGGTAGCATTGGCAGGTAACCAGCTGTCGGAGGAAGTTATCAAAGCACTGTGGCTGCGTCGTTTACCGGGCCAGGTGCGAGCAATTCTGAGTGCGACGACACAAAAAAACACTGAGACGCTTATTGTGACAGCGGACAAAGTGTTAGCAGAAATAAATGTATGGCCCACACCATCGATAGCGACTATAAATGAGCCACCAAATCAATCAAGCGCTAGTGACTCTGCTGAAATCAGCAGCATCTCCGAAAGATTGGCAAAGCTAGAGAAGGGTATGCGATTATTGCAAGGACGAGAGGGTTCAGTCGATATACGTCCACCGCGAAAATCGAATAATGCGCAAGCGAACACAGAAATCTGTTTTTATCACAAACGCTTCGGGAACAGGGCGCGCAAGTGCCGCCCCCCGTGCAAATATCAGGTCGCGGAAAACTAAAACTGTCGTCAATTAGCGGTGTGGACATTGACGACATTTCCGAATCACACCGACTGTTATTACGAGATGGGCGAAGCGGAATGCTATTTTTAGTTGATACAGGAGCCAGCGTATCCGTGGTACCACGTAAGAAGAACGATCGTGTCTCTGATTTTAAACTATATGCGGCGAACAACTCTATTATCCACACGTACGGCGAGCGCGTATTGGAGTTAGATTTCGGATTCCAAAAACCCATGCGCTGGTATTTTCACGCGGCGGATGTGTGTAGGCCCATTATTGGAGCAGATTTCCTTCGCAAATTTAATCTCCTTGTCGATGTGAAACGAAAGCGGCTCGTGGACGGACATTCGCGATTTTCAATAGCAGAAGCGCAAGAGAAGAATCCGTTCGAATCCCTGTCTGCCGTTCGTCCGAATAATGAGTTTTACGGTTTACTTGCCCAATTTCCAGAGCGGACCGCATCATCAAATTACACTAAAACTCAACCACATACGATCGAACATCGTATAATTACATCCGGACCGGCCCGTTTCGGAACCGCCTAGACGTTTGTCTGCCGAAAAGTATGCAGTAGCCAAGAGAGAGTTCGAGTATATGGTGCAAAAAGGCATTTGTCGCCCGTCCGATAGTCCTTGGGCGAGCCCATTACATATGGTACGAAAGAAATCGGGCGAATGGAGACCATGTGGGGATTTTCGGCGTCTAAACGCAGTCACATTGCCAGACCGATATCCCGTAGCCCACATTCACGATTTTACGCACAATCTTTACGGCAAAACGATATTTAGCACGATCGACTTAGAGCGGGCATATCATCAGGTTTCTATTCGCGAAGAGGATATCCCAAAAACTGCCGTCGGCACTCCCTTCGGCTCGTTCGAATTTCTTAAAATGACCTTTGGCCTATGTAATGCTGCGCAGACCTTTCAGAGGTTTTTGGATTCGATTTTACGCGGCTTAAACTTCTGTTACGCCTATTTGGACGACATCCTGGTCGCTTCCAGCAACCCTATTGAACATGCCGAACATTTAAATATAATTTTTAAGCGTCTGAGTGAACACGGCATCAGGATTAACATCGAAAAGTGCGAATTAGGAGTGAAAAGCGTAGAATACCTGGTGTATCTGATTTCCGAAAAAGGAACACGACCATTACCTCGGCGTGTGGAGGCTATAGCGAATTATAAGCAACCCCAGACTGTTGTGGAACTCCGGCGGTATTTAGGTGTAGTAAATTTCTATAGACGATTTCTCCGAAACGTAGCAGAAGCACTAGCGCCGCTAAATCTTCTCATTCCGAACAACAAAAAAAAAAACGACAAGACTCCAATTAAATGGTCTGAGCAAGCGCGTAAGGCTTTCGATGAAAGCAAAACACTCATTGCGGACTATTCGTTGTTAACACACCCGTCGCCGGAAGCTCAATTAGCGCTTTACACGGATGCATCGAATACTGCAATGGGAGCGGTCCTCGAACAATTTGTCGACAACGATTGGAAGCCTATGGCGTTTTTTTCAAAAAAATTAAACAATGCTCAGATAAATTATAGCACTTACGACAGGTAGTTATTAGCTGTATACGAATCGATAAAATATTTTCGACATTTGCTGGAAGGTCGCGAATTTATAATTAAGACTGACCATAAGCCTTTAGTTTTTGCGTTTCAACAACGTTCGGACAAAGCAGCACCGATTCGGTCTCGACAGTTGCAATCATCATCATCGTGGCGCGACAGCCCGACGTCGGGCCTTGGCCGCCTGGATCATTGTCCTCCAATTATCTCGGTCACGTGACCGCGTCCTCCAATTTTGGGAGCCCAGCAGCTGCGCGGCGTCCACACCTACTGAGCTCTCCCAACGAGATCTGGTCGTCCTCGCAGTCTCGCTCCGTCGACTCGTTCTGCATTCATTACTCTCTTAGGCATGCGATCATCGTCCATTCTTTGTACATGCCCTGCCCATTGAAGTCGTTGTAGTTTGACGATTTTCGAGACTTGCAGCTCATCGTACATTTCATACAACTCAGTTTCGTTGGCGTCCCTTGACAGGTTGCAACCCAGGTAGATGAAGTTGTTCACGAACTCGATGTTGAGGTCCCCCACGTTGATGCTCGGTTGTGCAGGTGTCCTTGTCACCGATTGCATCATTATTTTAGTTTTATCCTCGTTAATACGTAATCCAACTTCCTTTGCAGCGGTATCGAGCGTATGCAGAAGTTCTTCTGCGTCAGCCAATCTTCGGGACATGATGTTGATGTCGTCGGCGTACGCTGCTAATTGTGTCGACTTGATGAGCAGCGTCTTGCTGTTGTCCATATTCATGGCCCGAATAACGTATTCCAGTGCTAGGTTGAAGAGCGTCGGTGCTAGTCCATCGCCCTGTTTCAAACCAGTGCGTGTTTCAAATAGATCAGTAAGTCTATTCTGGATCCTGACTTGTGAGACGGAGTTGGTCATCGTCATCTTTGTCAGTCGCACTAATTTGGCCGGTATACCAAATTGCAGCATGATGTTGTACAGTACTCCACGGTCGATACTGTCGTATGCCTGCTTGAAGTCGACAAAGATTTGGTATACGTTTACGTTGTATTCCCAGCACCTCTGGAGTATCAGTTTGACTGAGAAGAGCTGATCGGTTGTGGAGCGACCAGGTCTGAAACCGCTTTGATATTCGCCAATGACTCGTTCTGCGTACGGTTTTATTCTATTTTCCAGAATTTTCGTCAAAATTTTATAGGACGTACAAACTAGTGAGATGCCCCTGTAATTCTCACACCGCAATTTATCTCCCTTTTTATGGATTGGACAGATGATGCTTCTGCGCCAATCGTCTGGGATCTCCTCGTTCTCCCATACTCGCAGGAGTAATTGATGTATGGCATCAACTAGGCTCGTTCCACCGAATCTTAGCAGTTCAGCTGGGATCTCGTCAGCGCCCGGCGCTTTATTTCGTTTTAGTGACCGCAACGCGAGATCAACTTCCTCTACTGTCGGGGGTTGAATGGGTGGGCCTAGATCAACAATATCATCGAGAGCTTCCTGTGTGGGGATGTTAGATGGTCGGTTTAGAAGCTCTTCAAAATAAGAGGCCCATCGTTTGTTAATACCATCGGTGTCGCTGATGATGTTTCCATCCTTGTCCTTACAAAGGCTAGTCCTGGGTTGGTAGCCGTTCTTGATTGTATTTACTAGTTTGTACGCTTGTCTGGTGTTCCTATTAGCTAAGTTTTCGTTTATGTTCAGCAACTGCTCGTCAAAGTATTTACGTTTCTTACGTCTAATTATTCTATTCGATATTCGCCGTAGCTCGTCATATTTTTCTCTTCTGGCTCTGGTTCCTCGTTGAATCCATTGTCTGTAGGCCTCGTTTTTCGCGTCAAGTGAATTTTTGCATTCTTCGTCGAACCAGTTATTTCGCGCTCGCCGGGCTTTATATCCCACGACCTTCTCTGCGACATCCTTGATGGTACCCTTGAGTTCTTCCCAGAACCCATGGACGCCTGTGTTGCTGATGTTGTGTAGCATAGGTGATAGTTTTTCCTCAAGGGCGGTAGTATACGCCACCGCTGTAGCATCACTCAAAAGCTTATCAACCGCAAAGATTTTGGGAGGGCTGATTCTTGACTGGTGCACTGAGGAGATTCTACATCTGTAGGTCGTCTTCACCAAGTGATGATCTGAGTCGCAGTTTGCTCCTCGATAGGAGCGGACATCCATGACACTAGACGCCCATCTCCTGCAAATGAGGACAGTTGCAATACATAGCCCAATTTTCCACGGACATTAGATATGTCAACGGTGTCAAAAACATAGTAGCTGATACACTATCCCGGGTGGAAGAAATTGACGCCATTACAGCATCGAATGAAATTACAGTTAGTAACATCGCCGAAGCACAAGCTGCGGACGAAGATCTCAAGTCCTGTCTAAAGGAAGAAACGTCACTGCGTCTTCAGAATATTGCCACTCTAGGCAACAAACCGATTTATTGTGACATTTCCACTGGAAAAATTCGACCATTTGTCCCACGAGTCTTACGACATATAGTTTTTCAACAAGTGCACGGGCTATCGCATCCTGATACGAAGCAAATACGTTTGGCCCAGCATGAGAAAGGACATTGCCAGTTGGACCAGAGCCTGTCTTCCGTGTCAGCGTTCGAAAGTGAGCCGGCACGTAAAAAATGTTCCAGGTAATTTCGTTGCTCCGGACAAACGGTTTCAACATATACATCTAGACCTCGTAGGACCCTTACCGCCTTCACAAGGTTGTACTTTTGTTTTGTCCATCATAGACAGATTCACTCGATGGCCGGAAGCGATACCTATTCCCAACGCATCGACGGAAACAATATGTTCGGCGTTCTACAATAGCTGGATTTCGCGTTTCGGTGCTCCAATCGCCGTCACTACCGATCGGGGTTCGCAATTGGAGACATCTTTGTTCACGGCGTTACGACAACTAATTGGTTGTGAACGGCATAGAACAACCGCTTACCATCCAGCATCTAATGGCATGGTGGAACGCATGCACAGAACTCTGAAGGCGTCGTTAATCTGTCACGAAGACACACAGTGGACAGAGGCGCTGCCTTCAGTTTTGCTAGGCTTGAGAACAATGCTGAAAGAAGACTTAGGGTGTTCTGCAGCGGAATTAGTTTACGGGACGACACTGCGTATGCCAGGCGAGTTTTTCGTAGACGATCGCACTGTAAATCCACAGTTGTTCGTCGAGAAACTAAGGAAAGACATGCAGCAACTTCGCGCGATTTCGGCAGTTCATCATAGCACCATCGCTCCGTTTGTCTTCAAAGAACTTTCTACTTGTTCGCACGTTTTTTTAAGACGAGGTCCAGTAAAAAGGTCCCTTCAACAGCCATATTCAGAACCCCATCCGGTTATAGAGCGAATCAACAACTCAGTGTACCGGATTCAAGTCGACGGTAGGGAGATAACAGTGTCGACGGAACGACTTAAGCCCGCTCATTTACCAAATGCTGATCTTCCTGACGAACCAGTAATCATCAATCAATTTATCGTAAATCGAGAAGCAGGACGGGCCAGGACTTATGCAGCATGCGACGTCTACGATAACGCAACGTTGTAACACTTTATAAACGTTACTTGGAGGGGAGTATTGTGGAGCCGCGTTAGGTCGAACTCTCACCACCAGAGCAAATAACAAATAATGTAAGATACTCGTAACCAACTTCACACTTAAGCGATCTTTGTAGCAAGCAGACGTATTTGGAGTTCGCAATAGAATTATTATAATTATTATAATCGCGATTCTTTTATTTCGGCTCCAATTTGTAACGCTACAATCTCAAAACAACGGGCGGGATACATTTTCCACGATCTTTTGGCGATGAAAAAGCTATCGGCGCGATGGGTGCCGCAGTTGCTGACCGTCGATCAAAACCAGCAGCGCGTTGATGATTCAACGGCCGGGTTTGAAGTTGTTGCATCGTAATCGAGCGGACTTTTCTCGACGTTTTGTGACAATGGATGAAACCTGGGTCCATTATCATACGCCCGAGTCCAATAGGCAGTCTTCAGAGCTGGGAAACCACGAAAGCCGACCAAAGCGGCCAAAAGACCAACACTCGACCGGGAAGGTTATGTCTCCCGTTTTTTGGGATACGCATGGCATAATCTTCATCGATTACCTGCAAAAGGGAAGAAAAGTCACAGGAGAGTATTATGCAGCATTATTGGACAAATTGAACGACGAAATAAAGATAAAACGGCCCCATATGACGAAGAAAAAAGTTCTATATCATTACGATAACGCACCGCCACACACGTCCTTGAAAGCGATGCCCAAATTAGACCAATTACGATTCGAATTGGTTGCTCACCCACCGTGTTCTCCAGACCTAGTCCCCAGTGACTATTATCTGTTCCCAAACCTCAAGCGGTGGCTCCAGGGAAAGAGATTCACATCGAATGAGGAAGTCATCGCTGAAACCAAGTCGTATTTCGAAGGCTTGGAAGTTTCGTACTACGGAAAGGGCATCGAAATGTTGGAAAATCGCTATACCAAGTGTATCGCCCTCGAAGGCAATTATGTTGAGGAATAAATGTAACTTTCCCCCAAAAAAAAGCTTGTTTTCATTAAAAATCCCGGGACTTTTCAGCCCATGTAGTATTTTGCTATAGTTTATCAAACATATTTCAATTTGTTTCAAGAAGATAAAATTTCAATGCTTTTTTAAAACGGTCAAAGCTTCTTATGCACCGAATGTTCTGCTGTAAAGAATTATAAAATCTAAGGTCTGCATGGAATGCATTAGCTGCAATTGATGATGCAAATCTTGGTTCTTGAAGTGCCTCCTGAAAACGTCTGCGTGTTATAAGTCCGATTTCATTTTCGTAAGAAAATTCATTATGGTGTAAATGAATATATTTTAGGACTATATATTTATATGCTTTTTCGCCCATTTCAGTATAAAACAGTGAAGGTGTGTGTGTACTGGGTGGGTTTTCTAAGACATATTTTAAGAATTTTTTATATAGCAATACTAGAGGCTGAAGGTTACATTGGGCTGTACTACCCCAACTAACCATACCTTACTCTACGGCAGTTTGCACAAGTGCCAAAAAAACTGTTCTATTTTAATTCTTCCAATTGATAACATCGACCTGAGCTCCACGAATTTATAGATAGTCCTTCTAAGGCGGCTACATATAAAGAAAATATGTTCGTCCCAACGCAAATGCCGATCTACGAGTATGATTACACCCAAATACAGAATGCCTCTTACAACCATTAACGGTGGACAAGTACAACTCGTTCTACAACAGCGATTATTGTGGACTATTACATTAATGGGCTCAGTGCGAGCGCCAGCCGAAGCTAGGGAAAAAGGGAAAATTTTAATTTTATTTATATTCAGGCTACGAGTAAGTAGGTTAATATTTAGCCAATCTGTCAATTGCTTCACTTCTGCTATTTGCTAAGTTTGATGTCTCACTCCAAATATCTCCCCAAAAAAGTGCCACTGTGTCATCAGCGAAAGAATACATAGAACAGTTGTTTAGATTTTACTTCAGTAGATTATTAATATATATAAGAAATAGAACTGGTCCTAACAATGTTCCTTATGGAATATCATTATTGACGTTAAGAGTTTCACTGATGACATCATTGATTCAAACCATCTGCGTCCTTCCTTGTAGGTAACTACTAAAAAGTTTGTTGGCTACTCCTCTTATATACCAATTTCTTCTATTTTCCTCAATAATATTTCATGATTAACAGTGTCGAAAGCTTTTTATAGATCCAGAAATACCATTTGTAACTTTTGTCCTATCTAGATTATTGTTTTCGACACTTTATAGATCGCATCGTGTTTCGAGAATTTCCGAACCCATATTTATTATTCGAAAGTATATTTCTGATTTCCAAATACTTAAAAAGTCTTTTTTTACGACTTTTTTTTACAGATTTTCGCAATACTGGAAAGCAGCGCAATTGGACGGTAATTATTCAAATCTTCCCTTATGTAGTGGTACAATCACAGCTTACTTAGATTTACACGAAAAATTACAACAATTTGAGCATATTTTTCTAGTATTGCGGATGTTTCGAAAATGTGTTAAGCTCTTGAAAGAAAGGACAATAATAGGCGCGCTTTTTTGTGCATCTATCCGGTGCGGCGCGGCCGGCGGTGTGTGACGTGATCGGTACCCGTATGGTCTCGGTCACTGCGATGCTACATCTAATGCCTGCTACAGACAATGGCCCAGTCCCGGCCATTCGGGGCCACCGCCATTGTGTGGATGGGCGGATGGCGTTCAGTGGCCAATGCCGCGTAGGTAACTGTCATTTCTGTCAACAGCGATGGAGAATCTCTCAATTGCCTTAACCCCTTGTGGTGCATAGCGCGTAACTGTTCCATGTGGCCCAGTTGACGTTTCGACGGCATAAACTGGTTTCAGAGAATGCAGTTGCCAGCAGTCGTGGACGGGATTCGAACCCGAAATGCCGGTAGTCAAACGTGAGACTGATGCCTCAACATACTCCGCTAACGGTCGGAATGGCCCATCGCGTATATAATTTTGAACAGCTGATTTAAGTTGACGGGCTACTACACAATTATCGCAATGCTACTATCACCGACCTTCTGTCGTACGCGATCCGTTTGATTATAGCTGCCGTGACGCACAGAGCGACAGTTTTCAATTTCAATGGCCCACTCTACGCAATTTCCTGATGGCCCATCGAAGACTATTGTGTGGACGGACAATATTTGAAAATACATATTTGAATTGACATTTGGTTTGTGCTGGCGGCCATCAAAATCACCATCGCGATGGGCCATTGTCTGTAGCAGGTATAAGAGACGGAGGTTCATTCCCCGGCGCGTTAATAGATACTGCCTGTGGCTACTACTAGAACTCCCACAGCGCTCCGACCTTGTCAGTAAAAATACGTCGCGGATTAAAGCAACTGCACCATCCGAAAAATATAATGCTAACGAAACGTTAGCAAGGTATAGTAATGCAAAAGATGTTGACGCGCCTATGTCCCTGGAGGGGTCAAGGCATATAGTAACATCTGGAGCGGTAAGAATCGCTAAAGCTGATAAGTTACCCCAGATATATAACGCGTTGGGCGCCAGTTGGATATATCAATGTACCAGTATACGAGTTGGCTGATATAAAAACTTGTGAGCGCAGGACAGAGCTCCTTATCAAATATTGGCACTCGTCACCTGGTGTATATGAGTATGCACTCTCATTGGCGAATTCTATCTCTCTCTGGTTCCTGTTAACCCCTTGTGGGGCATAGGGCATTAACCATGCCTACTTTCCATCTCGTCCTGTTCATCGCCATCGCTTTCAGCTCACTCCACGACTTGCCTATTGCGGCACCCTCTCTCTTAACTGATCCTCTCCAAGTGTTGCTGGGTCGCCCAAAGCGGCGACTTGCGTTGGTTCCCTGCGGGTTCCAATCGAGGGCCGCTTGAGCAATGTTGTTCGGCCCTTTTCGGAGAGTGTGACCTATCCATTGCAACTTTCGCCTTTTAATGGAAGTGTCTATCCTGTCCTGACCAGTAATAGTAAGGAGGTCGTCGCTAGAAATGATCTACGGCCACCGTATGTGTAGGATGCGCCGTAGACACTGGCTCACAAAAGTTTGCAATCTAGTTGTTATCTTATTGGTCACCTTCCAAGTTGAACAGTCATATAAAAGCACCGATTTTACGTTGGTTTCGAAGATCCGGAATTTGGTGCGTCTGGAAATGTTATTGTTTTGACAGAAAGGAGTCAAACTGAAAAAATCTGCCCGAGCCTTATTCATGTGAGACTCTACATCAGCATCCGCTCCACCATCTGCTGTAACTACGCTTCCAAGGTAGCAGAAATTGTCAACTTTCTCGACTGCCTGCCTCGAAACGCGAATTCCGCTTTGCCTTCCTGGATCCAAGCTCAAGTACTTAGTTTTGGCAACATTGATTTTAAGCCCCGCATTGCAACTTTCGCGGTGCAGAGCATTCGCCATTTGAACTAGATGATCCGATTTATTTGAAAGAAGAGAAATATCGTCAGCGTAATCCAGCTCCCATCTAATACCTTTGCTCTGGTGTTCATGAAGTTCGCTACACGTCGCTAATGGCAACCAAAAACAATATAGGTGACAAAATGCAGCCTTGCCTCACTCCGCTATGCACCTCGAAGGGATCTGATAGCTTACCCTTGTGTAAGACGTGACATTGAGCTCCCCTATTGGTCTCCTTAATGATGGTTATAATTTTATTTGGTATATCTCTCCTACATAAAGCCTCCCAGATGTATTCCCGGTCAACGCTGTCAAACGCCTTCTCTAAATCGATGAACATGAGATGTAATGGGGATCTCCATTCTGCAGATTGTTCAATAATAATTCGGAGGGTGTTCATGTGATCGCTACATGAAAAGCCCTCGCGGAAGCCAGCCTGTTCATCGTTCAGTGTGCGGTCAACTGTATGCTTGATCCGGCTTAAGACAATTTTTGCCATCAGTTTGGTGACTGCGGGGAGGAGGCAAATTCCAAGCCAATTATTACAATCCTTCAGGCTACCTTTCTTTGGTATCTTAATAATGACGCCCTTCTTCCATTCTTTACGGAGAGTTTCGGTTTCCCAACACTCTTGGACAAGGCGGAGAAAAATGAAGTGCTGTGTTCACCGTCGCAGTTGGTATTCATCAGTGACCAGTAGGGACCCGTCTTTATCTTTCACAGGATGTTCAGTTGCAAAAGATTTGACAATTAATGGGTTGATAAGTTTGTTAAGGCTTCCACTGTCACCACGGTAAGCTTCCTCTACCTTCTACGCTAATGCATTGATGTTGTTGCGTTTGTCCCGTCTTACGCTCCTTTGCACGCCTTTCTGAAAGGACCGGTATTCAGCTCTAAGTTGTTCTTTGACTGTGTCGTCAGTAGCTGAGTTAATTTGTTCTTTAACTCTCTTGCGTGCCTCGATTAGAGACCATGTAGAGCCACTAATGAATGGTCTTCTACCGCGCCCCAATCTGCCCACAAACGTTTCGCCACACGAAATAAATGAGTCCTTAGCGACGTTTCATCTATCGCCAATTGTAGGAGGCTCATAAGGTGATTGTGCTCTTTCGTACAAGGCGGTGAAATAGTTATGCACATCTTATAGATGGATCTTTAAGCTTTTGCACATTAAAATATTCCTACGTAGGAATACTTAAGTTGCTACAATTTGCTGAAGAAAGTATATAGCTTCACGTTGTGATTCCCATTTTGTTATTTCATATTCTCAATCAATTTCAATGGAAAGATATTTGACTGGCATTTTTTTGTGATGTTCCGACAGTACCCGTCAGCTGATTGTTTGCGTAAGAGATGGCACATTTCATTTAACGTTATTCATCCACTAAATTTTAAAATGTAGAGTGCTCTGTTCTGATCAAAAAAAATTATACTTGCTTATCCTTTATAAAGTATAGGGAATATTGGTTTTGTCACAACGAAAATATAGAACACCGTAAAGGAAGCTCCATAGATATAGCAATGTGTACTTGGAAATGATCAGGGTCGTCTCCTGAATCGATTTAGCGTTGTCTGTCCGTTTGCACGACAATTATCATTCATAATCATTCTAGCGAATGAAGTCAGCGGCATGACATTTTGGTCAAATATTTGTGGTAGGATCTAGTTGGTTGGTATTGAAAATGAACATGATCCGACCTATGGAACGTCTACCGTGAAAGGCTCTAACTTTGGTAGGTGATTCGACTGGGTCATTTTACACTCTCTTGTAAAAATTAAATCGATCAGTTGGAAACTAACGGTACTTATACCCTAATTTTCACGTTTTTTGTCTATAACTCTTGAACCAATTAACGTAGAGAGGTTATTTTTGGCATGTAAAGTGTAGATGAGAAGCTGTTTTATTTTCAGTAAGATGGGGATAATCAGACCAAAGGAACGCCTACCTCATCTACAAATGTCAAAAAATGAAATATTCCTTGACTACAATAACTTTCGATAGAATGAAGGTAGCGAGTTGAAAGCTTGATCGGATGTTGGTAATAAATTGGTATTGGAAATGGATAAGATCCGATCTAGCAGAGCCCTATCTCCCCTACAAATGATACTTTAAATACGCGATAACTTTCGATAGAATGAAGCTCGCGACTTGAAATTTTGGTCAAATGTTTGTAATGGGGTCTATAGTTAGTTGATTTTGGGAATGGGCAAGATCCTGTCTCCCCTATAAAGTAAAGAATAAAGTAAAAATAAAGAGCTCAATCGTTTCAAAATGGCGACTACCTTCCCGCGCTTTCTGCGCGGATTTGCATCGCTCCAGTAGGTACTTGAAAAAGGATCTAGAGTTTTTATTTTTAAGTATTTTTTTTTTTAGTAACGTACCTAGACTTCGTGATCCTCCCGGTTACATATTCTCTCCAAAATTGTTAATTCGGTTCGTCTATCGTGTCAGTGAATCATGAAGAATATGTACATATGCACATATAATTTTACATCCGCTGTTTATCATTTTCTTTACCCTCATAACCTGCCTTGACCCATGGCACATCACTGCATTAATAACACTCTGCAATGAGTTCATTTTTTCGATTTCGCGCTTGTTCAATTTACATGCCCATTTATTATCCACAAATGACGGGGCATAATAAAAGATTTCAACGTCATTTTAGCATATAGCGAAATGATCATTGCTCGAAAACTGAAAATGTATTACAAAAGAATACCAGCCAGCAGTGAATACCATTAAATCGAAAACGGTAGCCGCGTCGTGGCCAGTCTCGTTGAGTCAAAAAAGAGATGAGAGCACACTTTTTGCCTGCATATGGAAAATAACGATTATGACCTGGTCAGTTTAAGTTTCTTTCCGTCACCTGGACACGACACGTATACGTTGATCTTTTAGGTTTGCTGAAAGCAGCCTATTACGGATTCGATTTTGCGTCTTCAAATTGCTCGGGCTCCCGTAATTCCGGGAGTAGCGTTTTTGATTTAGAGCTGACCACCGCATCATAATGCAAAAGGTAAGCTCCTTTGTATGCAGTGGAAGGTGTGTGTAGGCCATGGAGGGTGTAGGCTGAGAACATTGACTTGATGAACAACACCGCAAGCAAATTGTGTCTCGAGCCAAAGATTTCGACTTCTTAGAACGAATGTCATTAAGATGAAACTAAAGCGGTTTCAGTTAAGACGGTAGTTGATCGACTTGCATTTCGCTAAAGCTGATGCTTTTATGAAAATCGTTCAAATGGGATAACCGAACGTGAATTGCAGGCGAATTTAATGACAGTGCAGTTCTTAATTTCGTTTACTGAGAAAAAAAGCAATTGGACAAATCTCATTTATGTGCGAACAATATAATCACTTATAGTCCAGGTATTAGTAGTTTGTTAATTGCCTTGGCCCCTCCAGGGGCATTCCTTTTTCTAATGTATTTTTTCAAATAACGGAGAAAATATGTAGATAACCTACGAGGAAAATGATAAGTGATGAGTTTGCTGATAATTTATTCTGCTTTCACTTGGGATAAGCGAGATGCATTTAGAGAATATAAAATATTTATATGGATATTGGCAAAAACCAGTTTTCTTAAACACCGAATGCGAGTAAAAAATCGAAACATCAATAAATTCTACAGTATATGTCTCCCAAATAAATAACTTATATCCTTTTTAAAGTACAGTAGGTTAGGTTAGGTGGCGGCCTCACGGCCCCGCAAAGCCCACTTGGGTCCATAGCGATGCCACAAAGGAAACAACAGAGATCGTTAGGTGTTGGTATCAGTCGTAATCAACAAGTCTTTGTTGAGCTCGAAGGTTTACGTCGCGCTTGTGAATCTTAGAAGATTCATTATGTTAAGGTTTGCAATCGCTTTTAGGTTGCCGGGGAAGTAGGCTCCGAGACATATATGTCTTATCCTTGCGAGTGCCGGCCATTCGCACAAGAGGTGCTCCAAAGTTTCTTTCGTATTTGGCAGCTTACAATTCCTGCAGCCGCTGTCTGTGATCAGTCCCAGCCTGTGTGCGTGCTCACCTATTAGGCAGTGACCCGTTATTAAGCCCACTTTTACCCTTGGAGAGTCCTAAGAGTACATCGGTTTTCTTAGTGTTTCTTAGTGTTGTATGAGCTCCAGAGTTCTCTCGTTATTCTGGAGTTGATGGTTCTGTTTCAATTTTGGTTGGCCAGTTGCATCATCTTAGAGTCCATTTTTGTTCTTAGTGTTTGTAATGGAATAGGAGTTGCTATTGTCATTGTAGCATCCAGTGCAGCTTCCTGCTTTGCGAGTCCATCCGCAATATCGTTGCCAAGGCAGCCGCTGTGGCCTGGTATCCATCGCAGCTCCAGCTTCCTTAAGGTGCCCAATCTCTGAAGAATTGAGAGACAGTTAAGCACCGTCCCTGATCTGATAGTGTCTGACTGCAGCGCTTTCAACGCAACCTGGCTGTTTGAGTGAATGTAAATGTTGCCCATCCTGCGTGTTGTTGAGACTAGCTCCGCAGCCTTTTGTATCGCCTGGAACATGCTGCACTCGTTCGGCAGTCGAAGCGATAGATTATGTAGGAGCTCCGGTGAATGAACCGCGGCTCCAACACATGTTTCCATCTTAGAGCCATCCATATAGAGCTTTAGGGAACTCTTAGGTCTGTTCTCGGCTGTAGAGTAGAAGTCTCTTTCTGGTATGAAACCGGAAGTATCTCTTGGAGTCAATTACCGGTTTACTCAATTACCCTAACCCCTTGTGGGGCATAGTGCGTCAACTGTTCCATGTGGCCCAGTTGACGTTTCGTTGGCATAAATTGGTTTCAGAGAATGCAGTTGCCAGCATGCACCTCCTGCACATCCATGGGCACGAACGTTGTCGTGGACGGGATTCGAACCCGAAACGCCGGTTTGATGAGGCCTGTATTCTCGAAAGGCAGTTTCATGTTTCGATGGTCATAGGGCCTCGTGCTAAATTACCCCATTTCTCTAAGTCTTAATGCACATTTGGACGCTGCGCTCATTAGAAACAGGTCCAGTTGGGGGTAAGTTCGTAAGGGTCTGTGATTTCCAAACATCCCAGTCTTTGGATTCTTTCCATTTTCAGTTGATTGCGCCTGGTTTTGAGTGCTGTTCACCAGACCTGAATTCCGTATAATAGAATTGGCCTAACAACTGCTGTATATATCCAGTGCGTAATTCGAGGATTGAGCAACCATGTCCTACCAAGCAAACTTTTGCAGGTGTACAGAGCAATGGTTGCTTTCTTGATACGTTCTTCGATGTTACGATTCCAAGTAAGCTTGCTGTCTAGGATCAGCCCTAAGTACTTTGCGTGATTCATCAAAGTTAACTCGGTGATGCCCATCCTTGGGAGGTGGAAGTCCTGAATTTTGGTTCTTGTGTAGAGAACCAGTTCAGTCTTTTGCGGGTTCACACTTAGTCCCACTTTGCCTACGCTTTTTAGTAGCCTACTTAGAGCCATTGCTGTGAGGTCTGATAGAACACCAGTGTCCTTACCAGATACAAGTATTACAACGTCATCTGCGTAAGCCACAGCGCGTATGCCTATCGCTTCGAATGTTTAATATATAAATCAGCTCCGTATGTCTAGGTTTTTCTGAGAAATTGTAACGAACACCTTTGTTTTAAACTCTCCGCGCGCTCCTATCACTTGGCGTTAACTTCATGTTGTATGAGTGATAGATGACAGTCGTTGACAGCCGTCAAAGAAGGAGTTGCAGTTACAGCTGTGTATACCCAATATACCTCTTTCGGCTGCTAGCCCCAGTTTTAACCAATGGCCCTAATGCACGAGTAAAGTGCAACAGTAGCCTTTCTTATCCGTTCTTGAATATTAAGCTTCCAACTTAGATTTATCAGTCAAAACCAATTTAGTGCCCTCCAGTGTAGGGGGTTCGATTGGAGGGATCGTGTGCCTTCTAGTGAAAAGCACAAGTTCCGTTCCGTCCGCCAGGACAGGATAGACACCTCCACTAATAGGCGAAAGTGGCAATGGATAGGTCACACACTTCGAAAAAGGCCGGAAAACATTGCTAAACTAGGGATGGTTATCGATTAATCGAAATAATCGATTATTTTGTCGAATAATCGATTTTTATTTAATCGATTACATTAGGGTCAATTTAATCGATTAATCGATTATTTTATAACGATTGTTGAACTTTTTTCTTCGCTGAGACTTCAGATTTCAAGAGCGATATATTTTTTTTTCATTGCGAAAAATCACTTACAACAGTCGTGTATAGTATTTACCTACTACTTTTCTCATTCTACTTTTAGCTATCTACCACAATTTTTTTTTTTATTAATGAGGGTGTTCTTCTTCTATTTTTCTTTGAAACGACCACCACGTTTCAAAGAAAAATAGAAGAAGAACACCCTCAAAAATCTCGTTATCATTATCATTCACATAAGTAAAGTCATAAAAAACAGACCCGGCTCAGCCCATATTCTGATGCGGCACCCCAGGACGCTTCAGGCGGCATCAATGAGGAATTCAGTTTGTATCTGAGGACGCCACGGGAGAGGATTCAATAAAATTCGGTCTTATTCTGGAAACAGATGGCTGAGACGTTTCCAGCAGTTTCTAAGGTCGCCTTAACATATGTGCCAGCGGTAGTGACCTCAGTTCCTTCAGAAAGGCTTTTCTCTGAAGCTGGTAAAATTCCGAGGGAACAGAGAAGCCGGCTGACCGCCGACATGGCCAATACACTTATATTCCTTAAGGACGTTCATGATAAGTATTGGGATTAATAAATAAGCTCAATACTTCTCACAACTCAATAATTAATTATTTCTGCAGCTACTGGGAACGTTTCAGGCAACTGCTTCCAGTAGGTGTAATTATTATTTCTCTGTTTGATGATCTTTCTTCTGTTTTCATGTCAATAAATAAGGACTACTTTTTACTTGGAGTTCGTTGCTTTCATTGTACCCAGTTTTTAATTTTTTCCCAACCTTTTTTGAAATTGTCTATTAATCGATTAATCGATTTTTCAAGTCATAAATAATCGGTGTATCGATTAATTCGTAAAAAATTATATTCGATTTCATTAATCGATTACTTGTTGGTCGATACCCATCTCTATGCTAAACAGGCCCTCGATTGGAACCCCCAGGGAACCGATGCAAGTCGCCTCGTTGGACGACCTAGAAACGCCTGGAGAAAATCAGTTGAGGTCGAGGGTGAATCATTAGGCAAATCGTGGAGTCAGTTGAAGGCGCTGGCGGCGAACAGGACGAGGTGGAAAGTCGTGATTTAATGCCCTATGCCCCACAAGGGGTTGAAAGGATCCAGAGAGGTTCAAAGTTTAAGTGGTAATCTTCGGTCACCCTATGTGAGAGGGGGGAGAATCCGTGTCCTGACTTTTTTTTTACATCAGAGTCTGGTCACCCTATCAAGTCGACTAGAATTTTAAGTTATTAGATTCGATGGGTGGAAAGCCAGTGCGTGCTTTTCATTGGTCAGCAGGGTCGACCCTATTTCAGCCGCTGTTCGTACTCACCACGAGAGTTTTGTTACTTATTCAACAAAACTCTCGTGGTGAGTACGAACAGCGGCTGAAATAGCTGTAAAAGTTGTGTGTTCAGTGTGTAATTAAAACAAATTGTATTTGATCATAATGGAACAAATGAAACCTTTTTGTTTTGGTAGTGTTCTTGCGTATTAGTAAATGTATCAGTTTAATACCATTTAATCCATAGACGATCTATAAATTGGGGAAGACAGCACGAACAAATAGATAACATCTAACAATCTGTATCTGACACCGTATCAAAATCGACACAAAGGCAGCAGTATTAATGCTAATGAAAATGTCCAATAGAGATAGATACCTTGATCACTAAACTACAAATCTTGAGTACGACTGATGAACAATTGGAATAAGCCACTTACTTTCAATTCGAAACCCTCTGGTAAATAAGTATACATTGTACGAACTAAGCTGCATACTCATACTATGAACATACGTAACATACATATATGTATGCCATACTTCCTGCCTTACTTAATAGCATTAATCTGAAATTCTAATTCACAACATTCCGCTCAATTTCAACGCAATAAGTATCTCCATTTTTAGAGTAGGCAATGCAGGGGAATAGCCGTGATTGTGGCAAACGCGCCGTCATTAGCACTCTATCTGGTAAAAATCTCCTACAATAAAAGATTCCCTCTAATCACTTCGTGCGTATGAATTAATAAAATATGTCTATTGCTAGCAATTTGACACCGTCCCTCCGCCATGCCTGCACTATCATGGTCGACCCTATTGTGGAGTTCGTACGTAGAATATGGGCACACATCACATATGAAATTTATTTTGTATTTTGTAAAAATTTAAGAGAGATGCGGCCGTGTCGCGCCGGCCGGATAAAGTTGAGTTTTTGCAGATGGGTTACCAAAGTCCATTGAAAATTTCAGTACATATTGTAGTTTGGAAGATGGAGTAGAGATTGTTCTGACAAAAAGATGTCCAATAATGCAAATTTAGACTAGACCTTGTGCCGCCGATTTGCAATTTTCAGTGTGTGTTGATGTTGATTGCATGCAACAACAGGGAGTAAGTAGTTGAAAGTACATAATTGCAATTCTGTGCGAATGCACTCCCCCATTACTCCATTGGAGTCAGTCTACCAATTAAACGATTGCCCAACTAAACAATTGCAATTGCACAGTATCACCTCCACTTTGGTATATGCTGGTACATAAGGATCAATCAGGATTGGCCACATCTGTTTTGCGCAGTGAAATAAGATTTCCTTGGCGCAAAAGATAAATATTAATTTGTAGTGCCTATTGAACCGATGGACATTGGACGGACACCTACGAGTATCTAAATAAATGTGCTCATTTCTGTAGTGTTTGCAGTAGCCAAAGTATCAGGGAACTAAACAACGGCACATATTAGCCTCATTTCTGTGTATGTGAACCCAATCCAGAATGTACCTAGCTCTACTTGTAGAATTCATTTTAAATCCACCAAGTCGTGTACATACTATTATTACGCCAGTTGAGCGGTAACTCTATCCCGCGGATAGATAGTTCTCTCTGCCCAAGTGGTCATGTGCTGCAAAATGGACAGGCCCATCCACAATTACAATAAAAAGCAACGACAAAAAAAAATAGAATAAAAAACACGCTGTAATTGTGAATGAGGCTCAGAATGCTTTGTACGGCGGCTCAATGTGATGATGAAAATCGCCGGATATCCGCCCTGGCTAACACATCAGCATTAAAACATGCAGACTGAAGACAAGCGGATTTTATTGCATGAATAAAACATTGAGGTGAGCCCCTGGGCCAGTACGTTGTTTCCAGTGGATTTGTTACTATAATGCTGTTGATGGAAGACAGGGCTCGAATGTTGATAATGGAACGCATAGCCACGTCGAAAGTTACCATCCAAATAGAGGACGATGGTCTTGTGCGTAATGGACGAATTCAATGAAATGGTTTGGTAGTTTGCCCCGGTCGACGTACATAGGCAAACACGCATGCATTTAGATACTGTTGAATGAAGATGCCCATTAAAAATGGACAATTTTTATTCATTTTCATTCATTTAAAATGGTCTCTACCATTGCAATTTTAAATTAAATTTTAAATTGTTTGTGTTAAAGGTTTGCGATTTTAATAGACGCGAATGGGTTACTCTTATTGTAATTTGATGATATTTCCCGCATAGATAGAGATAGAAAATTACTATAAAATTACGTGATAGTACATTTTTACGTGATACATTTTTAAAACGGATATACAGTTAAACTCGGATATCACGAACTTCTATGGGACACTCGAAAATGTTCGTTATATCCGAGGTTCGCTATAACCGATCAACAGAATATTAAACATCTTAATACAACATATTATCAAGTATAGGTAGTTGTCATTTCAATATTTACTTTATACTATTTTAGTTGGGACGGTAAGCGACATAAATGGATGCCACCTTGCAAAATATGATAGAGAGATGCCGTTTAGTACGAATGTTGGTGGGGCCCATACTTTCATTTTAAGAGATGGAGCCACCTTGGACCCCGCGGCAGAGCGGCTGTGCAGGCGAAAAACTGGAAAATGTTTTCCCTTTTTTTAATATTCTCCTCATAACTTCTAAACGGTGCTTCGGATCGAAAAACTTAATAGGATTTAAATTAAAGAGCGTCATCCAATGCATTGCTCAAAGTTGGAATTCGGTTTACAATTCAGTCATTAAGAGCTCAGAAGGGTTTCGGGAAAAAAATTGTGGTGGAGAATTTTTTCTTTCATTTTTTATGATTTTTGGGGTGCTTACCACGAATCCGGAGCTTCCCACCAACATTTTTTTGCGGAACATGGTCAAAATCTCAAAAAACTTTGAAATTTCGGTACTTTTTTTTATTTTTCCATTATAACTTTAAAACCGTGGATCTTAGTTAGAAAAAGCCTGAGATAAATTGAAGAACATAAAATTCTGCGTCGATTGAGCTAAACGTCAAATTCGGTCAGTTGTGTAGCTGCAATCGACAGTCGAAAAACGTCGATTTTTCTCAGTTTTGTGAAAACCCCAGTTATGGTCGCATTTGAACGTCTGTAACTTGAAAACGGCTACTAATACGTAAAAGTGTAAGAAGTGAAAGTTGTAGAGCATGAAATTTTGTTCAGAAAGTACCCAATCTTTTTAATTCGGTCGAAAAAAATTCAGAAACTCGAAATAGCTAAAATCACTTTTTGAGCGAGTGTTCCCATACAACACATTTTTGGGCATTTTTTTAATAGGCCACCGTTCTAACCACCAGAAACATTGCGTTTCCAGTTACCGCAGTCACAGTTCCATTCAGAAGTTCCCTGGAACGTTCTCGGTAGCAGTTCCCCCAGTAACAACTCGGAAAAAGTTTTGTAAGCGCAATTTGTGGTCAGGTAAAGAGCTTCTACAGTTTCCCCAGATTTCTTCGGGCCCCCTCCCTTCCATCTCCATCCTTCTAACACATAACCCAGCCATCTGCTCCGTACCTGCTGAAGGTCAGATCACCGACAGTGAACAACTTTTATTTCTGAGACTCAAGCAAGACAATCAAGGAAAGCTTATGGATTGGTTTCATGGTTTCCCCCTTCCCCAGAAACATCAGACTTCACATTAATAAGTACTGGTATTTTCGGAGATGAAAGATAGACTGCCACTGGGCTAAAGAGGTGGGCGTGCAAGGAATAAACCGCATAGGGGTCCGGATGATGTTCACATTTGTCCGCCATCATAAAAGTTTTTCAAGATCCCAGGAAGCTCGCTCTAGTATAGCTACGGCAGGAGAGGCCTTCTTGGAGGCGCTGTACGGCCAAAAAGAAGCCACCTCATTGAATGTGCTGAGAAACAAAAGCTATGTGACGCCCTCCGCGCGATTCAACATCGCCTCACTTCCATCAACTGAAGATGCAGCTCAGCAGCATTCAATGAGGGTATACCACCAAGTGCAGAAGTGGCTTCGCTTTGACAAAAGGCCCGAAGAATGGGGGTCGAAAATCACCAAAAGTGGACACCTGCCTGTAACAATCACGAGGAATGCCGCACCAGATGCCCTACTGCGCATCATTTCTTGAAAACGCAAGAAGGCATGTGTAGGACACAGTGGCTGCAAAAAGGCAGATATATGTACATTGCTTCCGCTTTGTGCCAACTGTGAGGGTAAGTGTGAGCCATGGACGACGACGAAGACCAGGGAGAGATTTTGGAAGAGTCAGTCGACGAATCCCATCCACCGGATCCCAGACCACCATTCCCACAAATCGGTCCTTGTGTATTTTGTATTCACCTTCTTGTAATATATACATGCAAATACAACCTTCAATACTCAAATTGTTGAAGAATTACCAGCACCTACTAAAAAAAGAACGAAAATATGTTATGAGGAAACACTCGTTCAAAAAGTGATTTTAGTTATTTCGAATTTCTGATTTTTTTTTTTACCAAATTAAAAAAATAGGTACATACTTTCTGAACGGAAAATTTCATGCTCAACTCTCACTTGTAGCATTTTTACGTATTAGTAGCCGTTTTCAAGTTACAGACGTTCAAATATAACTATAACAGGTTTATTCGTAAAGTTGAGAAAAATCGGTTTTTTTCGACTGTCGATTGCGGCTACACCACTAGATTGAATTTTAGGTTTAGGTAGCTTATTCGCAGAATTTTATGCTCTTCAATTTATCACCAGACTTTTACTAGCTAGGATCCATGGTTTTCAAGTTATAATCCAAAAATCAAAAAAAGTTCCGAAATTTCGAGGTTTTTTCAGATTTTGACCATGTTCCGCAAAAAATGTTGGTGGGAAGCTCCGGATTCGTGTTCAGCACCCCAAAAAAACATAAAAATGAAAGAAAAAAATTCTCCACCAGAATTTGTCTCACCAAATCACGCAATGGCTGGACTATTAGTATTGTAGTATAGTCAAAACCGATAGTCGAAAAACGTCACCTTTTGAGGATTTGGAAGTAAATCACTCTATATTGCTTTTCAAGCTCACATATCTCTGCAACCGATGCTACAAATGGGAAAACTCATTTTATAAAAGTTGAAGATATTTCTATTTCAAGTTTAACTAGCCAAATACTTTTCAAATGGGCCCGTTTTTAGTGTAGTTGTGAGCAAAAATGCAGAAATGTTTTTTTTAGCTGTTTGAGCGTTAATAGCTCTATCTCGATCAATATAAGAAAAGTTTTGGTTTTGCAGATATTTCAACCTTGTTTATAAAAGTTTAGCTAAAAAAAACTTTTTATTTTAAACTTACTTAATACAAAAGTTTTTTTTTTATTAATAACAAAAACTGGCATAAAAGCCTTTTATTTTCGATTTACTAAACAAAAAAGTTCATTTAACTAATAAAACAATCTGGAAAATTTTTAATATCTTTTGAACTAATGGTCGTATGGAGTTGTGGTTGGTTTCATTCGACTCAAAATGATCAAATACATTAATGACTATCCTAAAACTGGCACATAAGCTTTTGATTTCAACGTATTTAATAAAAAAGCTCATTTAATTAATAATAAAGTCTGGAAAGAAGTGAATATCTATTTGAACTAATAGCCGTATGGAATAGCGGTTGGTTCCATTTGACTCTGAATGATCAAATATATTTCGCCTGAACTTTGAAATTATGGAAGAAATTAAATCATTTAATTTACTAATTATTTAATTAATTAAATTAGTATGACAGAAAACTTAGCAAAACTTTTTTAAAAAGGTATAAAATATCTACAAATTGAGGCTAAACCAAAACTTTTAGCTGTTATATTTATCGAGATAGAGCTATTAAGGTTCAAATCGCTAAAAAAACATTTCTGCATTCTCGCTCACAACTACACTAAAACCGCAGGTGATGTTATGTAGATAGAAAGTCGCTAAAGACTCATTTATTTCGTGTGGCGTAAAATTTGAGGGTCGATTGAAGCACAGTAGGAGACCATTCATTAGCGACTTTACATTGTCTCTAAGCTCAGCACGCAAGTGAGTTAAGGAAAGTATTAACTCAGCTGCTGACGGTTCAGCCAAAGACCAACTCAAAGCTGAATACCGTTCACTACAGAAAGGCGTGCAAAGAAGCGTAAGACGGGACAAGCGATATTATATCAACGAATTAGCGGAGAAGGCAGAGGAAGCGGCTTACCGCGGTGACAGTGGAGCCCTTTTTAAGCTTATCAAGCCATTAAGTGGCAAATATTTTGCAACTGAACATCCTGTGAAAGATAAAGATGGGTCTCTACTGGTAACCGAAGAACACCAACTGCGGAGGTGGAGAGAACACTTCATTGAGGTCCTCAACAACACCTTTGGACCTTCGAATGTATCTTCATCAGTAGCAGCAGATATTCCTCAAATAGCCAGAGTTGATACCAGCCCACCATCTACGCTGAAAGTAACTGCGGCTATTAAATCAACGGAGGCGGGTAAAGCCCTGGGAATAGATGGAATTCCGATGGAACTTTTTAAAGCGGATGCCAATGCTACTGCGGATATTCTTCTCCCCCTGATCCAAGAGTGTTGGGAAACCGAAACTCTCCCTAAAGAGTGGAAAAAGGGCGTCATTATTAAGATCCCGAAGAAAGGCGACCTGAACGATTGCAATAGTTGGCGTGGGATCTGTCTTCTCCCAGTAGTGTGCAAGCTGATGGCAAAAATAATCTTAGCCGGATCAAATAAACAGTTGACCGCACATTGAATGATAAACAAGTAAGCTTTCGTGAGGGCTTCTCATGCAGCAACCACATCAACACCCTTCGAACTATTATTGAACAATCCGTTGAGTCGAGATCCCCATTACATCTCTTGTTAATCGATTTCAAGAAGGCGTTTGACGTCGTTGACCGGGAATACATCTGGAGGGCTTTACGTAGGAGAGGCATACCAGATAAAATAATTTTCATCAAGGAGTCCTACCAGGAAGCCCAATGTCACGTCTTACACAAGGGTAAGCTATCAGATCCTTTCGAGGTGCATAGCGGAGTGAGACAATGCTGCATTTTGTCACCTATACTGTTATTTAATTGCCGTTAATGATGTACTAGCCGGCGCGCTTGAAGAACACCAGAACGAAGGTATAAGGTGAAAGTTGTTCAAATACCTTCAACACCTAGACTATGTTGACGATATTTGTCTTCTATCAAATAATTCGGATCAAGTAGCTCAAATGTCTGCGATGCTCTGCATTGCGAAAGCCGTAATGCGGGGCTTAAAATCAACGCTGCCAAGCCTAAGCACTTGAGCTTGGATCCAGGAAGGCAAAGCGGAATTTGTGTTTCGGGGCAGGCAGTCGAGATAGTTGACAATTTAGGCTACCTCGGAAGCGTAGTTACAACAGATGGTGGAGCGGATGCTGATGTACAGTCTCGCATCAACAAGGCTCGGGCAGCCTTTTTCAGTTTGACTCCTTTCTGACAAAACAACAACATTTCCAGACGCACCAACTCCGGATCTTCGAAACCAACGTAAAATCGGTGCTTTTATATAGCTATTCAACTTGGAAGGTGACCAATAAGATAAGAACTAAATTGCAAATTTTTGTGAACCGGTGCCTACGGCTCATCCTACACGGAGGACGGAGGTCATTTCTAACGACCACCTCCTTACTATTACTGGTCAGGACAGGATACACTTCCATTAAAAGGCGAAAGTGGCAATGGCTAGGTCACACTCTCCGAGAAGGGCCGAACAACATTGCTCAACATGCCGTCGATTTGAAACCGCAGGGAGCCAACGCAAGTCGCCGTGTTAGACGACCTAATAACACCTGGAGAAGATCAGTTAAGAGAGGAGGTGCCTCAATAGGCAAGTCGTGGAGCGAGCTGAAAGCGATGACGATGAACGGAACGAGGTGGAAAGTAGGCGTGGTTAATGCTCTATGCCCCACAAGGGGTTAACAGGAACCAGAGAGATCTTCGCCTATTTCGCCCAAACAAAATTTGGCCCTCCTTTTTTTCATACTTTTCGGACCCTTCCAATCAATATTTGTAGCAAAATTAATTTCTGACTCTTCGACCACTACAAATTACTAAAAGAAAAACACAAAACGAGCTAGTCTTTCTGAACTCGAGGTCTATGTGTAAATATCTCATCGCGTTATGAATCGACACCAAATTGGAAACACTCTGAGTTAATACTATTATTTTGACTTAACTCTCATTCGCCGGGAACTACTCCGCCACGGTATCGTTTTCTGCTCCGCCCATATTGCATATCTGATCCTAGACCTAAGAGCTTCTACTGAATACGAAGTATACAGTAGTGTTCTGAACTTTAATACAGTGTTAAATGGCATTTGCTGCTCATTTTCAAAGAATGAAAGTGAAAATAAGGTATAGGTAGGTAGGTAGAAGATGGGCTGCTGTGACAAAACACAGCTCACTTAGACCTCAAATAGGTCCGTTGTGATACCACTAACACACATCCTCTCTCAATATTTCTGATAGCTAGAACCATCCAGAGCGAACAATAAAACTCCGGAGTTTTCCAACATTTCCAAGTCAGTGAAGAAGTAGGATCCAAGTAACGACCTCCTTCTAACTGCAAAAGCTGGACAGGAGCAGAGAAGGTGGAAACTACTTTCCTCCTCGTTCACGTCCACACAGCTCCTGCAAAAGTCATTGTAGGGAAACCGAAGTCTCCTGGCATGTTCCCCAATGAGACAATGCCCAGTGATAACACCCACCACCGAGCTAATGTGCCTTCTGTTTAGCGACAGTAAATTTTCAGATCGGGTAGCGTCCAGTATGGGCCACAGCGATCGAGTTGTGCGGCAGGTATTGCCATAAATCCATCTTGCATTGGCTTTGTTAATCGCCTCAGATTTGACAATCAGTTTGCAAGAAGCAATTGGAGGATAGATATCACCATATAGTTGGGGTTCCTCATTCAAACAGCCCAGTCTGGCAAGCTCATCAGCCTGACAGTTACCTTCCAGGCCACTGTGGCCAGGGACCCAGCACAGGACAATATTAAAATAGCTCCCCAATTCAGAGAGAAATGATCGACAATAATCCACAGTCTTAGATGTACACAAGACTGAATCCAGCGATCTGATTGCAGCCTGGCTGTCCGTATATATGACAATGTCTCTACCAGCTATAACATGTCGTCCTAAAAAGATAAGAGCTTCCGAAATCGCCGTGATCTCCGCCTGCAAAACACTACAGTGAGATGGTAGACGGAAAGTCAGGCTTAGATTTAACCTGTCGCAATAGACACCCGCTCCTACCCCTCCGTCTGTTTTCGGTCCGTCCGTATATATACCGATAGAGTCAGCAATTGGAAACTCGCTTTCCTTCCACTGATCCCGACTTGGGATGACGGATGTGAAGTTCTTGCTGAACAGATGTTTAGGAGCGGAATAGTCAGTTACTGTAGGAATATCCAAACCATTTAAAATCGATGAGTGGCCGAAGGCAGACGAGATCCACAGTCCCGTTTCACGAAAGCGTATGGCAGTGATTGCAGCAGTTTGTTCGCCCATGATATCCAGAGGAAGCAGGTTGAGCAGCACGTCCAAGGCTGCAGACGGAGTTGACCTCAGTGCTCCGCTAATGAGGACGCAGGCCAGTCGTTGGTTCTTGCTAAGCAGGCTGCAGTTGGCTGCAATATGAAGGGCTTTCCACCAAACCACAATACCATAAATAAGTATGGGGCGTACAACAGAAACGTAAAGCCAGTGTACAACATTTGGTTGCAGACCCCAGCTTCTACATATGGCTCTCCTGCAGGAGTACATAGCAATAGTAGCCTTTTTCACTCGTTCCTGGATATTGGGTTTCCAGCCCAACTTTTTGTCGAGAATGAGCCCGAGAAATTTTGCCGTTTCCGAAAAAACTAGTCTAGTCCCTCCCAACTGTGGGGCACGATAGAAGGTACCTTGTACCTCCTAGTAAAAAGAACAAGTTCAGTCTTACTCGGATTAACCTTTAAGCCACAGGAATTGGCCCAATCTGTAAGTAGAGAGAGGGCATTCAGAAGCACATCACTGGGAACGCTTGGGAACTTACCCGAAATAGCAATGGCAACATCATCCGCATAGGCTATCACCCTGCAACCCAGTCTTTCTAAGTCAAGAAGCAGCGAGTTCACCACTAAGTTCCAAAGAAGTGGGGATAAGACGCCACCTTGCGGAGTGCCCCGAATTACTCGTCTATGTTCCGACGATGATCCCAGGCTAGTGTGAACAACCCTCGATGTCAATAAAAGGTTGACAAGTTGGCAGATTGACTTGCTCACATGCAACCCAGAAAGCGCGTTGATGATAGCTTCGGGTTTGGCGTAGTTAAATGCGCCCTCAATGTCCAGGAACACGACCATGGTATATTCCTTGTAGTTAGGAGATTTCTCGATGTAGCCTACTAAAGAGTGCAAAGCTGAATCCACCGATCTACCTTTGCAGTAGGCATGTTGGGATGTAGATAAGAGCCGCGATGGAATACTACTCCGTAGATAAAAATCAATCAGCCTCTCAAACATCTTCAACAGATTAGATGACAGGCTGATAGGTCTAAAGTCATTGGGGCGTGTGTGCGAGCTTTTACCCGCTTTCGGGATAAAAGTCACGTTCACTTCAGTCCATATACGATATAGACCAGCTCCAAACATAAGGTAAATAAGTAAATAAGGTAAAGGTAAATAAGGTATACAAATTATATATTATTTACACCATTTTTTCCGGCTCGCTTAGTTGATACATATTTGTTCTAGCCCCTTTTTTCGGTAGAAAATACCAGGGCCTAAACTACAATATAATGACAGCACCGTAGAGGATCCTACGTGTACGAAACATAGAATATGCACTTTTCGAAAAGAAAATTTCATCGTTCATGCAATCTAATTTGGTTCCAAAAAAGATTTTTCATCTGCCTCTTCGCTATGGCCTGGTGAAATGTCTGCACGCCCAACTCATTGATTGGTTGCACAATCTTTCTTCGATCCGATCCGAAATGGAGCAGCGTTGGCGATTGGAATTAACGACAAGTGC
Organism: Chloromyia formosa; assembly: GCA_964017055.1. NCBI lineage: Eukaryota > Metazoa > Arthropoda > Insecta > Diptera > Stratiomyidae > Chloromyia > Chloromyia formosa. The sequence continues at coordinate 43,615,979 of OZ024814.1, read as the reverse complement.
GATATACACGAGTATGTATGTCATTTCGTCGCTCCGCCAACTCTTTTGCAAAGGCGAGGATTTATTTTAGGGCATAGGCCCCCATGAGTGAATGACTGCACAACTTCAACATTACTGCATACAATTAAGCGTATTATTACACGATCGGTGCAACGACGAAATGCTAACACACCATATGGCCATATGTGCAACGAAACAGGCGAAACGAAGCAATCTTTTTTTTTATTTTCAATCTGGAAATTTAGTTTGGTGTGTAGGCTTCCAGGTTAAATCCAAAGCAAACTTATTTGCGTGGGGACTACTCCACAACAGTGCTGGGTGGCACAACACGCCACTATGTTTTTTTTTCGTGCGGACAAACAAATCTTCACTCGCACCGTTATCCATCCACATATACGAGTATATGAGCGCGACTTATAGTTACCAGTTGGAATTTGACACATGGAAAGCAATTTGAGGTTTATTTCAATTCATATTTGACATAAATCATGAAAAAAAGGAATCCTAGATTGACACGATCCATGTCAATTTGTAATCAAACTTGAACCAAATACTTAAGCTAAGCTCGAATATTTGGTCCAAGCTAATTTATACGACTAGGGACATTGAAGTCCAAGTAAACGTCAAAAATGGAGGACTGGTACAAAACTCGTCACACACTCTCTACCACCACTTATACTACTCAATCCATCTTCCTAACTTGGCCACCATCCTACTCATCTTGGGTGTCTCTTCTCTGTCAGTGTGAACTTGGATGAACTTTTGACATGATCTATGTAGCGTCAAAGATATTTCCAAGTACTTTGATCCAAAGTGTACTTGGATCGTGACAACCAGGCTTTCCTTTAATTTAACTAATGTCACAATGAAAAATTCACTCAATAGACATTACGTTTAGCATGGCTCGAATTTATATGCGCATTTTCGTACTCTTGAGTTGTGCCGGTTAAGTCACTGTGCAAATAGAGTTTCAAGTCAAATATCAAAAGTCATGCTAGACTTCTTGCGTTATTTTTTATTCTATAATTTTCGATGTAAAAGTAGATATAATCTTCCTCAGTTGGTCTCGGAGCAGGTTTGGACTAGGAATATCCTTTTCGTTCCTTAGGGTACACAACTCCGAATGGACCGTCAAAATATTAATCATTCTTTCGCCTGTATCCTCGACGGATAAGAATTTATCTATCCTTTTCAGCAAATCCGTTTCCTTGGTAGAAAGTTCAATTTTTGATAAATTGACGAACCTGGAAGAGAATTGGCTATTGATATTATTAAGTTTTTGATGCGCTCGGTAGCCGTTAGATCTCGGTTGCCATTCTACGAATCTTGAGTTCAGGGGCTCATTTCCTCGGTGCGTTAATAAAATAAAAAATGTACCTGTGACTGCTAAAACTCCCACATTGTTCTAATACTGCCATTACTTTACCTTAACCTCTAGAGAGACATAGCGCGTCAACTACTCCTGCGCGCCATCGTACTCTGTTCTGAGCAGTGGGACGCATTTACTTTCAAGATTTACCTAACGATGCACACTCTTTCGCCACAGATCGGCGCTATGAGATTTTATAACGCCCATTGGTAGGCCGTCGTTAAGAATGGCGTTCAATTTCAAGGCATGTCCAGCGACGCAGTTGTCACCTATTAACTTTGACGTGGTTCAATGCATGCTCGCGGCCAAAGTGCTTGTCGTGTATGTCGAGCTTAAGTGAGCCTTTCCAGCACATTTCTAGCTATTATTTTAGCAGCGGGTGAAAGACGCAAATGCCACTCCAATTATTGAAATCTATAAGTCTGGCCATTTTTTGAAGTTTGATGATCAAGCCTTTCCTTCACTCAGTGGGAAAAGTCTTTATGTCACACGCTTCATCAACTTTATCAGTGGGTGGAGCAGCACTGCAGTTATGTTTAGCGCTGCTCGAGAAAGTTCAACAGGAGTACCGTCAAGTCCGACGTCCTTACCTCGTTTCAGTGCAATAATTGCGGCGACTGTTTCCTCTTCAGCTGGAACAACGGCCAAATACGTACATTGATGGTTTGCTAAATTATCTACGTGAAGGGAAACTTCACCAGATGTAACACGATCCAAGACAGTGGTAAAATGTTCTTTCCACTATCTCATATGATCTTCATGTAAGATAAATAGCTTCTCATCGCTACCACCACCTTTGAAATCCTTGTTGTTTCTTGCGGCTTCTTTTGCCGAGGCCAGAAGAGAGTTCTCTCTCTTATCTCTCTCTTTTATCGCGTCGCACACTTCGCTGAATTTCTCAAGTTTCTGGCGGTAAAGGAGCTCGATACTACTTCGATTGTCGTCTGTCGCAGTACTTAATCGTACTTTTAACTGTTTCAACAATCTGCAGCTTTGATGCGTTTGACATCCAAGGCTTATACCGGCAATCCGGATTGGTGCAAAGGATGGAATCAGGATGCAATCTCCGCGGTCGATGTATAAATTTTTGATGGCATCCCTGTGTTCGTTTATGTCACTACCTCGGTGACTACTTATCTCCTGCTTTCTGCCCAAGATTGTCGTTGTATTACTGTAAGGCAGCTGGATTTTGCGCCGCCTGGATCTTCCGTCACTAGGATCGCACACGGCTGCTATACGCAATCTAACATTAGCGATCGTAAGATCTCTTCTCATCCGAATATCGGCGCCCCTCTTATTTCGCATGTCCTGAAATCAACTCTGTGGTGGTCGATCCGATTTTGTGTTCTTTGCCGATCAACAGGATGCGATCACCAAGACCGTGTCTTCCATCATATGCCAGTGTCCATTCTTATCAGCACCCACTTTAGCATTCAAATTTTTTATAACCATTACATTACGCCTGTTTTTTGGTAATTTATCGGGTGTAGGGTAAAATAACACACGCGTTACACCAACAACATTTATCTGGATAGCTTAGTAGGGTGACTACCCTACACTCGATAACCCCTCAATAACTTCCACATGCATTACACGTAGATGGCCTTAGTGTGGTATGGAATCTATTGTAGTATGTTGATGTTGGCACGCTTGTGTTTTTGCCAATCAGCCAAGTTCATTGGTAAACTAATAGTATATAATAATAATATAGTTTCAATAGGATTACTACAAATATGAATAGAAAAAACAAATAAGAAGGAAAAAAAGATAAGAATTTACTGGGGATTGAACCCGCGACCCATTTGGATAGAGCTACACTTGCGACTGTCACTGATAAAGAAGACGTTTGCATGATGTTTGTTAAATTAGAGCGGTACGCCGAGTTTAGAAACGTCCGCGGTTGCAATATGTAAACGATCCGTTAATCAATCTGATATTTCATCCGAATTTGTAATTTATTTTCACCACATATGAGGCGCACCACTTGACATCAGGGTAGACAACTTGACGATTTGGAGTTTAATCTGGATGCCACCCTTGAAAGTTTTTGTGCACAACCAGGGCAGGAACCCTACATGGTTACCCAAAAAACGCACCTATTGTCACCTTTAGGTGTTCTGCTCTTTACCTTAAGTTAAGTAGTTCGTAGAAGGAATCTTTCGCCACGTCATTATCGGGTTCAGTAGGAGCGTACTACTACTTTGCCTTAACCCCTAGCGGGGCATAGCGCGTCAACTACTCCTGCGCGCCATCGTACTCTGTTCTGGGCAATGGGGCGCAACTCCCCAAAAGACTTACCCAGTACCTGACACTCCTTTGCCACAGATCGACGCCATGTGATTCGAGGACCCCCTCTTGGTCGGCCTTGGTTGGAAATGGGGTTCCATTTCATGGCATGCAAAGCAATGCAGTTATCACTCTTCCGCAAGGTGTGACCTATCCACTGCCATTTTCGCCTGCGTATCAATTCGTCGATTGGCATCTGACCCGTACGCCGACTTAGCTCTTCATTTGATATTGTTTCGGGCCAGAAAATTCTTAAAATTCGACGAAGACATGAGTTGACGAAAACTTGCAGCTTTCTGGTAACTCCTACGGAAACTTTCCATGTACTGCTCCCATACAAAAGCACTGATAGTACCAGGGAGCGAAACAGGCCCAGCTTGGTCTTGATGCTGAGATAACTGCCCTGCCAGATTTTGGACAGCATGCCGTATGCGCGTTTAGCCTGGTTGATACGACGAGCGATGTCCTGCTCCGTACCACCATTTTCGGCAACAATGCTACCCAGGTAGACGAAGTTGTCCACCTTCTCCACAGGCTGCCCATTAATATTGATGGCAATAGGTGTCGGATTTCTTTTTCGCAACGGCGGGCTAAGAACCTTGGTCTTGTTGGTATTAATCTTTAGCCCAACCTTGCTTGCCTCCCTCTCGAGATCCAACGCCATTGCGGACAGATCCATGATTTTGTGGGAGAGTAGGCATATGTCATCAGCGTAGTCAAGATGTTGCAGATAAGATGTCAAAGTCCATTGAATTCCTCTGACGAGTCCGGATAGGGCTGCATGCAACACATCGCCGATCACAATGAGGAATAGGATCGGTGAGAGGATGCACCCCTGCCGAACTCCACTGCGAATCTCAAAGTCACCCGACACCTTACCTTTATGCAGAACGCGACATTTCGCGCCGTCATAGGTTGCCTTAATAATAGCCACAAGCTTCTCAGGGATGCCTCTCCTGCGCAAGGCCGCCCATATAGAATCCCGGTTCACACTATCGAAAGCCTTTTCGAAATCGATGAAAAGCAAGTGAAGCGGAGAATCGTATTCAGCGCATTGCTCGATGATGATTCGCAAGGTGTTAATGTGATCGACACAGGAGAATCCGGATCGAAAGCCAGCCTGCTCTTCATCAATTGTGCTTTCTAAGTGGGCCTTTAGTCTTTCCAGGACGATTTTAGCTATTATCTTGGCAACGGCAGGAAGCACACAAATGCCTCTCCAATTATTACAGTCTGTGAGGCTACCCTTCTTTGGAAGTTTGATGATCAAACCTTCCTTCCACTCAGTGGGAAAGGTCTCTGTATTCCACGCTTTATCAACAAGTGGGTGCAGCAAATCGGCAGTTACGCTTGGCGCTGCTTGATAAAGTTCAGCAGGGATGCCGTCAAGTCCGGCGGCCTTTCCTCGTTTTATGGCAATAATTGCAGTGACTATTTCCTCTTTAGTCGGGGCAGTGGACCGTATACGCACATTTTGATGGTTAGCTAAATTATCTATATGAGGGGGAACTTCACCAGAGGTTACACGGTTCAAGACCGCGGCGAAGTGTTCTTTCCACCGCCTCATTTGATCTTCTTCCAAGATAAGCAGCTTTCCATCACTATCTTTCACCGGATGTTGGCAGGAGTTACGACCACCTGTAAACTCCTTGATGACACCGTATACGGCGTTTAAGTTGTTACTTCTAGCGGCTTCTTCTGCTGACGCTAAAAGAGAATTGGCATAAACTCTTTTATCGCGTCGCACACTACGCTGAACTTCTCGAGCTTTGTGACGGTAAAGGAGTTCGATGCTGCTTCGATTGTCGTCTGCTGCTGCAGCCAAACGAACTTTCAGCTCCTTTCTTTCAACAATCCACTGCCATGAAGCGTCGGACATCCAGGGCTTATTCCGGCAATCCGGGTTTGGGCCAAGGATGGTATTTGCGCTATCAATGTACGCATTTTTTATGGCATCCCAGTTTTCGTTTATGTCACTATCTGGGTGACTAGTTATCTCAGCCGCTTATTGTTGTAAGACAGCTGGATTTTTTAGTCGAGCGGTGTTGAATTTGCGGGGCCTGGATCTTTCGTCGCTGGGGCGGCGCACGGCTGCAATACGCAATCGAACATTAGCGATCATAAGATAATGGTCTCTTCCCATCCCAATATCGGCACCCTTCTTGTTTCGCACGTCCAGGAGGCAACTCTTGAATCTTTTACTAATGGCAAAATGGTCGATCTTATTTTGTGTTCTGCGCCGATCAACAGAGGACCAACTGATTTTGTGGTGGTCCTTATGCTCAAACATAGTACCACCGATGAAGAGACTGTGAAAGTTGCAGAACTCTACAAATCTTTCACCGTTGTCATTACGATCACCAAGACCGTGTCTCCCCATCACATGTCTGAGCCCATAGTTATCAGCGCCAACTTTCGCATTCAAATCACCCATAACCATTATAATGTCACCTTTAGGTGTTCTGCTCTGAACGGCGTTTAGTTCTTCGTAGAAGGAGTCTTTTGCCAAGACATTGTCGGGTTCAGTTGGGGCATAACATTGTATTATTGAGATGTTCCTCATTTTGGTCCGGAACCTGGCGGTCAAGACCCTGTCAGAGACCGGTTCCCAGGATAAGAGACAGTTTCGCGCGGCTCTGGTTAAAAGGAGCCCCACACCTGACTCGCGGCGACTACCGGTAGCTTTACCGGAGTACAACATTACAGTGCTGCCCGTTGGAGAGATGAATTCTCCGCTGTTCCACCATCTTATCTCACTAACTCCTAAGATATTTAATTTGTACCTCAGAAATTCACTCTCTAATTGAAGAAATCGTGCGTTCTGGGGACCTTCTGATCCATTGTCCAGGAGAGTACGCACATTCCAGAATCCAATCTTTGTCATTGTACGATAGTTAAAAGTCGTAACCGTTGAGTCAGTCCTTATCCGAGGCATAGTTGACGTTTCGTTAGCATATAAAGATTTCGGATAGTGCAAGTTGCTGGCATACACATCCTGTCCTTTGATTGTCGGTTTTAACGACAGGCCCTCAAAGGGAAAGGCCGTGGTATTTTTTTTCACACCCCACACCACAGGGGTACCTCAACCAAATCATCGCACCGCCATCACTGGCGGCTTGACGTTGGTTGGCAATGGTCAGTGACCACTACCGTTCCAGGGGGCGCCCACGCGGAGGACTATGGAAGAGGAGTTTTTGCCCCCCGTGTGGCTCTGATTGAAAGGAGCCCTACCATGACTCACGGGCACTACCGCTAGCTTTACTAGACTACAACATTACAGCAATACGTATTCATCATCATCATCGTGGCGCGACAGCCCGACGTCGGGCCTTGGCCGCCAGGATCATTGTCCTCCAATTATCTCGGTCACGTGACCGCGCCCTCCAATTTTGGAAGCCCAGTATCTGCGCGGCGTCCACACCTACTGAGCTCTCCCAACGAGATCTCGGTCGTCCTCGCAGTCTCGCTCCGTCGACTCGTTCTGTATTCATTACTCTCTTAGGCATGCGATCATCGTCCATTCTTTGTACATGCCCTGCCCATTGAAGTCGTTGTAGTTTGACGATTTTCGAGACTTGCAGCTCATCGTACATTTCATACAACTCATGGTTGTACCGGATGCGCCATCCATCTCGATCGCAAACAGCCCCGAAAATTCGCCGTAGAACCTTACGTTCAAATGTATCTAGCATGTTTTCGGAGGCTTGAGTTAGGGTCCATGCTTCGCAGCCATAGCATAGCACTGGTCGTATAATGGTTTTGTACACACGGAGCTTCGTGTTTCTGTGCACATGCTTCGATTTCATTATGGGGAGAACCGAGAAAAAAGTCTTATTAGCTAACTTTATCCGGCGCTTGATTTCGTCAGTTTCGTTGGCGTCCCTTGACAAGTTGCAACCCAGGTAAATGAAGTTGTTCACGAACTCGATGTTGAGGTCCCCCACATTGATGCTCGGTTGTACAGGTGTCCTTGTCATCGATTGCATCATTATTTTAGTTTTACCCTCGTTAATACGTAATCTAACTTCTTTGCAGCGGTATCGAGCGTATGCAGAAGTTCTTCTGCGTCAGCCAATCTTCGGGACATGATGTTGATGTCGTCGGCGCACGCTGCTAATTGTGTCGACTTGATGAGTAGCGTCTTGCTGTTGTCCATATTCATGGCCCGAACAACGTATTCCAATGCTAGGTTGAAGAGTGTCGGTGCCAGTCCATCGCCCTGCTTCAGACCAGTGCGTGTTTCAAATAGATCAGTAAGTCTATTATGTATCCTGACTTGTGAGACGGAGTTGGTCATCGTCATCTTAGTCAGTCGCACTAATTTGGCTGGTATACCAAATTGCAGCATGATGTTGTACAGTACTCCACGATCGATACTGTCGTATGCCTGCTTCAAGTCGACAAAGATTTGGTATACGTTTACGTTGTATTCCCAGCACTTCTGGAGTATCAGTTTGACCGTAAAGAGCTGATCGGTTGTGCAGCGACCAGGTCTGAAACCGCTTTGATATTCACCAATGATTCCTTCTGCGTACGGTTTTATTCTATTTTCCAGAATTTTCGTCAAAATTTTATAGAACGTACAAACTAGTGATATGCCCCTGTAATTCTCACACCACAGTTTATCTCCCTTTTTGTGAATTGGACAGATGATGCTTCTGCGACAATGGTCTGAAATCTCCTCGTCCTCCCATACTCGCAGGAGTAATTGATGTATGGCATTAACTAGACCTGTTCCACCGAATTTCAGCAGTTCAGCTGGAATCTCGTCAGCGCCCGGTGCTGTATTTCGTTTTAGTGACCGCAACGCGAGATCAACTTCCTCTACTGCCGGGGGTTATATGGGTGGGCCTAGATCAACAATATCGTCGAGAGCTTCTTGTGTGGGTATGTTAGTTGGTAAGTTCAGAAGCTCTTCAAAATAAGAGGCCAATCGTTTGTTAATGCCATCGGTGTCGCTGATGATGACATCCATCACACTAGACGCCCATCTCCTGCAAATGAGGACGTGGTCAATTTGGTTGACGGTATGTGCGTCTGGAGACTTCCAGGTCTGCTTGTGAATGCATCGATGCGGGAAACACGTATAGCTTAAGGCTAGATTCCTGCTGCAGGCGAAGTCGATAAGTCGCTGGCCGTTGTCGTTACATTCTTCATGGAGACTGTGGCCTCCAGTGGTCCCCCGGTGCCAACTTTCATTTCCGACTTTGGCGTTAAAGTCTCCCAGCAGCAATTTGACGTCGCGTCGTTTGTTGGAAGTGAGTCGAAGAGAGTCTCAAGGCGGATGTAGAACTCGTCTTTTACTGTGTCTTCTTTAACTTCAGTGGGGGCATGCACATTGATGAGCCAGAGATTCGCACACAGCCGTTCATTTATGGGTTTGAAGCCAGTAATGTGCGGTTTGAGGTGATTGTTCACTATAAATGCTACTCCAAGCTCCTTGTGGCCCGATGGTTTGCCACTTGTAAAAATTGTGTGCGATTTCTTGTCATTAATCTCGCTGCCAAGCCAATTTGTTTCCTGGACTGCAGTAATGCTCAGTTTGTTCTTTTCGACCTGTTGAAGGAGGGCCTTTTCGGCCCCCGGTTTGTTCAGGGAGCGTACATTCCAGGATCCGAAAGAATAACCTTTTAGTCGTTTGCGTGGTCGTCGTTGTTGATCCGTCCAATCCGAGGCTTTTGTTCCAGGTTTCTTGACATGGAGTGGTTTTTGCAAGGATGAGTTGTCAGCACGTCGCTTAACCCCATTCGGGGGATGGCCTCGGAAGATAGCTGCTTCAGATGGTTTAATAAACGTGCTGGAGCTCACACAACTATGTTGCAGGTCCAACTACGCAAGTCATTCCATCCTACCTGAAACGCTTAGGTGTTAGTCAGCCATTCAGGCTACAGCTATCTGCCTTTTTCCAAACTGTCTTATCGCTAAGACATTGGCCGTCAGCGATTTGATACACTGCCGTTACCAGGGGGCGCCCACGCGGAGGACTATGGAAAAGGTCTTTTGCCCCCCACAGCAGCGGTACGTATTGGAGAGATAAACTCTCCCTTGCTTCACCATCTTATCTCTCGTTTAGATTTAGCGGAAACCATTCGCGAAACTGTTGCGCGAGGAAATCCACCCGAAAGTTAACCATGACAGTTTCCGGTGAGGAACACGTTCACACACCGCGCAATTTTGTCTCGCGCATCACATTCGCGAGTGGTTTTGCTAAATCTAAACGCACCTTAAGAAGTTTAATTTATACCCCTAAAATTCACTCTCTAATTGAACAAATCGTGCGTTCTGGGGACCTTCTGATCCATTGTCCAGGAGAGTACGCACAAACCAATGTTTGTCATTGAACAATAGCCAAAAGTTGTAATCGATGAGTCAGTCTTTATCCGATTCATACTTGAAATTTCGTTAGCATATAAAAGACTTCAGATGATGCAAGTTGCTGGTATACATATCCATATGCACATATACATCCTTTTTTAGTCGCCTTCTGCGACATGCCGGGAAAGGCCGTGGCATTATTCGTACACACCACAAGGCTCAAATCGTTCTAAGCTTGTCAGTAAAAGACTGCAAATTCTAGGAATTGGATTCTCCGGTTTCTAGGTTTGTTAGCGGCTTGCTCTCTTTTCTGGAGCATTTTCTGATACTTTGGATAGTCTTCTTACTTTGTTTTACGTGTTATTGCATTTTAAACACATCGCGGGCTTACTCGATGTGGTTCTCCTATCCATTGAATTTTGCGAATAATTTCCGCAAGAAATCAATACATATGTATACGAAATATTTCCTACTGGGCACTGAATGATCTTTTTATTTTTATATCGTGGTTAGGATTAGGACTATGTAAATGAAATAAAGTCAACCAGCTGTCATATGTAGACCGGAAGTGAAAATTACGAGAACGCTCTAATCACTTGTAATCGCTGCTTGTAGTCTGAATAGGTCCCCCAAGTACGGAGCATTAGCGGACGCACTGACAGTAGTCTATATGTATCTGCATGCGCAACGTTAGTATCTTATTCATTTGGTATACTACTCGTATGCATAATTTTTGTTGGAAAAAAATAGAATGAAAGATATCCAGTGTAGTCAATTCGCAGTATTATAGCACGTATGTATATTTGTATTTATGTATTTGCAACTTATGAGGGCAGACTGCGGATGTTGGGTTGGATGTTATTTAAAAGATGTTTGAGACCACTCGGTCTGTTAGCTAACCACAGTATAATCTGTGGTGTCGGTACGGTAAACAGAGGGTACCAAAAGGCTATCTTCTATTTACAGTTATGATGACTGTCTACGCTAGGAGGTAGTGCCAGTAGAAAAAATCAAATTTGGCTAGCATGAAGATTAAGTCCCACCGCACAATTAGTCGGCACGAACGCGAAGTCGAAGGGCTTGTGACACGAACTCCTAGCGATATACTTTCATCTGGACGGAGGTCGACTCAAAGTCGAGACGTTTGCACTTCGAATTCGACTAACGGTTCACCTACACGCAGATACATATGTGATACACAAATATATCGCTACTGTAATTCTTACAGATGGTCACCAGAATTGTGTTGTCGGGGACGGAGCCGGATATTTGCCAAAATGACCAGGAAGATCCGAAGGCGCTATAAGGGAATGCTCCAAAACGAGCTGCGCGTGGCACATGGTTGTTCCAGCTCGGTTCCGGAAGATTTGGGCGGGGTTTTTGCCCGCTCGTTGCCCCAGCCAACACATATGTATTGTAGATAACATGTAGCATGTGCCTTGGGGTGGACAAACACAACGAAGGATGAAAATGGATCTCACGACCCCCATGACCGTCGACTGGCTGAAGGCTCATTCGGTGCGTTGTACCGGCATTAAAGAGTTTTCGTAGCGCTGCGGCCAGTAAAGACGTTGATGACTCCCCAAAAGTCACCTGCCCACGCCAGCATGGCAAAACCTCAAGACTATAAAAATTATCTCTGTCACGGTAAATAGAGCAGGGGGAAAACACCGATCATACACAGCCCGGTCGAATACGAGGCAGCATTTCCATATAAACTCCAGTTCTTGAAAATTATCTTCTCATCTGGAATAAGCCGTCACGTTATACCGGCCAGCTCACAGCGCTCGACGAAAAACACATACGCTATCGAAAGTTAGCATTCAAACAGCTGCAAAGGTAACGTGCTCATTCCGGCAGGTTAAACCGTAACCGAGTTGAGCAAAGACTCGATTCTTCAACCTCTGACTTATCAATGTGCACGACTCCACTGAAGTTAAAAAAGACGCAGTAAAAGACGAGTTTTACGCCTTGAGACACTCTCCGAGTCAGTTTCAACAAACGACGTCAAACTGCTGCTGGGAGACTATAACGCGAAAGTCGGAAACGAGAGTTGGCACCGGGGGACCACTGGAGGCCACAGTTTCCATGGAAAATATAACGACAGCGGCTACCGACTTATTGGCTTCGCCTGCAGCAGGAATCTTGTCGTAAGCTCTACGTACTTTCCGCATCGCCGCATTGACAAGCAGACCTGGAAATCTCCAGACGCACATACCGTCAACCAAACTGATCACGTCCTCATTAGCAGGAGGTAGTGTAGTAGAGGTCCGCTCCTATCGAGAAGCAAACTGCGACTCAGATAATCACTTGGTGAAGACGACCTACAGATGCAGAATTTCATCAGTGCACCAATCGAGAATAAGCCCTCCCAAAATTTTTACTGTTGATAAACTTGTGAGCGATGCTACGGCGGTGGGGTATACTACCGCCCTTGAGGAAAGACTATCACCTATGCTACAAAATATCAGCAACACAAGCATCCATGGGTTCTGAGAAGAACTATAGGGTACCATAAAAGAGGTCGCAGACGCCCGAAATGAGTGGTTCGACGAAGAATGCAAAAATTCACTTGACGCGGAAAACGAGGCCTATAGACAATGGATTCAACGAGAAATCAGAGCCAAAAGCTGAACTGCTAAAATTCGGTGGAACGGGCCTAGTTAATGTCGTACATCAACTACTCCTGCGAATATGGGAGGACGACGTAATCCCAGACGATTGGCGCAGAAGCATCATCTGTCCAATCCACAAAAAGGGAGATAAACTGCGGTGTGAGAATTACAGGGGCATATCACTAGTCTGAACGTCCTATAAAATGTTGACGAAAATTCTGGAAAATAGAATAAAACAGTACGCAGAACGAATCATTGGCGAAGGCTGTTTCAGACCTGGTTGCTCCACAACCGATTAGCCCTTTACGGTCAAACTGATACATCAGGAGTGCTGGGAATACAACGTAAACGTATACCAAATCTTTGTCGACTTTAAGCAGGCATACGACAGTATCGATCGTGGAGTACTGTACAACATCATGCTGCAATTTGGTATACCGGCCAAATTAGTGCGACTGACTAAGATGACGATGACCAACTCCGTCTCACAAGTCAGGATCCATAATAGACTTACCGATCTATTTGAAACACGCACTGGTCTGAAGCAGGGCGATGAACTGGCGTCGACGCTCTTCAGCCTTGCACTCGAATACGCTATTCGGACTAAGAATTTGGACAACAGCGAGACGCTACTCATCAAGTCGACACAATTAGCAGCGTACACCGACGACATCAATATCATGTCCCGAAGATTGGCTGACGCAGAAGAACTTCTGGATACGCTCGAGACCGCTGTAAAAGAAGTCGGGCTACGTATCAACGAGGGTAAAACTAAAATAATGATGCAATCGATGACAAGAACACTTGCACAACCGAGCATCAATGTGGGGGGACCTCAACATCGAGTTCGTGAGCAACTTCATTTACCTGGGTTGCAACTTGTCAAGGGACGCCAACGAAACTGACGAAATCAAGCGACGGATACGGTTTTTTTCTCGGTTCTCCCCATAAAGAAATCGAAGCATGTGCACAGAAACACGAGGCTCCGCGTGTACAAACCCATTATACGACCAGTGCTATGCTATGGCTGCGAAGCATGGACCCTAACTCAAGCCTCCGAAAACATGCTAGACTCATTTAAACGTAAAGTTCTGCGGCGAATTTTCGTGGTCGTTTGCGATCGAGATGGATGGCGCATCCGGTACAACCATGAGTTGTACGAACTGTACGATGAGCTGGAAGTTTCGAAAATCGTCAACCTACAACGACTTCAATAGGCAGGGCATGTACAACGAATGGACAATGATCGCATGCCAAAGAGAGTAATGAACGCAAAACGAGTCGACGGAGCGAGACTGCGAGGACGACCGAGATATCGTTGGGAGAGCTCAGTTTATGTGGACGCCGCGCAACTACTGGGCTTCCAAGCTTGGAGGGCGCGGTCGTGTGACCGAGATAATTGGAGGACAACGATCCAGGCGGCCAAGCCCCGACGTCGGGCTGTCGCGCCACGATGATGTTGGTTAACATTGGCCATCAATATTTTTGACCTTGGGTGTTTTTAAGGGGCGCAGGGGTGTGCTAACTGCAACTATAGAAATGTACTATTATTATACTTTTTTTGATGAGATTTCAAAATTCTATTATTTCTAGTTTTCTATGCTAGAAAAATGCCGCTTTTCTGTAAATTTGCATATTTCTAAGCATAACGGTCTCGAAATACAAGGGGGGGGGGGGGGCAAACTCGGATTACATACTTTCCCCTCTCCCTCTTTTTTCCTCTCTTCATTTTTGAAAAAAAAACTCCAAAAATGAAATGTACTCGTTGGTACCTTTCTTACGATACCACACTTGCCTATACCAAACCAGAAAATTCCCCCCCCCGTATTACGTATTTCCACCAAATTTCATGCACCTAGATTCGACGGTTCGTGAGATATTTCACGGACAGACGGACAGACAAACGGACGCATGACCGATTTCATAAGGGTTTCGACACCGCATACATTTGATTTCCCTGTGTCACATATTCATACACACAGTACTTTTAATTTGGCGTCGTTTCATAACGCGGTGGGTTGTTTACAGATAGACCTGGAGTTCAGAACGACTAGCTCGGATTTCATTTTACTGCTTTATGAGTACATAAATTACATTTACCGGGTTTTATAATGGTTTCACGTAGCCGAACCAATGCAGTCGTCTATAATTTGAAGCAAATTCTCTAACCCCAGAATTAGCTAGCCTCTCGCTAATTCCATGTGCATGTAACCAGCTAAACTACAGATTTAGCTGGGCAATCATCTCCAGACTTTTGCAGAACACACGTAAGTTGCGTGTGTAACTTTTCTAAGCCGTATTTGTCGCTAACTTCCTGTTTACATCGAACATGTTTCGAATTTTTCGATTAGCGGGCGGATTAAGAACGGCATTAAATGCAAAGCACCGCTCACGTGTTTTCCCAAAGAAGAATTCTTTCGGCCCACACCCGCTGCTGGGGGAAATGGTTAAGTGCGGCAAGCATTTAGATTGGTATCTTCGAGGCGTATCTACATAATGTACATACATTATATGTACATATATTAATTTAGTGACTAAGATAAAACGGCAATTTGGTCGCAATTGACATGATTTGCAACATGTGGACACAACACAAGAGCTAGTTGGCCCTGCGCTCCCGATTAGCGCGCTTCATGTCTGCGGGGCCCGGGCCCACCTTATCTGTATGAATATGTGTACTATTAGCTAAGAGCAAACTAAGCTGATATCGAAATGGGAAGAAGCGCTCACGCAACGACGCCTCAACTGCGGCTAATGCCTTATCAGAGTTGATCTAATCGCGGCTGCTGATCCGTTTGTGGAACGGAAATACAAATGCGAAGCGTTGTCCGACCAGAATGGAAATGTCGTTTTTATTCAAATTTTCGCGGCAAATCTCTCGAACGGAAGACGTAGCGCACAAGGCATGGCATATGGAATGTATTCAGCGGAATTATGTGAATTCAGTTGGATTGGAGCACCTCCAACGGTTCGGCCCACGTCCGTTCCTCATTAAGTTGGGCCGTCGTGTCGCATTGGCGTAGGCTCTTGAAGCAGCCTATTTTTTATTTTTGTAACATGTATATTTATTGGTACGCACATTGGTTTCGGTTCGGCTCAGCCAGGCGGCTCGGAGCCTAAAGCAAGGGGGGACCACCATCCCCACGATTTCCCGGCTTTCAGGGCCTCCTACGTCTACCCGCTCTCGCCAGCGCAATTACTCGCTAGTTTGCCGCGACTCGCTGCGATTACGAGCATATGGCAAATGGCTTATTTCTTTGGAATTTCGAATACTTAATTTCAGTACGACATGATTGAGATTGACATGGAATTAATTATCGGATGTTGTTCTTGGTCGTAGTCGTTATGGTTGGCGGCGCGACACCGCTCAGCGTTTCACATTCCTCGGGTAATTGTGCTAAAGTGTTATTCAGACACAATTGTCGTGTGAGTCGGTGAACATTTTAGAAGGGCTGACAGACTACCTTTTCGATTACTAAGCCGCCATCGGGGTTTTTTTTAGGATCACCCATGGAAGGAAACTACTTGCCAAATTTGGAGGTCGGACCAGGGTAATGTCGACCAGCATGGATTCGCTTATACACGCGAGCAAAAATACTGAATGAAACCGAAAGCACGTGTATTTGTATGCATATTTTGAAAAGTGCATTATGTATTCCTACAAATCGTAGATCATTTGAAAACTTGAAATCTTAGCTTTACATTAATACCATTTTTAACAATATTTGAAAATAGATTTTAAAAGAATGGGGCTTGAAATCGAAAAGTAGGAAAAATGTGGATTTTAGAAAATGGAGTGTGGTCAGGTTTTTGTTAAATAAAACAAAAATTTTTGAAAAAATAACAAAATTATTTATTTATTAATATCTGGTATTACCACCTCTTGCTCTAATCACAGCTTGTAATCGATTTTTAATTGAATTTATTAATTTTTTAATGGTATCTTGAGGAATTTCACTCCACTCCTCTCTATTAAGGCCTCCTTCAATTCGTCGATAGTCGAAGGCGCGGGATCTCTGTGTCGGACTCTTCTTTTGAGCTCGTCTCACAAGTGCTCAATGGGATTTAAGTCTGGACTGCGTGCAGGCCAGTCAATTGTCACAATATTATCTTCATTCAGGAACTGCTGTGCTTGACGCGATGTGTGACATCGTGCATTGTCGTGCATTAAAGTAAAGTTGTCGGCAATAGATGCTGCGCAGGGAACAACATGGCCACGTAGAATACCGGTAATATACCGTTCGGCTGTCAGTTGTCCTCCTTGGCCTCCAGAGGGCACGAATACAATTCCCGTTTTTGAATCCACAGAGATACCGGCCCTCACCATACACGAACCGCCCCCGTATGCTACTGTTTCTGTGATACAGCATTGCGCAAATCGCTCACCTGGATGCCTGTGTACCCGACCTCTTCTGTCATTGCAATGTAGCTGAGTTGATTTGTTCTTTAATTCTCTTGCGTGCCGAGATTAGAGATCATGTAGAGTCACTAATGAATGGCCTTCTACCGCGCTCCAATCTGCCGCAAAAATTTCACCGCACGAAATAAATGAGTCCTTAGCGACGTTCCATCTATTATCAATTGTAGGGTTCTCATAAGGTGGTGGTGCATTAGCTCTTTCGTGCAAGGCGGTGGAATAAACACGTCTTATAAATGGATCTTTTAGCTTTTGCACATTAAAACGTGACAAGATTCGTGCATTTTGAGGGCGATGGATCGCTGCCGTTCGTAAGCGCACTTTTGCGACAACAAGTCGGTGATCGCTGCCAATATCAGCACCCCGCTTCGACCTGACGTCTAAGAGACAGTTCTTCCATGTCTTGAAAATGGCTATATTTTCAGTCTGGTTCTCTGTTCTGCAATCCGGAGAAACCCATTTTGTTAAATGTCATCGTTTGTGCTTGAACAAAGTACCGCCGATGACGAGCTGACGAGAGTTGCAAAACTCCACGAACATCTCGCCATTTTGGTTCCTATTGCCTAGACCATGATTGCCCATTAGGTGCTCCAAACCAAGGTTGTCAGACCCGATTTTGGCGTTGAGATCCCCCATAATAATTTTTATGTTATTTTTATGCTGATATTACACTAGACTAAATTTAAAACTTGAAGCTGAACTGACAACTTAAAATTTGATAAAGCGAGAAAGCGTCATGCGAGTGATACAGCAATATAAAAATGCTCGGAAATAACATAAAAGAAAATTACAAATCAAAGTCAACGGGCGAACAACACTGCTGTTTTGGCAGCTTCTAGCTCCGAGCGGACAAAATTGTATTTTCGCAATACAATTTCACCAGTTGAAAACTTGAGAGCTGTCAACTTGCTAGCAAAATTGTGCCCATATGACACTGTCTCCTTCTTACTCTAACGCATTTAATTTTACATAAGGCTCTTATAGCTGTACTATTTTTAAGTTTACAGTGCAGCTCTAAGCGCACTTTTAGTCTAATATCATATCGGAATTAGGAGTAGTTGACATGGTATGCCCCACGAGGAATTGAAGCAAACAGTATTCCAGATAAACGATAATTTATTTCTTCCTTGAAACACTAACGACCTTTTAAAATCAAATCGTGATTCTCTTCGCCAACCATCTTCAACTTAATCGAAAACTAATACTATAAGGCGAGGGTAGATACAGAGATTGGCTCGCCAAAAGCCTGTTTTCATAAAACAGAACTTTTTTAAAGAGAAAAATTACTTTAAGTCGATTTTGCTTAAACTTTTTGTATCCCTGTTTTAGCTGCATATAACGACTACGATTGTTGTTGTTGAAACTTTTATTAACAAGGTTAAAATATCTGCGAATTGAGGCTAAACCAAAACTTTGTAATGAATGACTTTTCTGATGGTCTATTCGCATTGTTGATTGTGAAATATTTTTTTAAAATATTTGCCACCTAACAAGTCGAATTCTCCATCAGGAATTTTTCAAGAACGACAACTCTGTCATTCTATCACACTGTGGGTCGTTGACACTTGCAAACGCTATATTCTGATGGACTCTTATGTGTCCTGTAAGAATATGCTGTTTGATCTGGTGTCATCGACCTCGCATTGGGATAGAACAGACAAGCGGGTAGCGCTGAACCGCATCGAGTTTTATGTAAACGGAGAATTCCGTTGCATGAAACTCGATTGACGAGATTTTTCAACTGATGCCTGTGCTGAATCGGGGGTCTCGACCTTTCGAAAGGGAGACCGACAAAGGGGTCCACTTTCACCCACGATCGAGTGAACATCGGCGCGATCGCCCAGACGTGGTCTACTTCGATCCGTCCTAAACGTCATATTGGCAAAGTCATCGCCGGGACGCGAATTTTTGGTTTGAGGACCAACGGACGAGTGATTTATATAAAAAATAAATAAATAACTGGCGCAACAGTCCAATTTGAACCACGGCCTCGAGATGAGTTAGCATCATCTCATTTTCTAGATCGTGACGGTTTTTGATTTATCGAGAGGTTGAATTTCATCCGCCGTCGACTAAACGTCGACCCGTGCAAGTCTAGACATTAGCACAGGATTGCGGTGGCGAAATCTAATAATTCACGCTAAACAAACCCTCTAAGCGAAGGACGCCGCGGAAACGGCACGCAGTTGGTTTTATAACCCGACGAATTGATAAATTGAGGAGCCAACCGTCAGAAAAGAATGAGCTGACCAAATTTGAGCTGAGCAGCAGTCAAGACGCTTAAGCGGTAAAGCATACGCGACCGATAGTGAAGAAGTGAAGAGTGAATTAGAGTGCAATGGTTTACCGCCCGATCTGCAAAGTTTGCGTGATAGAAGTGGTGCTTTCCCTGCCAGGAGCTCATATAAAGAGTTACCAGTAATATCGAGGTGTTTCAATGTGCAGTGGGTCCCATGCCTATTTTCAGTGCCGCAAAAATAACAACAACAACCATCGTTCAACGTTTTGTTGCAAACATAGATATTAAGTCGGAAGAACAGTTTCAGTGCCCGTACATTATTAAGTTCCTAATTTTATTGTTTATTTTCTTTCTCTTTGTTCTTTCCGGTAGTTTTTTATACCCTAGACTTTTAGTATAGGGTATATTGTTTTTGTCACGACGGAAATATGTAGCACCTTAAAGGAGGCTCCGGAGGTATAGCAATGTATATGAATGATCAGGATCACCTCCTGATTCGATTAAGCCATGTCTGCCTGTCTGTCTGTCTGTCTGTCTCTCCGTCTGTCTGTCTGTTCGCACGATAACTTTCGATAGAATGAAGCTAGAGCCTTGAAATTTTGGTAGTGTGATCTAGTTGGATGGTATTGAAAATGGGCATGATCAGGCCAAGAGAACGCCTACCTCCCCTACATATGTCAAATACTTAAATGTATTTACAACTCCCGATCAAATAAACATGAAAAGCTCTAGCTTTGGTATATTGCTCGTGAAGATAATTTGATACTTTCCTTGAAAAAGAAAATCGATCAGTTGAAAACTAACGGTAATTTTCTTACAAAGAACCCCGTACTACCCTACTTTTTGGGTTTTTGTCCATAATTCTTGAACCAATTGACGTAGACACCTGATTTTTGGCATGTAACCCTGGGCTGAGAAGATGCGTAAATTCTAGTAAGTTGGGCATAATCGGATAAAACGAACGCCTACCTTCCCTCCAAATTTCAAAAAATTAAACATTATTTTAATTACGATAACTTTCGATAGAATAACACTAGCGAGTTGATTTGAATTTGACAAAATGTTGTTAGTAGGATCTACTTGGTTGGTATTGAAAATGGGTAAGATCCGGCCCAAGCAGCCCCTACCTCCCCTACAAATGCAACTTCAAATAAGCGATAACTTTTGACAGAATCAAGCCAGTGACTTGAAGTTCTGGTCAAATGTTTGAAGTGAGATCGGGTTAGTTGGTATTCAAGACGGGGTTAGATCCAACCTGAGAAACTCCTACCTCCCCTAGAAATGAAACTTAAA
Organism: Chloromyia formosa; assembly: GCA_964017055.1. NCBI lineage: Eukaryota > Metazoa > Arthropoda > Insecta > Diptera > Stratiomyidae > Chloromyia > Chloromyia formosa. The sequence goes on along the minus strand of OZ024814.1, from coordinate 43,595,445 downwards.
ATAAGCAATAACTTACGACAAAATAATGCTAGCGACTTAAAATTTTGGTCAAATGTTTGTAATAGGATCCAGTTGGCTAATATTGAAAATACGTAAAATCCGACCAACGAAACCCCTACTTCCCCTACAAATTAAACTTCAACTAAGCGATAACTTTCGATGGAATGAAGCTAGAGACTTGAAATTTTGTTTAAATGTTTGTAGCATGATCTTATTTGTTGGTGGCAATGATGAGCAAGATCCGACCCAAGGAACCCCTACCTCCCCTACAAGTGAAACTTCAAATAAGCCATAACTTTCGGTAGAGTGAAGCTAGAGACTTGAAATTTTGCTTAAATGTTCGAAGCATGATCTTATTTGTTGGTGGCAATAATGAGCAAGATCCGACAAACGGAACCCCTACCTCCCCCACAAGTGAAACTTGAAATAAGCAATAACATACGATAGAATGAAGCTATCGACTTGAAAAATTCGACAAATATTTGTAGAATGGGTTAGTTAATTGATTTTTATAATGGTCAAGATCCTCCTGAATGATTGCTGCAACCTCCCTTATAAACTGGCCATATGGGAAACTCACTTTTAATGCATATGGTCGTTACCAATTGGTACTTTTGGTATCACCACTTGGTCTGTACAAGTCTAGGGTATATACGCTTCGGACTCCGGGCCGAAGCTTTGCTATTTTTACTTTGCCCTTAAATTTTCCTTGAATTTACTTGAGTCGCTTATTTGATTTTTAACTACACCGGATTATGAGAATATATCAAGAATAAACAGAAATGATTTGTATTAAAATTTAAAACTTGGGTTTCCCTTTGTGGAACTCCCCAACCACCTCTTTTCAGGTCAGCGATGGTGAGGTAGAGACCTCATAATTTTGTGCTTTTTGCTTAGGAAGGTACCATAACGTTGGCCCAGGTACCTCATCGGTAGGGTGGGTTGTGAGGCCAAGGTCCACTCCAGCTGGACCCGGAGCAGTGTTGTCAAGGTACATGAGCCGGTCGACGGCCATTGCCTTTACGTAGTTTTCTTTCTTTATTTTGATATTTTTTTTTAGGTCGTGGGACCTTTGGTACTCGTGTGTGTGCAGTTGTACCCTAAGGCACGAGATTTTTAGAATGTTAATGGTACGGGGCAGCGAGAGGGCAAAAACCCCGCCCACATCTCCCGTCACTGAGCTACAGCAAGCTCGTTCCGCCGCCTATCCCGCTGAGGAGTCTTCGCCAGATGGCGTTGCCGGCCCTTCACGGTCAGTTCGGCAGACCTTCACTCCGACCCCATGGACACTCTGATGCCCGCCAACAACTGTCCATTACAACTTTTAGCTGTTATATTTATCGAGATAAAGCTATTAAGGCTCAAATCGCTAAAAAACTGTTTCTGCATTTTCGCTCACAACTACACTAAAAACTGGTCGATTTGAAAACTATTGTACTAGTTAAACTTGAAATAGAAATATCTTCAGCTTCTGTCTACTGAGTTTTCCATTTGTAGCATCGGTTTCAGAGATATGTGCGCTTGAAAAGCAAAATAGTGTGATTTTCCTCCAAAGCATCAAAATATGACGTTTTTCGCCTATCGGTTTTGACAATACTACTAAACCGAATTCTAACTTTGAGCATTGCATTAGATGTAGAATTTGACGCTCTTTAATTTAAATCCTATTAAGATTTTCGATCCGAGGCACCGTTTACAAATTATGAGGAGAATATTAAAAAAGGGGCTCAAATTTTTCGGTTTTTCGCCCGCACAGCCGCTCTGCCACGGGGTCCAAGATGGGGCTCCATGTTTTAAAATGAATATATGGGGACCACCCACAATAATACCAAACGGCATTTCTCTATCATATTTTGCAAGGTCAAATCGCTTAGCGTTCCAACTAATATGGTCGGAGTTGCTTTCTTCTGTGCGTTGCAAACTTTATGACAAAGTTAATATTATACCCTATCACATTCGTGAAGGGTATAAAAAAACTTCTTAATTTTTTTTCTCCGTCAAACCACGCCGTTACTGTACTAAAAACAATAGTTAAGGTCATCTTTTTGTATGCTTCTGTTTTAAGCCGTCGACTAACTGCAATAGCAATAGATCTGAAGCCAAAGACGTTATCGCAGAATTGACTAACAAATTCAGATCGGAAATGGTACTCGTACCTTCCCCACTGCAGCGGAGCTCCATTTACGTTTTTTGCATTCTCCCCGCGGAAGTGAACAAAACGACGACGGTTCATGTTTCATCTTCTCGTCGAGTTCCTGGCCCACTCATTGTCAGTCGAGCATTAGAAGTGGGCGAAAGTACTTCTTGCGTTGAGATGCATCCCGAAGTGCGCGCGAGTTGCCACTCTGCAGCTTCCCTTCTCCAGACCTGGCAAATCTGAAGCAGTAGAAACAGAAACTCACTCAGAGACCCTTCGATGGCTCACACTCGTCTGCTCCGCTGTTGTCGTCAATCTCCACCACAGATGTCTTTGGGATGGTGTAGATGACGATGGTGAGGATGGCCGACGTAGCTAAAAGACCTTGCTACAGTTTCTTTCCAAGAAGATAATTAGCCGCAAAGCGCGATGCGACGCGATGCATCCACCGCCGTCGATCGACCTAACGGCGAACGATTGTGCGACTACGCACTGCTGTAACAGCAACAACAACAACCTGGAGCAAATAGCCAACGTACTTGATCTGTCGCAGCCGACGGGCTTTGGGCACCGGGTGTGAGCCCCCGCGCGACCCAACAGGCCCAACTAAATCTCAGCCGCGACGGACGGACTCGTTGGCGATGTACGGCGGCACGCTTCCGTCCGTCAGACAGAGACAGAGAAGAGGAAGAAAAACAAATCAAGAAAAAGGCCCGTGTTAAAGAGGCAAAATAACACACAATTCTTGAGCTGCGCGAAACGAAAGAAGAAAAAAAACAGAAAAAGGACGAAAAAGCAAATTCTACTTGGCCGCACTCCTTCCTCTCCGACGCTGGCTACGCTCCGGGTTCCGTTCAAGCGCTCGCTAGCAAGTTGGATGGGTTTTATGTACGCGAATGCGTCCCCGCCCGTCGCCACCCGTCAGCCTATCGACGCCTTCATTCCGTTTCCCATTCCATTCGTCCATTCATTATGGCCGCTCCGCTTCATTCATTCATAAAAACCTTCTCGGCTACAGTCCGTCCACCCGACCCGCGCTTATCCGTTTATGTATTTCATCGTGCGGCTTCCTGCACACACAGAAGCAGCGCGCGATTGATGTCCATTCGGCGGGTGTATTGGTGGAGATGTGGTTGGAAGTTTTTAGGGGAGAGCGCGCGCGGTTGCGGGGCAGATTTCCATTTTGAACCAAAGCATGCTGGCACGAGCGGTGGTGGTATGAGTTGCTGAGCAGGTGTGCGTGGGTCTCGTACGAGTGTGTGGGTGCGCTGATGTTGAAGTGCGAGCGAGGTTGCGGGCAAGTGTGCGAATATGGGATTAGGCGCGGCGAGGTTGCCACTTCTCGGCTATGGCTGCGATTCACATCACATCTTCCCATGAAATGGTTCCAGGGGTGATTGCTCGTTGATGGGGTGGCGTACGAAACTTGTCGGAGGACGTTTCTAGCCCAGCTGCCAGCTTCCAGCCGAGTATGCCACGAGTTGGTTCAGCGCCGCAACTTGTGTCGCAACATACCCGCGCGGTGGTGTGAGTTCGATTTCCGCTCTGCACACACTCGCAGCCCATGAATGAAAATAAAAATGCGCCGCAATTCAATTCATAACGGCCGTGTACGGACACGCCACGCACACTAGTGTGGCGGTCATGTACGGACGCCGTGTACGTACGCAGCGCTACACCTCCTCGACGTAACCACCCGCGCGCACTCTAGACATCCGCTTGTGGATTTGTGTGGCGAATAGAAGCCGTTCGGATATTTATCAGTTGCTTGAGGAATTTCGTTAGGCACGGAGTGTACTCGAACCGCCAGTGCCAGGCACCGTCTGTCTACACACTTTTTTTTTGTGCATTTTCGGGTGTTACTGAAGTGAATTCCTCTTTCGGGAATTTTTTTTCTCTGTGACCGTTTGTTTGCTTTGCGATCGGCATCGTCTCGCACACGTGCTACGTATACGACGTTTTGTGCTGGTCACTGCGTCGTGGAGCCTTTTTCGAATCGCGCGAGTGACAGGACTGGAATTGTGCTGCAACACGGGTAGCCCCCAAATAAACCTGCCCAGCATATTGGCGAGGCGTGAAAAAAGTGAGTGAGTGTGCAAAAAGTTGACCTGACCCAATCGCGCGAAAGTGTACACCGTCCGAAGTCCTGCTAACGCCCCCGCTTGTGGGAACGCAACTGGCGACACCACCCTTTCCGAGTAGTAGCAGTGTCGTCCCACGACGACACGGGGGGATCGTCCGGACGGCAGTGACTTCCGGCCCCGCAGCGGAAACACCGAGTGGGCTGTACTACGATCGCGCCGCACTGCAATTTGATTACTTCCGCTTCGACGCAACCGAGCGGTGTTGCTGGTTCCAGTACCTCACCCCGGGTGCCAACAGTGTGCAGTGTCCAACACACCGTAGACCCGGCGGCCATCAATGCATTGAAGACACGGGACCAATTCCAATTGCCATTTCGTTCGTTTAGAGATGATTTTTCCCAATTGAATGCCATCCGGTGTGCCATAGTAATAATGCAGTGCCGCGCAAGTTGGTGGAACTCGCGGGCGCAGCTCTTGTCGTCGTCGTGTTCGCTGTTGTCGTCATCGTCTCTGGGCGGCTTTGGAGCCATCGTTACGGTCGCCAGTGGCGTATTAGCGCAGTCGTAGCTGGCTCGCATCAGCCCAGTCTCAGATTTGCTGTGGCTTGGCAGCAGCCGCCGCTACATTCCGTTTCGCGACGTGTCGATGGCCCTTTGGACGTTCCTGCCCCAAACACCACCGACCCGGCCAACGATCATCGTCAACGGACATCAACCTGTGACCCGGCCTTCAAGTTGCCATTATCGTATTGTCCTTACACCAGCGGTCTGTGGATAAATAGCGCACCCTATTCCGCCCCGAAGACTTGCGTGTGTGTCAATAGTGTGAAAACTGCAAAAGTGCACCACGCCACCGACTTATCGACGCCCCGCGACCTCCCTCGACAGAATTCGACTCATCGAATAACGAGTTGCAGGGACCCTTGGTCCTCGAAACCATCATCCGCCACCCACACGCCCCACCTACGATCGATAGGCTCTCGGTTCTTTCCAGTGATCCTTTCCAGGAGGGAGTTTTATCTTTTGATTCGTGTGACGAATTTACTGGGCAAGGAATATTTCTGTTCGTTTGTGACGCTCTCTCGCCGTGTTGTTCTTGTTTTTTTTTACACCCCCTGCCAGTGATCTTGTCTCTGAGTTGGTGTAGTGTTTTCCCATGAAAAGTTTCCCTCATTCACAAGAAGAAAAGGAGATCTGAGAAAATTTTCAAATTACATGTATTCGTTTAAAGAAATCGGAGGTTCTACCTAAAGTGAGATCAATGTAAAGAAGAAAAAAGAAAGAAGAGAGAAGTGTGAGATCCTCTAAATTTTCCAAAAAGAGATAAAAAGAGAAATAATGAAGTGTGCGATTTCGAATGCAAGTAGTATTACGGAATCAGTGAAAACAACCATTTCAAACGCGAAATCGAAACATAAATCGAACAAATTTTGGATTATCCGTTCGACAATTGCGCCAATTGGATTACGTTCATTCGAGAGATATCATTCATCGTCATCAACGCTACTATCCTCATCGTCATTGCCATTGATCGTGTCGACGTCCTTGTTCCATTCAGTGACCACACCACGCCTTCGTAGCAGAGCACTATCGCTCTTTGGATTACACTATTTCGATACAACGTTCAGTAGAGGAGAATCGAATCATAGCAAATTTATTGCTTTTTGAAGAAAATGTAAGTGGCAAAATTGGATTTTTTTCTGTTCGTAGGGGGTTTTGTTGGACGTTGCCGTCTCTGAGATTTTCTGGAAGTTCCTTCAGAACTCCAGCAGATTGTTAAATTTGTGGATTAGTAGGAAAATTAAAAACTAATCTTGTGAAAATCAATCATCCGAGTTGTTATAAGGACAATAGACCTTGTAAAGGTGCGTTTAGATTTAGCAAAATCACTCGCGAAACTGATGCGCGAAGAAAAATTACGCGTAGTGTGAACGTGCTCCTCACTCGAAACTATCTTACTGGCCACGGGTGAATTTCGGGTGTTTCCTCGCGCAACAGCTTCGCGAGTGGTTTCGCTAAATCTAAACCCCCCATTAATAGGTTGTAACGGACGGTTCGGTCTGTTGGTGGTACGAAACCAGAGGCCGAGGGTCCCATTACACCCGGACCCAGATTCGACCGCTGGGCGTCTGATCCGTGCGCCAACCATTCCATCCTTATCGATTATTTTTCTTTATTCCCCATTTTTACCTCCCTTGTTTGTGTTGTCTTCCCCAGGCCTATGAATTTTTGTTAATACGTAAAGGACAGGGACAACGAGCGGCGAAAACCCCGCCCACATCTCTCGAACTGAGCTACGCAAGCATAGGCCGCTGCTTAGCTCGTTGAGGGGCTTTGTTCTTCCCCAGATGGCACGGCCCGACCTTCACGGTCACTATACTATCTAGGCTCCGTCCCCACGGGCATCTTCGGATGCCCATAAAACCGTCCGTTACAAGATTCATTAAAACCACAATTCACTCTATTGTAAGGCTGAATAAGAACTGTTCTGTCGCAATTTTGAGGCATATTTTTAACTATAAAGTAATATTTTACATCTTCACACAAAACGTGAGAGCACGTGAGTCTCTTACAAACATTAAAAAAAATATGTTTTTTTTTCGTTAACACCAAATATTAGGGGATACCCTTTAATGCAATAGCATAGCTTTAGTAGGTGAGGAAAAGTAAGGTAAGAGCGGAGGAATGGGTTGAGCTGGACTAGACGAAATTAAATGACGGTGAGTGTTTTGTTTAAATTTCTGCAGGTCGTAACTGCAGGGGAAAACAGATGATGGTAAAGCTTTCCACATTCGAGCTGTTCTGCATACGAAAGATTCATAAAATTTTGCGGTTCGGCTGACACTAGTTTCGATGGTAAAATGGTGGACACGACTTGACTGCCTGGTGTTCCATACAGGAAATACAACATCGGCAATTAGACTGCTTATTTCAGCAGAGCAGCGGCGGTTGAAGTATCGATAAAAAAGTGATACGACAACCAACGTCACGTCTGTGCTGAAGTGGTTCAATTCGGGAAGTTGTATCCAATGCCGACAGTGCAGAGCGACCCGCACCGGCCCATAAATACAGGCCCGGTCAAAGGCTAAGGCGAAATAGGCCAGGTTTAGCCAGGTGTGCTGAATGCCAAACTCAAAAGCTTTGGAAATATCTAAAGCAATGACTCTGACCGCATCTCAGAGTAACTATGGAGTGGCCCATAAGCAAAATTCATGGGACGACAGAAGAGAGATATTAATTTTCCATGGGAGAGAAAAAGAACGGGACTATTAATGACAACCACCAATAGGACGGCGGATATTTGGCAGCTTTATGTACAGAGGGGAATCAGAAACCAAAACAAACATCTTATATCGGTTTTCTGACAGAAAACTCATAAAAACAAGTAATACGCACCTCATACCCAATTGTTTAATTGCTTACATATGAAACGACACTTCCGTCTTATGGATACGCTGGTTATTTTTGCAGCCAACAACGAGGCACTTCAGTTTACCAAAACTCACTACCGCGCCAATTTGTCCTACTTGAAATATCACTAGTGTCTTCTCCGGCTTGAAACTTTCGCGAATTAAACCGTATTCACTATTTTCACGAAGTGTTTGACGGCTTTATGCACAACCGATGAATGACAATCTTAAAACCGTTAACTTTACTCTCCCATCTCTCGTCGATTTCAAGAAGAAGATTGTCCCATTCTTAAGCTGTCAATTTGTATGGTTTGACAGGCTTATAACCCCTCCTGTTGTTAGTTCTATACACAAAGAGCCGCACCGTATTGATGGATACAGCGACTCCAACGCTTAGTGAGAAATGTCAATAAGTTACCGGTGGAGCGAGCAGATCGAAATCCGTACTGTCAATCGAGGGTCAATCAGTTCGAGGGATCACTGGCACTGGCTGGGATCACATCATCATCACTCTCGTGAAGTAACTTACGAAGAGGTTTGGCTAACGAAGATGAGCAGTGTTTGAGCATATGTTAATATGCCATCAGGTCCCGCAGATTTGGAGATGTCGAGTCTTGAAAGAATTTTAAATAACCACATAAGGATCAACGAGTACTATATTCAGGAAGCTTCAGCCAATTTAATAAATTGCCAAACTAGTAAAATAATGCAGAATCCTCTCTATACGCTCGCTATGAACGTTATAGAAAAGTTTTCGCATAATAGAACAATAGTCAAGACGCGTTTTTTAAAACACAGAATTGGCTTTAAGCTGATTATTTTTGTGTGGTAGTGAAGAGCGAGTTTGAGTCATTTTTGACTTAGACTCGCAATGGCTCACTCCACTTTATTCTTAGCACAGTGTTAAAAAAGCTATCATTAAAATAGATCTTGTGTAATTAGTAGAGTAAACCGACGATTTTAAAATGATTAGGGACAAATTTAAAAGTGTTCTTCGATTAGCAATCAAGCCATAGAGCACGGAGCACTATTTGTATCTTTTTGATCGTCGCCTACGATCGACGCAGAGTGGTGCCTAGCAAAACGCACCTTAAAACTTTTTGAATTTAGCGAAAGTTTTTCTATCACATGTGGGTCGAGCAAAATGCCTTTCAAATGAGGAGGTCACTAAAATCAAAACACTGAAGGAAGTCGTAGGCTTTTTTTGGTCCAAGCTATAAAGTGTTAAATGCCGTAATTGCTGATCCCCAAAATTATGGCAAAAATCAAAAGGGATGCATTTTTCGGTGTACGACTGAGACCGAGAGGAGAAAATTTCAACGGATGCATTTATTTCTGCATTGACGACGAAGAAAATTGCGGTTCAATCAGGAACTTCTGCAAGTATTGTAGCTGTTTGAAGAATTCCGAAGGATTCCCGCAACGTTAAACGAAAAAAAAAATAAGCGCAAGGTTGCTCTTACACTAAATTGTAAAGCGATGCACCTTCATTTTAATACAATAGAAGTCATATGGCTTGGACAAATCAGTGAACTCAACTGATCACGATTGAAAAAAAAAATTATCTCGATGGTTCCGACGGATGCAACTATTATTTTCATGATCGAGCCAGGATAGAGCAAGGTTTAATGAAATGAAAAATGGGTCGATAGTAATTAGTACGATTCCTGATACCGCCAGATCTGAGGCAGATAAGGAAAATTCGTTTTCATCCGGTGGTTGACCAGACTTGTTCTAGCCGAGCCAAACGATGTGAAACCTCTCTAAAACGAACTGTCACGGTGCCAAAATTGCTTTTCATTCGGTGGTTGACCAGACTTGTTCTAGCCGAGCCAAACGACATACGTGAAACCTCTCTAAAGCGGACAGTCACGGTGCCAACAAAATTGTCCGTTGCAGAGGGGTGTCCGCTGTAGAGAGGTGGACGAAAACGTTGGTTCAGAAATGAATACACTGCTCAGAAAAAAAAGTAGTCTTCCTACTGAAGAGAGCAGGGAAGGCAAAATTGCAGTTTTTGCTACTAGAGTAGAAAGGGTGAAAAAGCCTTCAAAAAGCGTTTTTGTGAGTCACGTCCCTCACCAACAAAAATGACCTCAGAATTTTTGAAGGGGAACAGCCATATAAATCGATCCTCACCTGTGGATTTTCGCCAGAAAACATCAATTGGCATATGACTGGAGGCAACTGGAGGAGGTCTTCCTTCTCCAAAGCATCCAGAATAATATACAGTAATTATGGTCTTTTGGGAGCGTGGAAGAATGAAAACGAAAGTTTTCTACCCTGTGCACTTCAACCAACATTGGTATTTGACGGTGGATGAATCATGGTATGGGAAGGAGCTCCTTTGTAAACTGTTGATTTGGCGCCTTGTGGTCGACATCAGTGATTTTACCGGACATCTGCAAAATAAGCATCATTACCTCGACTAGTAGCTTGAATTGAAATCACGATCATTTTTGCCAATAACGGATGTGTTTTCACGATTTTTAAAGGCTTATTGCCGCATAAATTGGTCCGCACCTATTGATATTCCTTTTGACCGGGCTTGTCCTAGATTTGCATGTATAAGTTGAACAATAAAAGACATTAAATTAGAGTTTCTTCATCTTCAAAGTTATTGAAGTGTCCGTTCAGGAGAGGTAAATTTATGTCTTGGTGTCGATATTTATAGGTTGTCCGCGTCCGTTGCAGAGGGGGTTTATATGCATTGGTTTCTTATACCTTACGTTCGGGACTTTTCAAAATTGTCCGTAATGAGGGGTGTCCGCTAGAGAGAGGTGTCTGTTAGCAGAGGTTTCACTGTAATATCCTATATCTACGAGAAAGCTGCCCAGATCAGTTGATAACTGATGCTGCTGATCAAATTGGAAAGTCGGGCGAAGTGGTTTGGTTTGGTTTTACTATAGTGAAGGTTTTAGCACTCATTCTTGATGCTTCTCTGTCAAAATATAAAAATGAGATACATACTCCGAAAATCAAAGAAGGAAAATCTCATCTCTCAATCAAGGAAGCTAGTTGTTCGCGCAGCAGTAATCACTAAAAACAATGTGGCTAATAATCAAGCACTGGCTGATATTGAAATAAATTGTCCAACTCCTTAAGAGCGGTGCGGCACCCCGCAGCAATTTTCAAAGTGAAAGTTCGGCTTCGAAGGATTTAATCGCCGATTGACTATCGGTACAAATATATTCTTTACCGATATGGTATTATTAGGTTGGTGCATATGAAATGTCGGATTCAGTAGTAAATTTTTGAACAGCAGTAACTTTTTATAAAGATAATTTTATTAATCGAAATAGGTACCAGCGGATGCGAAACATTTTCTCAACGAGATACAAACGCATTTATTCCTGTTTCGTAGAAGTCCGAGTTTCTGGTTCGAAGAAGCTCCTCGAAGGCATTTTTGACAGCTGCTTCATTGTTTAACTGTTTTCCTGTCAAAAAGAGATCCAAATGTTTAAAAAAAATGGTAATCTATTGGCGAGAGGTCTAGTGAATATGGCGGGTGAGGAAAAGAGTCTCATAGCGCAACTCGTCCAATTTTTGAATCGTTTTTCTCGATACATGAGGTCGTGCGTTGTCATGAAGCAGTATAACTTCATCTCTGTTGACTACCCTAGGTCGTTGCACTGTCAATTTCTGATACATTTCGTCCAGTTGAGCGCAGTATTTCTCAGCAGTGATAGTTTCGTCAGGTTGCAGGAAGGAATAGTGGATAAATCCAGCTACAGACCACCAAACAGTCATCATTATTTTCTTTGCATGAAGGCTTGGTTTCGGTATGTGTCTTGGAGCATCATCGGCATCTAGCCATTGGGTCGATCGGCGACGATTTTCGTATAGTATCCACTTTTCATCGCAGGTCACAATTCGGTTCAAGAACGGTTTGTTTCTGTTGCGTGAGAGAAGAGAACTAGAAATATCCATTCGACAAACCATGTTTTGCTTAGTAAGAGCATGCGGAACCCACTTGTTAAGCTTTTTCACTTTTCCAAGTTGTTGCAAGTGGCGGCAACTGTCGAATGGTGCACGCCCAATTTCTCCGCAAGATCCCTTATAGTTTGGCAGGGGTCAGACTCCACTAATGCAAGCAGCTCTTCGTTATCGATCGATGGTCCTGGGTTTCCACGTGGCTCATTTCGAAGGTTCATATCTCCGGATTTAAATTTTTCGAACCACCGCTGAATGGTTCACTCGTTGACCGTATCAGGTCCAAACGTCCTGTTGATATTCCTTGTTGCTTGCGTTGCGTTGTGCTCTAGATTATATTCGTAAAGGAAAAGTAGCCGTTTTTGACTCGCTTCCATTTGCTTTCTTTTCTTTTTTCACCGATCACCATGAAGTGCAAAACCGGAATGACTCCATAAGCCAAGGTAGCAGTATTTATACTTCAATATGTAATATCAGTAGCGCCGCCTGGTGGCAGTTTGATACATAAAAATCGCAGCCAACTTCCTGTCATTGCAAAATCCGACATTTCATCTGCACCAACCTAATACAAACATCCCAAACACAGTAAAGCTTTAGAATCGCCTTATTCTCTGAGTATACACCAGAGCATTCACGCCCCACTCATCTCGATGAAATAAAGCTGGTATGTACATATATACAATAATTTTGAGAAAAAAAAAACTATTGAATTCTGCTTTTAGTACTGTTTATATCGGTTCATTGCCAAAACCGTGTAAAGGCGAAATCGTGTAAGTCGGGTGACAGGTATATTATGTATAGGGACTCTCAGTTTATATAAAATATTACAATATAATTCTTATGTAATATGTCCGAAAAATAGACATTAAACACAGATGGCTTCTCTTGTGTAGAAAAAGATAAAAAACAACCATAATGGGAACATAGTTTCCTGTTTTCATAACACATGTGCATTCAGTTTGTGCGACATACATTCGTTTCCTTCCAGATGGTATGAATTAGATAATTTTTTTTGGAAAAAATAAAAGATAAATTGGACACTATTTTGTCTGCACATGAAGTAGATCACGATAGTTAGTTTGCTTGTTCAGTTATAACAATTTTAAAGTTGTTTTGACAATAATTGTTGTTTGTTCAAAATACGGATTGGTATCCATGTCTCATTAAGATCAAAATTCCCTCGATATTCATTCCTAGTTTCCACGATATAATAACCTCATAACACGCTATTAACTTCGCTCTAGTAAATAGGTACATACATATTTCAAGGTTTACGAGTACATGTGTGAAGAAAATTCTATTGCACAAAACACCTGGCAAGCCACAAATTGACCTAAACATATCCATTGGGAATGCGAGGGTTTTGCTTTACGTTGCGTTGCGTACGTAAGAACATTGAAAATGACAGGGTGTTTATTTATTCTGAAAACAACATTTCGCTGGAAAATGAAAGGTTCCTCTAATTTTTTTGTCGTAGTGATCTATTGTTATAATTTAGTTTTTTTTTTTAATTTTTTCCTACGTGTAATTTCAAGAATGGAATTTATTCTTTAAAAATGCTTGAGAGCACTGAATCGTATCCTTTTTCACTGTGTGTTTGCGCGTCTTTGAGAGGACGTACTCGTACAGCTTGTGTCTTTGATTCATTCACTTATAAAGATCGAAAGGGTCTTTTAGTGTGTTATGATTTTTTTTAAATAATCCAAGGGGAATTTGTTCGATAGTTTTTGGGTGAATCATGGCTCAGAATAGTGATGATGTTTTTTTTGTTCGTACACTTATCAAAACGGCACTTCGGTGCGTTTTGAACAGATTTAGTTCTATGAATTTCATTATATTGCATTGTAAGTGTCACCATGCACTGTCGAACTCGAACACGAACACGAACCTAGTACAAGTGGACCGGTTTTCTTCACACCTATGTGACGTGTATGTGTGTGTCAGAGGACATTTGTACCAGGTTGGAGCTCGAGTTCGACAGTGTATGGTGACACTAATATTTAGTTGAAATTCATCTAACAAGCCGTCTAATAAATAACTGGCGCAACAGTCCAATCTGGATCATGGCCTCGAGATAATTTACCATCATCTGATTTTCTAGATCGGGACGGTATGTGACAGTTTGTTTTATGCAGAGGTGTGTGATCATTGATCAACAACAACACGCTCAATCGAATTATTCACTTCATAAATGGATACTCATTTAACAGCTGAGTGGGCTCATAGTCTGACACGTAAACCCTCTTTTTTTATGGAAAGTTACTGCATTCAGCAGGAATCGAACCGGGCCCAGTGCATAGAAGGCGAACGTGCTTGCTGTGGCGCTATCCGGACTACAAGCCGTCTATACTATTTTAAAAATTTTTAAGAGTCCAAACCTATTGTGTATCACTTTTTTTTGTATACCTTTGTTACTTCTGGCGATGTCAAACGAGCATTTAACATATCGACCAGGTAGAGTCGACTTTGGATTAACCACACTAATTAAAAATTGCTGACTCTCTAGGCAAAAGGGCCGAATGCCTACATTGGGTGGGTATATCAGTAGGCGAAAATTGAAAATTATAGCCCACCAAAGGCGGTACGGAATTGTATGAAGAGGATAGTGGCATCTATTTCACCTGTCAGCTTCCGAAGTTGGTTCCCTACATACCCACCGAAAATAAAAAATAAAATAAATTTGTAGTTAAAAAAAAGGCCAGTAAGGTGGCAAGTATTTAACCTACCAGAAATGCCTTTTAATATTACTAACCAAGTAGTCCGCATGTTAACCGCGGCTATCCAGCAGGAATTATGGCCACCTACATTGGGTGGGTACATGGGTAGGTGAAAATTAAAAGTCATATTCCCCGCATGAGCGGCACGGAATTGTATGAACAGAGAAGAGAGACAGTGGCGTAGATAGCTTTTAGCGGAGAGAGGGGATATTATATCTGCAGTATTTTTTTTGCTTGTGCTCTGGGACAGGCTTTTTACCGTCTCCTCTTGAGTGTAAATTAACCCCCATTGGACCTACTCTACAACATTCAATAAGAAAATTAAGTAAATATCAAACAATATAACAAACTGCTTCGAATTATATTTAGTTAACTGGAATATAATTCGAAGCAGTCATTGAGAACAAGTAGCTAGTGAAATACTTGACGAGAGTCATTAAAAAAGTCAAACGTTGATAAGTTCTAGGGGTCAAATTTGACAAGGGACCAACCTCTAGCACGTCAAATACTGCAGGAAATGACCATTTTTTGTGGTGGAAGAGTGTGGTGACAAAATTATTATTGGCTTTGTATAATTCGAAAGAACATAAGTGACATTTATTCAGGCATTTATATTTGAGCAGAGTGTCATTATGTATACAATATATTTTGAAAAATCATAAGGTATCAGTAAGGTAACGTCTGAAAAGACTTCGGCTTTGGGGTCTCGCGACTAATGGTACCACGTACCTATTCAATTGTCCATTTCGATTTCATTGACTACATAAAATCACAATGACCCCATGTTGATGATGGGCGCTGAATATTTTCAAGCATTTTTGACTATTTTCTACCGTAAATGTTCACTGACTTAGTATAAAAAAGCCCTGAGTTATCCTTAAGGTAGTTTGTGGTAACCTTAAAGTAGATTAAGGTTGCCTGAAGGTAAGTTCTAGCAAGTTGTGGGTTTTTTGTTTCTTGTGACTACCAGTACCACATGCCTATTTCAGTTTCATTGCTAAATTACACAGATCCCACATTGATTGTCAAATATTTTCAGGTTTTTCTAAAATTTTCCACCATTTTATACTGTAAATTCTCACTGATGTAAGATTTTGTCTTGTGTGACTAAACGTTGATTGAGCATTTTGTATTATTTGGCAAGGTAAAATCACATTGCCTACAAATTGGTTGCGGACTATTTTCGGTTATTTTCCGTTGTAAATTTTCGCCTATTATGGTTGGATTGGTTAAAGCATTGGTTCTTTCAAACCATGAATTAATGTCACCGCACACAACTGTCAAAAATCAGTATTTGTAAAGTTGTAGTTTTCTCGCAAAGTCTATCTTTATAACACTCGTATATGTATAATAACAACAGTCTTCTGTTGTAACTGATGGGCACCGGTCATATGTAGATAAATTGTTCATTTTAGTGGTACTTTCCCACAAATGCAGAGGACTGTGAACTAATGGTAGATTTTTTTAAGTATAGACATTTCGAAACGGAATATCCAGCATATGTCTAATATGCATTTTTAAGAACTATGTTAAAAGATTCGAAGCGACTTCCTATTAGTTGAATAGGACACTTCAATAGTTAGGCCGGCACTGCTAAGCAGGATAGCAAATTCAAGATAAATTTTCAGAAGCGCAGTCCAACGGACTTGCAAAGCATGTGCGCAGCCTTTCATCACTTACTTTATACTTTTGTTTATCAATTCCTATTTCTGGGGAGCTAATTTTTACATTGAGATAGTTATGAGTTAATTAAATTTTTTACATAAGAACTCACAAGGGAGGATTCATCCCCTTAATCCCCCCTTATCTACGCCACTGAAGTGAGGGTAGTTACCAAAAAAGGAGCAGGAGGATTGGAAGTATTTCACCTACCAGCAGTTACCCCAATGTTACTAACCAAGTAGCCCCCGTGTGGTACGAGTACGACGATGATACGGCTACTGTGGAAATTTGACTCACAGATTCGTTTTCATTCAAAACTGAAGAATTTTCAGAAAATTTCATAAGAAGCGGTAGGGTGGATAATGAACTGATTTCGAAATACCCTGCCTATTTACTGGGGGTATGATTTTTTGCTAAAAGCCAATTGGGATTTGATCTCGCGAAGTCGGTCAGGCATCAGACTGACGGACCAACGCACTCAGCTACCACCATATCTACATCACATTCAAGCTAAATCAAAATAATCCATCTATACAATAAGAACAATATACAGACAGAAATCTGATTGGATCGTCACAGTTAGCCTAAGCCAGTGCAACTATAGCTATAGCATATAACAGTATGCAACCGAAACTGGCTCTGTTAAGAATAGTTTACGCGCTATGCCCGACAAGGGGGTTAAGGCAAATAATATAATCAATCATCAGAAAAAGTTAATCATTACCATTTACATTTTCAGACAATTTTCTGGGGAAGAATGAATAATTCAGAAAAATAAATAATAACTTCAAATTACTTATTTTTTCTGTAGGTTTTTTTTTAAACATTTTTACAATTACAAATGGTAAAATACATAGAAATCAAATGCATATTGGTCATATTATGTACTTTTTTCGTCTTAAATCCACTTTCGAACGTGAATCTATATTTCAATTTTAAATGAGTTTTGTTTTTGTTTCGAAAAATTACTGAAACGCGAAATTATGCATCGTTTAAGTACGTGTGATAATAAACAATGCACTTTATGAACTGCTAAATGCGGTTTTATTTCCGAATTTCACTAATTTAAGACACGTACATAAATCGCTTGGAAATCATTGTTTTCTTCTTGGAATGGTATGTATGTATATTAAATAAATTAAGATATTTTGTAGTGGCAATTAGTCGAATTTCGCGGAAAAGATGGATATGGTTGGAGTATGTGTATCAGTACATACTTTGAGTTTGCATAAGTGAAAAAAGGAGAATGGTAAATTTATTGACTAGTTAGTCAAAATGGTTTTGGTCACGACTAACTTTTGCAGTAATTTTGAAATGTATGATTTTTTTCGCGATCTACCTGTAATGTAAAACAGGTGTCTGTTTGTAGAACTCTTCAAGATTTTTCAAATCCATAGGTGTACTCAATAGTTGTATCATGCATTATTGTCAATTTGAAGTTTCTTACTGTCAGACTGATTTTTGTGTGTTGGCTAAGACCGGTCATATACTGTGCGATCCGTCGTCAGATCGATCTGACGATGGTTCGCCGCAAAATATCTGACGATCAAAATTATATGGAACTGTCGAAAAAATCGCCAACGATAGGTGCATATACGGTGCGATCGATCACCATGTCGTCAGATCGAGCTGACGACGGATTACATAGTATATATATATATCTCTCTCTCTCTCTTTCCCAGTTTTCCTAACCCCTTGTGGGGCATAGCGCGTCAACTGTTCCATGTGGCCCAGTTGACGTTTCGTCGGCATATACTGGTTTCGGAGAATGCAGTTGCCAGCATGCACCTCCTGCACATCCATGGCCACGAACGTCGACGTGGATGGGATTCGAACCCGAAACGCCGGTAGTCAAACATGAGACACTGCGTTACCGGTCGCCCCAACAATGATATCACATGTCGATCGTACTTTTTGGCAAATTTGACGGCAGTCGCATATTTAAATGAAGTTGAAACTCTTAACTCAAATTTTAAATTGAATGGGCCGTCTAATGCGTGGTCTAAGGCCCGGGGCATATTGCTCCCAACCCACGTACAAGCCACATGGCATTTTTGTAACAAGTGTCAAAATTATATTTTACAACAACAATGTCATGTGGCTTGCGCATGGGTTGGGAGCAATATGCGTTCCGGCTAATGGGCGGTCTAATGGCTGGTCTGATGCGTGGTCTAAGGGGTAGTCTGATAGGCGGTCTAATGGCTTATTTGGTGGTCTAATGCGGGGTATAATAGGCGGTCTAATGGCTGGTCTAATGCGTGGTCTAATAGGTTGTCTAATACGTGGTCTAACGGCTTGTCGGTCTAATATCTAAAAAACCCGTTAATAAATAAGCTAGACGTATAGGGGGAAACAATAGAAACAATTCCACTGATGAAAATTGACTC